>OY783225.1:83110582-84360582 GCA_963678685.1 Patella ulyssiponensis | reverse complement strand
ATGCGCGTTTCGCCTCTATTTATTATCTTGCCTTACAAATATGGGGTCACAATATTCAAGATAAACAGAGATTTTATAATCAGTACACGGGTCGTGTTATCTGTGGTTTCGGAGGCCCTTTGTGATGGACACAGAAAAAACATACCCTGCAAGACAATGCGAAAGTATAAGTATAATATGGTTTATTCACAAACGACAAAATGAAAATTTAAAAAACCTGTAGAATGGACTAAGCATGCGTAAACGAGAGAGAGAGAAATGGGGTTTAACGTCCACTCAACACAACCAGGTCGTTTCGGGACTAACATATGGTTTCAATTTTATTTCAATAATTCGCTTGCGCGTAGGGGTCTTTAGCCGTGGGAGGAACGCGGAGTGCCCGTCGGAGGAAACCCACGAGGTTGAGAAGGCGCCCCTATCTCCATGCCACATACGCTCACACCAGGGCTCGAAACCACAGCCGCAAGCCAGAGGTGGCCGGCCAGCTAGAGGTCGAAGCGCGGCACTCTAGACAACTAGGCCATCCCAACCCCCCCCCCCCTACCCCCATGCGTAAACGACCGTCGTACAATTTGGATTATTCACGTATACGTATTTCACCAAATATTGATAAGAAAAATGGGGCTACGATCAGTAAAGATTTTGTTGGGTCGGGGTATTTATTTACTATACTTAACAACCTGTATATTATTAGAATTGATATTTTGATAGCGTACCCCACACTCGAAGAACACCACAACTAACCTCTTACAATATTTTGACTTCCAAAATTTACTGAATGTTATTAAGGAATTTGTAGACCAATGTATATATATACATATATATGTATTATGCATTATATACTAGAATGAATATACCGTATACCCCAGTCGCTAATTGCCCCTGATTTCTATGACGTACATGTAATATCACATCTCTTCATACATAAATTTTATCAATCTATGTGATTTATGTGATTAAAATTAAAACATCTTGACCTATTCTTATCTACAGTAAAAATATTCGATAAAATTAAAAACAGAAAAAAAAACAAAATAGTATTTTTATTGGTGGGCTATGGAATTGTTTTTTCGTTTCTTTTTTTTTTTTTTTTTTTTTAAATTGTGAAGCATTGCGATTTTTTATACCTGCCTAATTGCACACGTTAAATAAATGGCAGAAAGAAACGAGATTCACTTCGACATGATTAATGATTGCATTATTTATTATGGTAAGTTTCCACCGGCCTTCATCGCTCGTTCGTAAATCTGGTGGTTGATCCCTCCATGGGTTTGTAAGACACGGTAATCAAGGTTGATGCAAAACTTTCTCTCAGAGAATTAGGAATCGAATATCTAAAATATGACAAAGAAAACTTACATGTACGCTACCAGGTCGTAATTACTAATGGCGGTCGTGATCACAGAAAGTCAAGGTCACAAACGTGATTACCGTATTTTTCCACGACTTCACGAGGTGTGTTCACAATATAAAAAGTGCAAAAAAACAATATTTACAACATGACCATCGTTATTTATCGTAATTACAACAAGTGAAAAATGCAACATTCCCGAAAAAATTTATCACGTAGCATGCAAACAAACTCATCCCTCACCAAATTCGATTCCAAATCAAATAATTGTTTTTAAAATACACCATGGCCTATTCTGTTGGCCTCTCCAAACTCCAGTTTTGCTTTATTGAACGCACAATCTAATCAGTGGCATTTTAAGGTTTATCATGGCGGAGGCTATACTCTTTCGCGGAGGGGGGTGTGTCTTGATTGATGATTTTTTATGCCAATGCAATGACTGTATTCTCATTCAGTAGTCTATTCGACAATAACAGTAGTGTATAGTGTATAGAAAACGATTGGCCCTTGGTGGCCCTTTCCCTTGGCCAGCATGACCCTTTTGTCAGACGTGGGGCCCTTTTGTCGGCCTTTAGGGCCCTCCCTTACTGGGGTACATTCTCATTTTTCTCATCCGTTTCAGCATTTTTCTCCCGTTTTATTTTTTCAACTTCTTTGATTTTTTTCGCGGGGATAGACTGGCGCCGGAGGCGCCTCAGCCTTAAAAAGACCTTAAGTAATTCATTTGTTTTAAATATCTGGTAACATCGTAAAGTACCGTACAACAAAATAAATACCTAGTTTTAATACCACCAATGTTGTGCATAATCATAAATTTATACTTGTTTAACGCATATCAACACAAACACAATTGTCGCCTTTTACACATTATTTAATATTTGATTTACCATGTCCGAAATATTTGCTTCAAATTTAGAATCATTATCAATCGCCAGCGAATAAAAAGTTGATATTAATTGACGCCTCTGCTACAAATAATAATATGAGCGGTGGCCCACTTGAAAGTGCTGACTCGCTGACCAGAAAGGCGAATCCCTGGTATTTTACACATAGCCGACCATTGAACAAAATAACTATACGTTAGTTACAAAATGACAAATATTTTTATGTAGCAAAACCTATGGCACAATGACAATACTGTCAAAGGTAGAGATATTGGAAAGCTTGGACTACCCAAAAGAATCGACGCCAATTAGCCATGGTTAGGTCAAAATTTCGCCTTGAACCCTTTCATATCTTTTTGGATTTGCTATATGTTAACATAAGTTTCGATCATTTACATTAGCGCAAAATGAGAATATAAATCATAATACATTTCGCAATGTACTTGTATCTTACATATTATTTCATTAAGTAGGATGAATTACGTAAATCTGTGTCCACCTAACAGACTATGTATGGCTCTTTTATTAAAGTTACAAAAGGTCTTTGTGGTTTGATTGTCCTGACACTTTTTGGTATTGAAAGTGTATCTGGAAAACCACGACTATAGAAAATGGCTGCGCCCATGAGAATAACAGTTTTGAGCAGAAACAGATCGGATGTTTATTGCACTGCATTGAAACAGGCTATCGTGTGTCGTCTTATATCAAATCAAAATACCATACCAAAGAAAAGGGTAATCATATGGTATACGCTGTATTATTTATTATATGTAACAGATTTAACAGGGGCGGATCCAGGATTTTCAGAAAGGGGGGGGGGCGTGCTGCACCAAGTTGGGAGTACGAAGCCCGACCCATGATTTTTAAGTGGACAAAAATGCCCACAAGGACTAATTTCATACTGGTACTGTAAATTACGATTTCCAACCTAAACTGTTTTTGTTCTCCTTTCCTGCGAGAATATATGAAGCTAAAAATTGTTCGCCACCGCAAAAAAATAGAGGGGGCGTGCGCCGGGTGCGCCCCCCTCTGTATCCGCGCCTGTTTAATATTATCTGAGTAGAGCGGAGCTGATCAGATTGTAGTACCCGGCTACTTCCGAGGTACTTTATATTTACTAAGTTCCAAATAACCCAAAGAGTAGCCGGATCACGTACTGCGCCTCAGATTGTTTGTCAAATATAAAACCTTCAGGATTAAGTTTCTCAAGTGATACAAAAATGTTAAATAATTTGGTTTTTCCAAATTGATCTTACTTTAGCACTTTAGATCTCTATTCATATTGTATGATTAATTGTTTTTTAAAAAAAGGATATTATAAAGCGATAATTTCATATTTTCAAAGAAATTCAAAACATAATTATTTCTATGTTCTTTGCTGAATAGGTTGTCAACTCACTATTATACGATCATAGGCATTATTCCCCACACTAATAAATCATTGACACAGGAAATAATAACACAATTTCCTCCCTTGTTTTTTTTTCCATCCCCCCCCCCCCCCCCCATGGTATAGCTATCTTCAAACGTTTGAATTTGAAGTTGAAAATGTTATATTTGCCAATTTCTCAACTGGCAATAGTGAATTATTGGATTAATAGGATTTTTCTTTAACAAAGTATGAGTGTTTATAGATACCATCTATTTTAAGGCTTTGCTTTAAAACATTTTAAAAATATAACTTAAAAATATGAAATTGCAGTTTTAATATGTGACGTCATTAAGCCTGTTTTTTTTTATGTCATCGTGTGATGCTTTAGAGCTTCGCTGTATAATATACTTCTTATTGAGACCTGCGTAAAATCCGTTTGTTAGTGATCGTTGCTACCTAGTTTACCACTGTACTGAAATAGTTGATGCAATTTTGTATTAGCCCTGAAGACGCTGTAAGGCAGAAAGATCAGACCGGATAGCATTTACCCTGTTTACATTGCAAATTTTTCAGAGTGCCTGGAACGGTACCAGACATGGCATGGTTAATTTTTTTTGTAGTGTAAACATGTCAAACATATAAAGTGTACCATACTGAGTACCGTGCCAATCTGGCCCACTGAAACGTGGTAGTCTCAGTATGGCACCAGGAACAGCATTGTTAAATTTTTGTATGGTAAACGCTATCCGGTCTGAGCATGGTTTCAGTACCAATTACTGCAAGAAAAGAACCATGACCTTTTTTCCCCGCAAACTTTGACAGTTCTGTCATCAGTTCTTTCAAAATGGCTGCTCAAAGTAAATCAACCATTATAATTGTTTTCATCCGGGTAATTTGCATAGAGATCGAAAGAAAGAGTTCCACATTTGTCGTGCTTGGCATGTGTCTGAGACCGGTTATTTGAGAGTAAGGTAAACGGGTCAATTTCTTAAAATTTATCACGGCCTGGTACCATGCCCAGTATGTCATGCTTATCGCAGCCAAGTGTAAACAGGGCTAAAGTAATAGTTATTTAATTATAGACAATTTCGTCCAAATATTAGTATTTTTTCATATTATTATGTACAATCTTACTTGGAGATGAGTGCTTTAATCCAGCAAGTTTTATGTTACTTTTTGATATTCTGATGTCACAGTCTAACAATTCAGCTGTCAAATATCACTGTAAAAGCTGATAACTAGTTTTCAGCCGACAGCAAAATATCATGAGGATAATTGTTTTTTGTCCTAATTATGGTTTTAAAAACTTTTTATGATCATTGAAAACAAATTTTCATGAAATCTCTATATTGATGTTTTCAGAAAAGTTTTATTGACTCTTTGAGGATTTATGTTCGAGGAGGTGGCGGAGGACAGGGGTTCCCCCGATATGGTGGGATAGGTGGTAAAGGAGGTGATGTGGTTGTGACTGCTACTAAGAAATTAACATTGTCAGATGTGCGTAATAAAAACATTAAGAAACGATTTTTAGCACAAAATGGATTTAATAGCAGGTAAATTACAGCAAGTGTAAAACAGAAGCTAGTATTACTAAGTGTCCATCAAAATTCCTCACCAGGGTTCAGTGCTGGGTCTATCTTATCAGTGGTTACATACATGTAGTAAAGAATTTAATGTCCTACTGTGTTTTTGCACTGACTGGGCCACTGAAGAAGAAAATGCACCATAGAATGTGCTATAAGGGACCTTTTTCGCAAATAGCAGCCCTACAGCCTACCCTTTTATTGAATTCTACCGTCCAAGGTTCTTTTTTGTGCACGATAATGTGTTCATGGGACCTTGGTTTTCTGTCCCATCTGAATGACACCACGGACAAGGGGGAACAAAACTGGAAAATCAAATGATATAGATGGGGAAGTGAAATAAATATATCCCAGCACGATCACTTAAACATCAAAATAATTCAGCTGTGCAGGGGTCTCAATATCACTACCCTGTTCCTAATGGCTGTGTTATAATTTTTGTGTTCAAAAACGAATAAGCATACCCTATCTCATGCTTGACAGTCCCTGTTACAACTTTATGGAGGCATTATAATTTTGTGTATAAAATGATAGAATATCCACACAAAATTTGTTCCTTATTGAAACATATTTCCCAATTTGCTACAGAAAATTCCGTCTGCTTGGCGAACCAGGAGAAGATTTAAACATACCTGTTCCTGTGGGTGTGGTTCTTCGAACAGATGAAGGGAGACAATTAGGTAGGGTATTCTATATTCTCTTTAATATCAGAGAAATTATATGTCATCTACTTCATAGTGTTGTTATGGCTTTGATATATTGTACAAATGAACCACCTTTGGTTTACTGGATACAAATGTTATTAAGGTGATGGTACCAAGGCAATCGAGGTACCGGGTTATACCAAAAATCTGGTTGCACTAAACCAGTGAAGACTACAAAGCTCTAAAGTTAAGTCAATATTTAGTTAAAAGAAGAGATAAGGTGGCTATGAAGACCTGGTTATCCCGAATGTCAGTGACTAGTTTCGTTCGTATTGAACTCTTCAGACTGGACTGATAGGACTCACGTGTTGGGCGTTTTTATTTATACTATTCCGAAACCCTGGTGGGGTTTCTATGGTTACTAATTGGCGGGGTTACCGGGTTAACCCCTTGGCGGGGTTTGCGAATTTATTTACCAGGGTCGGCAGCTCGCTTGGAATCAACGACAAATCTAAAATTGGGCACTCCAACCATTTTTATTTTTGTTCCTCAATATTTAGTTAACTACAATTGTTTTTGTATTATTAATACAGGTGATTTAAACACAGACGGTCAACAAGTTATTGTAGCACGAGGGGGCAAGGGAGGTAACCCAGAAAATGGTTTTCTCGGTCAAAGAGGAGACTCAAAAGAAATAACCTTGGACCTGAAATTAATTGCTGATATTGGTCTAGTTGGGTAATTTTTTTATACATTATATAGGGTTATAAATTTTATCCTTAGCTGGGTGTCTAATGGCCAGGGGTGGGGCTGGTTTGAGCGGTATATGATAAAGTCTGTCATTGAGTATAGTGGCGTGCTTTCGATCCCACACTTGTAGGTGACAAGGATAAGGGTCACTTGCCTAACTTCGATGATTTTCTGTTGTCGCTCCCGCTACAAACTCTTGTGCAAGCAAATAGTTGAAATGAAATTGTACTATGTGGTGGTTCTGAGATATTTTTCTAAATTTGTGGTACAGTAATCTATTAAATAATATATTAATAGAGTTATTGCCCCTTTTACTTACATCACAACATGCAAAGCTGTCTTGTTCTTATTTTTCTTCAGATTTCCAAATGCAGGAAAATCAACCTTTCTAAGTGCAATTTCCCGAGCCATGCCAAAGATAGCAGAATATCCATGTAAGATATCTACACTTTACACTTCCTTTACACTTCTTATTTTTCTTCAGATTTCCAAATGCAGGAAAATCAACCTTTGTTCTTTTGGTGATAAGAAATTGCCAGTTGCTCACAAAGGTTATAGATATCTTCCCTCCCCCCCCCAAAAAAAATTAAACTTGTCATTTTGGATTTTAAAAAAAATAACATCAGTCCTATTAAAATTCAATAATTTTATCCCCAAATTGCAAAGTCAAAGGCCAAAGTTATCGTTTGGAATTTGAAAAAAAAAAAATTAATCTTAATAAAATTCAAAAATTTTATCCCCAAATTGCAAACTTATAAAACAGTTTAGCTTCAAATTCCAAGGTTATGAAATCCTGTGAAAGAATCTTTCAAAACAATGCTGATTTTACTCCTGTATCCAAAGTCGTTATCTTAATGTTATTCAAATTATACATTTTAGAATCATTTTTGGATATTTTTAGATTTCTAGAATGTGTGAACCATTCAAATCAATGTAATATTATTTGTGTTTGTTTATTTTTGAATATTAATTGATAATATTTTGAATTAATAAATGAAAGGCGAACACAGGTCAAATTTTATTCTTTTCATATAGTTAAACCGACATTGAATGAGTTCCAATAAATTTGTTTGAATATTCCAGTATTTATTTGATCTCTGAGTATTTTATTTTCTATTGCCTTTATATAGTTACAACAATTCGACCACAAATTGGAATAATACAGTATCCAGATTTTAGGAAGGTACGAAACATAATTTTGTAGTAATAATAATTAGACGAACACCAATTTTAATTTTAAAAAGTGTATGACCTATTGCAACCCCATAGATATTTCTGTTAATCATTAACCATTGTTTGTCTGTTTTGTTGTCATATAATAGTCCATCCTTTCATCCTTGTGCTGTTTTTAGGATGTTTTATTTTTTTAGTGTTTTATTTTTAAAATAGATCTCTGTGGCTGATTTACCTGGTTTAATAGAAGGAGCTCATAACAATTATGGAATGGGACATAAATTTTTAAAACATGTAGAAAGAACGAAGATGTTGATTATAATTGTAGATATAAATGGTTTTAGTCTTGGTGTTAATCATGTTCATAGATCTGCGTTTGAAAATATACTTTTACTCAATAAGGTAGGCCTACATGTTAGCTTATTTACATAATTATACATAGAAATATATAGCTAATTTTACATCAATCTAACTAAAATGCAGATCTATATTTCGTTTTGTTTTTTAATACTTTCGATGGCTTCTACTACATGAAGAACTGACCAGTTGTAGTAGGAGGTCGCTTAAGGGGTGATTTGAGCGACTTTTGACCCTATGATGTCAGACATGGATTAATCAATCACCACTGACATTTTTCGTGGTTACCCACAGTTCCCTGCAGAGATGCAATGAAAATGCACCACTGATTTGAATTTAAATGCAGACGAAACATACTTTTTAAGGTGCAATGTGTAACTTTGAGCATGATTATAGACTTGTCATGTTCCGACACTAGAAGATCAGCAACAAACCGGTAAAACAATGTTATTTGACAGTGAAAGATAGGTACAAGGGGTAAAATCCAACTCCTGCTGCACCGCCATGTGAAAGAGTTAAGATTCTGAATTGATGAATGTACACAATGGCAGATTCTAGTTGTTCAGGTGTCAAACTCGGCATATTGTTTTATCTTCCATAAACTTAAAAACTACATCTTATACCCCATGTCTGCACCATACCTCAGTGATTGTCAACATTCCTATTCTGTCAAATTTAATAAGAGAATTGATCTGCTGTCCATTTTCCCCGATTGCCAAAACATCATTCTCATGTTTTATCATTGTGATCAGATCTTGTTACATTCTGCATTGAAAGATACACTAGATTAAGTGACTGCACATAGATATACCGTATATATATATACAGAATGACTACACCTAATGTCAGTGACCGTCATCTAAACTTGTGTGTTATTACAGATCATTTACACTGATCAATAATTGTGAAGCAGTTTTTGGCTATTCACCATATATAAAAGATGTTTGCTGAGTGAAATAGTTCCTTTATTTGATTGGGGGGTTGGGATGGCCTAGTGGTCTAGAGTGCCGTGCTTCTACCTCTAGCTGGCCGGTCACCTCTGGCTTGCGGCTGTGGTTTCGATCCCTGGTGTGAGCGTATGTGGCATGGAGATAGTGGCACCTTCTCAACCTTGTGGGTTTCCTCCAGGCACTCCAGTTTCGTCCCACTGCTAAAGACCCTACGTGCAAGCGAATTATTGAAAAAGAATTGAAACCATTTGTTAGTCCCAAAATGACCTAGTTTGTGTCGAGTGGACGTTAAACCCCATTTCTCTCTCTCTTTATTTGATAATTAAGACTACAATTTCGTGTAATAGTCGAGGGAAAGTTGGCAGGTATTGTCATTATGACAGATCTTCTGATTAGTTGACATGGTGGACTGTTAGTCTAGTCAAATTCTGACAATCTTATCAGTACTAAGAAATTGTCAAAGAAAGATATTGACTTTTAATTTTTTCAAACGACAGTCCAGCTTATTGATAATAAAACAAGAATTAAAGAATCCCCGCTCAAGAGTAGCATAACAGGCTTGGTAGCAGTGAAGATTTATTAAATGATAACATTTCAGGTTGGGATACCCTTTTTCAAATGATTAAATAATTAAACACCACCCTGCTAAGAATAGAAAGTTCAAGAATATTTTTAATACATAGAGATAACTGAGTCTGTAGTTGATTGTAATATTATATATTTACAGGAACTAGAGTTATATCTACCTGAGTTAGTTGATCGACCAGCTATACTAGTTCTAAATAAAATAGATACAGATAACCAGACAGGCGATACCGTCAAACAGATATTACAACAAGTTCAAAATTCACCAGGTTTGTTGTGTTTTTATGGATTGTTTTGTTGTGTTTTTATGGATTGTTTTGATAGAAAGATGTAGACGGATTCAAACGTCCATATAAACCTATAGTTGATAATAAGAAATTTGATGGCAACTACCTTTGGGTGTCTTTTTTTAACTCATAAGATATAGAGCATACTTTATTTTCATAATAAAGACAACAAAATATTAAAGATACATTGTGGAAGGTTAGATAAAGAGCTAGCAGTTCTCACTATATTGGTTACAAATTTTCGGCTTAGTCTCAATCATCATTACTATAAAAAACATAGTCTCAATTATCAATTTCATGATTAAATCATGAATGAAAGTTGAGCAGCAAAGCGTATCCCAATCCAGTAAATATTGCAGACTAGCGATGACATCGAGAGATGATTATAACCTGGATCAGTTAATTAATGTCTACCGGATCCGGTAATTAATAATTTAGATAACATTTCAGGTCTAAAGAAAGACCAGCAATTGGCAGATTTAGCTTTTGCATAATGTTTAATAATATATACTTTGTATTCCCTTTACCCATCTCGGTATCCCCAGTGATACATGTATTGTTCTGTTCTACTCCAGTAACTCATAGATCCATTCATAGGGTTTTCACACATTCAAATTATCACCCCTTGATCGTATGTCGATTCTATGAACCAATCAACAGTTTACATACCAGAGTTAGCATCTTGTTTACGTTCACCACGATAAAATGCGAGTTACTTCCCCTCCCCCACTTGATTTGTCAATAAAAATGGCACAGGTATCAAGGGCGGTTAATTTGAATATGTCTCCTCCCCCCCCCTGTGAATGAACCCAGAGATTAGTGGAGTAGAATGGAACTATAACACTGGGTCGTGACAAATATTCACAGCCCTTTATGCAGACATTTGACTATTTGGTTAGATATCTGATGTTTATTGATGAATATTAATGATTTTATTTCATATTTATTTTATTTTATTCACCAGATTCCCTTAATACAGTAGATGAGTACATGCATCCAACAACTTTAATGAAGTTTGATGGAATTTTTACAGTATCAGCCAAAGAAAAACAGGGATTGGACAAAGTGTTACACGCTGTGCGACAAAAGTTAGATGATTACGCAGAACTCAAACGTCCAGAAATAGAAACAGAAGTAGACCATGTTCACCAAGAAACACTGACAAAGAAATTAATTTAAATTATTGTTATATAAAATATATGTGCTAATATAGCATGAATGTTTGCTTCAAGAACTCCACCAACTCTCCGTATGCTGGGAAACGATTTTAAAATGGATTTATGAATAGTGTATTGTGTATTGAGAAGGACTAGGAAAAGCCATGGAAACATTTAATACAACACAGTTATATGGATAACAATCACTGTATTTATATACACACGACATTTCAACATAAATTCACTGGTCGGTATCAAGCATACAAAGTGTAGAAAAATTGTTTAACAAGATTTTCTTCAAAAATACACATTTTTATAAGTTTGTGTGTCATTGAAGCGAATCAAGTTCTGATTCATTTCAAAATTAGCCACCATTAATCTTATTTCTGATCAAACCTGAAGTTTTGATTCCTAATTATACAGGGTGTTTTGGTGCTTGAGTCAAATGCTGTGTTCCCAAGCTTGCCTGTGACAAGGAGTAGAGTCACCTGTCCAACCTTGTGGATTTTCTATGGGTCCTCCTTTTCCCTCCCAATGTTAAAGACCCCCTACGTTCAAGTAAATCAATGGAATAAAATAGAACCAAATGTAAGTCTCAAAATGACCTAGTTGTGTTGAGTAGACATTAAAGGAGCTAAATCGCTAACATTTGGGACCTAGAAATTGTCACAAGTGGGTCGCAACGCTTATAATAATGTAATATGAATGTATGTAAGTAAACTGATTTACATTCAATGGTTTCCGTTTTTACTCTTATTTCAAATCAGTTATTTTCGGTGAAATGCACATTTCTAGTGTCTGGTTATTCCAGTCTACATACGCCTTTTGATTTGGTGCAATAATTCTAGCCATGTTTCCTAAGTCTCTTGCTAGAACTGGTGCTGAAACGCATTATGGTACACGATTCATGTACCAATGGTAAAATGTTTATTTTGTCTTAAATATTTGATATCAGAAGCCCATCTTTTTCCTGTAAGATCACAGCATCAATGTAGATTTAAATTGACAAATAATTAGAGTTTTCAATGTGGAAGATTTTGGATGATACTGAGTTAGAGACTTAGCTACTTTAATTCTCATTTCTATTTGCTTTATGAATATGTTGTATGATGATGAATTCAAACAAGACTCTAAATCACCATTTGTTAATGTAAATAAATTAATCCAGATTGGAGACTACATCAATCAAATATACTCTGATTAAACTTGAGACTAAAATCAGTCTGATTCATACTTGTATATATATTTTTTACGGAAGACAAAATGGGACAAGTATCTAAAAAAAAGTTCTGGATTTTGATCTCTTATGAAAATATTTTCTACATTTCAAAAACTCTTGAAGTTAAAATCTTGAAAAGAAAATATCCAGAAGAATACAATGAATTACCGACGTTATTACACCAGAGGGCATTAGTGTAATATGTGGCGTTTTGTGACCTTCATCTTGCAACAGGCTTGACCATGTGCAGTCTCAAAAATCTACATAAAATGGAGAAACAACAGTCATCAGTTTAAAATATTGCTTCTGTATAAATATGTTGAAACTGGAATGTAGAAACACAAATCTTAAATATTGTCCCATATCGTCTTTTATAAATTTTAACAATTCAATATTCCACATTTTATTTCGGGTGCCTTGCATTAGGTAGAAACCTTCTTTTTTCTCTGTATATGGAAGACATTGCTTGGCAAAGGTCTGACTGTGCATGTGGCTAATCGGACATCAAAATATCAGGCCCGTAGCCAGGGGGTGGCAAGGGGGGGCAATGCCCCCCTGAAAAAATGTTTTGCCCCCCCGAAAGAAAATTTGCCAACCATAACTCTAAAATACCTACTATAGACTGTAACGAGTCTGCCCCTCCTAAAAACTTCACTGCCCCTCCGAAGCCAGCAAGCTGGCTACGGGCCTGCAAAATATGGTGGATCAAAGTCAAAATTTCCCAAATTAATTCAAAAAATATTGACTGTACCGAGGGTATAATAACTATAACTAAGTACATGTAATAATAAGTATTCATCCCAATCATGCCTACATGTACGGTATTTAAACTGTGTCAGATATTTATGGAAAAACAGCTGCTAATGTATTTGGGTGACGTTTTGAATTATATAGTAGCTGTTTTCCATAAGTATATATGTCATAGTTTGTATTTCTGTCTGGGATATCACAGTGGCTAAGTGGGTAAGATGCTGGCTCGCTAGCCTGGAGGTTGGGTGTTCGATCCCGGGCGCATTGGCCGAGAAAGTTCAACCAGATTTTCCTGCATGGTTCTCTTTTGTCAGTGATGCAGGACGTTGGGTCTGACAAGGACAGCTGTCTAGTCCTTCAGATAGCATGCACATAAAAGATCCATTGGCAGTTGGAATTCGATATAAGAGCAGGCCGTAGCGCCACTGCACGGGCAAAATTTCTCTCATAGCACACTGTATTTTTTATATTTAGGGAAAGGGACTTTCAGCCTCAATGTATAGAGTTTTAATCACCTCGTGCTCAAAGGTACTGCACAAAAAAACATGATATCTCCTGTACTGACAGCACAAAAATAACTATTAAATTTTAAAAAAATGTACCCGCAGTTAAAACAACATTACCGGTAATTATAAATTAAAAAGTCTTAGGTATTGTGACTTTTTACGTGCCATTTATAAAAATGAACTGTTTCAGCATTCCTGAATTCGTGAAGATGAGAATAAAAAGATAACATAAAATCTGGAAATAGATTTATGGCTTTTCTCACACCACGGCAATGCCATTATAAGTTTTTTTCGAAATAAACTATTTTCAATATAGATTCTAAATAAAACAATAATTCTATTGGCCACTATTACATTGTAATTTGTATTTTTACTTTACGTGGCAGGAAAACAACTTTGTTTGTATTTATTTGTTCACCAGGACTGCACAATTGATCTACAATCGATAAGTTTTATTTATGCCACACAATAAGAACGTGCTAAGGCTAATTAATTAATCAACTATTGTGTGCAGGCCGTATGTTTTAACGGGCATTGTATTTACTGCGATTCCGCTAGCCTTTATCATGGACGACTATTGTCACTGGTAAATCAAAGCTACGTCATTATTATTTACCGTTAGGGGGCGTGACAACATCTCTATGGATACGATGAATTGTTGTCACTAGCTGTCATTAAGAACCACACTACATGGTGTACAAATAACTGTATTTGTTGAGTGTGGAGTCAGTCAGACAGTGTTATTAATAACGTTAATTTATTCTTAAAAGAAAAGGTTAGTTAATAATTATGGCGACGTCAGCGTTGAGTCCGTTTACTTACACCGCCACTGGAGATTTAGGCATTAAACGGGAAACGATGCTCCAAAATGAACTGCTTCTGAGAACAGAATTGGGCAAACCAAAACGAAGAGGGTATGGCAGCGGAGGAGGCAATATGTATTTTGGCAGACCCAACGAAAAGAATACATTAGGAGCTTCTGAAGCTTTGAGGGGTTGGAGCAGCATGGATCATAATTCAAGTTCAACACTACCGTTTCACCGAAAAGAAAAAGCCACGGAGAGAGACTTTTTGGAACTAAACAAAACAGCTGTCAACTCTGGAATTGTTACTTCTGGTGAGAATTATGCCTATAGATCAATTAATGATATCAGGAGAAGAACAGCAGGCACAGAAACAAACAAGACCAGAACACGTCGTCTGCCACCAAGCATGGTCTTCGGAATATCAACTAGACCGTCCACACCAATTTTCGACCTTTTAGAGCATAAATACCAAGATAAATGGCTTCAACAGAGACAGCAAGAAGAACTTGCCAAGAAGAAAGAAAAAATAAAAAAGAAGAATGCTGGGGTTGTGTATGAAACTAGGGCCTCCTTATTGCGTACATACCAAAATCCAGTTGAATCCGGTCCCTTATGGCAATTACCTCGTTTTAAAAACAGCTCTAAACCAAATCTCCAAACCTTCAGAACAAAAACTCAGGAAGGCGATGCATTCAAACAGTTTGATTCAGATAAAATTGCGCGACAAGGAAACCTTGGACATGGTGTTTATGAAGCAGCAAAGAACTGATCTGAAGTACATCGTGGTGAAACAATTGTTTATATAGGAGTCTAATTTAGACTTAAATATTGGAATAAGTAACTCAAACTTGAAAGCTTATGTTTTCCGTAACAAATCAAATTTTAAAACAATCTGTGAATATCCTGTGAGAATAGAAAGTTTGGTGGAGTGACATTATACTATATCAGCATTATTTACATTTATTGTCACATCAATCCAGTCTCTTGTTATTGATTTTGTCTCTTGAAGATATTAATCAGTATTTTACTGTGTTCACAATACAATCATATTGGTTTTGTTTACATTAAAATTGAATGCTGGTAATTACATGTGTAATTATATTATTACTCTTTACAAATCATGAAATATTTTGATATTCAGTTAAATTTTATGTACATATGTATTAATAACTGTAAAGTTGAAAAGGTTAACAAATCTGATAGGAAACGACTAAAGTCAATATAATATACAAATGCTATCCCTGTGATTTTAAGGGATGTTTCATTGAAACAAAAGTTGCATTTTGCTAATTTTCAATATTTTTTGCAACAGCAGGTTTCATTTCTCTAGGCTGTGAATGTGAATAAATTTGCATAATACACATCATGATATGTTTAAACTGAAGTTGGTTTTAGATGTATTATTTATAATTATATATTTATATTTATTTACAATTTGTATATATTTTGTACTACCGGTATTGATAAATAATTACCTTTCTATTATCACCTATCGTACTATAAAATATGGTTGTGTATAAACAACTATAATTAGCTATTAAAACAGTCATTTACAGGGTTTTTATCTTTTCGTAATTTCGATAAAAAAAAAACCCTGTTAGACAAGAGCTTGAAACTAATGGTCTTTCAATAGTCTGTGCTAATGTAGGCCCGTATCAAAAGAAAATTGTCAAATGGAGCATAAAAAATAATAATCCATTATTATCTTTGATTGTCTATACTAAATGTTACCTTTGTCTTTAAGGATTTGTTAATAAAATCTACAGTTAAAACATTTTGTATTTACTTGTTTTATTTTGTATTTACGAATTTTATTAAATACATTGTATATGCAATCTTTCATCAAGGAATGATTTAAAGTGTAAATTTCATATTTTCTAAGAAAGTCAAAACATAATTATTTCTATGTCTTTTGCTCAAAAGGTTGTCAACTCACTATTATACGATCATGGGCAATATTTCATTGGGCATAAATACCCCTGACACCGGAAATTACTTGAATTACCTCCCTTGTTTTCCCATTCCCCTCAATGCAATGGCGATCTTCAAACGTTTGAATTTGAAGTTGAAAATGATATTTTTGCCAATTTCTCAACTGGTAATAGTGAATTATAGGATTAACAGGATTATTTTTTAACAAGGTAGGACTGTTTATAGATACAATCTATTTTAGGGCTTTATTTTAATATATTTTAAAAATATAATTAAAAAATATGAAATTGCCATTTTAAACAAGGTTTAGTTCTGAATATGCTGGTTGAAGTCACAGTGTCAGATAGTTTTTATCAGGATTTTTGCATAAATTACAGAAATAGCCTTGGGGCTTCCATCATTATTTAAAAATTTTGTCAAATCAGTGATCATATGAATAGACTACAGCTCACAAACTGGGATATAAACTGGTTCTGTTCTGGGTATTAAATTCCAACCATCCACAATAGAACCTAGGTGTTACAGTTTCCAGAAATATGAAATTTTACATTTTTCTGGGAAAGAACTAATTTTAAAATAGCATTCATTAATTTAATATGTAAAACTGTTAAAGCTGCAATTTCATATTTTTAAGTTATATTTTAAAATATATTAAAATAAAGCCTTAAAATTGAAGGTATCTATAAACAGTCCTACCTTGTTCAAGAATAATCCTACTAATCCATTAATTCACTATTGCCTGTTGAGAAATCGGCAAAAATATCATTTTCAACTTCGAATTCAAATGTTTGAAGATAACTATTGCATGGGGGCAATGGAACAACAAGGGAGGTAATTGTGTTATTATTTCCGATGTGAAAGACGTTTAAGTGTGGAAAATAATGCTTATGATTGTATAATAGTGTGTTGACAACCTATATTGAGCAAAAGACATAGAAATAAATATGTTTTGACTTTTTTAGAAAATATGAAATTCCCGCTGTAAGTTTCATTTCCCATCTGAAACCAACCAAGAAAGAAAATATGCAATAATCTGATCTAAAGGATCAGAAGGGAAATGGATGTTCATTTGAGTAACTGCATGAATGTACAATTCAGGACATGAATGTACAATTCAGGACATGAATGTACAATTCAGCGCATGAACTCAATTCAGCGCATGAATTCAATTCAGCACCTTTCAGACTACTGGAGCAATGTTGGACTCCACAATGCCCTGGCTCGAAAACTAATTGATAAACTTCCCCACAGAGAATAGTGCAAACCCATCCTACCCCCACTCCCACCCCCGGAATTTACAATCCATGATATTACGTGTCGCAATGATATTAGCATGAAATTAGCTGTTCAGTAAATGTCAATGGGGGCAATAATTAGTAGTCTGAAACCTTAGTTTTCGCTTCAATAGATCAGGGTTATCTCCCTATCAGAGATTATCCAGTCTCTTTGTTACATGTCGTCATATTATGTAATGATAACAGGGATTGGACTACGTGTAAAATTGTAGCCAATCAAAGTAAAGAACGCATTCGAGACAAAGATCTTTCGTTTTGGAGTTAAAAAGAGTCCTACGTGGAAAATGCCAAGTTATTAAAAATTGTAGTAATATGTAAAAAAAAGAAAAATCATAGATAGAAGACCGAATGACAGTATGGCAGACGAATGCAAGAAGGAAGATAGTCACGTACTGCACGTTGTAGTTGTTGGATTTCACCATAAAAAGGGGTGTCAGGTAGGTAGCAGACGATAAAAACAAGTGTTATCACTCAGGGCAGTGACGAGTGACAATCCTACAGTAATATATAATAATTGTCCGATCGCATTGAAGTCAAATCACATCCGTGTCGTGATATCAAGTTGTACATATTAATATCATATGCCTAGTAATGGATAAATATTTAGTATTTGTAAAAATTGTAGTCCTTGTAGTTGTAACATTAACTAGAAATTACAAATGATTGTATTGGTGAAATGCGATCTGTGGACCCTACTACTAAGGCTACTTAACAGTACTTAACTTGTATTTATCCAAGGCTTTTTTTTTCTTTTCTTTTATTAAACCCTCCACTTCTCATACAAGAAGACAAAGTTAAAGTCTTTAAAATTGTGTCAAAAGCCAAGGTATGATCATTATGGTACCTTAGTTATGGAATGTATGCTTCCAAATTATATCATGCCAGGTGCTATTTTTAGTCAATATAGTCATTATTATGGAACTAAACATCTAAAAATGTCAAGTTAGTATCAACTTGTAAAGTGCAATAGTGACGTTATGCTATACATTGTCCAAAAATATAAAAAATGCACACAGTACGTACATGCAATCCCCTGATACATGTATGCTCCAAAATATACAAAAAAGTTCTTTTTCTTGCAACTAGAAGAAAAATAAGAATGGTTTTATTTATTACAAATATACACTGTCACACCCACTGTCCGCTTGACTTGGATTGGAACATTTTTTGCTTGTTTTCCCGAAATACAAATCAGACAGTCTTTATTATAAAAATTGCATTTATTTACATGCACAGCAATCATATGCCTATTATATAATACAATAAAAGATTTAGTTCTTAAATGACTGCATCAATAAGTAAAGAATATTACCCAGTAAATAAATTTTCTACCTATACAATGAACAGGTGGTGGTAATGTGGACCATATCATATGATCTTGTCATGGTTCTCTAAAATATTACTGGCTACATGTACAAGTAAGACTTCCTTAGAAACATTATTGCTACTGGCTACTACTCTTCTCTCCCTTACATAGCAAATTTCTCCCATATATTTCCACTGTGCATAAGATAAAGTGATTTCCTACAGAACTATATTATATCCTCTTACAAAAATAGCTTTTATAATTGGTCGATACTCTCAGAATGTACTGTATAAAATAATCGTACTCTGAACTGGTTGAATATGATAAACAATCCCCTAACTATGTTAAACATTTTTCTTGTAAAATTTTCTTTGATTTACAGGTGGAATATTCTTACCCTCCATTAATACCCGGTAACAAGGTTGATAGTCATGACGTACCAAAAGAATGGAAACATTTACCATCATTAGCTTTACCAGATGGCGCTCATAATTTCCAAAAAGGTAAAATCTTTTCTTCTATTATCATACAGTTGTATGATTTATCTATTTTGTTACCTACGATTTTTGTTAATCTTTACTCCCTCTAAATTTGAAAGTTCCCAAAGAGGAACTAGATCTTGAAATATTGGTTGACCTACCATTACAAAGCCTTTTGTTTCTAATTATTTTGATATCGTCATTTCTCTCTTAAAATAAACAATGAAGGGAGAAATAAACTGTGAACAAAGAAATCCCAAAATGTTGTCATTGTATATTTACTGAAAATAGTTTGCCTAAACCAGTTGTAGTGTGCATAAGCATCAGGGTCTCTTAATTTAATGGTCAAAATACTACATGCTCATAGTCGAATGTCTACTTCAGGTATAAATAACTACATCTATAGATCTATAGGGAAGTCTGTTTCTAGAGATGCAACTTTATTAATGATTAGGTATTGAACCCAAATAAACTTTAAAAGCAAAATTAACTGGGTAAAATGTATGTCCTTTTAATTTTGAAAATCCGGTAGAGAGAATGTATTCTTGGCACATGAATGGCTTAGTTAGACTATAATCATTACTACATTGAGTTTGATTGAATTTATTACAGATACTGTGTTTTTCCATCTTCCTGGAAGAAATGGAAGTAATAAAACAGTGTATGGGGTTTCATGTTACAGGCAAATGGATGCCAAGGTCAGTTTTCTGTCACTTCACTGCTTGAAAATAAATTATCTTGTTTGTAAATGACTCGCTCTAAATAATGTTGAAATAAATGAAATGAAGTGTAATGGGGGGTCTTATATTAGTAATATTCTACATTTCTGCTCCTGTCTGGACAATGGAGACAGGCATACAATATGCAGTGTACCATGAGTCACCAAAAGGTTGAAATTGGAACTTGATAGTTTGTGAGCCAACACCTTACTCACTGGCTCCCTATAAAACACCAATCAATATACAAAGTTATTGATATCTGTATACATTCAGATCTATATTTTGTTTTGGCCTCTACTACATAATGATCTGACCGGTTGTAGGGGAAGGTCATGTCAGGGGTCATCCGAGCGACTTTTGAACCTATAATGTCAGGCATTTGATTACCCAGACAGCGTTGATGTTTCTAGTGGAATAAACACAATTCCGTCGTAGCATGCCATGAACAAAGAAAGTGTTTCATTAGCTGAATGCGGATTACATAACTCTTCCAGATCCTAGTGTAGTAAAGACAAGAAAAACAAAATTTTAAACTTAAAAAAATGAAACGGAATAGTAATTGTAATAATGTTTATTAATGTAATAAGGCGTTTGTGTAATCTTTCAAGGATTTAAAGAATAAAGACTCAGAAGTAACAAGAAGTACAATACAGAAAAGTGTTTGTGTACTCAGTCGATTGGTAGGTTTTATTTGCACATGGTAGAAATTGCTAGTATGTCTCGCTTATCATCTTTTGATGGTCATTTATTTCTATATGATGAGCAGAAGCGATTACCTCTGCTTTCTAAAGACTCATGGCTATGTTTAACCATTTGTGTAATTTCTTTGAACATCATTTAGTAATTGCTTAGACTGGCCCAGTCTCTTCTATTTATTTTACATTTCGATTTATATAAAAGTATTAATTTTTAGTAAACCAACACTTTCGTTTCCATTTGTATAAAAAATTTTTTTTTAGTAAACCTGTAACCAGCACCAGAGACTGGACAATTTGCGAGCTTCACAATAAAATGGGCGTTTCCTGTCCTGTTTTACGTTGTTCCTTATTTGGAATGATTGACAGTTGTCAAGCAAGCCCCGAGTCACGTGACACGAATTTGTAAATAAAGCCACACACGCCGTTGTAATTGTGGAATCATGTCCGAATTAGCGGATATTGACGAGGCGATTGCAAATGTTTTACCGGCTCTTGGTTATAAGGATCCAAAGGAGTATCAGAGGTCAATAATGACTGCTTATTTACAAAAGAAAGACTTTTTTTGTGCGCGCCGTGTGGTTCG
Source organism: Patella ulyssiponensis (assembly GCA_963678685.1). NCBI lineage: Eukaryota > Metazoa > Mollusca > Gastropoda > Patellidae > Patella > Patella ulyssiponensis. Next base: position 84,339,196 of record OY783225.1, on the reverse strand, counting down.
GGAAAGTCGCTACACCAGTTTGCCAGTTAGTCGACAGCCATGTTTATTATCACGTGATGTTAGATATGTCGTGATCACGTGCACGACGTCACACGACCTACATAATGCAGATTGACCTACTAGATGAGAATGAAGCTCTATTTGCCCAGTCTCTAGAGATTACGGTTTTTTTTCGTTTTTTTTTTTGAGAGGACTGGCCAATTATTGGTGTGTGGACAAGACTGGCCACCAGTCTAAGTAATTGCTATATGCAATAAATACAACAACATAATGGAATACAATAACTAACTTAATAAAGGAAACGTTTTGTTTCAGGTCCCTTCAACATTATCAAGCAAATTATGTTGTTGTGTTTAAAACTTATAGAAGAAAAAGTATTTTTGCCATATTCTAAATGCAAATAAATGTAATTTGTCATGTAATATCAGGACAATTACAAAAAATAATTTGTCAGTGACTTAAAAGTGTTCAGTTATCTAGATGATTGAAACAAAAAATATTGATCAAGCGCTGACTCAAGATGTTACAGAAAGACAAGATGGAGAGCATTAAATCAATATAAAGTTATATGCATACTTCAGATGGCCATAACTTTTGTTAGGATTGATCAAATTGAATAATTTTTTTAACAAAATGGGTATTATTAGGAGTTATGACTACATATATCTATTTTTATATTTTTAGTTTTGAATATTGTAGCTTTAATTGTGATTTTATGTTTCAGCCTTTATATGGTATGATTAAAGCTAAGTTAGAGTTAATAACTCATGCTTATTTTGATGAAAGAGATTTTAGTAAGGTTGAACTCCTAGAACAGACATATAACAATATGAAATTATCTCTTTCTGAAACTATGCTGGATGGTGCCCAAGTTTATCTTGGTAAGTAATGCTTTTGTGAATAATGAAAGACTTTTATATCTGGAAATTAGTTTTATGTTGTTTAACATATGTCCAAATATGCAAATATGTTCAACACAGAACCTGGCACATCATCGGAAGAAGAAGAAATTGAAAGATCTCTCAAATATAGTATAAACCATAACCATTATGGTTATATTACACTGTCAAGAAAATAAAGCTATCAAGCGATATACTGAGCTAAAGGCTTCAGAAAAGCTATTTGCGCTACTACTACCACTACCTTAGTTGTTTAATGTCTGCTTCTACAGAAGTGATATCACAGACAATTAATATTCTAATTTCAAAACCACTTTTACCAATAGGTACCATGTGGAATCAGAGACTGCCATAAAGTTTAATGCTTATTCTGTTTTTATTGTTTTTTGAAAATTATGGTTATTGTTATTTTTATTTCATTATAGGTTTATCACCAAGAGAAATTGTTTTACAATTTAAGCATAAAATAGTTCTATTGTTTAAGCTGATATTACTAGAAAGAAGGGTAAGATTTATATCAAAATAATAATGTGTCAATCTGATTAAAACACAGATTCTATTTTGTTTTGGTTTTTAGAGTTCAAAATTTCGTTTTTACTTGTCTTCACAACAGTCTAGGATCTGGAAGAGTTGTTATATAATCCACGCTCTACTTGAATTGAGGAATTAACAAATGAAACGATCATGCTGATTGATTAATCAATGTCTGACATCATATAGTCAAAAGTCGCTCATACGACCCTTGATGTGACCGTCCACTACAGCTGGTCAGATCTTCTTGTAGTGTAGGCCATCGAAAGTATAAAAAAGGAAACGAAATATATTTCTGTATTTTAATTAGATTGATAATGTGTTTTCAAAATTTGAAGACTATACAATAGTGTCCAGTGTTAAACTTGCATTATGGTTATGATAACAGTGTTTAACTAGTGTTGTAATTTAGGCTGTACCCAACTAACACTAGGGTTAATTCAGTGTAATATGATCAAAACCAGTGTATCACAAGTTTTCCTTCTATATTTATAACCTCTGAACCACCCAGAATCACTCCCATAATTTGCCACAATATGTAGTTCAGTTGTCAAATACAGTCAAGGAGTAATCTAAACACTGACATCAAACAAAATATGTCAGATGCCAATTTACTAGTAGTACCATATAAAAATTATAATTAACATCTGATTATAATCAGATGGTTCTGTATTTTTGGAAGTTAAAGTGAAAATAAACTTTTTATTAGGCTAAATCAAGAAGACATTCAGGTTCTCAGATACTCTCAGGTCAGAGAAAATAACATAAAAGAATTTGAATGAATCAATAAATGTGATGTAGACTCAATTACATGTATCAAATATGCAATATTTGTTATTGACAATCATAAATGATACTGGATTACATGTATCAAATATGCAATATTTGTTATTGACAATCATAAATGATACTGGATTATCATACATTCATCAATGTGTTTCATATAGGGTAGATCCTTGAGACATGGTGTTTATGAGAAATCATTTAGCCTTTATTAATCTTCTTTTGACAAAATAGCCAGAATATATTTTTTTGTATGGTTTTATTCCAGAAGGTTACATTAATTTATGTCGTACTATATTATTTATTTACAGGTATTATTTTATGGTGCCCCAGTAGAAACATTAGGTGGTTTAATACTCACAGTTTTATCATTGTTCCCAGGTAAATTTTATATTTACACTAAATTTGAATTCAACCATCATTAGATGTCCACAAGCTGAAGTCGTCCATAATCCAGGAAGTTACAGTCTGATATGCACGAATATCAAAGGGAGATGAAATCTTTGGGTATAAGCGTACATTTCAAGCTTCATGACAATCAGATAAGAATTGCGATCTCTAGATTGTCCATAAGCTGTAATCCATGAAGTTATAATCCGATACATGACAATATCAAACGGAACCGAGATCTTTTGGAGATAAACCTATATTTCAAGTTTCCTATAAATCGGATAAAAATGGTGACCTGTAGGGCGTCCACATGCAAATTGTGGATGAACGGATAGGGCCAATGATGATATATGTCCACATGGAAATGTGGGTTTATAAAAAAAGTAGACATACATTGTACATACCATATTTTTCGGTGAATTAGGCTCTATTTTTCTTAGCAGATATTTTATTTTCTTAAAGGGGTGTGCCTAATATAATATAATGTAAAGCAAATCCAGACTTTTCCCTTGTCGACATGGAGGCCTGAAGTTGAAGAAATAACTGCCTGAAAAATCATCACATGTTGACCATGTGACACTACGTCATAGATTTCTGATATATTATCACCCAAATTGTTGCCACTTACTCAAACTAATTGAATTGATAGCTGAAGCTATCTTTTTAAGTTAGACCATTAATGAAAAACTTTCATTGTGGATTATTTTTACAGGCATGGTTGAATATGGTTTAGATGAAGCAGTAAATAAATCATCACAAAAAGTTTCATCTTCTTCTCTCAAGATGGCAGGAAGTGAGCAAGACGAATCTGATGGTTATTTGGAAATAAGTTACACAGAGACAGGAAGTGACTCGCCATTATATACCAACGTGCAATCTAACTTATCTGGGTCCCGATCTCATCACAGCTTAGATACAGAACCCGAATCGCCAACGATTCCTCGTGATGAGATATTTACCCAACATTCCCCAGAAAGCTCAGATAATTTACATCATAAAAGAAATAAAGACAATACTGATGAGTTATCTCCCTCTGTGCATAGTTACCATAGTGACAAAACAAAGGTTAAAGGTAAATCTAATAGTAGTGAACTTAAAGGTCAAGGTCATAATTCTGGCATTAGCAATCAAGCAAAAAGTGCCCCAGTTGCAATAGACAATGCTACCAAAACAGAAAATACATCAAGCGGTTCCTTGCCGACTTCTGAAATTATTTTCGCTAAAGAAAGTAGTCCTCTACAAGATTTGTATAGTATCACCCATGTAGAAGCCATACAAACTGCTCAAGATAATGAATTGCCTAGTGATCATTCTCAGGACCAGCTTGATAAAGATAGTACTGATAAATCACTTCATCAAAAAAAGGAATTAAGTTTATCAATATCCTCAAATCCTCCAGTACAGACGACAATGAGTTTAGACATAGAAGATCTCGATTCACCTGAAAGCATAAGTAAAATAGATAGGGAAGATTGTTTTTCTTGGGAAGATGATCGTCTCTTATTAGCCATTAACGATGATGTGGAAACAAAAGCTACATCTGACGAAATGTCAGACCAACAACAAGGGGTTCGAAAAGTTTCAAAGGGAAATGACTCTGAAGGTTCCGATTCACGTCCATCAAGTAGACAAAGCAGTCCTGGTGTTAGGGCTGCCATCTTGAAAAATAAACTGTCATCTGCATTTGGCAATTTACAATCCAAAGCAAAGGTCAAGAGTGAAAGTTCACCAGTAGAAATGAAGCCTTTATATGGTGGACCAGAATTACATCAAGATGAATATGGTTTCCCATTAGCTATTTTCACAAGGGTAGGTGATTTAAAAATACTTATGTACACTTATAAGTCTTTTTGAAGATCCACAAAACTAGATAGTTACCCCTCACAAAATGGAAATTTATCAGTTGCAAGTTGCATTTCCAAGTGGAAAAATTCATGATTTGAGTCTTTTGCAAATTATATTCTGAAGCTGAAAAGAGAGTGACCATCAAGACATATTTTCACCATCCTTCTGCTTAATTTTCTGCCCATATTAGTTTAATAAAAGTCAACAGGAACCAAAATAGATATGATGTGAAAATTGATATACTTTTATAAATTTTCAGGGCACTGTTTGTCATCCATATCTTAGTTTACAATACCATGACATTCTACATGACATTACTATAAGAAGCTTTGTAATTGGTGCAACAAATATACTCTTCAAACAACGGAAAAATCTATTGGATGCAATTGTTGAGGTAAGTGTAGTCTGCTCTGAGTATTACAGATGGTTAATGAAAAATTTCAGAATTTGTGAATAGAAAATTCTAATCATATAAAAGTTTGATAAAAGTTCTTATGGTGGCACTTTTGTGATGAAAAACTCTTCAAAGCCTTGTATAATGTATTACCACACAGAGAGGAAAGGGATCTCCAGTCTTTTCAAACTTATTCCAATGTTTCCTTACGGTTTTTTTCGCCATTTTTCAATCCACTTCATATTGATAAATAGGGATATTTCTTTATAGGACATGTTCGTTAATTTCAAGGTTGGGATTGGTTGAAATTCCTTGAAATAATTTTTTACAACTTTTTTACAAGTGTGATTTTGATAATGGTTTATGGCCATTGGTTGTATAAAAATGGCTGCAGTAGCAAGGGTATGATGGTATAAGTAGAGATCTTACTAAAATCAGTAGGACTAATAACCTTGGCCCTTACGTTTCTTTTTATCAGGGTGAATTGGGTGGCCGAATTTCCTATGTTTGCTTTAGATCGTAAGGTTTTGAACAGTAGGACGTTAAATCGCATTTCATTTCGTAAGGTTTTCCATTGAGTCATGTGACATGGTTTCAATTCCCCTTTTATACGTCACCAGGACCAGGCAAATTTATCATATCAAAATTTATTCATATGTTGGTCCTAACATGACCTAGTTTGTGTCGAGTGGGTGTTAAAACCAATTTCTCTCCCTTTTGATCAATATAATTATCAATATCACCATTTTATTTTCTGTATTTTAGATTGAAGAGGGTAAAATCGAAATACATGATAAGGAATTACAGAAACATTTACATTTAACGACAGCTGATTTAAGATTTGGTGAATATATTGTTAAAACAGTTATTGAAGATAAAGATGATATTTACTTAGATGGAACAGGTTTGTTTATTACTCTAAATTCTATCATAATGACAATGACATGTTATCGAGAATATAGCAGAGAGTTTGCGCTAGGGTTAGGGAAAGAATTCATCATTTGTCAGCCGTGAAATTGACTAGTGGAGAGCTTATATACCTGTCAGTCAAACTACATGGCATAAATTTAGAATTTTAAAGAATTTCACCTCAAAACATAGTAAATACAGTTAAATTTATAGTTTTTGTGGATATTTTCTTTAAGAATTGGGACAATACTAAATAAGTGACATATTCTTTGGAAAAAGGCCTATGTTGGGTGCAGGTTCAAAACATGTTCTGTGTACAACATGAATTAGTATATTTTTACAAAGATTCAGTTTGTTTCAAGTAAGTTTAACATAAGTAAAATAGTGATAAGATGAATATGTAACTGAAACTCATTTGCTGACAGTTATCATTATTATATTTTACAGAATGGGAAGGAGGTGATGAATGGTTGAGAGCTCAATTTAGATTATATTTACAATCACTATTAGCAACCATGATGCAAGATGGTAAATACTCTGCTCTTATTTATACTTTTTTTTACAAACACAATTAAAACATAATGTTGTATGAGAACTTCAGAATGTAATTAAGGTACTGTTGAAACACCTAACTCAAATTCATTTTAAAAATATAACAATAATATTTCATGGGTGGGAGGCTTGGGCAATTATAATTTCTAAAAGGAACCATTTTTCTAGTGCAATTTGTTTTATTCTTACATCAAAATTCTGATCTGACAGACTTTTGGATTTGACATCAAAGCTGACCAATTTTCTGTTTATATTAGGATATTTTATAGGTCCCATCTTTTTCTCCTTTTTAGATGTAAAATTACAAGAAGATTTTGGTTTAGTTTTTATCTCTGCTTGGAAGACAACTAATAATTATCGTTACTGGAGTTCAATGTCACATCCAGCCCTTCACAACATTCCCACAGGGTAAATATTGACCTTCTTATCATTTTTATATATATAAAAGATGTCCAGTGAGATCCAAGACAGGGTAAATAGGTGAATGTTTTCTCACTTAGATTCTTGCCTTTTTATGAATCAATATTTTCATTTCAACTACTGATTGTCACCTGAAAAAGGTGTATTATCTTATGAAATCCTGCCACTTTACTGAATAACTATCTTTCACAACAATTAAAGATACATTATGGATGATAAGATTAAGAGCTAGTAATTCTTACAATAGTAATTCAAAATTAGATAATGTAAAGGCAATATACTAAAAATTTGTCTTTGTTTTGCTTGGTGTTATTAAAAATATGCTGGTTTATTTTTTTCAGTCATCCATTTCAAGGTAATTTAAATATGAATGATATTCGGATGAGATTATCCCAGTAAGTATATAACATTTATCTGCTATTCAACTTTCAATAATAATATAGTGTCATTTTTGGTTAACTGTGAAACTATATTATTTTAATACTGTCATATTTTATATATTTAATTACTATTATATGTTATATCCACTTTGTGTTATCTTCTTCAGTACTATTTTGTATTATCTATTTTATTACTTATAATTTATGTCTTATTTTGTATTTAAGTACTATGCAGAATACTGAAAGAGGGAAGAAATTAAATGCTGCTGTGGTACAGACAGGAAAATATATGGTAGAAACTGGCAAAGCTGTTGGTGAGTACTACAATCATTTGTCTAAAATGCTGAATCTAGCAAATTATTTCATCCGATTTTGCATTTATAAACTCATAACTACGTCTATCTATAAGTTTGAAGATTACATAATTATTTCTGTGCCAAGCTATAAAATGACATAGACAGTGTTCAGTTGATGTCCATGGATTAAGTCTCTGAAACAATTTACCAAAGGTCCAACATAAAAGTGTATTATTTAGTTCCGTCTAATCTAACTTAAAGGACAATATTGGTGTCGGGCATTATGACATGTGTGACAGAACTGGTTTAAAACAATGCAAATATAATTTCAACACGGAGATCATTAGTAGGATTTATGTGTTATGAAAATTTTAAGAAAGGGATGTGACGGACGCAAAAGGAAAACACAAGTTATCCTTCGAAGGAATTCACAATGAGCAGAAATTTGCCTGTGTATCTATTATCACTCGTCACTTCAGTCAGTTAAATATAGAACGATAACCGGTAGCAATGGTCTCGGTGTTAAAATTATATTTGAAAAGTGTTTAACCAGTTCTATCACATATGTGATATTGACCTAATTATATTGTAATGTGACATTGACCTAATTATATTGTAATGTGACATCTGAACCCTTTTATAAATTATGTAAACGTATAATAATATTATATCACAGACTTTTAATTTATATTACAGGTGGTGCCTTAAACCATGCAAAGTCTGCTGTATCATCATGGTTCAGCAGCTGGCGACAAGAAAAACCAACCACTCCCCCATCCGATAATACAGCTATATCCCCAACAGAGGAAGAAGCAGCCAGTTCTAGGAAAAGTTGAATTTTAGAATTAACAAATCGCTAAATAGATTCTTATTTACATTTTTTACTTTTTGTTATGTAATGATATTTTGTTGCAATGATCATACAATAAAACAGTATATTTAGTTGCTAATGTGTCAATGCATTTAAAATAGTGATTACCAAAATATGGATGGTGTGTACCCAACATCTTATTTTGAGTAAATTTCTTTGCTTTTTCTGAAAATCATAGAATTTAGATAAAATTCAAACTTTTAATAATGTGGCATATTGAAGATTCATTACATATATTTTGCATTATAAGAAATCGTCAAAATGTTTGATAGGCATGTATATTTATTGTACTTACACTTAAAGTATTTGGTTTACATTGTATAATAATTAATGGTACGCTACTTATTTCATTTGGCGTAATTTCTAGTAATCCTCATGGATTTATTTTGTATGAATATTTTTGCTTTGATCGGTAATTAATGGACAGGTTGATCAAAGGTTTGTGGTTTCGTTGATCAAATGTTCATGGGTGGATTGGTCAATTACTCATAGATCTATTGATGAATGGTTAATGGACAGGTTTGGGAATGTATCAAGTGTTCATGGATAGATTGATCAATTTCTCATGGATCTATTGATTAGTGGTTCAGGTATAGGTTTGTTAATGTATTCATTAAATGTTCATGGATAGATTGATCAATTTCACACAGATCTATTGATGAATGGTTCATGGATAGGTTGATCAACAGGTTGTGAACGCATTAATCAATGTTCCTGGATGCACTAATCAATTATTAATGATCAATTATGGATCAATTGATAAGTAGCTTATAGATCTATTCTATTCACGAATACTCTGGTAAATGGCAAATGGAAGGGAAGATGATAATTTATTCATGAATTGATGAATTGATCAGTAATTCATGGATGAATTGATCAGTAATTCATGGATAGATAGATCAAGTTATTAATGAGATTTATTATTATGTATTTACATATTCCTGGTTTGATATAAACATTGTGTTTATAGTAAACTACTGTATATTATTGTAGAAAAGTGCTAAATGGGTGTATTTATTACTAACTTTATATATATTTCATATTTTTATCAGGAGTTGTTATAGTATTAAATAAATGTTTATTTTTATTGGAATAATTCTAGAAGAGGTTACTGCATGTATAATATCAATTGTTATTATATATATATATGTACTTACAATACACACAGATTTTCCGTTATTACCTTAATTAGATATAATGGATATGCAATATCTTCAAATATATGTAGATTGCTTTGTGTTAGAACAGGCGATTTGTGTTGGGTTATTCGCTCACATTTTCCTGTGGATGTATATTATCGTTGCGTCTGTCTGTCCATCCAACCGGCTGTCATTGGTTACTTTTGAAATTGGCATGGATTATGACCCCTGATTATATAGAAAAAATCGCATAGTTAGCTTGTGGACTAATGTGGACACTCTAGATGTCACAATTTTTATCGGAGTTTCATAAAACTTGAAATGTATGTTATATTATACACCAAAGATCTAGATTCCTGTCAACATTTTCACATATCGGATCCTTACTTCCTAGATTATGGTACAGAAAATTAGTTTTTAATAACTCGTTCTCTGTCCATCTCTTGCAAAATGCTAACAAATCTTGCATGGCAACCGCTTATTGTGTCCTTGGAATGGATGTGTCATCATGCATGTAGGGCCGTCTTAACACGTGGACATGCTGGGCAGTTACCCATGATATCTGTGTATATTGTGAAGTTAGGGAACCCATTACACTGCTTTGCCCGGGGGCATATAATGCTGTTAATATAGCACAGCAGGCATGTGTAGTTATTTAAATGACATGTATTTTACATATTTCCTGATTTCAAATCAGTATGCTAGCTTTTAAAGCAATGAGTTGTTTAGGTAGGCTTGCATTAGATTTAGAAAGAACTATTTAGAACAAATAAAATAACATTCTGACATTTATTCCTAATGCTTTACCTAATTACATGTATTAAAATGCATAATCATGGTCTTAACAGTGGTTTCTATAGCAGCTAAAAGTGGAATGAGAAATATGTCACCAATATGTCTGGATAGTGCTTACTTAGAGAATTGAGATATAATGGACTTACACTGATAATGGATATTTTTAGGTGTGGACCTATATAAGATTTGATCATAAAATTAATTTCAAATAATCACCATTAGTGATTGGTCCAAGTCTAACCAGATTTAAGTCTAAATATGTTTATGCAGATCTAGAATAGTTTTTTCACAGACTTGTTGTTTGGTTATCTGGAGTAGCTGATCTTATCGAACTTCTGTGCACCATAATTTCGATTTTGCATGAGACAACATTATAACATATGTCCAATAAACCAAACCATGGCATGCTACATAGTTTTAGTATTAATGGTGTTATTAGAAACTAGCTACTGTTGAATTATTGAATCTTTGTTGAAATATTTTGTTGACTATTGAATTGTTAAATATATATTGATATAATATATGTAAATCTATTCTACATTTTTCAATAATAAACTTTTATCATACAATTTTACTGATTTTGTTTTTGATAGGAGTCGATTTTAGTCTTAATGTTCAGCTCTGATGGAAAGTCTGAAGGTGGACCAAAATTCATTTCAGGCCCTCTTATTCCCACCCTAGGGCTGAACTAGCCTTTGAAACAGGTCTGGCTCTTCTGGCAAGTAATTACCCAAGAAAAATTTGTCTGCGACTTCTCCCTTGGTGGAAGAGGATGATGAGTTGTATGAACAAACGAACCATATATAATTCTAACTTTGTAGTGAAGATACAGACAGAAATGTTTTAGAGCTAATGTTACCCTAGCCGTCCATCACCGTGTAATAAACGGCCTACTTTGATTTAGTAGTACCAAAACAAGTATGTGACACATCTCCTAGATTAGAAGTGATATTATCAAAATGGTAACATTTCGTCCATCGAAAGGTTTATTGGCATATACATTACAGCGCATAAAAGAAACAGGTCCAGTTAATTTTGTTTTTAGACAATTGTAACATGCTTAAGAGTAAACCTTGCATTTTGATTGGTCAATAACAACTCTCTGTTGTAGTAATGTCTTTTAAAATCCTAAAAAAGTATGTTACAATGTCGACAATTGTTGACATGAGGATATGCTATAATATGTTATAATAATAATACACAACTCTTGAAATTATATTGTGTAACATTTCTAACTGTTCATAACACTGACATCTTGTGTATCTTAAGCCAAGTTTTGAACTTTTGTATGTTTTTTTTCTGATCCATTCCCTGGTACTTTATTCATAAGGCAGCAGCAAATGGTTGATTCCTTTAATTACACAAGATCAGTTCAGGATGGTTTATATTTATGTAGCAATTAAAGATACATTACGGGAGATCTGGCAACTCACACTATAATAGTCAAAACGAGATGATGTAACGAGAATAAGTTGAAAACATCTTTGTAGCCTTGATGATCATTGTTAGCGCTATCTACTAAGTCTTGGCATTATTGCATTTAATCATCCACAGATGATGAACAGCAGATTGGATTCAAATCCAATGAGAGAGAGAGAAATGGGGTTTAACGTCCACTCGACACAAACTAGGTCATTTCGGGACTAACATATGGTTTAATTTTATTTTAGTAGGGGTCTTTAGCAGTGGGAGGAAACCGGAGGAAACCCACGAGGTTGAGAAGGCGCCCCTGTCTCCATGCCACATACGCTCACACCAGGGATCGAAACCACAGCCGCAAGCCAGAGATGACCGGCCAGCTAGAAGTCGAAGCGCTGCACTCTAGACCACTAGGCCATCCCAACCCCCTCAAATCCAATGAAAATTGGACAGATAAGATGACATTTAGAGTTGATTATGGTCTTTTCATGTTAATAAATGTGTAATTAATAGTTTAAATAACATTTCAGGCCAAAAGAAAGACCTGCCATATGTAGATTTACCTCTTGCATTTGTATAACAAATGAATGTAACTTAGGGCTAGGTCGTAGAAACATTTGTAACTAAGCAGGAGAGTTTTGCATCATATTCTATGAATCCTTGAGATAATGCAGTATGAGCCGAGTTCTGGGTGGAATATAGTCTGTTTAGTTGTTCTCATGATGTATTGGTTAGGATATTGTTACAGTAATCGAGACACAACATAGCAGAAAATACAAACTAATTCTATTTACCATTATAACATACATTAACAAAATCATAAGAATTTGTTTATATTCACAAAATGCAACAAGCGGTTTCCATGCAAGATACGCTCACATTTTGCAAGAGATGGACATAAAAAAGTTTTAAAAAATTTAGATTTTTCGTACAATTAGGGGCCATAATGCAGGAAGTTATGGTCTGAAATGTGCTAATATCGACAAGATCAGAGATCTCTGTGATAATTTAAAGATATTTTTAAGTGTCATCAAAATCAGATCAAAATTCTGATCTCTGGCGAGTCTACAACCATGGAATTAAATACTTTTACACTATTTGCAAACATGGAGCGTCAATTTTGTCAGACTCAACCATTAGCGTAACATTCATATATCTAAACGTTTTTTTTAATCAAATTAAAATTGTGACCTCTAGAGGGTCCACAAGCTTGGTACTACACACTTGTACACTACATGTATCTGTGTACAAGGAGCGGCCATTTTGTTTGTCAGTTTTGGTCTGATTTTTACAATCAGGGGCCATAATTCACCAGACCTCTTTGTTTTAATTAATTTAAAAAATAAATATATATTTAATACACTTCAAATGACAACTTCTGTTATTAAAGCTATCACAAGATTCAACAAAGTGAAACAAGGGCCATAATTCTAGAATTTTTAAAAAGATATTGTTGAAATTAAATAGGATTCTTTCTAAATATCGTAAACAACATATAACAATTTCAAATTGATCAGACAATAAATATAGTCTGTAGGATGTTCACAAGTAATTTTGGAAGACAGAATAGCCACGTACAGACTCGACAGCAACCTATCACTACAATTCCATGTGGCTGTATAAAAAAAATCACCATCTGACTTTTTTAGACAGATAAAGTTAAACAATTTTAACTGATTATACTATAGACATTAACAATATTCATGACTTAAGTTATAACAATAAACATGGTAAAATATAAATAATTTATAAAATATACATACATTGTAATATATGCCAAAAAACCACCAATAAAACCATGACATATATAAATACATAAATATTTTCTGTTAGTTTTTGTCCTTTTGTTTTGATATAAAAAAACAATTAGTGAAAATAACATCAGAAGCTAAATTACATATAAGCACAAAACAAGCAAATCTCCCTTTGTTTAAAATTTTATGACAATCATAAATTAAATACACGTATTTACATATTTTCAGTGTTTCTCATATGGAGTTTAATTTTATTGATTATATACATAACACCACTATATACATATGACATGTCATATGATGAAATAAGAGGGGTCTCTCTATAACCAAAGTTAAGATTGTACCTAAAACTGAGAAAGACGTTCTGAGCATGATTAGTAAGATATTCTTAATACTCATAGCATCTTATCACAAATTAAATTCCAAAACATTTGTTTGTTTGAAGTATAAGAAAAACAAAGGTGTTTGAAGTACATCTAAATACAAAATATTTCTTATTTCGAGTACAGTAAATCTCTCGTAATCTGGAAAAATCTAGGAAGTCAAATTTTGGTGAAAATTGATTTAGACCCATATTTGGACTTAGTACACATATATATAATAATAGTTTTTTTCTCCTTCACTGAAAAAGCTTCTAATTATCTTCATCTAAAAAGATAAAATAAAATTGGTTTTATATTCAGAAGCTTAGTTCTGAAACAAAACAGTTTTCCTTTGTTTTCTCAAATCTACATTCAACGGTCCATGGTTTTTCCAGATTACGGAAGAAATGGGTATATAAAATGAGGAAAAGGCATCATTCTGTCCGAGCCAGTTAACACAATACACGCACCATATAGAGCCAGTGATAGATGACCAGTGGTGTGATGTCACCTATGGAAATACATGAACTTATAAAGGTCAGTCATTTAACACAGATATTGTACTCGTGGCTGCTAAATATTATTTGGAGGTTTGTCTCTGTACAGTACTTTGGATTGGCTACAATTTTACAGCCCTTGCATTTGATCTATTAAAACATAAAGTATCATACATGTGGTCAACGCAATTATCCATACACTCAAAGATATTTAGCTTGAAGATCAATCACCCAGCATAATATGTTGAATAATATCTTTCAACAGCCACATCTAATTGCATGTCCGCATCTAAAATAATTTGTCTGGCTTTTTCTATATCTGCTATCTGAGTGACTTGTGTAAAATCCCTAATAAGAAGATTCATAACTTCATCAACAGCTGCAGCTTCGGGGTCTAAATGTGCAGGGCCGCTGGTGCCACCTACTGCACCATTAGAGTTACTTGCCCCTGAACCCTTCTTGTATGGCTACAACAAATAGAACATAAATATATTTTACAGCATATTATTCCAATAACTTCTTATTCAGATCATCTTACTATTAATTCAATTTATAGTCTTTTTACCTTAAATTACCCCTTAGGAAATAACATATATAGGGTGCCCCACCATAAATAAATATCTCCAAATAGCTCAACAATTACACCACAATATTTATATATATACGAGGCCTTAAATCAGTTTCACACATTTATAGTCACTAAATAAACGGTCATGTTGTACTTTATAAGCTATGACCATTTAACTATCATGAATAATACACTGAAAAATGGTTCGGAGTGTCGTCCATAACATCCAGACACTTTCGAGTAAAAAATAGGTCACGTGCCCTTGTTTTGAAAATAGTCTTAATTCACCTGTCTACCGACCATTCTCTGTCTGATTGACAGGCCGGGATAATCCAGACTACTTTTTTACGAAACATGACAGATAGCTGGAACAAGAAATCGAATTTAGAAATAATTAAGAACGTATCCGCGAGAGCACCATGCAGGTGGTGACAGGGGTCATGTCAGCGATTTCGGTCATATATCCCATGTGGGATGGGTTCGGGCCCAAATGCCTGCACAAGCGATATTTGACCGATTGGACCGCTCCTTATCCCCATGAATGGGGTTTGAAGTTTTATCCTTGGAAAAACAGTAAAAAGTCGATATTTAGAGGTTGAACTTTGAGAGGCTGCCTTGAGTAAACCAATCGAGATATAATAACCTAATTTGAATACAATGTAGTCAATGTTGTGCTCTTACAGTACATATTAGTTAATGTTCGAAATTTGCACAGTGGTCCATATTCAGACTGGATGCCAAACCCAATTCTAGGAACCATAGATTTGATACCCTAACTTTGAGCGGATGTAGCGCCCCCTTTGCAGGGTTGCGGGGAAAATATGGTACCCGGGGAGAAAAAGCATGGCCACTAGAATCATATTCAAGGAAAAAATCCATTGCAGCCCAGTGTTGTGTATCACAATGAACGATTAAAAATAGAGAAAAAAAGAAGAAAATTTAAGAAAAACAGCAAATTTGATATATATGGCATAGTGTATTTCTCAATATTATCATAGTAAAATGCTACAAAAGAGTAGAGGATATCGCACCAACGATAATATTGATAAGATTCGTAGTAAAAAACGTACTAAATACGCCATAAAACAGAAGTGGGCGTGGCACCTTCATTTGCTTATGATATAACTGATCCTTAGGGTTGATCAAGTTTGAGTGAGCATTGACCTGGCGTAACAAATGTACTAGTTAGTTTTCTTTATTTGATACATGCAGGTAGTCAAACGACATAAATACCGAAGTTTTGCTTCTGCCTCTCACTGGGAGTCCGCCTGTGCACATTGAATCACAGTGAGAGGCCACTGCCATGCTTCTGACACGATGTCTGTACCAATATCTCAGTTTATTGCAATTATCCAAGCAAAACTAGCAAATATGGCGACAAGGCAGACAAAAGGACTATTCAGACCTACATTTGACACAATTTGGACTATAGCAGGACATTAGCACAATATGGCTATGCTGATCGGATGGGTTACCGCGTATCGCAGGTACCCGAGAGAATGACACCGAACACAATGCGGAAATGCGCGCTCCATTGCAGTCCTACTGATCTATGCCAAATTCATCCTAAGAAAAATCACAATGTAAAATTGAACAGGGAGAACATGGCGCAAAAGAACAATTTGGATTCCATCGTATTGTCGCTGCCCTATGACTAGACCCATTAGAAAAAAAATGCAGCAATGAGAATGGTACACGGATAAATGCATCAACGAGAAAGGTACACTATTTCCAATTTAGGGGCGGCAGCACTAAGGAACAAAAATAGGTTTAGAGATCATACTATTGCATATTAAAAAGTGTCCGTGACACAAGGTCATGTCGGCCACGGAAAATAGTGGACACAAAAATCTTCAGAATCTTGTCAGTATGATAGGATAAATGCGATTTTTGCTTTTTCATTTAAAAGAATCGAATTTGCTGTCAGCTCAGACCCAAATTGTATCGATTAACTGGGCATATAGTTTTTGAGCAGTTAAACTTTTGAAACTCTAGCCAGAATGAGTTTCCATTCAGTTTCAAGATCTGCTCCTAACACAGCTCGTCATATTTTACACCCACCATAGAAAACAGCAGAAACCATCTCTAATCGACTTGATATTTTCAAACTAGCCCAACATGGTGGAACAATTAACTCACTAACGCCGATAGGTAAAAAGTCATCACGATTGCCTAAACTTTCAAATCAAGCGTTACACTGCCACTAGTGCTGCCCCAAAGGTGATGAAAAAGTACCATAAAGGCGACTATGACAGCTTCAGAGAAAACGTGCAACATCATCAATGGAATTACAATCAAGACTCTTCTGTTAAAGAGATATGGTCAGAGCTGAAAGATGTTCTCAAGTCGAGCACCAAAAACAATATCCTAACAGTAACACTTAACCAAAGCAAAAAAAAAATAGTGACCAGCCATGGATGATTAAAGACCTGAAAGTTCTTTGCAAAAAGAAATCCAATGCTACTCCATGGTCAGGCGTGAATGTACTGATGACACGAAAAACGCTTATGACCAGATGGTTCGGGAAGTAAATCTAGTGAAAGCATGGTAATGCAGTCAATGACTCTGAGAAAGCTGGGACCCTAAATTCATTCTTTAGTTATGTCTTCGTTGACATCAAAAGTGATTGACATCAAAAGTGACAAGTTACTTACAGACATAGTTTTCACAGTGGATGACGTCAGTGGATGAGGTCAACCCGAATAAGAACACGGGGCCGGATGAGATCCATCCCACTATGCTCAAAGAACTGGCCGACGTAGTTGCCAAACCAGTGTTTGCCTTACTCAAAAAGTCCATCGAGACTGGTATCATCCCATCTGACTGGAAGTTAGCATGTTTCTCCAATCTACAAAGAGAGTGACCCCGGAAATAACCGTCCTGTAAGTTTGATTCCATGTCTTTGCAAACTGTTAGAACCCCTCATAACCAAGCCCTTACAGTCGCACATATAAGGCGATTTGCTATCATCAGATCAGTTTGGATTCAACGGAAAAATGCCTTGTTCATGGCAACTACTTAACGCACTCGAATGCTGGATAGATATGCTTGAAGAAGGTAAACCCTTAGATTGTGTCTTCTTTGACTTCAAGGAGGCTTTCAGCATGGTACCCCATTGAAGACTTTTTGCACAAGTGGAGATGTATGGCATCAGTGATAATGTCCTCGCATGGGTAAGAAACTACTTATCTAACCGTTCACAAGTTGCAGAAAATGATAGGTTGTCCCAACCAACAGCAGCATGCAGTGGTTTCCCTCAAGGTAGCATTATCGGTCCCATGCTATTCCTAATAATCATTAACGATCTACCTGCTCTAGCAGCAAATTTCGTAAAGTTATTCACCGACAACACAGAACGCTTTGGTGATGCAAATTGTGACTCAATCCAACAATACATCCAGACTTTCGAAGATTGGGCTACAAAATGGTGTGTGAAATTCCGACCCGACAACTGTAAAGTGATGAGATTAGGTAAAGGTCACCACCATTATGATAGGGGCGCCTTCTCAACCTCGTGGGTTTCCTCCGGGCACTCCGGTTTCCTCCCACTGCTAAAGACCCCTACGCGCAAGCGGATTATTGGAATAAAATTAAAAACCATATGTTAGTCCCGAAATGACCTAGTTGTGTCGAGTGGACGTTAAACCCCATTTCTCTCTCTCTCTCTCACCACCATTATGAATACATGTACATCATGCACAACGAATACACAATGAGGCGGAAGTGGTGAAACTCACAACTGTGAAAGAAGAAAAGGATCTTGGTGTGTTTAGTCGATGATCAACTTGAATTCCATTCACGCATTCTTGAAACAACAAAGAAGGCAAACCAAAAAGTGGGAATGATCAAAAGAGGGTTTAAGTATCTCGAAAAAACAACACTCACTAAACTCTTCCAATCCCTAGTCCGCCACGATTTCGAGTACGGCCACTATAGTCTTTTCACTTGGATATGCTCTATGTAATCCACACTCCATGGATGGGCGTAAGGTCGAAAAAGCGCATTTTGGCCCAAATTTGACATGTTTTTAGAAATTTTGATTTTCTTAAGGGAGAGGCTCTCGTATGGGTGGAGTCCAAACCTCACTGATCAGCAAGCGTCTTGTAGGCACTGATGGAGTGATGACACCGTTTTTATTACTCGGGACATTCGAGAGATGGAATGAAGCACAAATAATAACGGCCCGAAATAGGGAAGGAATATATCATAAAGATCAGATTTCACATTTTTACAGGCGCCACTGTTCATCACACTATTGCGTTGCATCCAATTTTATTTCTTATTTTGATAAAGCATGCTATGAACTTCACAACGACCGTATGAGATACTATGACATACCTGCAAAGGGGGTGCTACAAGGATTTTTTGGATAGCTGTATTTTGCCTCTTACAAGATATACCATTTTCACTGAGCTCTTAAACCCCCATAATGCAACATTTGCTAAAAATGGTGCCCATGTTAGAAAGTCGGAGACATGGCCTTTGCAATGAGAGCATGACAACTACCCTACATAACATACTTTATGAACAACGATATTTCAAATATTTGATATTTTCAATGAAAATTCAATGAAAAAATAGCTATTTTCGCGTGAAAAACTACTGTTCCAGCTGTAGGCCCCAGGGTAGGTTTTGGGCTATGGGACTTCACCACATTTATAGCAATGCTTAGGTGGTCCAATAACCAGAGTATGGTTAAAAAATTTGAACTTAGCACTTTGGCGTTTTTTCCGAATTTTGCATGGTTTTCTCACGGATTCATTCTTAAACGCATGATGGGCGACTCAACAATTGTTTTACGAACCTTGTAAAAGTAAAATGAAACTACTGCTGGTATCATGTTTCTGTCCAACCCGAGTTATTCAGAAATGTTATTTGTACTAAACCAAAATATGTCGCTCCTTACGGTCTTGTTAAGGATAAAGCAATTTAAACATACATTATGGGAGAGCAAAAACTGACTTTTGTCGGTCTTCCTTTGGGCTTCAGAAGTCATAGAAATTATAAATTAGATCTTTATTTAAATAATAAGCCCAAAATGAACTCTGTAGACCCACGGATGGCTTGGATTGGGCTCGGATTAAAACAGGATTTCGTTGACTGATTTAATCACTATGGCGTCGTGGGCGGGGCTTCTCCGTGACGTTGACGTCATCATACTTCCGGACTGTTTTCTATTCGTCTGCTTAGGGAGTCGCTTAGGCCTACCTGAAGTACAAAAGAGTACACGCAGGCAACGCAAGAAGTCGGCTATTTATTATAATTTATTTACAATACTGCCTCGTTGATTTGGCCCATTCCTTTCAAACTTTAATATCCTATCACAGACTTTCTCTTCTTATCTATATATTAAAAGTCTTAATTCTAATTTATAGTAAAAAATAAATGTATACGAATTGAATTGCAGTCCTGTCTCAAACCGAATACGCTATCGGTACTAGTCATTATAAACATTACTTGATAATCGAGACTATATAGGTGGAGTTAACGCCTGTCAATCAACACTCGGCCATAATGGGAAAACGGTGTCGAATGAATTTAACTACTATTTCTAGTAAAAAATTATGGTGGTAACAACTTTGTTCAGGATAAAGTAATTTGACTGAAATTTTCAATATATTCTTGTTTCAGCATCTATTTTTGAACTGTTATAGCAAGAATGGCTAACTCCTTGTAAAAATCTCCCATAATGTATCTTTAAAAAAATACAACGGGTGTAATTTCTAAAGATACCGTAATAACGAAAACGCTAAATATTACTGCTGTTCAGGATCGTCAACAATAGATTTTTTGCGACTGTAATAGTTGATTGTATGTTGAGAATTTCCCTGTGCTGTTGCTATTCATAGACTCAACGAGTGCGAGACTGTCAGAAAATTAGTAGTAGTTAACCAACTGAAGCGTGCAGATTCAAGGTGTCTAGTACAACTTTTCATTAAGCACATGGGGCACCCTAACATATACAAGGGAGAGGGAGAAATGGAGTTCAACGAAATGAAATGAAATGGGGTTTAACGTTCTACTGTTCTGCTCCAAACTGGACTAATGAAGAAGGGCATATGCACTACGGCCTACTCTTATATCAAATTTCAACTGTCAAGGGATCTTTCACATGCACGCAAATGTGTACACAGGACTTTGTTTTTTGTCCAATCCGAACAACTGGACAGCTGTCCTTGTCCGGCCCTCCCGTCCTGCATCAATGATAAGGTGGAACGTTTCTTCCAGGCTAGCGAGCCAGCATCTTACCCACTTAGCCACCATGGTCTCAAATGGGGTTTAACATCTACTCTTTACTAACATATGGTTCCATTTTATTTCAATAATTCGACTGCGCGTAGGGGTCTTTAGCAGTGGAGAAAACAAGAGGGATAAGCAAGGACAATCCTGAAGAATTTTTTAATTCTCCTAAAACACAGGGAATCACGGTGGCTAAGTGGGTAGGGAGCTGGCTCGCTAGCCTGGAGGTCGGGTGTTCGATCCCTGCATTGGCCGAGAAAGTTCATCTCGATTTTCTGGCGTGGTTTCCCCTTGTCAGTAATGCAGAACAGAGGGCCTGACAATGACAGCTGTCTAGTCATTCGGATGGGACAAAAAACCGAGATCCCGTGAACACATTGGCGTGCACGTAAAAGATCCCTTGGCAGTTGGAATTCTATATAAGAGTAGGCCGTAGCGCTGCTGCCCGGGCAAAATTTCCCTCATAGCAAACCGTATGGCGTATGCCTGTCTTCCATTAGCCCAGGTTAAGTGCAGAAGAGTAGGACGTTAAACCCCATTTCATTTCATTTCTCCTGAAACATGGGGGTTAATTCTCCTTTATTTGAAACCCAAACCACAATTAGCTCCTGTTGTAATTGCTGCTTACCGTTGGTCTCCCACCAGTATCAGATAAACTCATTATATTCCGCCATTTCCGTCTTTCCTTTTCTCTTTCTACCTGTAATAAATAAAAGTTGACATGATTCCACTGAGCAATTAGTACTATTGGTTACAGTGGTAGAGAATGGCAGGAATCAACACCATAAGTTTGGTAGTTTTCGGACTGGTAGTTTGATTTTACGGTCACATGTGCCTTGTTAGGGGTACACAGATAGACCTGGTCAACCCTAATAGCACTATTTCCATGATAACTAAAGACCGGGCTCAAAATATTCCCAAGATTTTTTTGGGTCAACAGTGGGATGGAAAACTCTATAATTAAATAGGAATCTTAAAAGTGTATGCTACACCATACAGAAAGATAGGTTGCCAGGCAACGAAACATACGCCCACAGCAGCTAAATCGTCCGGGCAGTCAACAAGGGTTGTCGCATATTTTTACTATTTTTAGTAATGAAACATTTGTAATACACTAAAGTCTGATTAAGAGTAATAACTCATTATGTAATTATCTGAAAATCATTAGAATTTGTTTGCTTTTTATAAAGTTTTACCCCACGCTAACAATTAGTATAGGAAATATTTAACATCATGGATTAAGCTGTTCAGTTATCAAAATTCATTGAAAATCAAAATACTGCGTATCAATCTGCAGTCAATCGGATGATAAGTTTGTCATCTATAGCGTCCAGAGATAACTCTGGAAGTGATTATTTGAAATCGCTGAAAATCAGCAGGCTTCTTCGTCTCATCACCTTAAACAGTGTGTGTAAATTTAAAGTCAATCGGATATTAACTTTGGCCTCTAGAGCGTCCACAAGATTTTTTGATGTGATCAAGGGCCATAACTCTGGCAATAATTATCAGAGATCGCTGAAATTCAATAGGCTTCTTCGTCTCATGACCTTAAACAGTGTGTATAAATTTAAAGTCAATCAGATATTAACTTTGTCCTCTAGAGCATCCACAAGATTTTTTGAAGTGATCAAGGGCCACAACTCTGGCACTGATTATCAGAAATCGCTGAAAATCAATAGGCTTCTTCGTCTCATGACCTTAAACACTGTGTATAAATTTGAAGTCAATCGGACATCAACTTTGGCATCTACAGCATCCACAAGATTTTTTGAAGTGATCAAGGGCCATAACTCTGGCACTAATTATCGGAAATCGCTGAAAATCAATAGGCTTCTTGATCTTATGACCTTAAACACTGTGTATAAATTTAAAGCCAATCGGATATTAACTTTGGCCTCTAGAGCATCCACAAGATTTTTTGAAGTGATCAAGGGCCATAACTCTGGTAGTTATTATCGGAAATCGCTGAAAAACAATAGGCTTCTTCGTCTCATGACCTTAAACACTGTGTATAAATCTAAAGTCAATCGGATATTAACTTTAGCCTCTAGAGCGTCGACAAGCAATTGTGGACGCCGGACGGACGGGGGCAACGACAATATACGACCACATTTCAATGTGGGCGTATAAAAATTAACTAAAAAACAGCTGAAAAAAAACATCGACAAATGTGCATGACATGACTACAGTAAATGTGAGCATATAAACAAGGGGAGGCGATTCACAGGTGAAATAACTGAAAAGTAGATTTAAAAGAGAGAGAGAGAGAGAAATGGGGTTTAACGTCCACTCGACACAACTAGGTCATTTCGGGACTAACACATGGTTTTTAATTTTATTTCAATAATTCGCTTGCGCGTAGGGGTCTTTAGCAGTGGGAGGAAACCGGAGTGCCCGGAGGAAACCCACGAGGTTGAGAAGGCGCCCCTATCTCCATGCCACATACGCTCACACCAGGGCTCGAAACCACAGCCGCAAGCCAGAGGTGACCGGCCAGCTAGAGGTCGAAGCGCGGCACTCTAGACAACTAGGCCATCCCAACCCCCCAGTAGATTCAAAAGTGAAGCAATTCAAATATATCGTAACACGCCATATTGAGGGTTTTTTTTATGTAATACAGTAAATCGCATTTGTGTGTTCTTATGCATAACATTATAATTTTTAAAACTTCTTACTTCAGACGGTTCAACCCAAACTTCACCCTTCTCTATGCATCTTTGTTTTCTCACGCTGTCACGAACTAATTCTATTGTTCTCATATGTTCTTCTTCAGTTACTGCAATATTAAAAATAATATTATCATTTCCATATAAAAATATAATAACTTGTATGTGGGCGGGGAAAATTTTGATATTATAGGCCTTTGATCAGGAAAAGACAAACGATGAGGATTTAATTTAGATTGTTTTCTCTTTTCTTTTCATACTTTGTATCACCCAATTTCCATTACCCTAGGGGGTTGCATGGCCAAATGGTCAGCATGTGTACCTAGTATCATGTGGTTTGTTTTTGAGTCATCTGGTGTGTTTCCATTCCCCAGTTGTAGTTGACAAGGAGTAGGGTCGTCTGTCTAATGTCGCGGGGTTTGTCTGGGTCCTTCAGTTTCCTCCCACAGCTAAAGAGCCCTACGCCCAAACGAATAGTTGAAATAAAATAAAATCATATGTTAGTCCCGAATTACTTAGTTTGAGTCAAGTGGACGTTAAACCTAGCCATTTCTTACTCTTTCTCTTCCCATTATCTTTATTACATCTACAGTACAATATCTTATTTTATACCCTAAAATATCTTCTAAGACTATAAAGACCATAGATTTGTAAGTAGAACAATATTCTCATTTAATAAAATCAAAATGGTGTTTATTGACAGGTAGACACAAGCACCAATTGGGTTATATTGCACAAATTGGGTTATATTGCACAAACTATATGGTGACCTGTTGGGGCGAACTCCCAACTACAGAT
The DNA here is from genome assembly GCA_963678685.1 of Patella ulyssiponensis. Taxonomy (NCBI): domain Eukaryota; kingdom Metazoa; phylum Mollusca; class Gastropoda; family Patellidae; genus Patella; species Patella ulyssiponensis. Next base: position 84,314,688 of record OY783225.1, on the reverse strand, counting down.
TAATATATAGAAATAAATACAAATATTAGTCTATTATAGAAAATTAAAAACAAGTACTTCATTCTTTAATATATCTGTTAAATCTATAGGAAAGTAATCACAGTAAATATATCGCTTATATTTATTACAAAAATTCAGTGTTTTACTAACTAGCTCATTACATTTACATCTCTGTAATAACTTACAATTTGACATTGAAGCAGTTTGTCCCCCTTGAGCGAGACTACTCTGTAAGGCTGTTGGCCCTTTCATTGTAGCGTTTGGATCTGTTCTGTACGTTATTATATATTCTATCATAGCACGACGATTTTCATATACAACAAATTCATTGTAATCTATAGGACAACCCTGAAAAAAAAAAAATGAAATCACATTATTAAAAGAAATACTTTTGCTATGATATCCATTTTAAGGTTCAAAATTAAAGATCTACAAATAATGCAGCCCATATCAAACAATGAGCAAATCATATTCGGCAGAAAATGGCTGACAATCCCAGTCCTTCATGTTTATAAAATTGTGCGGGAGCGATAAGAAGCTCCTGCCAATTTCAAGAATGAGAAAAAAGCTCCAGTAGAAAAACTCTTCTTAATCATATTGCCAGAGTAATGCTACATTTTCTTGAATTAAGGACAGCCAAATTGTATTTACACTTTAGTCTTGTTTAATATTTGGTGAATATGGTAGCTTCAGTATGATCAACATGATTGAATGTATGCAGTTTAAAAATAAACAAAAACTGAAAGTAGTTTATTAATCTCAATATTTAGGAGAGCGATTTAGCTAATTAGTAGCCTTTAATGCCTCCCGCCAAGCAGCGCTCGAAATTAACCACGGCAAACGGCAAAGCCGTGGTAAAAGCCGACGCAACTCCCATCTGCCACGGCATAATTCATTTTTTTTTTGCCGTGGTAGATCTTACGATCCTTAAAATTATAGTGACAAAATGTACCGGTTATAGAATAGTACCAGGAGGATGTCGATTGACCGTGTAATAACATCATGTAAATTTATAATTTTGTATACGAAAGTCTTACAAATATATTGCAATTACCGAATACCGGTACACATTTAACCCATGTGCTGAAGGCATATTCATGCTGTACCGTTTACAGTGTTTTTTTTTTCAACGATTATAATAAACTAAAATAGACATAGATGTACACGGACTGTTGCCAATAGTCTGGCTAATGCATGAACAATGTTACCATTGTCGTCATTTGTATTTTTAACAGACAACTGTATCATTTGTCACATTCGATGGACCTGTACCGATTTACATCCTTTGTTTATAATTACTACGCCCTATGTAACGGAGCGTAATACTGATAGCCTCAATGTACCGACTGATTGACAAAATAAATAGTATTTATTAACCTCGACACTCTACAAACCAAACCAATTTTCAAAAGGAAACAGAATAATTTGATGTGATGAAATAATATTAAAATAGACAGGACAGTAAAATCATTTACATTGGCAGGCAAGCGATGCCATGTGGGGGTCAAAGTAGACGACCTACATACGGGCCATTGTACCACCGGCACCGTAAAGCATCGCTATATAACTATAAGTGAAAGGAACACGTGTAGTAAATTATTTGGAAATATAGATGACATGTTTAAATATTTATGGCACTACTATCATTTAAAGAATTAAGGCTTGGGGCATTTTTAAATCAACCTGCTTACAACTGGTCAATACCTGATGTCAAAAACACGTCATATGTCAAAGTGAAAGTACCAGTAAGACTGATGGAGAAATGAAATGGCAAGAATGAAGAATGAATGAATTGAGTTTATGGTATAATCTAATTATTTAGACCAGTGTCACAAAGTCATCTTGTATAAATATTGATCAAATGCGAATAAATTTGTTAACGTAACTGATATTTCAATTTGCGTAACCAGGAGATCGTTCGCATGTTTTTGAGCTCGCACGACCACACCTAACCGATTTGCGTCAAATTTTGTGACGTGAATAAATAAATTTTATCCATCTTGAATAGTTAAGAAAAGCATTGATCTTGAAATAAAAAAAAAAATGCCGTGGTGCCGTAGCAGTACCATTCTGCCACGGCATTTTTCATTTTTTTGTGCCGTGGTAGAAAATTCTTAATTTCGAGGACTGCGCCAAGGACAGACGAGGTGCGTCAAGAGAAGCAGGAATTAAAGCTCACCTTAAACGTGAAGGGCTGAAACCCGCCAAAACAAAAACAACTGGTGACTAATAGTTTCCTCATTGGTACAATATTTTAATGCATACATTCAAGCAAGCCAAACTTGGTCTTACCTTAACAGAATCATAAAATCTCCAGCCTCCAGTAGCAATTTCTTTCTCTGGTTCTCGTCGAAGATCAACGTCTGTAGCCTTTGGTGGATAAACCTGAATATCACACAACATATAATATAGACAAAATGAGATCGTAAATTCTACAGGTTTTTTTTTAGAAGATTCTCACAAAAATTTGAAGAATCTGTATAGGGATTCAGGCAAAAACCCAAATGATTCAAGTGGCTATTGAAAGTATTTTGATGAGGCTGTCCAAAGAAAACAGGAAATTCTAGGTCTGTTGAAGAAATGAAGTGAAATGAAATGGGGTTTAACGTCCTAAGCTTCTGCACCTGAACTGGGCAAATGGAAGACGGTCATACGCCATACAGTGTGCTATGAGGGAAATTTTGCCTGGTCAGTGGCGCTATGTCCTACTCTTATATGCCGAAGAACTATGGATTCATGCCTCATAAAAGTTGAAATAATACTTACCTTAGCATCTCCAAGTATAACTCTACACATTAAAATACATTCAGATTTTTTATTTACACCAGTATATTGAATACATTTCCTTGGATTATCACTGAAACATGTAATAAATAGTCTTCTTAATCAAATGTTGCAGTTTTTAAGTCTCATAAGATCATATCATTCCACAGCTCAAATACCAATAAAACATTTTGCAAACATTTATAGAAACATTAACCTAGTCTCAGAATAATTCAATAAAACAATTGTAATCATACAAATTATTTAACCCTAGAATTCAGATCATCCAATAATTCTGCATTAATAATGGAAAGATATTCAAATAATTAATCTCATTCAAACAATGTTATAATCGCTTGAAATGTAAGTGGATTGGACCAGGCATTCAATGATATACTGTGACTTATAATATCTTGAATACAGTACTACTAACTTACCCAACATAGGTTGCCAGGTATCAAAACATATACCCACCAACAGCCCATATGAGCTAAACAATTCAGAAAATTTTAAAAAGGTGCATAATTCTAAACACAGAGCATCATACGAAAGTTAATAAAGATGAAGATATCTTACCTAAAATAAATACCTTTACCAAAACATCCCATACGACTTAACCTAGCATCTAATCCTTCTTCACTAATCCGTTCTTTAACAGCTGGTGTTCCATGATATAAATATCGCACATTTAGATCAAAACCTACAAATGATTATTCATTATTACCAATCAAAAAATTAACTCATAAAGTAGACGGTTTCTTAAAACATGTAAACATGCCTGAAACTCATTATAGTTGCCATTATAGTTTTGTATTTTTTTTTTCCAGTGAGTAACATAATTTACAGGTTTTAAATACTATCATATTTCAAGAGAGAGAGAGGGAGAAATGGGGTTTAACATCCACTACACAAACTAGGTCATTTCGGGACTAACACATCGTTTCATTTTATTTCAATAAATCACTTGTGGACCCGGCTTCTTGTCACGTACAACCGAGGATTCGACACCACGCCAGTTGATTCAATGACAGGCTTTATGATACAGCACACACGTTCTAACCATTCCCCCATCCAACCCTCCTATATTTCAAAATAACAAAATAGTAAAAATCAAATGAACAGAGAGTATGAATAGTATTATGGCACCTAATTAGCAGGAAACTTTATCTTTTCAGGGATTCTGGGAAAACTGGGATTTATCCTTGAAGGATTATTTTGAAATATCAAATTTTCCATAAATGAGGATTTATAAGAACATTCTTTTAGCTATACATAATGAGTGCCTGATGATAATGGAGAAAGCTAGATCGGAGACGGTCCTGCACAAATGACGCCATATGTGGGTTGCGCATTAGGGTTAGGCTTGGTCCAGGGTAAGGATTAGGGTTAGCGTTAGCCCTGTTTACATCTCAAGACTTTGACAAAATCTGCAGATCCTAACCCTGTGCAGGACCGTCTCCGATCTAGCATTCTACGATGATATAATGTACCTGAACAAAAATGATTGTAATGAATTGAAATGAAATGGGGTTTGGAGTCCTACTGGTAAAATTTGTACAAACCTTGTATATGTTGTCTGGCTTTTAAAAGATGATCTTGTTCACTTTTATATTTTTCTAATAAATGGACATTTTGTAATCTCTCCACCTGCTCTATGATTAGTCCTGATTGCGTGAAATCATGTAAAATTGCATCATATTCTCTACAACCTGGGTATATGGGGAATAATTTATACATATGAACTGATCCACAATCATCTATATCCTCTTTGGACCAATTTTGAAGAAGGTTATCTGAAGTAAAAGGAACTGGCTCTAACTCCTCAATTCCACGAATTCTTGAATCAGAACTTTGAGGTTGTGCATTCGCATCAACAGTATCAATGTTTGAGTCAGAATCATTCTGAGTATAATCATTTCCCAGTATATGACGAAACTTTTCATTAATTTGTGAAGGGGAGATAATCCCGTTTCTAAGTAATTCTTTCAATTCACGAGAATATTCTTTGTCCGCCTCTGTCATTGCTGTCCCAGGACTTGCACCACTATTTTGTGTTTCTGTCCGATGCGCACTCATTTCACGCGGACCACTGTCGACATGCAGCGAAGAGGCACCAAAATTGTTATAATTACTACTTCCTCTCGCCTGAAGATCATTTAATCCACCAGTGTCTAATCTTTCATTTGTCAATAGCTGTTGATAGAATATAATAATAGAATAAATAAGATACATTAGTTAAGAGTTTGATAAAGAGTTGATCATTCTTGCTATAATAATTCAAAAATCGATGATAAAAAAAGAGAATATAGAAAATTTCATTTAAATTCCTTTATTCTGAGTGAAATTATCACCGTTAGTAGTTTTGACAAAATTGATGCATAATGGTAACCAGAGCACTGGTATATAAACGACTTGGTCTCGCTTTCCAATTGCAAACCAATCTCGAGTATTGGATGCCATCGAGAGTTGATTATGGTCTTGTTTTGTTAATAAATGTCTAATTAATAGTTTAGGGGTCATTTCAAAAGGGCCTCGATTCGATGTGACTTTGATCATTTTTACCAGAAATTGATTGTTCCACCAAAAGCTTATACAATTTGCTACCAGATGGCGCCATTAACTGGGTTTCGTTGAAAAAGTGACTTGGATCGTTTTTCCCCTGTACTCTTCAATTATCATTTCTAATGCCAAATGCGTAGGGGTCTTTAGCAGTGGGCAGAAACCTGGGAGCCCAAATAAAAGTCATGAGGTTGGGCAGTCGAATTGAAACCACGCCAGTTCTAATCACAGACCTCATGATACAGCAGTCGCCATGCGTAGGAGTCTTTAGTAGTGGTCAGAAACCGGGAACCCAGAGGAAAGTCATGAGGTTGGATAGTCAACCCTACTCCTTGTCACGTACAACTAGGGAATTGAAATCACGCCAGTTGACTCAATGACAGGCCTTATAATTCAGTGCGGTCAGATTAAGTTTGGATAGAAAAAAATGGTTAACACAATGGTATACAACATTATTAGCAGGTGCGCATATAAATCTAGCCTGGAAATAAGGCACCTGTCACTGACAATGTCAGGCACAGATTCAGGCTTTGTCAGGCACTAAGTTGATATAATATTTAATACATGTCCGGCATTAAATTGTAAATGTCAGGTACTTTTTAATTGGTGTCTGACATTTTGTCAGGTACATCTAAAACCCTTATTCCAGGCCTGCGGTATAACTATACTTTAAGGCAAAAATATTTACTTACTTCATTTGTTCCTTCTGATTCAAGTAAACTTAGAGCCAAAGCTTGATCTAATTCAGTTTGAAATTTTTCTGAAAGATAACAATATTATTCTTATATAAGGCCAAAAAAAAAAAATTCTTTGTAACAGTTTAGTTGAAATTCTTCAGAATATGAGATTAAAGATACAACCACATTTCAGTTTGAGATGTAATGATTAATAGAACACAATATTAAAAAACACATCTTTTCAGTATTCTATTTCTCACATTTCAACTTAAACATACATTATGCAAGAGCTAAATCTGCCAATTGTAGGTCTTTCTTTAGGCCTGAAATGTTAAATAAACTATTTATTAGACATTGATTATCTTATCCAGACCATAACCAACTCTCGATGTCAACCCTAGCCTGCGATATTTGTTGGATTATGATCCGATTTGCTGCACAACTTTCCTCCATGATTTAATGATAAAAAGGATAATCGAGACTACGATTTTTGTTGTACCGAATTTAGTAATGATGATCGAGACTAGACGGAACTTTCAATCGCTTAATTCTCGGTTCATAGTGGATCAATTTGACTGAAATTTTCAGCAAATTGCCTTTGCATTTTCTAGTTTTTAACTATTATAGTGAGAACTGCCACCTTGTTATCTAATCTCCATAATATGTCTTTAAATCTACAGTAATATCCATAATACATCAGAGGTTAGGATGGCCGAATGGTTGACTGTGCCCGTTGTATCATAAGGTCTGTCATTGAGTCAGATGCCCTGGTTGTAATTGACAAGGAGTAGGATTAGGGCTGCCTGTCCAACCTCGTGGGTTTTCTCTAGGTCCTATAGTTCCACAAACTGCTAAAGACCAATACAGTTGAGACTCTAAGAGAATTATTGAAATATATAATTGAACCGTATTATGTTAGTCCCGAAATGGCCTAGTTTGTGTCAAGTGGATGCTAAACCCCATTTCTCTCTCTCTGTCGCTAATGAGTCAAACTTACCGTCCGCTCCTTGATTTAAAAGAGCTGCCTGTAAAAATGGTTCTTCCTCATCATCATCATCATCATCATCATCATCAAGTGGGGGTGTATATCTATCCACACGCAAGGCAGGAGGTGCTGATTCACTTTCTAGACTATCATCTAGATCCATCAGACATCTGTTTTATTTGAAACAATAGAAATCTCAGAGAAATCAGGTCAATAGAGGTCTTAATTGAGTATCATGGATGAACAATTAAATACATTGCATGCAGAATTGGAAATAGATTTCATAAAATGCATTGCTACTATAGACTGTTGAACATATTTGTGGTTCTAATTAAAGGTCTAATCCCGATAATTTTTTGGAGAATAAAACTGCTTATTATGAGGACAGAGAAACTAACTCAGTATTTGTGATACGTTTTCAAACAACTTAAACCCATCAATCTCCATCTGGAAAGGAAATCGGTGTCCCAAGCTGTATTCGGCGGTGTCTACATAAAACCAGGCTTCTTTTATAAAAAAATAAAGTGCAGGTGAAATTTACCTTTCGATATCAAGTACAGTCACTATAGACCTCTCAATAAACGGGAGTCGATCATCAGGTCATCAACAAAATAATAGACCCGAATTCTTAAAAGGGTTACATGTACGTGTCCGGATAAGCAGTTTTGACATTCACGCCAAAACGACTCAATATTTTGAGCTGAAACTTTGGGACAAGGTAAATACACCATGCCTCTATATTTTGATGCTTAAATTTAATACGTACTCAGACTTATATTTTTGAGACTCTGTTTAAAACGGGATTGTCCCTTTAAAGACTCGTCTGTGAGAGCCATTGCATGGCACTGGCTTGTTAATGCATGAGGAGTTCCCGGGTTCAAACCCATGACTGCTCGCCAGCAAGGATCGTACAGAGCAAATGCCGAGTAATTTGGATGGGACAAAAAACTGATCATAATCATTGTGTGAGCCCTACGTAACAAGATGCCTTGACAGTTATGGAATTCAATGAAGAGTAGGCCTATGTGGAACTGTTGGTGGTGGGCAAAATTTTAATAATAAAACCTACAATGTTGATCATTTAAATTCAATTAAACATTCGATTTCTGACAGCATAGGCTATCACTATCATCATATTAAGTCAGATTGAGATACTTATAATAAGGCCAATTTAGGCTACAGTTACAGATAGATCAGTACAGCGAGATGGCCCTGGACAAAATGAAGAGGACTGTATACCATTTGTCCTGTTCACGCCAAGATACCAGAAACAAAATAAACTTACAAATAACTTACATGATATTGATATCAGATGATTTTCGCGATCTTTCGGTTTCGATTTTACTTCCGTCGTTGGGCGGAACTTGTCACTCGGCTAATCTCGACAGATTCCGTAAACTACATCTAGATTCCGAAATCTTCCGAGGTTTGCCGAGTGCTGCAGTTGTAGGTAAGCTGGAGAGATCGAGACTACAATGATTAAATTGAAAGTAGCAAAATAGGATTTCAACCACTCATTTTCAGTTCAATTTTTAAATCTCCCCCAAACAGTTAACCTCGATCAGCTCGGTCCATAGCTTTACGCCCCCCCCGCACCCCCCCCCCCCCCAAAAAAAAATGCTCTAGCATTTTCATGTTATTTTTTCCTGATAAATGGATAAATTAGCAATCGAAGATATTAGCAACAGAGACAACTATCATCATTGTGATCCTCGTTATTATGGAGTCAGACTGGTAATTCTTTCCCAACTGATTTTATGTTAAATCCAATTTTTCGAAAAAAACAATATAATATTGAAATGGCCTGGGCCATTCTTGTTGTTTATGTTTCACTCGTTCGCTTGTTGACGTTCGTGAGCCTTTATTCTAATTATAGTAACATGGGGATGTCTTTCGTTTCTTTATGATAACGTATGTAATCGGTGATTATTTACAGTGATTGTAATGATAAATTTTATCGAAACAATGATTAGCATAAGTAATATTAATTGTTGAGTGATGTAAGCTATTAATCGTGTGAAATGCCATCATGTGTTGTCTAAATTTAGAGTTAGGCTATACCTATAACGAGTGAAGACGGTCCTAGTATTTGTGTCCGCTGAACGACACGTCGTTAACTACATGAATTTTGATGCGTATCGTCGTTTCAGTAACATTAAACGTGTCAATTGAATCTCAGTAATTTACCTTACCTTCCTATTATGTTCACTATTATATCCATGAACTGCTATAATCCTGATTCAAAGAGTAAATCCTTTAAACTTCCTCTCGTTTTCTACGAGGGTCTTGGAAGCCGCCATTTTCGAAAACGGTTGTTAGAGCGAGGTCGATTACGGGGACACAAATACTTCTTATTTCTAGTTATTACAAATAATAAATAAATGTTTAAGAGATGATCGCTAATAAAGTGATACTTATAGAGGGTTGTTAGATTATCGTATCTAGGTTCAATTAAGTCTATTGTGCTTAGATTTAACATTACGCTCGGTTCAAGCAAGGCCTTGTTTACTTGTTTGACTTGTTTGAGTAGGACTAGGAAATTCATACGCCGTGGTCATCTTAGCAACAGCGATTATGCTAATATTTTCGGGGCTAATGATATAATTATCCGTTACTTTACCTTTTCATCTTCATTGAAATTGGATGGAGTATGTTATTCCTCGCATAATTTGTAACGGTTGTATATAGCGATATTTAGTTCTACCTTGTTAAAATTGGTCTTTTGTATTTGAGGCGTAGTGCTCGGTCATGGTAACGTCGCGGGACGTAATCGAGACGTAATCGAGGACGCATTGTTATTACATTAATTTTATTATTATTCTGTACATCAATTAGTATTCTAAGGGTTGTTTATTAGTCCGATTAGCTATATATTTGTATTGCCAACTTATTGCCTCCTGAAAGATTAGTTGTTTATTGATAATGATTACATTTCAGGTACCAATATTGTAAAGTAGATCCTTCCTAGGCAAAATACGTCCCCTTTTCACGTGATTTGATTGGTCGAGACAGTCACGTGACACCTAAAGCGAAGGTATATAAAGCCCACAGGCTTTCCATTGTGATTCACACATTGGCGCTTGCCTGGTAAGGGTCAACAGCACTAACTCCTCCCTCCCCAATTCTTAGAACCTTGTCTTAAAGGGCACATTCCATGATTATTCTTTTTAGTAAAGTAAATTTTCCAAAATAACATATAAAGTAAATCTTAAACATATTTTCACAAATTACTCAATTTCCCCCAATTAAATAGCCATCATTTTTGTATACTGTTCTGATCGCTAGTCCTAAATTCAAAGCCACCGGAAGGAAAGCCTAAGAAGGATCTACTAAGTTATATTTCCCAGTGTATGTTCAACATTTGATGTCCAAGTGAACCTGGAATAAAGTTTCATATTATATTTGTTACCGAAAATCGTATTTTCCTTCTTTAGAGGCGAGACCACCCTTGCCGGGGCTGCTACAAACTTGGTGTCAGAAGTGGGATATTTAAGCTCATTTAAATATCCTCGAAACGAATCCAAGGACTAGGATCAGTAGGAAATATAACCATGGCAACCGCGTCAACCCCAGACGTAGAGATTTCTTTCAAAAACCAACCTAATATTCAAGAGGAAGGACAAGGCGACCTGTCTTTTGAAGGCTTGGCTATTGTAGACGATGTTGATGAATCGGAAGAAAGTTATCACGAACCACATGGACATGCAAATGTCAGACCAGCTAGGCCTAGATCGCACTTATTTACTATTCGCCCAGACTTCTATGACGGTACCTCAGATTGGGAACAATACCTTTCTCATTTCCAAAATTGTGCAGAACTAGGACAATGGCCACAACACCAACAATTACTTGTCTTGTCAGCTAGCCTCAGGGGTAACGCACGGACATTTTACATGGGCCTTAATCTCCGCGATAGATCATCATTCATTTCCTTAGTTAAGAATCTTGGACAAAGGTTTGGGAGTGAACGACAACGCAGTTTATGGCTTGCCCGCTTTGAACAAAGACAAAGACAACCACAAGAAATAATAGCCACGTTTGCTGATGATATCAGACAGCTAGCCCAAAGAGCATATTCCAATCTTGACAATAACGCCCGTGAAGCTATTTCCTTAAATCAACTCTATAAAAATATTTCGCCCGAAGTCAAGTTCCACTGTATAGATCGAGGATGTGAAAATATAGCCGATGCAGTAGAAGTGATTGAGCGATATGAAGCCCTGGTTGGAGACCACAGGGAAAGGAAGAGGCCTTCAGTTCGAGCTGTTGGGGAGGGAGGAACAAGAGGATTCGAGAAACCATTGAAGACTGAGAGCCAGGAAGAAATAAGAAATGTAGTGAAGAGGTTAGAGCATGTCAATAATAGTAATGGATACCAAAGAGAGAGACGTAATGAGAGACCGAGGGATACTTTTCAAAGACCTCCTCGGGTTTATAGCTGTTTTGTATGCCAAGACAGAAGACATTTTATGAAGGACTGTCCAATTTTCAAGAAATGCCAGGAATTAATGGCAAGCGAGCAGGGAAACGCCAGTCTGTCTTCTCGATAGGCCGCGAAAAGACAGGGACATCGAGGCCTTCTAGCTACATGGACGTTAGGATGGGAATTATAGGAGAAATTAAAGGGAAATATGACAACGGGTTTTATACATGGGGGGAGGTATATGGTATTGTGGTAAATTTTCTTGTGGACAGTGGATCTACGATGACAATTTTATCCAGCAGAGTTTTTGATCAGATTTCGGAAAGCTTATCACCGAAACTTCAGCATTGGGAAACTAATATATCCAGCGTGGATGGATCTGGACTACAAATAAGAGGTTATGGTATTATGGAATTTACCTTGGATAAAACGGAATTTAGCCACCGCGTTGTCGTATGCGACATTATCCCGGAAGCTATCCTTGGACAAGATTTTCTGCTAAAGTATGTGTCTGCTATAGATTTTAAACGCCTCCGGTTAAATATAGATGAGTCAGTTATACAGTGCTGGATTGCCGGAGAAGCTGAGATGGTTTGCAGAGTAGAAATCAGAGATACCACAACGCTTAAGCCTCACACTGGAATTTGGATTCCAACGCGTGTTAAACAAATTGGGAAACTTGCACCGGATGGATTAATCACCGCGATCCGGGATTTACCTGAAGGACTTCACATTCCCAACTGCATAGTGGACACAACCAAAGAACTTCAAATGATTAACTTTCTAAACTGTGGTGAACGCGATATAACGCTTTACGGCAACATGGTGATAGGATCAGCAGAATCTATTTATATTCAACCCGTGGAATATGGGGGCAGGTGTGCAGCAATACTTACGGAGACAAGATTAGACGCCACTACCGAAGCATCAACTCAGCTACCAGAACATTTGATAGACTTATGGGAGAGGAGCTCCGTTCATCTCCAGAAAAATGAAGCAGAGGATCTAGCGGCGCTCTTAGTCAAATACCAACAGGCTTTCGCAACATCGTCTGCTGACTTAGGAAAAACAAACAGAGTGACACATCGGATTAACACTGGCAACGCTAGACCAATCAAGCAACCACCAAGACGTCAGGCATTTGGGAAGAGAGAGATTGAAAGGGAAGAGATTAATAAGATGATGGAACGAGGAGTAATTGAGGAGTCTCAGAGTGCATGGGCATCACCGGTGGTAATGGTTAGAAAGAAAGACAACACTGTACGTTTTTGCGTGGATTACCGTAGGCTAAATGACGTCACAGTCAAAGACGCATATCCTTTACCAAGAACGGATGACTGTTTGGATGCCCTGGCCAACTCTAGATGGTTTAGCTCAATGGATCTTAACTCAGGATTTTGGCAACTTGGTATGGAGGACGCGGACAAAGATAAAACAGCCTTTGCTACTAGTTTAGGATTGTATCACTTCACAGTTATGCCTTTTGGATTAGTCAACGCGCCCTCATCTTTCCAGAGATTGATGGAGGATGTTCTCCGAGGGTTACAGTGGGAGGAATGTTTACTTTTCATGGATGACATAATTGTAGGATCTTATAGTATCGACGAAAATCTCCAACGCCTTGAACATGTTTTCCAAAGATTGTTAGACGCAGACTTGAAACTCAGACCATCCAAATGTGTTTTCTTTCAAAAACGAGTCAAATTCCTTGGACACATCGTATCAGAAAATGGAATAGAGACCGATCCAGAGAAAATTGATGCAGTACAAAACTGGCAGATTCCCAGAAGCGTGAAGCAGGTTAGGAGTTTCCTAGGACTTTGTTCTTATTATAGGAAATTTATTCAAGGATTTGCCGACATTGCCAGACCTTTGCATCAACTCATTGAAAAGGGCAAGAAATTCTTCTGGACATGTGAGTGCACGGATGCCTTCGAGGAACTGAAAGGAAAATTAACCTCCGCTCCTATATTATCTTATCCTATCCCGGGACTTAAATTCATTCTTGATACCGACGCGAGTGAGAAAGCTGTAGGTGCTGTGCTCTCTCAGGAACAAAATGGATACGAACGAGTTATAGCTTATATGAGCAAGTCTCTTAACCGCCACGAAAGGAGCTACTGTATAACACGTAAAGAATTACTAGCAGTTGTAACATCGATAAAACATTTTCATTCATACCTTTACGGACAGGAAGTTTTGTTGCGAACTGATAATGCAGCTGTTAGCTGGATGAGAAACCTGAAAAATCCAACCGGCCAGGTGGCACGATGGCTCCAAGAACTAGGAACCTGCAATTTGACTGTCGTTCATCGAGCTGGGAAGAAACACAGTAACGCCGATGCTTTATCAAGGAATCCGTGTAGGGCGTGTGCAAGACAACACAATAATGACGAGGAGTCTTCCGATGATGGAGGCTTGGAACCCCTATCGAAGGCACCTATTGGAGAAAATAGTCAGTATGTCCGAGCAGTCACTAGAAGTCAAGCTTCTCAAGTAATGGCACCTATCCTTGAAGGTTGGTCCCTTGAAGACATTCGAAAGAAACAACTTGAAGATAATAGCGTAGGTCTTATTCTTACAGCATTGGAAGAGAACAGGAGGCCCGAATGGGGAGAGATATCTGAAAGATCTAGTTCCATCAAAGTCCTTTGGAGGCACTGGAGCCGACTGGAAGTTCATCATGGTGTACTTTACCGCAGATGGTACAGCGACGACAGCTATTCGGGGCTTCAAATGATTGTTCCTGATGATTTAAAATCTGACGTACTCCACTATTTCCACGACATTCCAAGTGCGGCCCACCTAGGACGAGAAAAAACTGTAGAGAAAATCAAGAATACTTTTTATTGGCCAAATATGAAAAATGAGATTGGCGACTATTGTCAATCATGTGATGCGTGTACTGCCAAGAAGCTGGTAAAACAAAGAACACCCCTTGGCGATTATAGGGTCGGAGAACCAATGGAAAGAATCGCAATGGACATCCTTGGACCTTTGCCGCTCACAAATAGAGGTAACCGATACATACTAGTGATAACCGACTGCTTTACCAAATGGACAGAAGCTTTAGCGTTACCAAACCAAGAAGCCAAGACTGTAGCCATAGCATTCGTTAATGATTTTGTATGCAGATTTGGAACGCCGTTACAACTTCACACCGACCAGGGAACAAACTTTCAAAGTAAATTATTTCATGATGTCTGTTCTCTGCTAGACATCCACAAGACAAGAACGACAAGTTTCCGACCCCAATCAAATGGAAGTGTAGAGAGATTCAACCGGACTTTGCAACAGATGCTCACTATGTACTGTGAAAAAGACCAGAAATTGTGGGACGAATATTTATCACAGGTCATGATGGCCTACCGATCATCTGTTCATTCAAGTACAGGCAAAACCCCGAATATGATGGTTTTTGGTAGAGAGGTAACTTTACCGATGCAGGCAATGATTGGGCAGCCAGCAAATGAAGTAACTGAACTAGATGTAGACGACTATTTGACGTGTCTGCAAAACAAAATTAAACAATGTCATGAGATAAGTCGGAAGTTCCTCAAGAAGAATGCGTCTTACAGGAAGAAGTACTATGACTTAAAGGCCAAGAAGAGGAGTCTGAAAGAAGGTCAGGCTGTATGGTTACACAATCCTGTGAGAAAAATCGGTGTGTGCAGCAAGTTCACTTCTTTATGGAAAGGGCCATATCTCGTTGTTAGGAAAATTGATGATGTAACGTACCAAATAAAACAGTCCATGAAGAAACCACCACGCGTTTTTCACTTAGATAGGCTTCTACCATACAAAGGAAGAAACCTTCCCACATGGATGGGAAAACTTAAAGATCCCAACGTCAAATGTTAGTAGATTGCGTCGATGTCCCACTGTCTGTATATATGTTGATGTTAGTCTTTAGAGATTCAATATTTTTTTCTATATTAGAAGTTTAACAGATGTTATCCAGTCATGCTATGTAGTTACCTATCTTCGAAGTTATAAAGTGAGAGAATGATATTCCTGTTAGTCAGCCTCCCCGAAGAAGTTTAATAGAAGTCTTGAGTTTGAGATGCAGTGGGTCCGTTGCGGAAATTGATATAGTATAATTAAAGGCTGACGCCGAAGAGTGTGGATAGGAAGTATATCCACTGAAGTATTTTGTCAGTAGCGATTTGGCCTGATCAACCAGAAAACTACTGACACAGGATCTTTCCAAATGAATACGGAGCTGCATTGAGAGTACCGAACTCAAAGGAAGAATTAATGGAGGCTGGGAATAATCCCCTATTATAGAGAAACTGTAAGGACATAGTATACGTGGATGATGGCTGTTTGATTATAATATAACCTGTGCCCAAGTAGTCCCGTTCTCAGATACACATGATGGCATTTTTCTGTAACATTTTATAGTCCCTAAAACTTACGATTTTCACATTATTATACATTTTAGGATTTTCAAGATGTCTAAATATACTTGTGGTATTGGATCTTGCCTTGAGTCATTTTCAACCAAGAAATTACTGAAGAACCATTTGGCTGCTGCTCCCCATAAGCGCATGAAGGTGGTGTGTGTATTTTGTAGAGATTTCCGGTCATTCAGTCGGATAACAGAATTTAGGAAGCACTGCGACCGACATCAAGACAAACTACGAAGCCTGGACCCTGAATTTACCTCAGAAGGAAACTCCATATGGTATGCCATCAACCCCCAAGTCTATAGGCGTGTTGTCACTGTCCCTAAGTGGACTTCGCCGTTATCTCAACTTACCAGACAGATGGTGTTAGACTGGACCCGTAAACTGTCAGACCCTTTCCGGTCAGAGGAGGAATGGGCAGAAGAGTGGAGAGCCCTCAGAGGTGACAGCGAGAGTGATGTTTTGTCTATCTGTGCAGAAGGGGAGATAACACCAACACCAACTCCAACTCCTTCACCAGAGAAATACAACCCTCACCAACCGTCATTCCACCCTGCAGACCTGATTACACTCAATGATCTTACTATCAAGAAAGATGGCGGAGCTGCCCTTTTCGCAACTGGTGAGGACAAGGTGTGGTACAGGGCCACCCTAAGGAGAACAGCCGTACAGGACCCTCGGACCGTTGGTTCGTTAAGCCGGAAGTTAGCTCTATTACCAGAGTCCAACAACTTGAGACCGCCTGGCGTTGGAATCTCCCTAGAAGGGTCACAGCTGGAAACAAGGAAGATAACCTTGGCTGATTTTCTCGGAGTAGCCCCTGAGTCACTAGATAGAATAATGGTCTGGAATAAGCCTTTTGTCCCAATATGTAAGCCGAAGACTACAGTGTCTCTTCCAGATGTCTCCACAGTAACAACAGAGGTCGAAGCCGTCAGACAACCCGAGTCGCTGCCTACCCTACCGAGTCCCCTCCTATCTAATCCAGTCAAGAGAAGCCTCAGCCCAGCACCAGTTCCGACGCCCAAGAGACCATGCCCAGACAAGACACCAGCACAGGAAGCGGCAGACCTTCTCAGTCGCGGATGTATGCCACTATTGCCACCAGCCAGACGCGACTGGAAGGACAGTCGGGTTCCTGTTTCTATTGGACGAAGGACTGTTGTATGGCCTCCCAGAGACTGGCAGAAGATGGATCCCGAAGATCGCTTACTTCAGTTGGAGTATGCAGCCATGATTTTAGAAGAGGGTTGCCAGTCCAGGACCCCGATAATATCCCGTCATTATTTATTAGACAAGTACAACATGTTGACATTGCCGGGTACCTCCATACCACCACCAGGGAAGAACGTTCAACACAATGCCTGTAAGTCCCGTATTTACAGTTACCGAGCTCTACAAGACGTTGCACTCTCCAGAGTAACCGGATCTCCAGCCAAAATGCTAGTGGCTAGCTACCGGGCAGCCATGAGTGCCCGAGCCTTGGACACAGATGGTGTTGTTGATTCTATAGAGAAGGCGCAGATTGGTATGCGACTCGATGCTCCAGAGGTGGATAATGGTAACTGACAACGTATTGGTATGGTGATTGACGATCCGGTATATCTACATGATGCTTCCGATTGGTATGGTATGGTGATGGGAAGACTGGTCCTGCTACAGATGACGCAACAGATCCGGAGTATCTGATGTTTTAGTTGGAGGGGGGTGATGAAATGGCCTGGGCCATTCTTGTTGTTTATGTTTCACTCGTTCGCTTGTTGACGTTCGTGAGCCTTTATTCTAATTATAGTAACATGGGGATGTCTTTCGTTTCTTTATGATAACGTATGTAATCGGTGATTATTTACAGTGATTGTAATGATAAATTTTATCGAAACAATGATTAGCATAAGTAATATTAATTGTTGAGTGATGTAAGCTATTAATCGTGTGAAATGCCATCATGTGTTGTCTAAATTTAGAGTTAGGCTATACCTATAACGAGTGAAGACGGTCCTAGTATTTGTGTCCGCTGAACGACACGTCGTTAACTACATGAATTTTGATGCGTATCGTCGTTTCAGTAACATTAAACGTGTCAATTGAATCTCAGTAATTTACCTTACCTTCCTATTATGTTCACTATTATATCCATGAACTGCTATAATCCTGATTCAAAGAGTAAATCCTTTAAACTTCCTCTCGTTTTCTACGAGGGTCTTGGAAGCCGCCATTTTCGAAAACGGTTGTTAGAGCGAGGTCGATTACGGGGACACAAATACTTCTTATTTCTAGTTATTACAAATAATAAATAAATGTTTAAGAGATGATCGCTAATAAAGTGATACTTATAGAGGGTTGTTAGATTATCGTATCTAGGTTCAATTAAGTCTATTGTGCTTAGATTTAACATTACGCTCGGTTCAAGCAAGGCCTTGTTTACTTGTTTGACTTGTTTGAGTAGGACTAGGAAATTCATACGCCGTGGTCATCTTAGCAACAGCGATTATGCTAATATTTTCGGGGCTAATGATATAATTATCCGTTACTTTACCTTTTCATCTTCATTGAAATTGGATGGAGTATGTTATTCCTCGCATAATTTGTAACGGTTGTATATAGCGATATTTAGTTCTACCTTGTTAAAATTGGTCTTTTGTATTTGAGGCGTAGTGCTCGGTCATGGTAACGTCGCGGGACGTAATCGAGACGTAATCGAGGACGCATTGTTATTACATTAATTTTATTATTATTCTGTACATCAATTAGTATTCTAAGGGTTGTTTATTAGTCCGATTAGCTATATATTTGTATTGCCAACTTATTGCCTCCTGAAAGATTAGTTGTTTATTGATAATGATTACATTTCAGGTACCAATATTGTAAAGTAGATCCTTCCTAGGCAAAATACGTCCCCTTTTCACGTGATTTGATTGGTCGAGACAGTCACGTGACACCTAAAGCGAAGGTATATAAAGCCCACAGGCTTTCCATTGTGATTCACACATTGGCGCTTGCCTGGTAAGGGTCAACAGCACTAACTCCTCCCTCCCCAATTCTTAGAACCTTGTCTTAAAGGGCACATTCCATGATTATTCTTTTTAGTAAAGTAAATTTTCCAAAATAACATATAAAGTAAATCTTAAACATATTTTCACAAATTACTCAATTTCCCCCAATTAAATAGCCATCATTTTTGTATACTGTTCTGATCGCTAGTCCTAAATTCAAAGCCACCGGAAGGAAAGCCTAAGAAGGATCTACTAAGTTATATTTCCCAGTGTATGTTCAACATTTGATGTCCAAGTGAACCTGGAATAAAGTTTCATATTATATTTGTTACCGAAAATCGTATTTTCCTTCTTTAGAGGCGAGACCACCCTTGCCGGGGCTGCTACAATATGATCTTTAAATGGCATCTAGTAACTGGATAGAGTAACAACAAAACACATAGGCCTACTTATGGAAAACAGTTACTAGTGTATTTAGGCGACGTTTCGTAGAGTATTCTCTCAACGTTATTAGCTATTGATAACGTTGAGAGAATACTCTACGAAACGTCGCCTAAATATACTAGTAACTGTTTTCCATAAGTATGTGTTTTGTTGTCAACATAATATGGTTGGCAAAAAAGTGGTCTGAAACCTAATAAAACACAAATTTTACTTTTCTTTGTTTTGAATTTTGACCTTCGCCATTCTGATTTGCGTGATAGTTTTCGGACATCATTATTATCGGGGAATGCAGCTGCAACACAGTTTGATTGGATAATTGGAATCAGGTCGGCATAGAGTGGGATTTCGGTTGCGAAACCATTGATCAACTTTGAAGTTGCTTCACGGGCTAGAATAACTTGAAAACGCTTTTGTAACGCGTATAAATATTCTCGGGAGGGCGCGAGGCCCCCGAAAACTCGCGACGAACTAGGGCTTCGTCGGGGGCTTCTCCGTTGACTAAAGGATTGACTGCAATTGGTTGTTTGGAATTCAAGCTAGCCACCTGAGTTGGCTACACTTCACCACGTTGAAGTTGCTATATTTACGGGTGTGAAATTTAGGGGGTTATTACGCATTTGGAATGGAAATTAACGTCAAGGTTAAATCTTGGACGTGCAGGGATGAGGGTATAAATTAGGGTGTAGACCTAGCCCCAGTAGAAACTCACCCAGATATTCAAGCAGCCATTATTTGTTGAGAACAAGGGACCTGCGAAGTCATTCAGCTTGATAATAAAGTTGTTATACCATTAATGCTGTAGTAGGCCTATTATTTAGGATCACAAGGAGAACACAACAAAGAAGAAGTCTTCTACAAGAGTGCGAACTCGAACGGGTCCATCGCGAACCCGAACGCGGAAAACCGTCGACGGCTTTCGTGATGGCTTGTCTTTTTCTAGCTGTGAGAGATAAATTTTGTCATTTGCTAGCATGGCTCAAGTGGAATCAGACAGAAATGAAATGGGGTTTAACGTCCTACTGTTCTTCACCTAACCTGGGGTAATGGAAGATGGGCATACGCCAGGGCATACGCCATACACTGTACGTGCTAAGAGGGGAATTTTACCCGGGCAGCGGCGCTACGGCCTACTCTTATATCGAATTCCAACTGCCAAGGGATCTTTTACGTGTACGGGACCTCGGTTTTAAGTCCCATCCGAACGATTAGGCAGATGTCCTTGTCAGGCCCTCCGTTCTGCATCACTGACAAGGGGAAATCACGCCGGAAAATCGAGATGAACTTCCTCGGCCAATGCAGGGATCGAAGACCCGACCTCCAGGCTAGCGAGCCAGCGCCTTACCCGCTTAGCCACGTGATCCCCGGAACCAGACACAGAGTAGTTACTATAGGCCTACTTGTAACCTTAAACTGTGTGTAGTAAGACGGAAGACATTAGTAGTGGAACCATTTCTAGACACAGACGAGATCTTGGCACTGTATTTGTACACAAAACAACGGAGGACGAGAAAGAGGCTAATATCAGTGCTTGAAATTTTACAGAGAAGAAGTGAGTTTGGAGAATACAATCACCTCGTAGTAGAACTATATTTTCATCAGGAAAATTCCAACAGTATTTTCGAATGGCAGAGAAGCAATTTGACTACATATTGCAATGGATTAGAGACGACATTTGCAAACAGGACACTAACTGGAAGAAGGCCATCATATAAAATCGCCTTTCTTTGAATTTCAATGATCATTTCTTCGGTCTTGTCCATTCTGCTTTTAAGAGTAGACTGTGAATATTGCACACTAGTGGGAACGATCAGGCCTAGTGGTTTCTATTCGTGGAAATGATGTCATGGGAAGTGCCCGCTGATTGGTTCATGGAGAAAACGTTCGCGCCAACTTCTGAAAAATTCGCCCGGGAGGCAATCAAGGAGGTCGTTCGCGCGAACCAATATTTGTTCGGGTTCGGATTCGCGTTCTGTATGAACGGGGCCTCTAAAAATAACTAAAACATTCCAGGACGAAAAGCCACGTTCGCGTTCGTGTTCGCGCACTGTATAAACGCCCCTTTATATGACTTATCCCGATTTGTACTATTAATAATAATAATAATAGTGAGTTCTTATATAGCGCACAGATCCATTAAAGTTAATGCTCAAGGCGCATTTAGCTCTCCACTTATCACAAGATGTTAATAACTAATAAGCAGTCGAAAAAAGATGAGTCTTTAATTGCTTCTTAAAACAACTAAGGGATTGAGAATTCTTTAAGGTCAAGGGTAATGAATTCCATAGGTTTGGTACAGTGTA
This sequence comes from Patella ulyssiponensis, assembly GCA_963678685.1. NCBI lineage: Eukaryota > Metazoa > Mollusca > Gastropoda > Patellidae > Patella > Patella ulyssiponensis. The sequence continues at coordinate 84,293,135 of OY783225.1, read as the reverse complement.
TGAGAAGCATCTACGACCAAATGTCTTAAGTCTATAGTTGGGTACCACCAGACGTAGCTCATGTTGGGACCGAAGATTTCTTTGGGGGACATAATCAATTAGCATTGAGGTCAAGTATTCTGGTGCTTCACCTCTCTGACATTTGTAAGCTATGCACAGAATTTTTAACTTAATTCTGCTTTCCACTGGAAGCCAATGTAAACCTTTTAACAGTGGTGTGATATGGCAATTTCTACTAGATAGGCAAACAATTCTAGCCGCAGTATTTTGTACAAGTTGTAATTTGTGTATAAGACTATTGTTTATGCCATATAGAAGGCTATTGCAGTAGTCGAGTCTGGATAAAATTAAAGATCGAACCAGCGCATGTGCTGCATCTTTTGTAATCAAATTGCGAATTCGACATATGGACCTCAAATGAAAGAAGCACGTCTTGCAAATTTGATTCACTTGTTTTTCCATGCTGAGTTCAGAATCAAGATAAACCCCAAGATCTTTCAGGTTATCAACTATGTTGACTGTGGAGTCAGCGATTGTTATTGACTTTAGACTGATGTTTAGAAGCTGTTGTTTGGTGCCACATAACATGACTTCTGTCTTGTCATCATTCAATTTAAGCATGTTATTGGTCATCCAAGAATTAATATTCTTGGTGCCCCGACTCCAAAGAAGAAGAAGAAGAAGAAAGAGAGAGATTGGGTTTACCGTCCACTCGGCACAAACTAGGTCATTTTGGGACTAAGATATGGTTTAATTTTATTTCAATAATTCGCTTGCGCGTAGGTGGGAGGAAACCGGATTACCCGGAGAATACCCAGGAGGTTGACTCAATGGCAGGATTCGTGTTACAGCACGTACGTGATAACTATACGACTATAAAGTCGCTGAAGACTTAATTATAAATTTCATTAAACCGAACCGTTTAAACGGACACATTATAAACTTCTTCCGTTGTTTAATGATCAGGTCGAAGGTATAGTAGAAATGCATGTAGACCTAATTGAATTTTTGTCATAATGAATAAAAAAAAATGTTATCGCGGTTAACTTAGTTTATTTTTGATATATTTAGTACCAGTCATGGCTATTGGAAATCGTGCGTAATTGATACCCAGCAAGTATACAAAAAAAGTCCCATTGTATGTTTATATATTTAAATGTTCTTACAACCTCTTGTCATTCCAGCACAACATACACTTGTTTCCTTTCGTGACTCGAGCAGACAAAAAGCCACCAGGTTTCAAGTTATAGTGATATCCCTACCACGCGTGTTTTCAGAGAATCGGTGTTTTTCTAGATATGCTGGTATAAGAACGACCCGAAACAATTTTCTTAAAACAGTAGTTAAATTCTACTTTTCCAGATGATCAATCGACGACCCGGGACCTATGATTCTTAACGGTATTGATTGTTGATTATCGTATTGGAGACTTAGCCATTTTTAAATTAAATTATCGTGTTTAAATCCCCCCGATCCGATGACCTTGAGAATTGTGAATAAATGTTTAAATAAAAGTATATATAACAGTTTAAGTCAAAATACATACCTGCCATATGCAGATTACGCTCTTACAAAAGTAGGCTAAATATACATTATACAAGAGTTAAGTCTGTCTATTGCAGGTCTTTCTTTGGCCCTAAAATGTTATATAAATTATTATTTAAGTTATTCAGACTATAATCAACTCTCAGTGTCATCTTTAGTCTGCTAGAATCCGATCTTCTGTTTAACGCTCATTGATGATTCAATCAAAAAATGGATAATCGATACTATTTTTTTATCGTACTGACGATAGTAATGATGATCGAGGCTAGGCCAAAGAAAATTCCAGTCCAAAATCCGTGCCCAAATGGGTGAAATTGGCTAAAATCCAAAATGGCCGCCGGTTAAGGCTTGTAAATTCCGATTTCCACCAAATTATCATAATATGATCGAATTTGGTATCAAAATATACCCTTTCGGTGTAGCTGACGCTTGAAGAATGTTATATCGTATTAGATCTGAGGCAGACTCCCAAGTCTCCCATTGGATTTCCACATATTATAACCCAGGGGAAGCAGTTAATTACCAAGATGAAAAGATGTGTCGAAAATGGAATCAGCTGCCCCAAAACGTATATTTGACACCAAATGTGGCTATTTTGTAAAATTCGAATTTTCCCGCCACAACTGACCGCCATCTGGAATTATTTCCCAATATTCACTCCATGGTATAAAAAAATCAAAGACGTTGAAAAATAACCGATACGAAAATTTTAAAACCGATGAGAAAAATGAAAAAGTACACAAGTTTGGGAGAGCCCTAAAGGCAGAAGGATCCCTCTGTCAAATGAGAAGCCCCCCCCCCCCCCCCCGAGTCCGATTCAATCGTTTTCTATATACTGTTACTGCCAAATCCACTACTGAATGAGAATGCAGTCATTGCATTGACATGAAAATCGTCAACCAAAAAAGCATCATTCAGTCTTCAGACGAGTAACGAATTAGGCCCCGACCCTGAGATTAAACCGGCCTCAAGAGGCCTGGAGGATATGTCAGAATGCACCAAAATGATTTCTATTTTGCAAAATTTCTCGACCTCCGGTGTCCGAGAAAGAGGGTCTTCATAATAGTATAGCCTTCGCCATGATAAACCTTAAAACGCCCCTAGGTACACGTAAAAGAACCCTAGTCTGTAGTGCCCCTGGTCATAGCACACTGTATGCAACGCCGGATTAACCATGGTGGAGGCCCTGGGGCATGGAACATGTGGGGGGCCCCTGATCACTGACCGCGAGCGCCGAAGGCGCGAAGCCCCGCATAAGGGGGTCTGGGGGTTTTCTCCCCACCCCCCAAAGAAATTTTCAGAAATTGGAGGCCAGAAACGTGATTTCCTGGCATTTCAGGCACTTATGTTGGAGCCATTTAGAAGTACTTCCCCAGAAAAAAATAAAATTCTGACACCAAATTAGCGCATTCTGGCGTTATTTCAGTGGACCAATCCATGCGAGTGCTATGAAATGATGACATTTCTAGAGGAGGGGACTGTAAGTGGACAGAGCGACATCAAACCTAATTTTGAAGTCGCTCAGTGATAAATAACGGGGTTACTTGATTCGGAATCGTATTATACCCCCACGATGTTTGACAAACAAAATGGTAATACGAGATTTAATCACGAATGGTGTGCATCTCATCAAATTCAGCTTATACCCACAACAAATATCAACAACAACAACAACTACAGCTTATATACAATCGTACGTCAATCTGAGGCAAAATTTGCGCTACCCGAAATGATGGGGACGTGTAATTTGTTCGAGTTATACGATAATTCAAATTAGACGATGGTCGGTGCGATAGAAGATCTCACGACAATAAAAAAAAACATGTGTTACACCCATCACCGGATTACACCGAATTCTCGGATGTCGATCGCAACACACCATGGATTGAGGGGGCCCAGGGACTTCCGATGGAGGGCCCTCGAAGCATCGGAGGGGCCCCGTCACTATAGGTCACCGGACGTTGGAGTCCTCGGTCCGACCATGCTCGAGGCGCGCAACTGAGATTTTTGTGGGGGGCCCCATGGTTAATCCGGCGTTGACTGTATGGTGTAGTTAGCCCGTCTTCATTAGCCCAGTCACAGTGGAATAGTAGGACGTTAAACCCCATTTCATTTCATTACATAACTGGAATCTTTCAAAGGGAAGTAGTAAAGCATATCAAGTCACAATAACAGGTAAATGTATTCTTATCAAATGGGATTCAATTGTTTTATCCATGTTTAATTGTCAATTCTATAATTTAAAAGCAATCATTTTATACATAATTTACAAATAGAAATAACAAATATTAACAAAATTATATATATATAATATCAACGACAGAATATATGGAATACAATGGAATGGTTTTTCTATGGGTAACTGGGAGCAGAACGAATTATTTCAGTCACGTTGTCACACATGCTCACATCAACAAGAAAATCATGCGAAATTTAAATCGTTCAGAATGTGTTCAGTGTACATCATTTTCGAATATGATAATTTCAATATCAATATATCCTAACACTTAGTTTAAACCAGAAGGCTCTGGTTTAGACTATTCAATAATTAGACCGTAGTCATGATTTATGAGTCGTATTACCACGATGACAGGGGCGGATCCAGGATATTCAGAAAGGGGGCGCGCTGTACCCACTTGGGAGTGCGAAGCCTGGCCCGTGATTTTTGAGTGGAAAAAATGGCCACAAGGACTAATTTCATACTAGTACTGTAAATTACGATTTCCAACTTAAACTATTTTTGTTCTCCTTTCTCGCGAGAATATATGGAGCTATATACAAATTGTTCGCCACCTCAAAAAAAAGAGGGGGCGTGCGCCGGGTGCGCCCCCCTCTGGATCCGCGCCTGGATGAAATAAACAAAATAAAAAAACAATGACATACATTATCAACATCAATCACACTATGCGTAAAGTCTCTGGTCTATAACGTATTTCATACTTCGCAGTTACGCTACCCTGTTTGAATTTCAAATGAAAAATATTCAAATCTCGCATCTATGTTTCATTGAATGATTTTTTTTTTATTTCTAATGTATATATAGCAACCATAATCATAACATTTATGTCCCGTTTTTGTATAATAAGTAAAATAAAAAATATAATACTGATGTATAGTTCAGAGTGCTACTGTCCTACTTTAAATTAACAATGTTTTGGTTTGTGCGTTGCTATGAAAGTCCTTTGGTTTGTTATACAGTATTTAACAAGTGTTGTCCATGCAGTAGGAATGTTATCAAATAATTTTTAACGAACTCTTGTAGTGTATTAAGTTGTTTAGATTCGTAATTCAACTGGCGACAAAAATGTGTTGGTTTTTTTTTTACTGCCGACTTCTATATAGCAAAATATGTATGTCAAACCCTCAGTGTTGGAGATCATGCCGAGCTCTAACTTAGAAAGTCAAGAGACCCGTATAAATCACACCTTTTCCCACGTTTCTGTAGCATTACTGTTGTGTGATTTGATAGATAGGCCTCACTGAATCTGGTTAAACCTCCAAACCAAAATCATTACAATCTCAGCGATATCTTCACAACGCTGTATACGAAATTCTAAAAGTCTTTTGATGAACCACAAATTATGTATATTTCTGATTGAACATAATGTAAAAATTACATAAATTGTTCACTAATCTGTGTATTTCCCGTTTTAAAAATAATGGACAAAGGTAACAAACTATATTGTAGGGGAAATAACTACTCTTCGCAATCGGAGTCTTCTGTGACCTCATACCAATTGTCTCGGGAAATGAACTATACAACGCAGTGACGACATCAATTGCTGAGATTGACCAAAGATTTATTTCCGATTAATTAGACAACTAGCCTAGATTAATGTACAATAAACATAACATAACATACTATATGTGCATACACTTAGTCTAAAAGCATTGACCCAAAGCAGCTACTTGGATATTTGGGGCCCTTAAAGTTGCATGGCTTCTTCATCATCTTGCCCTGTCGGCCATCTTGGAATTGGTATGTCAGTGCACCATCTCAGTGCGATTGACAGATTGATGTTTGGTCATCTTTATAATTTAGTACTACTTTCTTCGTAAACGCTGGATTCCTCGTGGAATCTATCTGGTTTCTTTTCATCTTTTATTGTAAAATTTGGATTGTCGAATCCACTTTCAACGACTACTTCAGAATAACTTGGTAATTCTAATTGTTCATAGATACCGTTTGCTTTTACAATTGGTTCCTCCATTGGTGGATCTATAGTCTCAATGATAACTTCATTTGCCCAGCTCTGAACTTCGCCTTTGGCAAAAATGACGTAGAAAACCCCACCAATAATATTCAATGCTGCTACGATCCAGAACACATGCTGCCATTCCATTTGCGTGTCGTCTGTGATAATAGCAGACGTTATAAAAGGTGCCGATAAGGCAGCCAACATGGCGATGGTTATCGTTATACCCATCAATACACCAGCATATCTGTAAAGATAGACGGAGATGTGTTTATGGTGTGCGATTGCCGCCTATATATTGGGCAAACTGGATTAAAAGTGTTCGGTACCAATAGCACACACCCCTGTATTATAATCTAACGTTGTAGGACAGTTATAGATATCATAAATGATTAAAATGCAGATCTGATATTTCGTTTCGTTTTTTACACTTTCGAAGGCCTATACTACAAGAAGATCTTAAAAGTTATAGCGAAAATTCACGTCAGGGGTCAAACGTGAGGCTTTTGACCCTATGACGTCAGACATTGATTAACTAATCAGCATTGGTGTTTCTATTGGATTAAACACAATTCAGTGCACCTCACCCCAAAGCTCGCTGTAACAGACCATTTTTATTCATTGTTTAATTCCTTACATCACCCAGAACATGCTAATGATAACTCTTCCAGATCCTTGTGTAGTAAAGAAAATTTAAAACGAAATTTTGAACTATAAAAAACGAAACGAAATAGGATCTGTGTTTAAATGAGATTGGAGTAAATGTTGTTCGAGGATATGCTTAAAAGTGCAAGACATGAATTTATATGGAAGATATCAAACTCAAAAGGTCTCTTTGTCTAATGAACATAAATTTAATATCGTACGTAAATTCCAAATAATTCCGATGATCACTTTACCACCTAATTCGAAGCTATCAAGGACAATAACTCTGACAGTAGCTGCCATATATCGGTTAAATTAGATTGGTTACAACACTTTAACTATGACACCAAAAATAATTTTTTAGATTCAAAACGCACTGTGTACGGTTTGGGCGGATTGGCAGGGGTGATTCCAGAGTCCAGACCGTGTGAACGAGTAGAAGTGTAGACATATATATAAATAGATGGTCCGATTTTATTTTTAAATAGAGGGATAGGGATGGAATTTATAATCCACTCGACCCAAACCGTGTAGGTTCTTTAGCACTGGGGGAGGGGGGCTGGCTTTGGTAAACTCCACGAATTTGGACAAATGACCACTGTCCTTGTCACATACACACAGAGAAACGAATCACTTGACTCAGCGGCAGCCTTATGATCTAAAGCCAACACGTTAAAACATTCGACAACCCCGCCCGTCCCATAAATCACGAGATAGAGCCTCGTGCGCCAACTGATCCCGCAGTGAATATTTGCTTGGCCGCTACAATCACTGATAAGCATGACATCGACGAGGCTTAATGAGTTCGGCATATTAACTTTTTTACTCTGACAAATTAAATTCTTAAACATTTTTTTGAGGTAAAAGAAAAATAAATAAAGACGTTTGAAGTATTTGTAGTTAAAAAATATTTCCTATTTAGTGTAAATGGGTATTAAAATGAGTAAAATGCATCATTTTGCCCGAAGCAGTTAGGTGTTAAGTAAACATTGCACGAGCCGTTGAGCCAATGACTGACGCCGCGTGCAGTCAACGCACGTGTTGTGGACAGTCATCTGTTACAGAGATAATTCGTAAGTAATTGTCTGTGAAACAGATTGCCTCGCGCGATGCGTTAGATAGGATTAGCCCTATTGAGTCTTCGATCTGATAAGTGCAGATACGTTCAGATACGTTCCGATACGATAAAACCGATTGCTACGAATGACCACAATATCTGATAAGACTGATAGGATCACCACGATTTCAATCGTAGCGCAAATCGTGATAGTCACCATATTCATAAGCATGCTGCTTGTTTTCGTATCCTTTAGACTGTACAATTGTATGACCCTATGCAATTATATTAAATACAATATTGTTTAAACCAATCGTGATAGTAGGAACCTAGCATTACAGAATAAAATCGTATTTAGTATTAAATGAACATTGTGCAATTGACAGAAATATGGAAAATAACTTTCATACCTCGGTGCAATATCTAAATGGTTAATACGAAAAGCCACTGTGGTAAATTGTTGGAAAAATAAGGCTACAATTAAGAGACCAACTGCCAGAGTTCGACTGTTGTGATCTAGAAAACTAATGGCAAAAAAACAAGCTGAACACCCGACACACCCTGGAATGATAACACAATTTGAATATAAAAGAGACTCAGATATGAACACAAGGGAAATTAAATGTGGATGTAAAATTAAAAAATTGAAAATCTCATATTATTAATCTTGACCATTTCGTCCAAAAAAAAAAGAAAGAAGGTCTATCGTCCCACTTTTCTTCGCTGATTGTGTTAATCAAAATGGGTAAACGTCATACATGTATAAGGGATCATTTGGCCGGATAGAGGCACTACTACCTAATCTTACTTAGGATTCAAACTGTCAAAGATTCTTGCACGTACAACCTCCAGGTTAGCGATCCAATGTCTTAAGCCAGGCTGACACTTGCACGACTTTTGGCCACGATTTTGTCGTGGCAAGTAGTGCCATTATTGGGCACGAACTGGGAGGCTCCCGCACTGTTCACGACTAGTTCACGCATAGTTCACGACGAGTTCACGAATGCGTGCTCATCAGTGTCCACATTGACACGAACTGGCACGACGCGTCCACGCATAGTTTGCGCATTGTTTACGCACTTACGGCATTGGCACGACGAGTTTGCGCAATTCGGACGGTGTCGTGCCGACTTGGGCACGCCATATCAAAAGGTGGCCTCCCCAAGCCCTGGTCATTTTTGGATTGGCTGTGGAAGAGACAACATGCTGAATGTCAGAGAAACAATCATTGCAGGGAGGAGAAGATTCCACTGGCACGCATCCTCCCGTCGAGTTCACGACGAGTTCACGAACAGTTTGCGCACAGTTCACGACCCGGTCGCTAAATTTTGTCGTGACCAAAATTTTGAACATTTCAAAATTCTCGTCCCGACATGGCACGCAGTCACGACAGGTTTGCGCACGCTTCACGCCAGTTTTCGACTAGGTTGCGCACTGGCACGACTCGAGTCGTGCCAATGCGTGCCACGGAATCGTCCAAGTGTCAGCCTGGAATAATCTTTTAGAGGCATTTAGTAACTGGAAAGAGTATTAAACTATAACACATACTTATGGAGGAACAATTACTGATTTATTTAGGAGACGTTTTGAAGAGTATTCCCTCAACGTTATCAAGCAAGTACAGTAACAAATGTGTTTCAGAATTGTTTGTCTATATATAGAGAGAATCTCCTACAAGTGTTTTCTGATATCAAAAAATATCAACACAAGTTTATATAGTAAAAAACGAGGCTCTGCCGAGTTTTTTTTTTTTACTTTATCAACGAGTGTTGATATTTTTTGATATCAAAAAACACGAGTTGGAGATTTTATTTATCACTCAACCCTTTCTTACATGCACAAATTCTTTGGCAAAGATTTCACTTTATCTGAATACACCACAGCGTAGTGATTCATCATTTTTTGACATTAGTTTATCCTATTGCAAAGTCCTATATATTGAACCAGTATTTCATTCAAGGTCAATTAAATAAAAACAGTTTCTTTTTAAATAAAAAAAGAAGATACTTTTTATTTAAAATAAGTGGTTTCTTTAAAATAAAAGAAAGTAGTTCTTTTTTGATTGACCAATCAAATTCAGGTAAAGCGATATCTCCTAAGGAGATATCGCAGTAGATTATGTAATTTATCACACAAGCGATATCTACTGTCAAATGTGTTATTGGGTGATAAAATCGCCATATACACATTTTGTTACTGTACTTGCTTGAATACGTTGAAGAAAATATCGTTAAAAGCCTAAACGTACAAATACAAAGGAAAACACCACAAACCAAAATAATGTGTAAACAGCAATGGTGGGCGGGGGCGTTGGGGAGTAATTATTCCGAAAACTAACAGGGGCACGTATAAGATGTATATAAATATGATGAGTAGTGCAGAAAGCTATATCTGGAATAATTGAAGCAACTTATCCATGCCACAATTCTGGTGACCCCGTGAATCTTAAAGATGCATTATGTAAGATTTAGAAAAATAACTCACCGATCTTTACTCTTAGCGAAGGTATGGGTGTTTTAAGTTTTGACAATAATTATATTCGCGATTGTTAAGTATCATTATTACAATAATAAACAAAGCCTCAATTAACCACTTTTAACTTAATTTTTTAAATGGCGATTGTGATTTAATCCATTCAAATTCATCGCCAGCCGATGGTCGAGAGAGCTTATTATGGGCTTGTCACGTGCATAAATATCTACAAAATTATTTGTATGGCATTTGAAACAAAAAGAGATCTGCAATAGGCAAATGAAATGAAATGGAATAGGGTTTAAGGTCCTTCTGCACCTGACCCGGGCTAATGGAAGACGGGTATACGCCGTACAGTGTGCGGTGCTACGGCCTACTCTTATATCGAATTCCAACTGCCAAGGGATCTTTTACGTGCACTCCAATGTGTACACGGGACCTCGGTTTTTCGTCCCATCCGAACGACTAGGCAGCTGTCCTTGTCAGGCCCTCCTTCTGTATCACTGACAAGAGGAAACCAGGCAGATTTAGCTCTTACATAATGCATCTTTAAAGAAGAAAACTATTATGTTTTATAATAACACGCTGGTCTAAATGCTACAATTCTGGTGACTCAGTTGATTTTAGGAAGGATGACATACAAAAGATCCGTGATTACCACGACCACTACCGTGTGTGTTTAACCTGCACCCTGTAATATTTACACACCATTGCTGTATATAAGCAATGGAGGCATGTTAAGTGACTAAAAAGTCTTACATATTTGACTAGAATATCTATTTACTAACCTATACCCTGATAAATTCTTCGAACAGTTCCCGTTGAGAAGAACCTTTTTCTGATTAACCAGTCTGAACTGTAACCACACAGTAAACTGGACAATAAAGGCCCCGCAAAAGCTACCGACGACAAGATGCCATCCTGGAAAAAAGAATACACCGAAACTAATTAAAGGACAGAAGGGGGTTAGATATATTTGATATAAGGCCAACATCGAGCTGGGTCGAAGGTCATGAGGCGTAAAAAGGGCTAGCGATAATCCCAACCCTAACCCTGGACTTAGCCCCAACGGTTACCCCAACTCTCGCTAACAATCTCGTGTCTTAACTTGAGTTGGCCTAAACAAATAGATTTAATTTAACCACTGAGGGAGCTGGCATTTGCGCGGAGTATTTATAAATATATAGATATTTCTGAATTAGTGTAAATAAGTATACAAATTGAGTAAAGGGACCAATTAACGACACAACGTCTCATGTAAACAATTCAGGCACCATCGAGCCAACGATCGAGACCGTATGATGTGACGTCACATGTAGAAGGCATACTTGAACTTATAAAGGTCAGTCTTCTTATTAGATATAGGGCCTATAGATTTCAGTTAATATCCCAAGTGATATAGATTATAAATATAAATCGTTTTATGTTATCACCTCTCGGACACCGAACAGTAGAATATTTTTAAGATATTTTGGTAAATATGCCAGAACCCATGTCGTTGTCCAACCATGGTTTATATGAGCAACGATGATAGCCCAAAATGGCAATGATTTGACAATTTTACTCCATGGCGGCTTGTTCATCTGTAAAAAATATGATATACAAATTAAACAAAGTACAATATGGCAATGTAGTTTTTTTTACGGTATTTACTGATAATATCATATCGTACGTTGAATTGTTGTATAGTGTACACGTGACTTAGGGTCTGAATCCTATTTTCGATAAATCAAATCCGTAAGAAGCAGAGAATAACAGGTATGGTAATCTTTAAATCAATTAAATCCATGGCATCGCACAATATGCTTATCGCGTATCTTTGAGGACTACGGACTAAGTTTTCCAATTGTATCATATCACTTTAGAACCAATGCTTTCCACATGGCGTTGTATATTCAGACCTCCAGAGACTTCCTGAGATATCAATTAATAAATCTAGGCATATACTGACCGGACCATTTAATTCGAATAATCCGTTTTGGCATTAATTATATTCTGACATTTTTTACATGATTTTTGGGTGGTGGGAATTTGGGATCTATAGTCTATAGACAATTCCAGTATCGCCATGTTTAATACCTTTGAACTACCAGTCGTTTTCCCGTGATTGATATATTTTACTTCCTCTAGTTTTATTCTAGGGTGCTGTTCCGGTGAATCGTAAACAAAATATAGCCATGGCCACAACAGTAATAATGCAAACCCACCTGAAAAAAAACCTTGAAATTATAGACAGCAAAAAAGCAGAGGCGAGGCTGTTCATCTTCAATAGAAGTGTTGATCTCGCTTTACCTCGGTAGGACTATATCTTATCAAGGCCTTCACGTAATACCCTGGATATTTCGGCACTAATTTCGATTAGGTATTCACCCAGCTTGAGAGCCAATGTTCGTTCAATGTCAAGGTTTCCGCGAGGGTAGCTAATTTTGATTTGAGCGTGTTTGTGTCACAACCTCTGGTTGGGCATGGAGATAACGTAGCTATAAATTCGGGATTGTAAAGTAATCTAGCAATGTCGCCGTCGTCCCTTCAGAAACATGGAGTGTCCGCCACAGTTCTTGTGTTTGCCGTACCACCACCCCTTACGAAAAATACAAATTGCAATAGGGTTTAACGTCCTACTTTTGTGCACCGACTTGGCTAACGAAGACACATATACAGCATGCAGTGTGATATGAAGGAATTTTTGCATGGACAACGGCACAGGGGGAATCTTTTACGTGCACGCCAATGTGTACACGGGAGCTCGGTTTTTCGGTCCCATGTTCCTTATCCCGTCTTCTGTCGTGAACTAGTACAAAGGGAACCGCACCGGAAGATCCCGAAGAACTCAATCGGCCAACACCGCGGGGGGGGGGGGCTCCAGGCTACCGAGCCAGCGCCTTACAACATTAATGCGATTTAGGAAAGTTCATGTAGTAGATGAAATGTTGAACTTACCAAATACATAGAATATAAAAGGCCAACCATTATCTAGTTGTATAGTGCATAAATAACCAGATACAAGAAATGTTGTTATACCAGCTATACTTAAACCTGTAATAAATTCATATCATAATATTAGTATCTCATACTAATTCCACTTAAACTGCCGGACTCGCCGCAAATTTTTGTTCCAAATTATGACAGGTCAACAGTCCGCTCAACAACCAATCGTAACAAATCGGTTCCCTAACAATTCAATCGGGGTTATTAAGAGCTCGATTACTGGAAACATAAAAGTACGATACGTGCGAAAATGTTTATGTTCAATTAACCAGTGCGTAGGACAATATTGAAGAAATAGCCACAAACGTAAACAATGTATTATAACCACACGTGGAATGTTTATCAGCCATTAATTTTATTATATCAAAGGTCGTAGTACACTTGAACGTAGATGAACAGATAAAAAAAAACAGACACCAGTGGACAGTGGATAATTCGATGAATATATCAAAGGTCGTATATAGTACACTTGAACGTAGATGAACAGATAAAAAAAACAGACACCAGTGGACAGTGGATAATTCCCCGAATAACACAGTTGTTGGCTTTAAAGGAGCTAAATCGCTAATATTTGGTATAACAACATATTTGGATTTTCAATTGGCCAATCGGGGAGATTTGATTAGTACCACTTGAAGAACAATTGTGCCAAATTTGATGCTTGTATCATCATTTGCTCGATTCTTCCAAAAAGAATTCCCGGTAGGATTACAACATCAATGTTGAATTAAATTGACAAATAATTTGTTTTCATTGTCGAAGATTTTGGATGATATTGAGTTACAGACTTAGTATACAAGTATTGTTATTCTTTAATTATATCTATTTAGTTTACATCCGACGGTCACCCGTTTATTAAAGGGGTATTGATAAAATTTGTAATATTTTAATAATTTTTTTATAGTATAGTGCAATTAATAAAACAAAAACTATCTTTTATTTCTTTACGGGTAAATTTAATTGAAAAGGAATACATTCGAATACACCTGGCACCAATTCAATACGCCATGTTAGAAAATGAATATCACCTGGATAATCGGGGTTATATATCCGCGAGTGGTAAAATTAGTAAAGTTACATCGATTAACAAGACACTATTATCAGAGAGAAATAGTATCAACGGAAAGTCTATAAATTCAATATTTCCACGACCTGCATATATTACATGTTATTTTAGTTTTATTCGAAAATCCAAGTCTAGACCAACGCGCAAATAATTACCTGAAAATGAACAAGCTGTCAACTGGCTTTTTTCATAAACTGGTGCCCAATTGGACCATAAATACTGAATGGATGGATCTACTGCTCCCTACAAAATATAACAAAAGACGGAAAAGTCATTACTGCTCCCTACAAAATATAGCAAAAGATGGAAAAAGTTATTAGATAGTGGAACCGTATTGTTTTTAAGCATTTGTATTACATATGTGTTATTGTGCAACATCACCTAATAACTCAATTATCATAATAACATGTGAATAAAATTCCCTAAAATAACGACCAAATATTTTAACATGGGGACAAAATACCCCAAAACTAAATCAACATATATTTGAATGTCCTACCATTACTAAACCGGCTGTGACTCTCATAAATACTAATAGTAACCGGTTAGCTCGGACGGATACAGGTGTTAGGACGGTTGACAGGGCTCCAATGACCAAGGCTACAGCAATCACTCTTTTCCCGCCAAAATACCCCGCAACATACCCACCAAGTATTGGGGATGCGATGAAACCAAAATTAAAAGATGCCAGAACAGTCCCTTCAAATTCAGATGACCAGGTGAACTCTGCTTCCTACACAAAAAAATAAAAGACAAATACCATAATAGTACTTTATTCACATTCGTCAATGGATAGGTTGTATAGGTTTAGGCCTATATGACCTTGGTGGCCTGCAACAGTCTCATTCATTTATGTTTCATAAAATATCATTTCCGTATCAACAAAAGTGGTAGTTATGAGATCTGGATTATTCAAACACAAAGGAAACTCACGTATTTTTAATTAAGGGGAAGGAGGGAGCAGATGCATTTCAGTGGATAAAAACCATTTACAAAATGTATGATACTCCCAAGCAAATATTTGTATAGCTGCACGTCTCCAATGAAATATTAACTCCAAAGTGTTTGCTGGAATCTTAGACAAACCTCTTGATCATCAATCGCCTTGCGTCTCAACAAACCTGTCCACTATGCTTTCTTGTCTGGCTGCAGCAAGGAATGCAATTTTACAGTTTATTGCTTCATTCTATCATCTCCAGACAAACGGTAATGTTTGGGATATTACAAAATCAAAAAAAGTTACGTAATCCCAATGTAGATCAAGTATATTATTTTAGAGTTTAATTTGCATAGTTACATAACCTTTGTTGTTCGGATTCCAGTGATAACCGTGACTTTTTTCTGTTTTACATACCTGTCCAGTTAAAGGGCATGATCCGTTTAATGTCGAGTTTAAAGTTTCTTGGGTTGTGTCGTTCTTGGGATCGTCAAGGGCCGAATGTAAAGTCATGCATACTGTTGCCATGCCAATCAACTGCCTGATGGCTGATTGGCTGAAAGTTGCAGCACAGCATAAATACCCGATTACCCAGCGACAAGATGTAAATTTTTGACCCAATGATTCCTTTCTCTTGGTTCTGATCACAGTGACATTCTCTGGATAGCCATCCAACACACCAAACCCATTTTGTACGATATCTGTGAAGAAAAATATTGTGTACTGTAAGAGAGACTACTTGTATGAAATATTTGTAAGACATTTTATATCGCGGGTTCCTCTGTAATATGTGCCTTGTTGATGTTTAAGATATATGGACGCATCTATCAGATATGACGCTGCATCTGGAAATTCTGCCATTTTGAAGAGTTGAACCAAGCCTAAAAAATCTTCAACATAAATTGAAAAAGAGTAGAATAACTCATGTTTGAAATGGTTTGCTGGGTGTTTTATGGGGAAGTTGTAAAACTAAAAAAAAACCCGCAAAAGTGAGAGCCATTTTCTTATTGTTCACTGAAACAACTGTATGCGATGTAGCCATTTACGAAATAGAACTTTGCCTGTTCGAACTTTTGAATTGCTCATTTATATTATAACCTTGCTTTCAAAGCTGGGCGTTATCAGTTCAAAGCGGTTCGATTTCATTCATTTTACAAAAAGTTATAATGAATTGACAATTTTTTAATATTCTGCATGCTGTAAAGTGAGGCGATGTAAACAGAGTAGTGCAACACATGTATGTTTAGTCACGATCCCATATAATTACCGCCTAAATGTATGACCTTAAACATAACCTTATAGTAAAACATAGGTCCACCGCGCACACGGAAGCTTTAAATATGTGCACAGTTGGAATAATTCTACAAACAGAAAAAAAAAACATTTTAAGATATTAGGGATATCTAATGTCTAATACCATATTATAAGATTCGCACATTCTGGAAGTGGGTCTTTATGTTCATATGAACGAGGTGATAAATTTACAGGTTGCCCCCCCCCCCCCCACTATAGGCCGATTTATTTCGTTATCATCATCCTCTTCTAAGCAGTAATAATATTGGAACGGGTTGTTTAGTGAAACCTTTTATGGGCATCTTTTTCGTCTGATTGAATCCAAATCGGAAGTTCCGGGAGATTAACTGCATTGCATAGTTTTTGTTGTCTTAGTAAAATGTTAAATGATCAATTTGAATACATAAATTGATTGATCTTGATGGGCGTATCCGGATGTGCTAAATTAAATAACATAGTTTATATTACTGAATCTCAAAACATTAGCTCTGGGCTTTTTGTTCTTTAAATGAGACGTTTTGCGCATTGAACTGACTAAGATATTCTAGAACCATTGTTTGACGGCTTAACGTAGGCGCATAGAAACACTAATTGGTATTTACACAAAGAACAATTTTATAGCTTAAATGAAATTTTACCTTCGTTTCTTTTTTAATATAAAAAATAAGGAGAAACCACTCAAAAAGGGCAAACTTGTTTATATTGTTATTTATTGTAAAATACTTTATTCACACCTTGCATTAACTACCCAGGAGTAAACAACATGCATTTAAATTAAGGAAAAAAAAATGACCTTTAATAGTGATACTGCATTGTACAGATTACGTATAATACAAAACAAACAGTGAGATTGCTGGTTCGTCAAAGCCGAATTTATATCCGTTTTGGTGGTTTTTTCTTTGATCTCGGTCAAATAAGGTATATTCAAAAACATCACCCTCTTGCGGAAATCTACATCTATCTTTACTATAGCTAACCCTACACTTTTAAAATAAATGTAAAATTACAGTGGAAAATATATAAATTTACTGTATTAGAGAGGTAACATTGGATTACCGTAATTAACAAAAAAAGTATAGTTTTACAAATTATAACTGTATTTACTTTACATGTAACCTGTATTGATATAACTACGGTTGTTAAGGTACATGTATGTTGTACTTTGGCTGTTTTTATGGGTAATTCTACTATCAAAACATGTTTAAATACGGGATTTGCGCACAATTTACAGAAAACGTGTAGTTGTACATCTCTTTAGAACGTTAACATTGATTGACCTTTTAAGGCTTCATTACTTTTCACTTTAAGGCACGGTGGGTAAATACAGTCATTTTACTGGCAACTTTCTGCCACTCAATTTACGGTAAAAATACACAAAAAATATTTACAGTGTATAGTCACAACCTTTTGTATGTAATACATGACGTAATGTAGTTCCTTTAAGAACTGTCTTTGAGTGGAAATCTCCGCTAGATGTCCGCTCAAAGACAGTTCCAACAGACAACTCCTCGTATCAACACAAGATACTCTGGTTCCAAAAGTAACGTGATATCGTAGACAACTCCTTGTATCAAGACAAGATGTTTTATATACCTCTATAACTCTCAAGTTGTGTTAATCGCTCTGGTTCCAATTGTCTATGATTCTGGACGAAATAACGTCCATTGTGTGTAATAATGGTAACTGGTTGATCGCGTAGGCAGACATTATAAGCAATGGTTAAAAGGAATTGCTTCAATTAACCGGTTAACAACTAATGCATTCCACATGCTTCCAATAAGCTCTCAATTGTTAACTTTTTTGCCTCTGGAAATTAAATTCTAGAATTGTTTTTTGTTTGTTTTGTTTTTTGTTGTTTTTTTTTTGAAGTATTAAGAAAGTGAATAAAGGTGTTTGAAGTATATGTGAATATTAAGTATAAATGGATATATAAAATGAGTAAAAGGCACCATTCTGTCCATACCAGTTAACATTATTTTAAGCAATGCACGCGTCATCGAGCCAATAATCGAACACCATGCGGCGTGACGTCACATGTAGAAGGCATTTGAACTGATAAAGGCCAATCATCGTCTGCGGAGTTAGTAGAAGGCTTTGTCAATACCTCTGTAAAACAGGGTGGTGGTGTGGATATGGCCGAATTGTTAGCACGTGCGTGCTGTATCATAAAGCCTGTCATTGAGTTAACTGGCGAGGTTTGGAATCACCGGTTGTCCTTGACAAGGAATAGGGTCGCCTGTCCAGCCACGTGGGTTTTCTCCGGACCCTCCGGTTTAAACCATATGCTAGTCCGCAAATAACCTAGTTTGTGTCGAGTGGACGTTAACCCCCCTCTCTCTCCCTCTCTCTCTCTCTCTCTCTCTCTCTCTCTCTCTCTCTCTCTCTCTCTCTCTCTCTCTCTCTTTCTCTGTAAAACAGATTGATCAAACTTATTAGCAGTAAAATATTCGCTTGGCCGCAAATACAAACACCAGGGTGAGTTAATTACCTTTCACTATTAACTTGAGAGCTAATTCTGCAAATTGAATTCTAAAACATTCTTTTAAAAAGTTAAGAAAAAAAGCCTTGGAAGTATATCTGGCTAGACATATTTTCTATCTGCACTTACTAATATTAGTGTTAATAAGTGCATGAAATAGTACGCGAAGGCGTAAAATGAGTGAATGGCACCCTTTTGCCTGATTCAGTTTGTGTTACTACGCACGCGATATGACGTGACGTCAGGCGAAGATCTATTATACACGTGGACTTAAAAGTCATTCATCTTGCACAGATTTAAAGGTTTGATATATCTAGGTCTACGATCCCAATAACTAACGATTATACAAATAGCTTAAAAGATAAATAAATATATGTCAGTATCAGTACATACATGTAGATAAAGAATATTTACTGTATAAATATAACCTAATGTTATGCAATTAAAATACCCATTATAGATAAATCTTCTTTGAATTAGGGGGCAAAATATCGGACTTTGAATCAGGCAAAGAGATTTCGTAAGTAACCTGAATATTACGACCTCTTTCAACACTGTAAAACATCAAATGTTCACAATTAGACCAGAGCAGTGATGAGGCAGAAATCCCTCCAATATGGGGTATCTTTGCGATATGGGCGTGTGGCGGTTTTAATATAGATGGGTCGCCATGCCAGATGAAGTTTTAATTTCATTATTAATTCAATTAATTCGAAAAGGGGGAATGTGCTATATCACATTTTCTAAACACAACTTAGGTCATTTTGGGAAATGCATGTGATTCAATTTTATTTCAATAATTGGCTTGTGGATATGGGTCTTTAGCAGGGGGGGGGGGGAAACCAGAGGACCTAAGAAACAATGATGATGATTATGCACATTGTCGGAAATATTCATAAACTTCTTTCAAAAAAAAAAATTTCAGACAAATTGTTCAGGGTTTATTCTTGATTTGAGGTTGGTTTCATATCCACTGCGCGGTACATTATAATTGCTGTAACTTCTGCTAGTTTTTCGTCCAGCTTTTACGGTGGCCCATTAGTGGCATTCGTTGAATTATACCCTTTCCTAGTAATTTACCTCATGTGATAAAAATTTATTCTGCGACTGTTTCACAATGAAAACTAAGGTAAATCAAACATGAAAAACCCATTCTCCGCGATGTAAACCTTTTCTCCGCGGTGTTAATCTTTTCTCATTTTTTGATACCTTTTCTCCGCTGGATTTTCATGTCTTTTTATTTACCATAGTTTTTCGTCCAGCTTTTACGGTGGCCCATTAGTGGCATTCGTTGAATTATACCCTTTCCTAGTAATTTACCTCATGTGATAAAAATTCATTCTGTGACTGTTTCACAATGAAAACTAAGGTAAATCAAACATGAAAAACCCATTCTCCGCGGTGTAAACCTTTTCTCCGCGGTGTTAATCTTTTCTCATTGTTTGATACCTTTTCTCCGCTGGATTTTCATGTCTTTTTATTTAGCATAGTTTTCATTGCGAAACAATAGTTCATTGTATTGCAGAGTGAACCTTTCTCACGTGGGGTAAATGACTAGAAAAAGTTATAAATAAATGACATCAATAGACCACCGTAAATTTCTTTCCGTCGAATACACTAAAGACATTTTCGTTGGTTTAAATCTTGGCTAAAGGATAATACCAACGTCCACAGATGGTACCGAATAGGTTCAAGGGCGGATTACCCTAAAGGCAGTATAGGCAGCTGCCTAGGGCCTAAGAAAAAATAGAGCCCATAAAATATTTTTTGTCGGCCGTCGACTATGAGGGAAGAAGGCCTACACGGTCAGTGACACCATAGCGCTCGAGATGAGCTTTAGTGTGACCGATCACTCCAACTGAGAGACTGGTCACTGGCTCGCCTTTTGCATTAGTCTGGTATCTGGATTCGTTTTAATTTTTAAAAAGTTTTTGCGATTTTCTCTTGAAATTTTTTCTTTACGTGAAGGCCGCACCATTCCAACGTGGGCCGGTTCGCCGTTGATATGGCCCAAAGTCAAGCGTGTGGATGATAGAAAGGAAGAGCAAAAAAAAACTTGAAGCTAAAATACTGAAAAAAGCGACTAAAACTACGACCAAAATCAGTGCTTTTTCGTTGGCCAAGGACAGGGTCACTGCTCAGTCGATGAAAACACGAACATCATCGAGAATAATGAGTAGCCGACCGACGGGGAAGGAGTTATTTCTGAAACCAGTTCCGCGAAGGGCCCAGCTGTTCCAGATGCTCCGTTACGGCCTTTTTGCATTCTCAATTTCTCACTCATTCCACCTCCACTGCTTGCTTGCTTGCGTTTGAAATTGTTTGTCTTCTCAACTTCAAGCACCTCGACCTCTCGCCTTTCGACTTACCGCTCTCGATTATTCGCCTTCTCACTGTGAGAAGACGAGATTGTAAAATGACTGCAGCAGGCATCCATAGTACCTCAGAAAATAAACCACCTTAAATTTGCAAGCAATGGTAATCAAGTGACGCAGCAGAAAAATGAAAGTAATGCGCCAAGAAAAAAAAAGATTTTGTTTATTTTATAGATCAAAATGAAAGGTGTGTCTAACGGTATTGTTCTATTCCCGAATGCAACAGAATTCTCTGCTTTTACACGGATTATAATTGATTTATCGTGTAGAGATCCATTGCTTAAAAGACATAATGAAAATCAACGTATACAATTGACAGCCATTCACGATTTACTCCATGAATACTTATCCCCCACCGGTCAGCCATTTTTGTGGGATTTTTTTCTATTTGTATTAAATTAGCTAAGCCTCTTACTCAATATCATCCAAAGTCTTCGACATTGAAAACACGTTGTCAGTTTAATTCAACATTGATGCTGTGATCTTATCGGAAAAATATTGGCTTCTGATATCCAATATTTAAGAGAAAATAAAAATTTTACCATTGGTATAGCTACATTTGTAACAAGGAACTCGACGAACGAGGCTACACATATTCCACCAAATCAAACGGCATCGCCATATTCTTATCTGGAGAGGATGCGCAATAAATACTATGTAGACTGGAATAACCAGGCGACAGAAATTGGCATTGAATGGAAATCAGTTTATATACATTCATATTACATTATTATATGCGTTGGAACCCATTTGTATAAATTTCTAGGTCCCAAATATTATCGATTTAGCTCCTTTAACATGATTTTCTGGCCAAACTATGCATCAAAGGGGGCTGAAGAAACAGAAGTGTTCGGTGTTTGCCATCGAAAACGAGTTGAAAATGGGGACATTACTTTAGAGCTTGATAGCTGACTTTGCAAAAAAATAATTTCTCAAAAGATAATGCATCATCATGGTCTCTTCGTTAATTTAAATAAAAGCGAATTTCAGAACATGGCCCAAACAGGATTTCAAACATGTGTACATGATAAATGATGAAAAATAATTTTAAAAACTTCTAGTTCGTGAATACATAATAAATGTCATTGTGTGGTCAGACGTTTCTCAGCTCACTTGCATATGAATAAACCCACCTCAATACGGTGGTGTAAAACATACAATGTGACGATGAAAATGGCAGAAACAATTGTGCCTAGCTCAGTTCGACGACATTAACTTCGGTATAAAACAGATGATAACCGTACGAGTCCAGCTCCGTTAAGCCCGGCTCAGATCGACCTTGCGACGCTACTCAACTGTCGGCGACTATCGTAGATTGCACTCAGATCGAATTCAGCAATGATCGCCGACCAGTTGCTATCGGTCGGACGATTGAACGCGAGCGCGCTCACCGATACACCGACTTGTGGCGTCCTCACGAATAGATCATGTGACTCGTTCAAAATGGCGCCACACAGAATGCAGGTACGCGCACACAAATTTTCCCCATAAAAATACAAAATATGCCTAATTATTCCATAATCTCTCCATCTAATTAGCGAAATTATAGTGAGAAAGCAATTTACAATACCTCGAGGGATTCAAATTTTTGTTTATGATTCTATTTGATATGATTTATATTCATAATTTTTAGATTTATCAACAAAGGCTCTATATCAACATGATACAAAAACGTCGTAGACAGGCAGCTACAGCAGTCGCGTTAGCCGTTTCTCTAGGCTTAGAAAAGAAGCAAAAAAAAAACGAATTTCTTCTTCTTCGGTCGCCATGTTGATTTTTCATTCGCCGCTCTGATTGGCCAAAATTTATAGCGCAGTCGGCGACCGATCGTAGAAACGCACACATCGACGATGACGAGTCGGCGACTGGTTCCGTCGCGTCGTAGAAGTAGAACATGTTCAACTCCTGCAACTCAGTCGCCGATCGTAAACTGTCGCACGACGGTCGTAGCTAGACTCAGATCGACTAGAATCGGCGGTGGAAATTGTGCGACGATCGGCGGCAGTCGCCGGAAAACCAGTCGGCGACCAGTTGAGTCGCGTCGTAAGGTCGATCTGACCCCCCCTTTAGGCGACAGTTTAATATATTTGCCCACTCCGGGGGGGGGGGGTATTTTGGTTTCAATCGGAATATGGGAACAACTCGTGTTTGGCTTAATGCCTCATGCACCCCAATGATATATCGTGTTGTGACTCCCCCAGTTGTACGTGCAGGGGCGTAGCCGTGACATATGTATTGGGGGGGGGGGGTCCGAAATGGTGGGAGGGGGGGTGGTACCCCCATAAATTTTGTTTAAAGTCTCAGTCTTCTGTAAACATTGTTTGGCATATTTTACGGGGTTAAACTAAAACGTCACACCAATACAACGTTTATCATGTTAACAAACAGCGGCACTGGTCTTGCCCGAGAGACGAAGAAGTGTGGCTTACCCCCACCTAAGAAAATTTTGGAATATTTGACGGCTGCAAACACCTTTTCCTGCTATTTCAGCCCATGAACAAAGCTATTTCAAAGTGGTCTAATATTACCTAATTAAGGTGGCTTGCTGACTCGAATTCCAATCAATCGATTACACCCATGAAGACGGGACCGTTGGGAGAAAATTTTGAGAATTTAACTGTCACAAACGCGTTTTCCTGCTATTCCAGTCTGTAATCTGTGAATACAGCAACTTCAATTTGGTTCAATATAGCCTACCTGGCTGCCCAGAATTCCAAACAAGCAATCAATCGTCGCGGGCTATGGGAGCCTCACCCTCCCGGAGAAAATTTTGAAAATTTAACCACCGCAAATGCGTTTTCTGCTATTCTAGCCTGTGTGAGCAACTCCAAAAGTATCCAATGGTTTTGTAACCGAAATCCCACTCTGAATTCCAACCATCCAATCACACTGTTGCAGTTGCATTCACAAGTAATAATCGATGCCCGAAAAATGTCGCACAAAGTAGAGTGGCCCCAGACAAAATGTTTTAATCAATAGTCAACTCAGTACAAATTCGTGGTATTCAATTAAAAGAAAGGTGAAATTAGTGTTTTATTAGGAAGTTAGGGAAGCAAAACTAGAAATGCCCGAAGCAGGTTTACGGGCTGCGCCAGTTTGTTTTCTTCGCAGGGCGAAGAAGGGGAGCTGACCTTGTATGGACCCCCAAAGAAAATTTTGGAATATTTGATGGCCGCAAACGCGTTTTACTGCTATTCCAGTCCTAATATTAGTATTTTATTAGATTTCGGGCACTTTATTTTGCCAAATTTTGGGGGGGTCCAAGTATATTCAGGCCCCCCCCCATGAAAACAATTAAGGGGGGGGGGACGCCCATGTGTACGTGGCAAGGAGTAGGGTCGCCTGTCCAACCTCGTTTACTATCACTGTTAAAGACCCCTACGCGCAAGCGAATTATTAAACCATATGTTAGGCCCGAAATGACATAGTTTGTGTCGAGTGGACGTTAAACCTCAGCTCTCTCTGTCTCTCTCTCTCCCTCTCTCTCTTCTCTCTCTCTCTCTCTCTCTTTCTTTCTGTATTTGACCGAACCTTGTTCTGTGTGATAGGACATTCCTATCTTGATAAGCAACTAAATCAAATTTAATGAACATACACCATCGCCATATAAGTTGTAAATTATATATACATATATTAATATAAACTGCAAAATCATTTTCATATCATGACTATATACAGAAAAAAACCGACAAATCACATGCCGGACTACTTTAAAGATAATGGGTTCATTTCGGACGCTCTACACCAATACAACGAAAATGTGCCAATCTCGGACACCAATGAACATAGTAATAAAAACAAATATTCTCATTAGTACAAAATGATTGAATATTTCAAATGGTATTAAATAAATGGAGTCCTTACAATTTGTTATAATTTTTTAATTTTCCTCATATTTAGTAAATTAACGGTTTCCCACCTCTCTTAGTTAGTTTAATATAATGCACTATTAAATTGGGTCTTTGCCCCGGTCGTGGTCGTCGGTGCAGGGTGATCCGTTCATCTGCCCACTCCAAGAAAATTGCTTTATAGCACTGAGTTTTAGAGACTTCTTTTTCAAGCTGATCATAGATTTGAATTTTATACACACAGTGAACTAGCTATTATGAGAATGGCTCTCTTTTCGAAAAATACGCCATATCCAAAAATTAGTATATTTTTGTAATGAAGTTCATCATCATTTCCCATCTGTCATACACACTAAGATGACATTTTAATATGGAATAGGAATAATAACCCCTCAAAATGCTCGGCGTATACATATCGTGTTTTTTGACTAATGCCGGCGATATAGGAATTTTGAAAAATGTTGGTTAACTACCTTAACGCCTTTCCCATTGTCATTTTTATTATAATCAGTTCAGTTGTGGGTTTTGTTTAAGATTAAATTGAGGTTGTCTAAATACATAACAAGGAACCATAATATCGTCGTGTAGCAATTGATGATAATGGTTACTGTCCTTGCGACCCCCCCCCCCCTCCCCGAGATCATGTTTGTGAATTTATTGTGAATGGATAGCGATCATCAGGGGTGTCTGTCAATTATTAATATGTCGAATTAATAAAGGCATAAAAACCTTTCAATCACAATGAGAGTTTGGAAATATTTTTCATTGCCTGGCAACCCTTCTTTTTTAGCCGTGCCCACATACTCATATCATTAAGAGACATGAATAAGCTATTTCTATATTCATACCTACATGGTGTGAAATGTCTGGTCTTTTTTTATATTGGAAACTTGTGTTTATTTAGGTGGTCGAGTGAATTGGATATAAAATGGGTGTCATTTTTCTTGACACGACTACTAAATCTTTCCTCGGAGTACTACGATAATTATCGAAATTTGTGGAAATTGTCTACCGCGAGAGATTAGTGAATTGGGTGTGGTCATGACTTACGATTTCGTTTAATCTTTAAATAATAACATAAAACACAGTTTGTTTCTGAATGTATGAATATATATTTTTTATAATTCATGGTGTATATTTTGTTTAAATGACAATGTTGCCGTCCATTGATTTAACTTACGTGAAACAGTGTCATTTTAAAGGACAGTATTGGCACCGATGTAAGATAGTACAATATTGAATATCTAGGTAGGCGACTGAATTTGATATAAAATTGGTGTCAGTAATCATCATGTGGCTACCAATAAACCTTTTAATCGCCTTCTATGATCGAAATCTGTGGAAATTGTCTAGCCACCGCGAGACACGGATGAATTTGATATTGTCATAATATTTTGTCTCAATGTATGAATATTTTTTGTAATTCATTGCCTGTTATACTCAACGACCTACGGATATTCCTATGTGAAACAATATAATCTTAATGAAAAGATATTTGCTGCGCCAGTTACGGATGTGACACAAATGCTGGAGATAAGTTGTAACGAAAACGATAGTTAATACTAGTTCGGCCGTTCGGTCGTTTCTGAAGTTTAACGTCCACTTCCACCATGGTAGATATCATAGACAAGTAAATACTGGTCATACTATTTTACTTATAATAACTATACTATTGTCCCCCCTCCCCCACACTCACGTGGATTACAAATTACAATCCTAGTTGTAATTTATTTCATTTACCGTTCAACCTAGTAATCCATTTATAGATAGAGTGGATTTCAGAAACAGAATCCGAAACTATATGCACCCGCCATTAATTATTTATCAAATCTATCAAAAGTATAACATTGCCAACCATTGTTGGTCTTTATCATTGGTGTATATTTTTACCACTTATTTTTGGATAATCCAAAGAAAAAAGTGTTGTGAACTATGTTTACATACATGCATACTTAGAAAGGGAATATTTCGCAAGAATATATTAATTGGGAAAAAAGAAATATTTACTATTCACTAAGCTGCGAAAAAGCCTGAATTTCTAATGGCCTTTTGGGGGTTGGATGGCCTAATGGTTAGCGTGCGCGCGCTGTATCAGGCGGCCTGTCATTGAGTCAACTGGCGTGGTTTCGAATCCCCATGTGTACGTGGCAAGCAGTAAGGTCGCCTGTCCAACCTCGTGGGTTTTCTCCGGGTACTCCGGTTTCCTCCCACTGCTAAAGACCCCTATGCGCAAGCGAATTATTGAAATAAAATTAAACCATATGTTAGTCCCGAAATGACTAATGGCCTTTTACCCAAAGGACTATTTCGCGTAATAATACAAATGAAATGAAAATGAAATAGGGCTTAACGTTGTTATACTGTTATGCTCCAACGTTGGCTAATGAATACGGGTATACGCCACACAGTGTGCTATGAGGGGACTATAACGGCCCACTCTTATATCGAATTCCACGGGACTTCGGTTTTTCGTTCCATCCGAACGACTAGACAGCTGTCATTGTCAGCCCTACCTCACCCCCGTCCTGCATCACTGACAAGGGGGAATTACGTCGGAAAATCTGGATGAACTTTCTCTCGGCCAATGCATGGTTCGAACATTCGACCTCCAGCGCCTTATCCACCTAGTATTCGTGACCCCTGCGTAAGAAAACAACTTTAAGCTATGGCAGACCTACCACAGGTACCACAGAACGTAATTTATCAGAGTGGCATCTGTAAATTTAATAGGAATTCCAATTTTAATAATATTATTATGGTAGAAATATCATATTTAAAAACATGACGTCAAATCATTATTCAACGTAATATAATAGAATGACGTCGTAACAATTAGATTTACCGTGTATATTGCTACCGGAAAGTCACGTATCGCTTTTCTGTAAGAAAAAATACAATTTTCGAACGAATTTCTTCTGATTTACCTTAAATTATCCTCCGCACTTTATATAAGGTAAGTTTCAACAATATTCTGTTTTCACATGTAAAATGTGGACCGATTTTTGTGAACTAGATCCAATGTA
Source organism: Patella ulyssiponensis (assembly GCA_963678685.1). Lineage (NCBI taxonomy): Eukaryota > Metazoa > Mollusca > Gastropoda > Patellidae > Patella > Patella ulyssiponensis. The sequence continues at coordinate 84,265,211 of OY783225.1, read as the reverse complement.
GCCAGAAATAGACCAAGAAAATTAATGATATCGTATTTTAACTTCAAACTTGATTCAAGTTACATGTACATACATTAAAAATTAATAGTAATAGTAATAATTAAAAGTATAATTCAGAAAACTGCTAGTTTATGAATATTACGATACGATACAATTTAATTAGAGTGTAAAGTTTTAAGAAAAAAACTTTTTTAAATTAAAAAAAAAATAATTATGCTGGGAACAATTAGATGACGTCATTGTCATTCCGTTAAAAACAACAGACGCTAAACAATGCAAATATATTTTCTTTTTATCAAATGTTTAACAATTATGTTATGACATTGTAATTTATTCTAGAAATAAAATGGCGGATGTTAAAATGTTGAAAGAAGAACTAAAGAAGGTGATACCTAGCAGACCTCTATCAAAAGGTTTGTAAGATTTATTTTACAAAGATTTAATTCATGGTTTAATACATTGACTTTTCCGAGATTTGAAAAATTTTATATATTGATCTTTTGACGGGGCGCATAGTGCACCTTATACTTGTTCAACAATCCTGTACTTATCTTTGAATAAACAAAAAACGCTTTCAGATATCGATTTCCTAACGCAAGAAGCCAAAGTTCAGTATAATAGTGCAACGGACATTGTTTGATTTCCGCGTGGTTGTACGTGGCAAGCAGTAGGATCGCCTGTCCAACCTCGTGGGTTTTCTCCGGGTACTCCGGTTTGCTCCCACTGCTACGCGCAAGTGAATTATTGAAATAAAATTAAACCATATGTTAGTCCCGAAATGACCTGGTTTGTGTCGAGTGGACGTTAAAGCCCATTTCTCTTATTCTCTCTCTCTCTCTTGATTTTCGCGTGCGTAAATCATTGTATGGTTTTTGTGCAACCGGGCCGTGTTATATATTATAGGCCTACGTATATTTTTCATTCTAATGAATAGAATAACTATATAACATATTGTCTCAATATCTATATTGAAAGCCCGTTTCCTACTTGTATAGCGGCATATGTTCGGGTGGGGGAAAACCCGAGGTTTCAAAAACGACTCAACGGCCCTGTGCTTATACATCTTTTGGTCGGATGTTCATTTGTCCGAAAATCTCGGGAATAGATAAGTATTGGTCTCTAAATGACCAAGTAAAATTTAGATGAGATGTGAAAACCTTATCCTATTCCGTCACAAACTCAGCAGCCCAACTAAAAGGAAAAATTAAATTGATTTACACAAATAAGTTCACCTAAAATATTGGAACACTTCTATTGTTTTTAATTTTCAGGGTTTCATCCCGATCCTCGTCGTTCCATCCGATTTAAACTAGACAATTTGGACTTCACCTTGACACTAGGAGACATGGAGAACTTCAGAATACGACCCTTGTTTTTTAGTATCCGGGATGACTCCCATGCTGCTGTTCGTCGCTGGAATAATAGACAAATAACGTACAACATCTTGAAAAACGTTCGGCCTGTTCACAGGAATTTACCTCAGCAAATGAAGAATAAGATTGGTGATGGAGATAGTAACACAATTCCTGGAGATTCTACCACAAAGCTAAGTAGGGAAGAGTCTGCTACAGATGTCATTCACAGAAACAAGAATACCGAAGGAATCATTTATGAAAATATTCCTATCAAAAGAACACTCAATGTAAGTGGGAACATTCCTGAGATTGCAACAGACAGAAGTCTGTGGATACCCGTTCACAACGAATTGATGGCCAGGTCCTACAGAACAACCAAAATAAGTGGGGAAGCCTTACTTCTCGAAAGTATTAAAACATCTTCTATAGATGGCACTGTTCCTGTATGTGCCAAGCATTCTAAGCCTCACAATTCAGAGGCAGATGTAACAGAAAGAATAATGCTGCGAATTCTGCAAACAGTGGTGACAGACCGAGATTTATCAGAAACTTTGCAGAAGACACTACTCAGTGATAAAACAGAAACTGGTCTGACCAAACTGCAACAACAAAACGATCTTCTCGTCAGACGTAACGCCATTTTGATTCGTTCCACACAACAATATGCCAGAATCACCAGACAGCGTAACACATTGGGTTCTGGCGTAAAGGAGAGTTCCTTGGTAGAAACTCTAAAACTGCAAAATGGAAACAGAAACAATTTGACAGAAGTGCGGGACAATGAAACAACTAGAACCAAGAAAGGACAGAATTTTCTCAAAGTGAGTTTTTAGTTCTAAAAGTAGTGCTATTTTAACGCTATAGAATCAATTGCTTACTACAATAGAGAGACTCTTTAATATGGTTCCATCCCTTTCAGTATTTGAAAATGTGAAGGTAACGCCATATTTATCTGTGCTGCTCGCTATGCAATAAGCCCACAGATATTTTGCCGTCCGCGAAAATTTATTGATAGATTTTTTTAAAATCCGATTGAATCCAATTCTGGGCATTATCTTGATTTGGTATTTTGATTTTGTTTTCTTGATTAATTAAATGTTAAATAATCCATCTAGGTACATATTAGGCCTTTGATCCATCTAGGTACGGTACATATTCAGCCTTGGGAAATTTAATATATTGACTGTGTATTGATACGCAAGTGTTTTTTGTAATGGGATTGATAATAAACTGAAATTAATAGCTTGGTTCGTGTACAATATGTATTTTAGAACTCTACCAATTAAAGTCTTTTTTTTATGAATTTTAGAAATTGTGGAATAGAATTATACAGAAGTCCAGCAAAAAGACAGATAGTGAAAAAGGTCAGTGTCCTATTATTTATTATAAAATTTCACTGGATTATAACCACATTAGTTAGTTGATATTTTTAAATATCAACTAACTAATTTGGTTAGTTGTTAGCAAAGTTTTATAAAAAAAAAAAAGGTGGTTTTTTTTATCTGTTTCAAGATTGTTGGTTTCTTGGTATCATTTGGGCTTTCTTTTTTTAAATTTCAGATGTTCAAGCCCTTAAATCTCCAAAGAAATCTTCAAAGCTGACACGTTTGATCTGTTTTGGCCAATCAAAGACACTAGAATAAATAATCTTGAAAATCACTCAGTTCGTTTACATACATTAATGTTTTCTCGTTGTGGATATTAAAGTACAAATTAGCATTGCCTAAATGGACCATTTTACAACAAGAGGGTTGAAAGATGATTATGTACCTGTTGCCCCCCTCTACTTCAATTAGTAAAATAACTGGTCCCCGCCATTGTGTTACATCCGGAATGTGCGCGTAAATGTCACGGGTCAACCACAGCAAACATGTTTGATTTGAAATAATATTTTGGATCTATTTAACCTATTCTATAAGTAATATGACAGTAAATGTGGTGGATGGCAACATTGCCCTTTAACATTTGTGATCTAGATACCAATTTGTATTCTTACTCGTGAAATTATATCGTTATTTCGTTTATATGTTTCTGATTTTTACCGGTCTATAGTTCTAAAAGGTGGTAAGTCTCAAAAATTGTTGGATTTAGTTTTTGAGATATGTGAGGAAAATCTATTCCAATCTTAATAACACAATTAGGATATCAACATTTTTAAAAGTAATTTTTTGGTAGAAGTTACGACCTTAAAGTTCTGAAAATTTACATAGTCCATAAATGTGATTAGTGATCCTATGCAAAAAAAAGCTATTTGGATCATAAGTGGCACTTACAACCTTCCACAACTATGGCATCGATATATATAGAACAGCCCTCTTGGGTCGACTGCGTTATGCACATGACTTCAATGAGTCTATAGATATATCAGTGGACGATGGCTTGGTGGGAATAAGAAAGTTGCTTTCGATTGATGGTCTACAGTACACAACTAAGAACACGATACATTGATAAAAAAAACAAAGGAAAATGGCCAAACAATATACATGTACATCGGATTTTCATCTGACTGCGACACATTTTCATTCCAGAAAGCGGATTTTGGACATTTCTGCTGCCAATATCCCAATCTGTAAATATCTCAAAATGTCATGAAATATTTTATAAAGGGGGCATTATGGACGATTGGATAAACAACTGACAGTTGTTGCTATTACGTTTAAGAAATAGATCATTTAAAGGGAATATGCTGAAAATTTCAAATTGCTCCACTCTAAACCGAGATATTAAAGTTTGAATATATTAAGTCTTGCCTCGATATAAAACATAGTCTCGACTATCCATTTTTGGATGAAATCATCAATGAGCGTTGAGCAGCAAATCGGATTCAAATCCAATGAAATCCGATATATTATAAGATAGCAATGAAAGTTGATTAAGGTCTTGTCATTTTAATAAATGTCTAATTAAAAATTCCAGGCCCAAAAAACTTGTAATAGGCAGGTTCAGATCAATGTATGTTTAAAGGGTACCATAAGTCTATTTAAAATTCTTACCAAGACGTTTATATCCATATTCCGACATCTTGTGGTCAGTCTGGTGAAGTACTGCATGTATTTAGGGCAGTGGTCTGTTGCCGTGTACATGTAGGTACTTGTACATTGTTTGCTAATCCTATGTGAATTACAGGTTTATGACCCTTAATGACAGTTGTATATCAATTGTGATCAATATATATATCCTAACAATAATCCATTGTCTTTACTACTCAATCTCTGGACAAAATAAATATTAAATATTAAACAAAATGGTCGCATGCTGAAACCGTTAAGACGATCGTAAATGGAAAGTATTATTTTGTATAGGCCAAAAGTACGTAACGTAATATGTCGGATTTCGGCGAATTGGGCATTTGAGATCTCATTAACACCTGGATATTGGTATTGTTGCGTATGTAGCACCCTGATGTCAACCCCGTTTTATCGTTCGGTAGTCTGTAATATTACATATCTATAGAAACGTCAACCTTGACTCATGTCCTTATTGTCATGTATAATATATTGGATGTTTATTTTATAATAAACAACAACAACCCACCTCAACTAAAGCAGTAAGGTCTAGCGAAACAGTTCGTTTGAAATTTTCGTTAAAATTACACACATTGCAAGAAGTAATTATCTGTTCTATTTTCATTTTGGTGGTGTGGACCACGTGGGTTTTCCCGGTTTACGTATATATTAATATTACTGTATACACAAATAAATTATTATCAAGAAATGTTGTAAAATTACTCATTGAATATGAAAGACTCGTAATTAAGGAGAGTCTTGTGATATCTAATCCATCATTTACAAATATAGCAAACAAATATGAGGATCTAAATTTCATTTAGTATTCCATTAGTAAAGACGTAATAAGTCGCAAAATCTCATTCTGAACGAAAGAGGTCGTTTTTGTTTCAGTTGTACTGGAGCCACTGGAGGAATACACTGGTTCACAAGACTGGAGATCGCGGATTGGGTCCCGATGTTGGTCGAGAAAGTTCATCGGGATTTTCCAGACTTGTTTTAGTGGGATTTTCTTGACTTGTTTCAGTGGTGCAGTGCGGAGGACCTAACAAGGGCAGCTGTCAAGTCCCTCGGATGGGACAAAAAAATCGAGGTTCTGTGTACACTCGTAAAATATCCTTGGCAGTTGGAAATCGATATCAAAGTATGTCGTAGCGCCGCTGACCCGGCAAATTTCCCTACTGGAGCGGAACAATAGGACGTTAAACCCCATTTCATTTCAGGTGTCCATACGGGTTACCATACTTACCGGAATGTTTAACATTATTACACGATAATACATGTTAAGGCCCCGTCGACGGGCTACAACAGTAAAATATGTCTACTTAATCGCCCCGTATCATCAAATGTCGAAACAATAAGATCAATTTTATTTTAAATTATCATAAACTCTTGTGCACTATAATTAATTACATTTGACCTTCATCTGCCAAGACGTGTAATATTCTCTTCTGTAACAGTATTATAGCCTATCATGTTTTGTCGGTAGAAGTCGAGGATAGTTGTCCTTGCAGAAAAAATTTAAAAAATCTTTTTTGTTCTATTTAATTACAACGTTAGAGGACACAAATCGGAGATAACAAAAACAGCTAATAATTTGTGATTGGGAAAATATAGAACAATGTCATGGCCACAAAGGGGCATGTTTAGTGATTGGGGAACACATTAACAGAAGACAATTTTTATGGGAAACAATCACTGGTTTTATTCTCAAACAAGACGTTTCGACAAGTATCCTCATATCGTTATTAAGCACAATGATTGATACCGATAAGACGATACTTGTCGAAACGTCATCATTACCAAAGTCGGTAGATAGAAAACATAGTCTCGATTATCCACATCATGATTAAATCATGAATGAAAGTTGAGCAGCAAATCGGATCCCAATCCAGTAAATATCACAGGCTAGCGATTACATCGAGAGTTGATTATGGTCTGGAAAAGTTAATTAATGTCTAATTCATAATTTAGGTAGCATTTCAGGGTTAAAGAATGACCTTCAATATAGGCAGATTTAGCTCTTGCATAATGTATGCCTAAATATGTTTCTATGAGGTGTTAACTTGTGCAGTCCTAGCTCATACACAGGTAACCTTCCTACCTAGTACGTCAAAGTTTACAATTAGCTACACTTGAGAACAAACAGGAAGCTAAATGACTGACATTTTAATTCACATTTCGATAACTTTAGCCCAAAACGCTATGTCTACTTCAGAAAATTTCAAGAAGCCTTTATTCCGCATCCATTTTCATATGAAATAAAACTCAAAAAATGTTTATTTAGTATGTGTATAATTCATCAGTTCATTTATTTTTCAATTTGGTGACCATTCAATTTCCGTCAAAAGTCAAAGACTGGTAACTCACTTTTTTTTTATCAAAAATGAGTTAGGATTAAATTTGTAGTTACTATTCGCTTCCTGGTGTTGTACTAGATATTCCAATCTTTTGATTTTGTAAGCAGTTACACCCATGACACAACCTAGCAACATCCTTTATGCCTAGTAACCCAATAGCCAAATCAATGGATAAGGTTGGGTTTCATATTCATTCATTACGTTTTCCTTGATTTTCTCAAAATAATAAAAAGGTGGGTTACTAGATGTTGCCTTTGGACGGGAGTTATGACAGAGATCTATTCTCAAAGTAGACAGTTCTCTGTGTGCAGGATAAGGCTTATTGATACCCGTAGTTAAGGGTAGGCATCTATATTAAACAAGGAGGCTAGACTATCAAACAACTCTTCCGGAACATGGAAATAGTCAGTCATTGATCGTCTAAATAAGATTCTTAGTTTCATCAGATAGTTTCAAAATTATGTTACTTAAATCACCAAATTGTCCATACTGTATTATAATATTACCGATTCGTCTAATCCTTATACACCCAAATCATCGTAGTGTAAACTAATTATTTTGAAATTAAACTGGTGCGTCTATGTGAAAGAGAATACACGCGTACTGGGTGTGGGTTGCACCTATTTTATCGTAACCTGTTAAGTAACAACCAAAACTCTTTGTCATTGAACTTCGTCATTGTAACTATTTGCATTTCCCCTTATAGGTGTTGAAATGTATTTTGGGCGGCCAAAAAGATAAAACTAAAAATCTACTTCGTCATGGACGGATTAATATATTTGGTAACCAAAGGTATTGAACTTTCATATTCTACTTAAAGACACACCAGTTGAGAGTTTAATAATAAGGTGGCCAATCCTGTAATAATAGCTCGAAAATAGATAATGTAAAATGAATAATTTGAAAATTTCATCCAAATTACTCTATTGTGAGCGAAGATATTAGCCTTAGGGGGTTTGACAAGACGTGTGCGATACTGCAAGTACCGTCCTGGTTATTCGAAGCTAAGTCTCGCTCGTCCATTTTTAAATTAATCAAGATATGGCTGAACCCGTTCTAATCTATTTCAAATCGGACAAATCCTATGCCATCGACAGTTGATTATGGCATGGATCAGTTAATTACTGTTTAATTAATAATTTAATTTAACTAACATTTCCGGCCTAAAGAAAGACCTTCAATAGGCAGATTTAGTTCTTGTATAATGTATTTTTAAAAAGGACAGGAGGACAGCACTACACACGAAACTGACAAGACAAACCTTCGGACAGGGCAAACTACATAGACATTGCAAGAAATATACAACTATAAATATTACATGTAGATCAAGTGAATAGAGTATTCAAAATAAAAGATATGGGATTTACAAGAAAGACGTAACGATGACAGAAATATAGCGACCGATCTTACGTTTAACGTTAACTCGACACAAACTAGGTCATTTCGGGACTAACACATGGTTTAATTGTATTTCAACAATTCGCTTGTGCGTATGCGTCTTTAGCAGTGGGGGGGGACCGGACGACCCAGAGAAAACCCAAAGCGATAGTCTGCCACTAGTGCCAGTTGATATGAGTAAGAACGCCAAACAATTCTAACAATAAGGGCGATAATCCGGATATAATCTCAGAAAAATATAAATAAATTAAATGTAGTGAGCAAACCTTTAGGTGTTTAGGGAATATCAGAAAACTTTCAAATAAAATTTCACTTCTTTTGAGAAAAAAAATCCCAGATATCTGTGGTGTCATTGTTTAATTCATAATTAAGTTGAGTAGTGCATGGAAACACAAATATTTAAAATATTTTTTTTCGAACAATATTAATATTGCTGCTTATGCAAAAGGGTCGTGGAGGGGTGGTCGAATGGCCTAACGCGCACCTACTGATAAAGACACCTACGCGCAAACTAATTATTGAAACTGTAACCAAGTTGGTGTTTAGTATTTCTTACTTGCTATTGACAAACATTGAAATTTCCGATTGTCAACGGATCCACGGCAATCGGATTAAAAAACAGATCCTATTTCGTTTCGTTTTTATAGTTCAAAATTTCGTTTAACTTGTCTTTACTACACTAGGATATGGAAGGGTTGTTATCATTGACGTGTTCGGGCTGAGGTGAGGGACTAGCCAATGAAAGGGTCTGTTACGGCTAGCTTTTGGCCTTTTGGTGCACGGAACTGTGGGTAAATCACCAGAAACGTCAACGCTGATTGATTAATCACTGCCTGGTGTCATTGGGCCAAAAGCCGCCCGTTTGACCCCTGGTGTGACATCCCACTATAACTTGTCAGATCTGAATGTAGTGCAGACCATCGAAAGTATAAAAAAACGAAACGAAATATCTGTAGATTTAATCAGGTTGGATCCAAACATGCAACATAATTTAAAACATTTTGTCAATTATGAAATATCTTCTTATATAATGTGTTTTTTTTTCTATTTGAATATGCCCTTGATCAAACATTAAACCTTTCAACGATTATCTTTTGATCATGATAAGATTGCTCGATAATAATATCAATATATCATTCACTAATAATAAAATTATTATTATGATTATTATATCTTCCTATAACTGAGTTGTGATTGATATTTTATATACTCTTGCCATAGTTTCCAGAATCCTCAAAATTATAAGCTTGAAATAGCTTTTTAATCAATTATTGAAAATGCAACATAGTCTTTCGCACATGCAAAAGTTTTCATGCAACCTATAAATGGATCGCTGTAACTGAAAAGCTATTCATCAAATTAATATCAAGTGTCTAACCATAATTGCCTACACTTGATAATTTACAATGCAACATCTGACTTGAATACGAAACAGTGCTACCTTATCATCAGTCAAAACTAATAGATGCAAATATTGCAAATGACTTTTCACTTGAAAAGAAATGAAATGAAATGGTGTTTAATGTACTATTGTTTTGCCTCCACTGGAATAATGAAGACGGGCTGGGCCGAGATCCCGTGTGCACACTGGGGTGTACGTAAAAGACCCTTTGGCAGTTGGAATTCGGTAGCAGACTAAGTCGTAACGCCGCTGTCCAGGCAAAATTGTCCCCATAGTACAATATATGGTTTATGTCCGTCTTCACTCGCCCAGTCGGAGCAGAACAGTGGGACGTTATACCCCATTAAATTCGTGTCATTTTAATTTCGTATCAAATTGAAAAGCATTATACAGTTTCGAAAAGCTTAATGGGCGCCTATTTGGGTGTTAGTGATAGGTTCATTGGAAGTACGAGATAAAATTTTACAAAAGGTGTATGGGTATGGTTATAATAATTAGTCAAAAAGCGAATTAATGAAATCCATCGTATATCATTTATATAAGATGTGCAAACAGCTGATAATGTCTGCCGTCATTGCAGCTGAAATATGAGAATAGTCTGATAAGATAAAGGTAGAGCTTCATATTTTTTAGAACAACTGATGATAGACTTCTAATTAAACTTTGTTGTAATTGTCTACGTTTGGTTTCTCCCAAAGTAAACAGCTGTCAGATGTCAAAAAGTAATGTAAAATTAAAAGAAATTTTTTTTTAAAAAATAAGTAAATATATATCACAAATTAAAAAAATGACAGACATCATTTGTAATTTATTATTTAAAAAACTGTGTCTCACCTTTCTGATCTTTGCTATCTGTCGTCATGTTATATCAAAAAGTTGACGATTTAATTTGAACACATTTTAACATATACACACTGTAATATACACATCCACTCGGCTAATAAATAAATAGGTACCGTCTCTTCATACCTCTGTTATCTGTATTTACACCTGTTAGAGACATGATCACTGATAACATATATATATAATCGTATCAACTAAAACAGCATTCTCATGTAATCTACTTTGAAAATTTGTCAGATCGCGATCAGTAAATTAATTTTAAAAGTAATAAATCTAATGATCAATCATAAATTCTTAACATGAAAGTCCCGAGATCAGATTTGTAGAAAAGAAGGGCAATGTCTTTAACGTTAGTATACTTATATTATAAGTTTTAATATTATCATCCATGGGTAATCCATGTTTCAAGGACAGTAAATTTCTGAGAAAAAGATGATTATATAATTAATATTTCTGAAAGTAACATAAAATTTAAGTTTTTAGCGTAAATTATTATTAACCATGATAAATCAATGTCTATATGGATGTGTTGCTAATCTCGCCAGAAAATATTAAATTCCACTTTTTAAAACGATAGAGGAAAAATTAGAAATCGGTAACGTCACTCCAGATCTTTTTTGTTTATTCTAGATTAAGCGTTGATAAACAATTTAATTAACTCGAAAAATTTCTTTGTCTCAAAGATATAAATATATTTGTGCTACGACATTGGCATGTTCGTTGTGTTAATCAAATTGACAATACCACTTTTGTATAATTTAAATTCTACCTGGACAACTAAAATATGAATCTATTATTAACTGTCCTGGCAGTTAGTCAAACTTGACTTTCATAAATAAAAGTAGAACAAAAAACCAACCTTGATAACCTCAACTATTTGTGAAAAACTACTGGTCATTCGAGGTCAGTTCCTTTAATAATAAACAAGGCTTTTATGGTGTTATAATGGAGCCTATTGCCATAACATTTACAGATAGGTTTACTTGCGTTTCCAAATACTTTTTTGTGGAATGACCGCCTTATATCCTTATTTAGAGTCGATTTAATAAATTCCATACAGTAGAATCTTAAATTCCATATTCTCAAATGTCAGAATAACGTTTTGTGGAATTACTATTAATTTTTTTTTCTCAACAAATTAGTTTCGTTTATTTCATATAGGCCATTTTATTTGCATACAGAAATAACAATTATAGTAAAATATCATATAATTGACAATTCTTATAACTTCGCTGTCACCTTATAAATTCCTTAATGTGTGTTTAACCTTATAAATATTCCTTTTTGATGTTCGCCGTTTACCGTTATAATTCCTTATAATGGGCATGTCGTAATGTCTCCAATATAAATTCCTGTGTAGTCCGCATTGTATTATTGTATTATCCCTCTTATAAATTCCTTACAGGTCGATACCGAAAGATCACAATTGTAAATTCCATAATTCCAAAGAAAGATTTAGTAGACTCTACACCTTCTTTTGTCCACAATCACGGAATTGAATGGAATTAATTGAATTAAAGAATTTTGACCGTCTTATCACTTGTTCACTTCCTAGTTGACTCCGTTTGAAATCCACCTGGTAAAAACTTAGGGGGTAGACTCCATACGTGCACCCACGCACCTTTAGATAAATAGTGTTAATTCTAAATGATTTAAGAAATTTTCTTGTTAAGCCTCTGACATCACTAGTCTTTATCATCAAGGCATGTCTTTACTTTTAAAGTTGTTGCGTGCGTATTTCTTAATTCGTAACATCCCCGTGGCCTTCTCCTTTAAATTCCTCTGCTTTAAAGGGTGATTTTTAAATTTTGTTTTCGGTTATACCAATCTATGAAGCATATTTTTCTATTAAGAAAATTTGTATATATTGTAATGTTGTTAATTGATATATAGAGCTAAAATTAATCTCATTTATAAATATAAGAATATTGTATATTCTGTATTGTATAATGCACAGCAGACATAGTAATAGTCACAAGGTTATAATGAATTTTACAACTAAGACATCTTTACTTTAACTTATCATGTAGGCCATTTAAGGTTCTTAAATAAGCTACGTTTTTCTTTTGATTCTGTTTACGTTTATGGTTTATGTTATTATTGTCCGTTTTTTATATAGAAAAAGTCTATTTCTGCAGACAATTCTTTGTCTTGACCTTCCGTTTGTATTTATTTTGTAAGAATGCGTGCGTGAGAATCCTCATTCTTTTTTTGTTATTAGTTGTTTTAAGTTATCTTCAGTTTTCTAATTGACTAGTTTACTTATGATATAGTTATAGGACAATAAATTGCATGTCTTATATCAATTGTATTTGGCCATTGTGTCTACCCCTCTTTAATTCAACACATTTAAAAAAAATTAAACGAAAAAAATAAAAAAAATCATATCATTTTTTTAGGTCGTATTTTTGCCCATTGATTTAACTACGTTGTGAAATGTGTAGCCAGGTTAAAGAGGGGCAAGATAGTAACAAAATTAGTGCGATTTATTAAAGGACTTGGTTGACTTTAAGCAGGTGTGAGTCATTTTACACATCAGGGGAGAGAAAGAGAGAGAAATGGGGTTTAACGTCCACTCGACACAAACTAGGTCCATCTTGCGAGTACATATCAGGGTTAGTACACAGGAATAGTAATCGGCTGTCCATGCGTTATTAAAGACGCTTGAAGTCATTATTAAACTTTCTTGATAGAGCAAAAAAGAAGAAGAAAGAATGGATAATCAAATCACTATCATTTTGTATACGATAGTATCAGATCCAAATTTGTTTTGGGGTTGTTTTATTTGGGAAGGGTGGTCGGGGGGGGGGGGGGTGCAATCCTATCGTAACCTTGGATTAAATATTCATGTTGGGAAATAATTATACTGCGATAGTCTGTACTTTGTTTTTGTTTAAGATTTGTTTTGGGGTTGTTTTATTTGGGGAGGGTGGTGGGGGGGGGATCTTATGGTAACCTTGGATTAAATACTCATATTGGGAAATAATTATGCTGCGATAGTCTGTACGTGGATATTAGAAACCGACGTCCACTGGGAAGAAGATAACCACAGAATTACCAGCCCAATATTGTATATATCATTGCACAAGAATGATAAGTGGTATCAGGTGTTACAGAAAGAGTGTGCATAGAGGATCGATGCATTGGGTCAGGATTCCAGACGCCGAGGGCTGACGCGTAGAATATAACCTTGGGGATATGGTTTGTTGTTGTAACACTACCATCAAGTTACCATGACATTATTAGCTAAAACGTTAAAAAAAATCTAAAAGAAAGAAAAACTCAGTAGGTCGAATAAGGACGTGCTTTGTTTTTTTTTACGGTTAAATATGTAGCACTCATGTTTGTTTATTTGTTGAACAAGTTTGTTTGAATTCTTTAAAGAACGTATAGTGAAAGGTTTCTTAAAAGTAACATTTAAAACGTGTCAAAAGTTTATGGTTGTGCGCAATAATTTCAATTCAGACTGTTTTGTATATTGTTCTCCTATTTGATTTAAAGTGCATAACGCGAATCATTAATTATGGACCTAATTAAAGATCCAATTTAATAAATCATCATTAAATAGATAAATAAATATACAAGGACTTAATTTATAAAAAAGGTCTTCAACTAAAATTCTCTTACGATATCTTAATTAAAAGATAAATAAATACACAAAGACTAAAATCATCAACGAAATGGTAGGCAATAGACGATGCAGATAATAGATAATGTAATATGTAACGTGATAGAAAATGATATAGATAATGATGATGCAGATCACTTGATAGATGATGTGATAGATAATGTAATATATGATGCAGGATGACCGCACAACACAGTGGGTATAATAAGTACAAATCAAAATTCATAAATATCCTAAACATAATAATAATATATCCAATAGACAATGTATATTATGTGGTTTAATGGTCGAGAGCGAGACATTAAGTAATATATTGATACTGCACGAGGCATTAGCCGCGTGTTGTTTCAATATATTACGTAATGTCTTCAGCTCGAGACCATTAAACAACTTAAAATCAAAACACTATCCAGCATGTGGTTTTCAAAGAAATACGTCACGCGAGTCAAAATATAATTGTATCTAGTACTGATAACGTACGATAAGCAAGTTGCCCGTACATTATAGGAAATAATGGTACGCCAACATCAAAAGATGACGTCGCATCTGTATTTTAAAACATAATAGATAAAGTGACAGATAATGTACAAAAATACGTTTCTAAAGAAGATCTATCATAGATGAACCCAGTGGTAAATGATATAATATGTTTCAGACAAGGTTGGACAGGATCTTATAATAAAAGATGAAACGAAGCGTAATTCTATGTCCGATTTAAAGATAGCTAAATCACTTCTTCTACTAAAGTTACATAGTTGATGGCGATGACGTCATCATTTAAGAAAAAAATGGCTTGTCTCAAAATTACAATACTTATGGTCTCATTAAGTAAACATACATTATGTAAGAGCTAAATCTGCTCATTGCTGGCATTTTTCTATATGCCTTAAATGTAATATAAAACATTAATTAGATATTTATTGAAACGACAAAGCCATAATTTACTCTCTCGGCCAGTAACTACAATTTAGTTGAAAAAAGGATAAACGATATTTTGTTTACTATCGTAACAACGGTAGCAATGACAATCGAGACTCCGCTATTCTTCAAAAAGCCCCGACTTCGCCCAAAGTGAAGTAATTTGACAAAAATTTTCAACATATTCCATTTTCATTATTTAATTTTTTAAAAACTTAATTTCTTAAAACTCATCTCTTTATTAAAATCTTACATATAGAATCTTTAGGAGTTTCTTTTGTTGTATGAAATGCTCACACTCATTCACAAACATATTCTAAGATTTATCTCCGTATGACGGTTTCCATTATACTTTCATGCCCAATATGAGTTCAATAGGCCAAACGAGAATGAATTAATTTCTTATAATGGGAATGACCAATAGATTGATAGAAAAATATCTGAGCGACAAAAGTAGAAAGATGCCATCCGATAGGATTTGAAATTATCTTAAATTCTCAATTCAGATATCAGATAAAGATGTCCCGGTATGCCTGAAATGAAGGTGAACGTTAATTACAGTTTATATAATTTCTCTCCTTTTAGAGCGGTCTCAATAGTTTCGCGAATGGTCCAGTTGATCTAAATAACTTCGGCCTTGATTCGCGTCTGCGCTATCTCCAAGCATAATTATTATACTGACACGACAGCCAGACGTGATAGGGCAGCTTAAGCTGAAAGCGCGACACTCTAGACCATCCCATGATCCCAACCTCGTTCATTTCTCCCGTAATCTGGAAA
This sequence comes from Patella ulyssiponensis, assembly GCA_963678685.1. NCBI lineage: Eukaryota > Metazoa > Mollusca > Gastropoda > Patellidae > Patella > Patella ulyssiponensis. Next base: position 84,249,522 of record OY783225.1, on the reverse strand, counting down.
AACCTAGTAACACTGTTGAATGTAGATTTGAGAAAACAAAGGAAAACTGTTTTGTTTCAGAATTAAGCTACTGAATATAAAACCAATTTTATTTTGTCTTTGTAGATAAGATAATTGAAGCCTTTGCATATATACCTATTATGGGTGTAACTTAATTTTCACCACAATTGACGTGCTAGGTTTTTATACGCCCACATTTTCATGTGGACGTATTATGTCGTCGCCCCTGTCCGTCCGTCCACAATTTGTTTGTGGACTCTCTACAGGTCACAATTCTTATCCGATTTTGACGAAACTTGAAATATAGGTTTATCCCCATAAGATCTCGGATGCTTTCGATATTGGCATGTATCGGATGGAAACTTCATGGATTATGGCCCCTGATTGTACGAAATATCATGTTTTTAGCTTGTGGACCCTATAGAGGTCACAATTTTGAACCGATTGTGATGAAACTTGACATGTATGTTTATAAGCCAAAGATCTTGGTTCCTTTCGATATTTGCGCCCATCGGATCGTAACTTCCTGAATTATAGCCCCTGATTGTCCGAAAAATCGCCCTTTTTAGCTTGTGGTCCGTCTGGAGGTCAAAATTATTATCCGATTTAACAAACCGTTTGATTATATCACCGTTACGTGGTAATGAAGGTTGAGTTCAAATTTCGTGAAAATCGGACCAAAATTGACAAACAAAATGGCTGCCGTTTGTACGCGATTAGTGTGAAAATATGTTATATCAAGGTTGTGGACTCTATAGAGGTCACAATTTTGAACCGATTTTGATGAAACTTGACATGCATGTTTATAACCTGACGATCTTGGTTCCTTTCGATATTTGCGCCCATTGATTCGTAACTTCCTGAATTATGGCCCCTGATTGTACGAAAAATCACCCTTTTTAGCTTGTGGTCCCACTGGAGGTCAAAATTATCATCCGATTTAAAACAACGTTTGATTATATCACCGTTACATGGTAATGAAGATTGAATTCAAATTTTGTGAAAATCGGACCAAAATTGACAGACAAAATGGCCGCCGTTTGTACGCGATTAGTGTGAAAATATGTTATATCAAGGTTGTGGACCCTATAGAGGTCACAATTTTGAACCGATTTTGACGAAACTTGACATGCATGTTTATAACCCAAAGATCTTGGTTCCTTTCGATATTTGCGGAATTATGGCCCCTGATTGTCCGAAAAATGACCTTTTTTAGCTTGTGGAGGTCAGAATTATTATCCCATTTAAAAAAAAAACGTTTGATTATATCACCGTTACATCATAATGAAGGTTGAGGTCGAATTTCGTGAAAATCGTACCAAAATTGACTGAAAAAAATGGCTGCCGCTTGTACGCGAAGAGTGTAAAAATATGGTATATCAAGGTTGTGAACCCTGCAGAGGTCACAATCTTCATTCAATTTTGATGAAACTTGAAACACATGTTAACATCTTAACAATCTTAGTTCCTTTCGATATTTGTGCATATCGAATTGTAACTTCCTGAATTATGGCCCCTGATTGTAAGAAAAATGACCTTTTTTTTTTAGCTTGTGGTCCTTCTGGGGTCAGAATTATTATCCCATTTAAAAAAACCGTTTGATTATATCACCGTTACATCGTAATGAAGGTTGAGGTCGAATTTCGTGAAAATCGGACCAAAATTGACAGCTGTTCTAATTGTCAGGCCATCCATCCTTCATCACTAACAAGGGGAAACCACGCCAGAAAATCAAGATGGACTTTGTCACCCAAGGAAGGGATCAAACACCCAACCTCAAGGCTACCGAGCCAGCATCTTACCCACTTAGCAACATGATCCCCAGTCGAATTTGAAGCCTACTGAAATGAACCTTTATAACCCAAAGATCTTAATTCATTTCGATATTTGTACATATCAAATTCTAACTTAATGATGTAGGAAAAATCGCTCTCGGTGTTGCTTGTTCTCTATCCATCTCTCGAAAATGTGGGCGTATCCTGCCTGGCAGTGCCAGCCTATCTTTCCAGATTACGGGAGATTTTGTATGTTACATATTCCCGCTAACTTTTGTCATTGTTACTCTATTGTCTAATGATAATTTCACAATACTCACCCTAAATTGCATTGAATCGCAATTAATGGAGCCTACACCTCTTACCCAATATTTTCGATAATATTCAAAAAAAAATTGCGAAATTCAGCATTTTGAAAACATTAGTCTTACAGGAGATCCGGGATTCGATTCCGGTAATGGTGTAAACAGTGTGGTTTCCTCTTGTGCGTGTGTACGCGTTGCATCATTGGGTCAGCTGGCGTGGTTTCGTTTCTCTAGTTGTAGCCTACGTGACAAAGAGTGGGGGCGCCTGTCCAACCTCGTGGGTTTTCTCTGGGTCCTCCAGTTTCTCCCCACTGCTTAAGACCGATAGGCTACGCACAAGAGAATTATTGAAATAAAATTGAACCCCGTGTTAGCCCTGAAATGGCCTGGTTTGTGTCGATTGGGCGTTTAGTGCCATTTCTCTCCCTGTCCTCTTGTTCATAGTTGAAGACGGAGAGTCTGTCAAGGAAGGTACAGTATAGTCGTTCAGATGAAACCACAAATAAACCGCATTCTCGTGTAGCCTACACGTTGAAAAGTAAAAGAACCCTTAGAAGTTCCAATCCAATCGCTAATTTCCCTCACAACAATTAGTGCAGAAAAATAGAACGTTAAATTCATCCATTTTTGCTATCTATATGGCTTGGTCCAAAACTCAATATTAAACAAAGTGAGTCCATGGCCTAATATTAGATTAAGCCGAAATGATATTAGAGTTATCTCCCCCCAATAACAACAACACGTGTGGAAAGTGAAATAGTAAATAGTATGAAAAAATAAAATTAAACAATGTTATTTTAATACTTTATTAGAGAAATGGGAAGAAATAAATTCAAGAAACGAGAAACAACGACGTTAGGTGAGTGTTCGTTTTTCGAATGATCACTACAGAGAACAAAATAAACAAATATGTTTGACTTGTTTTTCTCTCACTCAAAATTAAAGTCAAGTCAAAATTTGTTTTGATTTAAGAAAGTACTAGGCCTATCTTTCTTCTGTTTTTGACCTTCTCCTGTACATCAACCATGTCTCAAATAGCCAGCATAAAGCTGAAATAAGAGACAGTGACCCCACACTCTCCTTGTTTGGTATGCAAGGCAAAATAGTGATGTCGTGCTGTAGCTGCAATGTTGAACTGCCCACTGGCGGCACTGGCACTACAGACACACACAGTGGCTGAAAAGTCAAATCTGGGTGACATGCGGAGTAAATCTCAAAATATATCTGTTAATGGAGTTAAATATTCAGGCTATAGGAACATGGGAAAAGTATGGAATGTTGTTCCAGGTTTAGCATTTCAAACTAAATTCTCAGTACCAGCTCAGATTTTAGAACCATAGATAACTCCTTTATCTGGATTACTACCAGTATTATGATTCTATTCTATCTGTTAATTATTTCAATTCCAGAAGAAAGAAAGAAATCAAAGGAAAGTAAAACTGTAAAGAATAAAGAGAATGTAGCCATTAAGAAAACAAGCTCAACATATAGTGTTGATCAACTTTTAGATAAGGTAAATTAAATTTTAGTGATTTTTATACGCCCACATTGAAATGTGGTCGTATATTGTCGTCGCCCCCGTCCGTCCGTCCGTCGGTCCGTCCGTCCGTCCGTCCGTCCGTCCGTCGGTCCGGCGTCCACAATTGCTTGTGGACGCTCTAGAGGCTAAAGTTAATATCCGATTGACTTTAAATTTATACACAGTGTTTAAGGTCATGAGACGAAGAAGCCTATTGTTTTTCAGCGATTTCCGATAATAACTACCAGAGTTATGGCCCTTGACGACTTCAAAAAATCTTGTGGACGCTCTAGAGGCTAAAGTTAATATCCGATTGGCTTTAAATTTATACACAGTGTTTAAGGTCATAAGACGAAGAAGCCTATTGATTTTAAGCGATTTCCGATAATTAGTGCCAGAGTTATGGCCCTTGATCACTTCAAAAAATCTTGTGGATGCTCTAGAGGCCAAAGTTAATATCCGATTGGCTTTAAATTTATACACAGTGTTTAAGGTCATAAGACAAAGAAGCCTATTGATTTTCAGCGATTTCCGATAATTAGTGCCAGAGTTATGGCCCTTGATCACTTCAAAAAATCTTGTGGACGCTCTGAAAGACCAAAGTTAATATCCGATTGACTTTAAATTTATACACAGTGTTTAAGGTCATAAGACGAAGAAGCCTATTGATTTTCAGCGATTTCCAATAATTAGTGCCAGAGTTATGGCCCTTGATCACTTCAAAAAATCTTGTGAATGCCCTAAAAGCCAAAGTTAATATCCGATTGACTTTAAATTTATACACAGTGTTTAAGGTCATAAGACGAAGAAGCTTATTGATTTTCAGCAATTTCCGATAATTAGTGCCAGAGTTATGGCCCTTGATCACTTCAAAAAATCTTGTGGACGCTCTAAAAGTCAAAGTTAATATCCAATTGACTTTAAATTTATACACAGTGTTTAAGGTCATAAGACGAAGAAGCCTATTGATTTTCAGCGATTTCCGATAATTAATGTCAGAGTTAAGGCCCTTGATCACTTCAAAAAATCTTGTGGACGCTCTTAAAGCCAAAGTTAATATCCGATTGACTTTAAATTTATACCCAGTGTTTAAGGTCATAAGACGAAGAAGCCTATTGATTTTCAGCGATTTCCGATAATTAGTGCCAGAGTTATCTCCCTTGATCACTTCAAAATATCTTGTGGACGCTCTAAAAGCCTAAGTTAATATCCAATTGACTTTAAATTTATACACAGTGTTTAAGGTCAAAAGACGAAGAAGCCTGCTGATTTTCATTGATTTCAAATAACTTCCAGAGTTATCTCCCTTGATCACTTCAAAAAACCTTGTGGCACTGTAGATGCCAAACTTATCATCCGATTGACTTCAGATTGATACACAGAGTTTAAGGTGTTGAAACGAACAAGTATTTTGATTTTCAGTGAATTTTGATAACTGAACAGCTAAATCCATGATGTTAAATGTTTCCTATAAGCTTACTAATTGTTAGCTTGGGGCAAAACTTTATAAAAAGCAAACAAATTCTAATGATTTTCAGATAATTACATAATGAGTTGTTACTCAGATTTTAGTGTATTATAAATGTTTCATTACCAAAAAAAAGTAAAAATATGCGACAACCCTTGTTGACTGCCCGGACGATTTAGCTGCTGTGGGCGTATGTTTCGTTGCCTGGCAACCTATCTTTGACGATGGCTTCCTGGCTTATTTCAGTAATCACATTGTAGAATATTGTTCAGATTGGTGAAATAAAGAACCCAATCAAGTCTGTGCACTTTCTGTTGCCAGTATTTGCTGCTAAATTTATTGCCCTTGTTTACTTTGTAGTATAAATTCCTACAGGGCAGGTCAGGCAACTTAGCTAATGTGAGTATATGCTTAATTGCCTGGCAAACTACCTGTATGTTTAATGTTTTTTTCAGGCCGAGGAGTTTTTAGATCAATTTGATTATGATTTAGCACAGAAGTTTTGTCAGAGAGCGTTGGAAGTGGACAATGAAAATGTACGAGCCATAGAATTAACAGGAACTGTGTTATTAGAGATGGGCGATCCAGAATCGGCGCAACAGGTTTGGTTTGTTTTGTAGTAGTAATTGTGAACAATGTTTTCTTTTTAGTTTTGAATTTACAGATAACTCTTAATATATTTATTTACAAATAGTCAAGACCATTAACTTTACACAAACTTTAGGAAATTTGCTTTGCTTCATAGATGATCTTACATGTGAGGTCATCACAGAGGCATTGGTGAACTGAGGTTTCATTGCTGGCAACCTATGTTAATATCTTGGATGCATGCATAACGATGATGAGGTCCAAAGATTTTACCCAAATATATACAGAAGGGCTTTACTATATATTTTATGTAACCATTTTGACACTTGATTTATACTGAAAAGTGCTTTAGTTAAACAAAATGTATTGTTTCCTGTAATTAATTTGTTGTTTTTTCTTCAGTGTTTCTTAAGAGCTATAGAAATAAGTCCAGATGATGGCCATGCTAAATATATGTATTTAGGTCAGATGTACAGTGGATTAGATGCAGTAAAATGTTTCCAGAAAGGAATAGAATTAATGCTAAAACAAAAGCAAAATGAAGATCAGCAACCGGTACGTTTTAGCTTTGAATTTTGATTTTCAACACGTACTGTCAGTATCCAGTTGGTTCCTGTGAACACTTAGGGCATGTGTACATAATGGCATGATTGTAAAAGAACGTGTGACAGTTGGAATTCAAAATAAGTGTGGCTGTAGTGCAACTGTCTGGCCAGATTTCACTTATAGCTGGCTGATGTATGTCTGTCTTCATAATTACACACAGAGTAAAACAGTAGGACATTAAACCTCATTTCATGTATTTTGTATTACTTTAAATACATGAGAGTATCTCTCTCATTAACCGTAATGATCCAAAGGAAGAAGTCTACTGTGTACCCAGATAAAATTTTTTTAGGATTTTATGTGAATATTACACATTTTGAAAATAGATACTTGAGCAAGGGGTGGATAACAATACTCTAATACTGCATACCACTTTTTTTTACCCATTGCCAGATGAATTTAAATTCACAAGTATTATTCATATAAAGTGTTTCATACTGGAATTTATTTGTTCAAAAGTCATTTGTTCATTTATGGATACTTTGTGGATATTTATTGATACAGTTTTGTTATTTTATAAGGTAATTGGAGCAGAAGGTGGGAAAAAAGAACCAACTATAACACAAACAGATATATCTAACGCTTATTGTTCTATAGCAGAAATATATATGACAGATTCATGGTATGTTTTATTATATTAATTCTAATATTTACATCGCTGTATCTATGATTATTCAAAGGTATATTGCCCTTTGGAATATACACCTGAAAATTAAATCATCTATTTTGTTGAAAGTTAATGCCAACTATTTACCAAGTGTTTACCAACAACTATGTTCCAACTGTTTACCAAAAACTAGCCTGTAGGTTGCGTGTCTGATCCCTGCACTGGCCAAGAAAGTTCATCAGGATTTTCCGAAGCGGTTTCCCGTTGTGTAGGATGGAGGGCCTGACAAAGACAGCTGTCTAGTCATTTGGGTGGAACAAAAAGCTGAAAAGATTCCTTGGCAGTTGGAATTCGATATAAGAGTAGGCCATAGTGCCGCTGCCCAGGCCCAATTTCCTCATAGCACACTGTATGGTGTATGCCCATCTTCTTAGCCCTGCCAGAAGCAGAACAGTGGGACGTTAAACCCCATTTCATTTCGGTAAACATTTACCATTTTGAGACTGAAAAGAGGGCATGAACTGATAATAAGATTCTAATTGGGTTTAAATTTTTTAGCGGGGTTGGGTGGCCTAGTGGTCTAGAGTGGCACGTTTCGACCTCTAGCTGGCCGGTCACCTCTGGCTTTAGGCTGTGGTTTCGAGCCCTGGTGTGAGCGTATGTGGCATGGAGATAGGTGCGCCTTTTCAACCTCGTGGGTTTCCTCCGGGCACTCCGGTTTCCTCCCACTGCTAAAGACCCCTACGCGCAAGCGAATTATTGAAATAAAATTTTAAAAAAAACATATGTTAGTCCTGAAATGACCTAGTTTTGTCGAGTGAACGTTAAACCCCATTTCTCTCTCTTTCTCTTAAATTTTTTATTTAAACTGCCAATTATGCCATAATAATCTTTTCATTAAAGTTTTGAGGAAGTAGCAGAAGACAAATGTAAAGAAAATATTGACAGTGCCATCTTAGCTGATCCAAATAATCCTGAAGCTTATCAACAAAAAGCCAGTTTTCTCTTATCACTGGATAAAAAAGAGGTAATGGCGATAATACCATCATCAAAATATTGCATGTTTATAATTACAGTTATTGTTATTCCAAAAAGATTTTAGTGTAGTACTGTGCAATTACAAAATTACACTCAAAGAAGTAAATATTATACATTTTCTCATTGACAATGCCATATTTGAGGTTGGGGATCAGATAATACAACAAACTATTGGTTTACCAATGGGAACTGACCCCGCCCCATTTATGGCAAATGCACATTTATATAAATACGAATTCGACTTTCAAGACCAAAAAAGAAAAACAGATTACAAGGTAGCAAAAAGTCTAAATTATACCTTCCGTTACATTGATGACATAACACCAATCAATGATAATGGTAATTTCAATAAATACAAAGATGAAATATATCCTCCTGAACTGATATTAAATAAAGAAAATTCGGGCACTATAAATGCATCTGTCCTTGACTTGGACATCAATATAATTAATAATAAATTTAATGTCGGTATATTCGATAAAACGGACAAATTTGGTTTTGAAGTAGTAAAATACCCGTCAGCTCATAGTAACATACCAGATACGACACTATACAATGTTTTCTATTCACAGGCATTACGATTTTTAAAAATATGCAACAATAAAGAACTATTTCTTTCCCGAATAAAAACTCTTAATTTTAAGTGCACGGCCAAAGGTGGTACACAATTACGCATTTTGAAAGAAATTTCAAAACTTCCATTTCTTCAACATAATAAGTTTTACATTTCTTATAACGATATTACTAACTACATATTGGATAATGATTCTATATAAATTGCTTCTAGATGTCTAGTCCTATTTGGATTATCGCCCTTATTTTTAGGCCTTTATGAATACACTAATAACTTACGATTTCTTCAGCATTCCTGTTTTGCATTTCTTACGTGGGACATTATATAATAATTATACTATGGTTTGTACAATTGCATGGTCTTTAAAACTAATAGTTTTTATATTTTAACGTAATTTTATCTAGATTATCGCCCTTTTATCGGGAAATTGCACCTTCTAAACCACGACGTCATAACAACTATTACGGCAGATTCACGTCACACCACTCAGTCAGCAGACGGCTGTCTCCCTAGATAGTCTATTCCTTTGCTTCTTTGTATTCAGTTGTGTTTTTGTTTCTGTGACGGTTGCAATGTTTGTCCTAAATGCATTTATATACTTCAATCCTTTTAGTGATTTAGTTTTGAACTAGGCCTACTTCTTATACATTTAACTATGTGGTTACTTGTGTAACGGAATTTATACAACAATATGCTTGCATTCGTAATTCTTGCAACATATAATAGAACATGACTCATGCTGACACTATATAATTATTTCTTTGGGTTGCATTCCCAGTTGTTTTCAAATATGAGTGAAGTCTGTGTCACCACAGGCCCGGGACTGTACAGCGCAGTGGACGCTTACGGCTAGCCCCCGGATCCATTCACTCTCTTTGATTTGTTTATGTTTGTGGTCTTTGAGTATGATGTCTTGTCCATATATTTGTTTTTGTGTAGAATTGTGTGTGGTGCAGCCCTCCTGCACTTACTATTATAGTAGTTTAGGACTGGTATATCGATTTGTCAGAAGGGGTTAATATGTGGTTTGGAAATGCCCTGACATATATTCGAGACTGTAATTGGAAGGATTTTACCAGCCACGGTCCAATTAAAATTTTGTAATTTGAGTAGTCTATATAGCAGTCATTTGCATAACAGATAAAAGGGCTGATGTATCTTCATATTTCTTTTCTCAAGAATTACCAGTAGAGACTAATATTTTTAGAAATGAAAACTGTGCTCTGAATCTTACCGAAAGGCCTCCAAATAAAATTTTCCCAAGGAAATTTTGATTAAGTAACTAAGTTGTTGTCCCAATTTAAATACATGACAAATAATGTTTTTTTTAATATGGTATGTATTACGACATTATAATATTATGTATTACATATATTGGCAGGATGCTAGAATAGAAATAAATAAAAGTGTATCACTATGGTTACCTAAAGCTAAATGTAAAGAAGAAGATTTACCTGAAGAAGATTTTGATCCTGTACAGGTAAATAACACAAAACATTATCATTACACAGAGCTGCTTTGGCTCAATGAGATGGATGCTAGTTTACTAACCTGGAGGTCCATGGTTCAATCCCGGTATTGGCTGGGAAAGTGGCTGTGGATTTTGTACTGTAGTTTCCCCTTGTTAGTAGTGCAGGATGGAGGGTGTCTAGTCATTAGGATGGGAAGAAAAACACAGGTCCTGTTTACACATTGGTGGGCATGTAAAAGAACCCTTGACATTTGGAATTCAAAATAACAGTAATCTTAGATTCGCTGTCCAGTTGGATGTTAAATGTTTGCATTTGCAAAGTAGGATGTTAAAACCCATTTCATTTTATTTTTGAATGATTAAATATTACATTCTGAAAATACCCAGGTATTGGATAAGTATGTATGAATTATAGTCACATACACATGTAATATATTAATATTTATATGGAAATTTTTCCAGTCTGTGCCAATATCATATGAAACTAGAATAGCAACATGTAGAATATTACTAGAAGTAGAAGAATATCAGGTAAGCATTTCTAGTTGTTTTCATCAACTGTTTGTTATAGTTATGATTTGTGTAACAGTTGCCCCATATCATTTATTTAGAAATAAAGTAAAAGTTTATGTCTGATTTTGTATGATAAAGTTGTCGGAGAAAATTACTTGTGACAGATACAGTGGGGCCATTACATGGATAATGAAAAGATTATGTTACAATTATGACTACTTGTAACTTATGGTTACAGTTACAGTTTTGATTAAATTATTATTACTTTGGGAAAGCAATAATTAAATTACCATTAAGTATTACCATATTTACAATTGATATTGTACAAAATTCTCACAGTATTTACAAATGTAGATAAGTTAGAAATTGTCAATACAAAAATAAAATGGGTGGTAAAATATTTACATATCAGATGGAATAAATTTGTACTAACTACAGTATCCTAAAGGGTAACCAAACTTGATGTTTGTAAATAGAATAAAGACAGCATGAGCATAGGTATTAGACAATTTGATGTACCGGTAACAGTAAGATGACATGACCAGATCAACATACAAATATAATTTAAAATGGCAATATCATGATAGAGCAATGTCTGGTACTGGTAGTTTGAAAAGAGTGAGTCTCATCTACAGGTGGGTTGCAACGGTCACCCCCCAGCTGCCCTTCCCACATACACTGGATCTGAGAAATATTATATAAACAAACAGCATCTGATTCATGCACACTATAATTTTATATTTTATTATTTTATTAGACATCTATAGATGTAGCTGAAGGTTTATTGGATGAAAATGATGAAGATCCTCAGGTCTGGTATTTGATTGGTTGGGCTAACTATCTCCATGGAGATGATTATAAAGGAAATGCCAGATATTATCTTCAGAAAGCAAAAAAGGTTTCAACTTCTATTACTTTGTATTTGGAGTGCAAAAAGTTCAAAAACAGTGTACTGCTTTTATTATACTTAAAGTTATATTCCCGGGTACAAACTGGGTGATTTGATGATATATTAGAACTAAAAACATATTCAAACTAATTATTTTATCATAATTTTGCTTTAAATCGTTCTCAAAACATTGTAATTGACGAGTATAGCCTGCTATAAAAATCTATCGAAAGAGACCATGTTTGCATCAGGCGATTACCCCTCGCTGTAACCAATGGCAATGGCAGCCGAGGACAGGGGAGAATGCATTGCATACACAAGTCGATGTTGTCTGTAAGCGCTGACAATTTACTACAAATATCGAATCCTAATTAAATTCTCAGATTATCCACTGCCCGACTCTTTTTCCATGATTTTGATCCCACAAATTGTTGTACGTCTAACTCTTCATAAAGTTTTTCAACATGTACACAAATCGCTCAAGTTCACGTGCAGCCTTCAACACCAAGCGTACAGGTATCCTTATTCGTCGGGTTGACTATTAAGGGAACCCCTTACATTTTTGTCCTGTATACGCTCCATGAGTGTTTTTCGGGGAATCCAGTATTTTTCTAGTGAGATTGGATATCTTTTCTTTCCATATATACCAAAATTGTCATACTTTTATAGGCAATAACCACGATAAATACTTATCTGGGAACCCAACTTTAACTTTTACAAGTGATCACATTATTTTCAGTACCTTATAATCTTGTAAACCCCTGCCTATCACTTTTGAGAAAAACTACAATTGTTTGTTTTGATAAATAAATAATGCATATTCTTGAAGAAGCATGTGAGAACAACTCCTATCAATATTAGTTGTGTTCCAATTTGTAATAGTATAGTCAATTACCTTGAGAACTCTCTTGAGGTCCCACTTCTTCATTTGCTGTGATGATATATAATTACCAGAGAGGTAGAATAGATTTTACAGAGTACCTTGGACCTAAATAACTAATAAAGGTTTTATTTGTTTTTTAATTGAATGTTTTTATTTCTAGGTTTATGCAAAGACAAAATATCAAGATGAGGAATTATTAAAACACATAGAAGAATTATTAAATGAACTACCTTCAGGTGAGGTCTATACACTACTCATTGGTATTTGTTATATTATACTTGCTGTTGTTTAAATATACTGTTATTCTGTAAATGAATTAGGGTTTAGCATCTTACAGTGTGCTTTAGGAGAAATGAGACTACACTGTTTCTTGCCAGGTGAGAATGCATACCCTGCCTCATGTGTGGCAATAGAAATGTAGCTCAAGAAGATTTAAAATAATTCCATTGTCATTATTCTTACAGTTGAAAATGATGATCAAGATGTAGAAGAAGATGATGGGGTTCTGATTCATGATGATGATTTAGATGAAGTTCAGAGTTCAGATGAGGAAGATGTGGAAGAAAGTATGGAACATTGATGTTAATTTTAAAATGTACAAAAATTGTAAAAAGAAAAAAATATATAAAGCTGAATTCATAGTTATTCTTTTTTAAAGGAATAATTTGATAAAACTCCTGACCCCCGAGTTCACAAAGGATTCTTTGATTAATTGCTGTCATATGATTTTCCAGGTCATTTTCACGCAGAAATAGTTACCATTGACGTTAAAATGATCATATTAGTATCAAATGGCAGTTTTCTTTACAAGTAAATTGTTGTTAACAAATGGCAGTGTTTATAACGTCTTTCCTTTACAAGAAAATCATAAACAAATGTAAAACAGAATAGTTTATTCTCCTCCATAAAATTAACTGTATAGATCTAGACTACCTGACTTATTTACAATAACATTAATACTTATAACTGTAAATATATAAAATATATCATAAAGTATTAAACAACCAGCATACAGTATACATGTATATAGAATTTTATCCTCCAATATACTTTTCACTTACAAATTAAATATTTTAATCTTGATTTACCTAATTATTAAAATTCTTTCTTATGATGAGTACATGCATGGCAATAACCATTTTGATACAAGAATTGTTCATATCTAGGGAATGGATCAACAAAAAGCTCTCTCATTTTAAATAATTTGTTGTGTTTAGATTTTTTAAATACATTACATGAAACAAAATGCATTTTCTGCTTTGTAAATGTTAACTGGTAACTAGTTTTATATTTTTGTAAGCATAAAAACAAATAGTCAATTTATACAACAGTGGACATAGTCAAAGCTTCCAGGAATCCAACTTAAAACAGTGCAAACCAGCATTTTATCAGCCATACTATTTTCCAAATACAGAATGACCAAGACAGTCATTCCAGCAAAAGATTTTGCAAATATACGCAATGACCAACATAGTCAATCCAGCAAAAGTTATGTTATGTTAAAATATGTTGCATAAAGCTAATATGAGAGAGTACACTTGTAAAAACAATTAGACATTTTCAATAATCATCATAAAGACAGTATTGCACTAGAAAAAAAAACATTAACAACATTATGTCATGGTTAAAAAACAAATATAGATAGTTTATTAGTAGTCGATTTGATGTCATATATGAATGATTTGTAATATATTGTGACCAGATGAATTTTGGATGATATATTTAGTCAAAATACATATTCAATATCTAAAATTTTTATTCAATCAAAAATCCACTCTCGTATGAATTGAGCACTTCAATTCAATGAAAATATACTTCTAACATTTAAACTTAAGTAATATGGACATAAAAATAACTATAATTCTGTTTTAATTAAAATTCAATCAAAAATTCTTTTTACCAGTAGTATGAATTGAGCACTTTAATTCAATTAAAATGTATGTGTAACTTACTAACATTTACCTGTAAGTTTCAGTAATATGGACATAAAAACCACTTGAGTTCTGTACTTATCCCTTTGCTTATTGCAAATCCAAAATTTAAAAAAAAATTTGATGAATAGTTTTTGACAATATGTATTTTTCATTAATATCAGGAATTCCCATGCAAAAACATTTTTTCTTTACAAAATGGCTTGTATATGTTTATTTAAAGTTTTTCAAAGCAAGATTTTGTCTGATTTTCTAGAAACAGACGATTTTGCATTGATAATTCACAAGCCGTGAGTGTGATGTTTAAACATTGATAATAAAAACCATAAACACTGGATATAGTAAGTTTTTAGGAATTCCTATTGCATAATAAATTAGAACATAAACTGGTCCCAACAACACAACTTCTTTAAGATGCCATTTTAATTTCTACACACATACATATTGTTAAAGTACAAGAAATGTGTTCTATATAGATGTACCAAGAACACTTTAAACCTGGGATATCAATAAAATAGACACAAATTGAACTTGTATAATACACATTACAGTCTGACTGTCCAACAATAAAGCACAAAACAGAACAAATATAACAGGATTAGGATATAGCGTTTTAACTTGCTGTCAAGCACAATTTGGCTGTTGAATACCAATGGGTGTTTTTGTTTTACACCACGAGCTGTCTAACAATTAAAATGTGCTTCTTACAGTGTTTAAAGATTTTAGCTTTGTTAAGTTTAATTATAATTTCCAATTAATGTCTATAAAATATATCTTTAATTCTAAAATATTAACACTAGCAAGCAACTATAAATGATTACAATTGAGAACTTCAGAATTACAAAAGTAAGATTGTTGATTGAAGAACTGACGGAAAATCGATAATTTATCATTGCGGCAATGGTATATTACAATTTAGGCTATTTCTTGTCAAAACTGAAAACATTCATAACATTACTCAAAATAAAGTAATTTGAAATTTTCAATATATTTAGTTTTCATTTATATCTTACATCATGCATCCATAAAATTTAACATTATATAAAGCATTAAGTATAGAATTTATTCAATAATGGTTATAAAAAGAAAAATTGGAACATATATATTACGTAGTCTTGATTTACACAGTATCCGAATTTGACTAGATCATTGACATATTTAGTTATCAGCCCACATATCTACATTTGAAATTACACACCAATAGATTCTGCCATTTACGAATGACCCCAATAAGCTTGGTTCCTCCGCAATCTAAATTTAACAAAGGTTGATTTCCACAAACTTTGGACGAGTGAACATTGAATAGAAACATAATTGACCCCTATGCCCAACCAGAGGAAACCCAAATATAATGTATTTTGAAAATACCTAATACAAAATAATCAAATTAATAAATTTACAACTATGTTACATTTGTACTTTTACAACCATGTCCCATTTGTCCTTATACAAATAAAGACTAATCTCCATAAAAATGGTTTTTAAAAAGAGGAATGCATGAATGGGATTAATTGCATTTTGAAAAAGAGCTTGTCATAATGACATTAAACACGAATCACATTAAAATTAAAATCAATTATAAATATCACACTCTATTTTCACTTGCATGGACGAGTTCTTCTACTTTATCAATGACGGCATCAATAAATGGTCTTTCCATGGGATTCACAGACATCAACCAGGTCACTGTTTCTTCAATCTTATTACTGAATCTGTTAAAGTAATAAATATAAAGAAATGACAGATTCTAAGTCACTTACCACACAATAATATAAGACAATTCAAGCGTTATTAATTAATACTCAATGATCCTATACCAGTTTTGAAATAATATGTTATTTAACTTAGCGGAAGTATTATATTTAGACGTTTATTCACATGACAAGTCCAGAATCAACTCTCTAGACCATTGGATAACTGGAATATTGAATGAATTAGAATATCTGCACCATATAATAATGCAACGTTAAATTAGATAATCAAGACTTTAGTATTATTGTAGTTATGGTGCTTGACAATCAAGACTATTAAGTAATTTGATTAACATTTTCAACATATTCACTTTTCATTATCTATTTTTAATCTAAGAACAGCCAACTCGTAATCTGCATCTTTAACTGAATCTAAATATGGGTGTGCAAACATATTCAACATTTGCAAACAATCAGTTTGGCTTAAACAGATATATTTTAAAATCATATAAGTATTAATAAACCAAAACTTACCCAGAATTTTCTTTAAATTTTAAATTTCTACCGAGAACAGCTAAAGCTATACTATCACCTCTCTGATAGACTTTCTCAAACGGTGATTCTAGAAATGCCATAGCATACAATACACACCCTAATGACTGCAAAAAACAGAGACATATTATTAAGATAATTTTTATTAAAGCACAAGTATCTAAACGTAGCATGTTAATAAATTCAGAAGTAGTATATCCATATAATTGTGTTTATTTTTAACTAATTCATCACTTTTAACAAGCAAGAACAATTTATGACACATAAAACATACATTTTGCAAGATCTAAATCTGTCAATTGCTAGACTTCGATATTTACTTGATTAGAACCTGGTCTGCTGCTTCTGATTAAAATCAAAAACGGATAATCGAGACTATGTTTTTTATCGTATCGAATTTAGTAATGATGATCGTGGCTAGGCGCAAAATTCAATCTCTAAATACTAGCTTCAGGGTGAGTCAATTTAGCTGAAATTTTCAGCAATATCCCTTTACATTATCTAGTTTTTAACTAATATAGTGAGAACTACTAGATTTTTATCTAATCTCGCATAATGTATATTTAATAGACATTTTAAACATACCCAGATGTCTGTTCTCTCATCTACAGTAGAGTTAGTTTCAACATTAAATAATTCAGGAGCTCTATATAACATAGAACATCGTTCAGCTGCTATATCCTATAAACCACATAACACAAAAATTGTAAATCATAAAGGGCGTGTTATAAAAAAACATTGGTAGGGGTAAACATACCAGCAGTACGGATACAGACCACCAATTTTTTTCCCCAGTTGCTTTCAATGATGCATGTATGATTTATCTCATAATTTACACCTTGAAATTATGATCAGTTCAATAACCCTGTTTAACCCAATACACATTGCAGTAAAAATCATTGGTGCTAGTAATACAAGCTTGTCTGTGGGCCGTGTGGGGCTGTGAGGCTAAAATGCAATTGCCTAAAGAAAAACTATATTATAATAAGGATTGCATAAGAAGTTGAGAATCCCTACCTGCAAAGCTCTACCTTCAGCTGATGTTTTTATTTCAACTCTGGCTTTAGCTGCTGATCCAAGATCCATTATAATAGGTGTAGAATCATCTGCTATCATTATATTAGCTGGTTTTATATCCCTATAAATACATGTATAATACATTCCTATCATTATATCAACTACAATTTATACGTGTATTTAGTTACCTAGTTTGTATCAGATTTTGGATTATTGATACCACATAGAGTAATTTAGTTATCCTGAATGTGTAAAGTCTGTAAGAATAAGCATTACATGTAAATCCTGTTGGTAGAAGTCCTGTGATCAAAGTATTAAATAAACAACATATACCAGTATTTGAATTTGCTGGCTTTTTACCTGTGAGCATATGGTGGATTATAATGATGCATGGCTTTTAATCCATTACAAATTCCCAAGAACATGGTCCATAGTTCGGGTTCCCCCATTTTCTCGCCTTTTTTCTTTAATCTCTCCATCATATCTTCTACTGAACCTCTCTTAAACCAGAATAAATAAATCATAAGTAAAAAAAAATAAAGGAAAGACATTGAATGCAGAGATAAAAACAAGCTTTTCATTTGTTTTCTTTATGAATTTCTTATTTATGCCCCCATCAGACCGGGGTGGCGTACTTACTGCGCTGCTGTGACCATACGGCGGCCAGAAAATGCACAAGGTCGCGGGGAAAAAAGTGGAAACAACGTGCAAAAATGTCCAAAAAATTTCAAACTTGAAACAACTTGTATTTTCATGCTCAAAATAAACTTGTGACTTGGCCATAATTGGTGATCATGGTGACCACAGCACAATAGCTGGCATTTCCACCTCGCTTATGGGAATCTTAACGCGCTCTAAAACAATTTTCCATCGCCGTAGCAGCGCAGTAAAGATGTCAGCCCGGTCGGACGGGGCTACTACAATAATTTCTTGATGGATCTAGACTCACCCTGTAGAAAGGCATGACAATCAAAACTTCACTAACAACATCAACAGCCTTCGTATAATGATTAATGGGATTTAATGTTGATTCTTCAATGGGGACAATGTTGATATGATGGAATGTCTTCATTACTTCTACTTCCTGCATGGCAACTTTTTCATCTTCTTTGGAATGACAAGTAATTCTCTTCAGTGCCAACAGTTTATGAGTTTGTGCATCTTCTACAAGATCAATGAAGCTAAAACCACTGAAATATTAACCCCGTACATTCAGATAATTAAAAGCAAAATCCACCATGTTTTTTATAAATATTATCAAAATTATGTTTAAAATTTAAGCTTTGTTTAACAATATGCCTTTATTAATAAAACACAATTGTTGATTTTCAAACAAGACATAATACAAGTGCAATATGTGTTCAGTATACACAAGTAAATGAAGTGGGAGTAACAATAACCTACATATTTTGAAATTTAAAATCTAAAAACATTTTGGTTTAGCAATGATAGTAAGCTTGCATTGTTAGAAACTAAAAGCATGCTATAACAGATATTTACCCTTCTCCAATTCTTGATCTGGTGTAAAAGCGACGATTGTTGATAATTACAGACTCTTTACCACAGACACAGCCCATTTTTAATATTAAACTGATACCAAAAGTATTCATCAGATGCTGACAGTATTTTTCATCAAACTTCTTTTGGGGCTAATTGCAAAGGCCAACAAATATGCTAAGTCATAACCATAAAATCTAAAAATATAATAGTAACTCCTACTAGCTAGTACTCACAGATACATGTACATTCAAGTATTTGAATTAAAACAATTTTGCAAGGTTATTTGAACTATGTTTTAATACCAATTTTCAATTAAACCTAACATCTCTTTTTAATCTCATTTGAAATACTGCTACTTGCTTAAATCAATAAAATCAAATAGTAAATTAGTAATGGTTTGAAATATTTATAGCTTGAACAAATCTGAAAATTGCCCCACATTCTAAACATTTATCATTTTAATTGAATTGCATCTTCGAATAGCATTCAAAATTTATTTATCTGTTTATTTATACCATTGCCAGAACTAAAATAATGTAATTAGTTTTTGTCTGTATTATATATATAATTCAACGTTGTACATAAATTATTCACCTAAGACCTAAACCAAAGGAAGCAAATTAATATAAGCCCACTTGGCTTGTTTTTGTATCTATCATATTTACGCTTTTCATATTGTATAATATTCTCGAAATACATACTGTTTAAACCATTCAAATAATGAATTACAATATTTGAATAGCTACATGAGCATTCAATGTAACCATAATATTACAAAAAAGCCATGATATCTCTTGATGTTGCAATCATCTAACAATATAATGTTGATTAAATCATAAAAGTAAATGCATGTGAATCTTGCATATTCATTCAAAATGACAAAACCTGGCTTTATCATTCTGATTATGGGAGTGAACCATCAAAACTGCTATTTTACAGTCATTGACTGAACGAGCTCAGCCTGCAAAATGTACATACATCAGGCATATTAGATAAAATGTCTGTTTAGTCATGGGGCAGATATCATTAGACGAAATGGCTTAAAGGTTTGTCTTTTGGATCTGTGTTTTTAACTACGAATGAAGGCATTTGGCAAATTGGTTTTTTTCTCTTTCCAGCATGTGGCATCCTGGAAATGAAATTTTGCAATACAATAACAAATGTAACTCTTTCAAAAAAAAAACCTTCAAAACTACAGTGTCTATTAATAATATCCATGGCATCAACTAAATAATTCAAATAAGCTGAAGGTGCAACAAAAGTTTAACGCGACCTGAAGATACTATTCACTAAGAAGATCGACATGATGGCATTCAAATAAATGCAATTCTTCATCCTCAATCATTTCTTAGATGATAGGTTTTTGAGTGTTACAACCATATAATTATGTCAGAGTCATGCTACCGTTATCAATAATATTGATTAGCCGATCATTTAATTAACCAACATTGATTAATTTATTGTTTTAGGTGTTATGTTTGACAATACCACTGATGTGATTTACAAAACTACTCAATATTTATTATAAATATAAAGTCAAAGGCCTACATATTTTGTTTTACTTCTAGTGACATCACTTATACAATAGTACAATCAATAATATAGAGCTCAGCTCTAAAGCAGCGCGCGAAGAGTGGTGCTTGATAAAGCTCTTTTCCAGTAACACAGGAGCGTAAGTAAATGTCATCCACTGACTGTTGATTTAAAAAAAAATTCAGACCGGAACCGGATACACTGGGCAAAATTGGCAATATACGCATGTCAGCGCATGTCAACTTTCTAAATCTTGCCCAAGCCAGATTACACCTCTCATAGAAATATTTCTATGAGTATGACGCGTCTAATCAATGACAACATATTTTTGACATCAATGAAAATAAATCAGCTTCTACTCAGGCAAGTGCTCTACTCAGGCAAGGCCTGTTACATGTAAAATATCATGAACCATGTCAAAAGTCTTATAGGCCTGGTATGGAATCTATGCCATTGTCGATTTTATATTCTTTCACTGGTTTATCGTGCAAATTACCGGTACAACGTTTCAATATTCAAATAAAATGGGGGGGGGGGGTGTTGCTGCGTTGAGCCAAGTTGAGGTTGAGCAGACGATTATTTTGTTTTATTCATTGATTCCAAGTCCAAGCCAATTAAGATTGACACATGATTATTTCCTACTTCAAACGTTTCTGTTTGAATTCAAAAATCAGTTATATGAAGAATGTTTCAAAATTTATCCTATAAATTTGTGGAAAAGATGTTAGTTGCATACGTTTTGATAATTTTCTTTAAAAACTGACAACAAAACCTGCCATATTGGAAATTACAAATTGTAGAACGAGAAAACCGATGGCAGTTTATGAAACGAAGTAAATAATATCAACCAATTATCACCAAATGATAAAAATATTATTCAGGGCATAATCTATTTTTGATTGATAAAAAAGCAAATCTATTGAAATAATATTAAAATATCTACTGTACTAATTTATAGGATTTAGAATGGTTTCAATAAGTCCATATAATTATCCGTACTTCACAGTTTTTACACAACTTTCAATCTCGAGATTTCTCGTATTACGAGATTGCGAAAATGGCTGATCCGAAATATGCTAATCTGCCTGGAATTGTGAGAATATTTACTTTTATATCAATTATATCTTTTATTTTTTAACATAATATTCATCTAGACTGCCAATATTATTTACGCATTTACCCTGAAGTTTGTTATTGCACACCTAATAGTGGAAGATGCTCATCGGCATCCATTTATTTACCTGAGTGACAGGGCAGTGGCCACAGTCTGTCAGCAGTCAGCTTGAACTTGGATAATAATGACTCACAATATGTCAACAGACTGTCGTTCATATCTCTCTTTGCTCGTGCGCCGTACATGCAGTTAGTTCAGTTCAATTCAATTTAACATACTGCAATGAAAGATTTGAATTGTGTTGTGTTCTCTATGTCAGACTGTACTGTAACTCAACTGTGTGTTCCTCCAAATAATTGTGTTACTTATTTATTACCATTATTGATTTTTTCAATTGAATAACTAGCCTATTAAACTGTTACTTCAGGTTATATTTATACACCATTTCTCATCGCCATCTATTTCATCAACTCCAGAAATCTTTAAAATTTCAGGATACCAATTCCCCAGATGTTTTTGAAACAAGTGAATTACCTGAAGATGATCAAGTCGCACAGATTGAAGCGGTTAGTTTTCTTTCATCATAAAAATAGATAATTAACTTAAAGCAAGCTCTTGGATTTCACATGATATCTGTTCATTAAAGTGGGTTTGAGTACGCAAACCAAAAACTATTTATACATTTGAAAACCCTGAGAATACAAAGATTTGTTATTGTTTTTATAAATTATAGAAAGAATATTCTAATATAGAGAATACATAGATTTTTTATTGTTTTTTTAGGAAGAATGTGATAATGATAATATAGAAAAGGTTAAATTAGATACTAAAGCTGCTTACAGTGCCTTTAAAGGTAAAGGTGTGAAATCTGATGGAGTTGGTAAGTAATGGAATCCAATTTGAGAGTTGTTTCATACAGTTTAAGATCGCTTAAGTATAAAAGTATTGAAATAACCGAGCTAAGCTTGTTTTTCCATTTACTTACACTACTGGTACCAAGAGCTTAACCAAAGCATATTCGATATGCAATTAGTCCATTATCCTAATGCGACTCTTTTAACATTACTATATACTGCATGCATTACCATCATAAAAGCAAAGACCCAAGTTTCGGAACCAATTGTTTTATTATATGTCTGCAAATCTTGTCACCTTTTTGGTGTCCATTCATTATTTATTATGATTTTAAATATTTTGTTGTCTATGTATTTTGGAAAAGTTTAACCTTGTGATCAATTATGAAAATTTTGTTACAGATTTTTCCGACCGTATTGGAAAATCGTCTAGAACTGGCTATGATGTTTCTCAGACAGAATATGAAATTGTAAGTTATTTTACATATCAGGATCATAAAGTAAAAAAAAAAGCAATCTTCAAATTTTTGTTTTTATAAATGCTTACAGATTAACACAACAGCCTTGGTTCACTTGAAACAGTTTGAAAGATGAAATCAGCAATCAACAGTTGTGAATTAAACAAACAGTATATGCTTATGTATATGTTGAGGGTGATGGCGACCAATCGATAATTCAAGGGTCAAAGTTTCATTGTGAGAAATATTTTGTGGAACTCAAGAGTCATTCCCATTTCTCTTTCACTTTATTTGCTAATCTGCTGTGTCTAACCTTATCCTTGGCTTGATAATTCACAGGCAGCCAAATTAAAATTATTCTAAATCAGATAAAGATATATTTCTTTGAGATCGACTTATTCCTAAATTGTCAGGAAAATTCTATTTACTCACTGCCCATAACAATAAAATTGAGAGATATTTTGGGAGGATGCATGTCATTCTGTTGCAAAGCACCACCACATTGTTCAATCTGCTAGTTGATAGGATGTGATTGTGTTGTTATTTTAGTTATAATGAGCTTACTAATCAGTTTCAGTTGATAATTTAAGAGAGCAATATAGATGACGTATATATTTACAGGTAGGAGAAGGTGCTGCTGTTCGTGAAACACCACAACAGAAATATCAAAGATTACAGCATGAAATGAGAGAATTGGCTGAAGAAGTTTCTCAAATAAAGGTCAGTTTAAGAAATTTGAAAGACACTAATTTTATTTTGATTTAAATCTTGTATTTTAATGTATTTATTGACAGCACACGTCTTTGTTTGATTTCCATTTTAAATCATTTTATCATGAAAAACTGCTGAATGTTTTTGTGCTACGTTATGAAGAAATTAAAATATCCCCAAGAAATCTAATTATACACCAAAGTGACTTTGATTTGTCACGCCTTCTGTGCAACATGATGATTTATTTTTTTTGCAAGCCCTCCGTCCAGAATCACTGACAAGGGAAATCCAGGCAGATAAATTATCAGGATCTTGATTGGCCAACCCCTTTCCTTATTGTCCAGCATCATACTCACTGTGTCACCCTTGCTTCTGAAAACATTTAAATTGTGACAACCTTTATTATCATGAAATATCTCCTGGTGTGTATTAGATGGCATGTATCTTAATTTTAAATTGTGCAGGAAAGTGTAAAAGATGAGAAGTCTACGGAGAAGCTATCACCGGTAGCGATGGGGAAACAGTTAGAATATTTACAACATCAATTAACAGATCTACATCTAGAGAAACTGCTAGGACCAGAAGCTTCAATTGATTTATCAGATCCACAAGGAGCACTCAGACAGTATGTGTATTTAATTACTTTTTATACTCCCACATTTAATGTGGACATATATGGAGAAATACTGAATTAATTTTGGACTGATATTCATTGTTGAGATTCAATTTCCACTAGGGATTCACAATCCAGAAATGCTGGGACTTTAAAACTTCCAAAAAGTGTGGGAACTTCCAAAAAGTGTGGGCACTTCCAAAAAGTATGGGCACTTCCAAAAAGTGTGTGCACTTCCAAAAAGTGTGGGAACAAGGTTTAAAAGATATATTTCATATGAAGTAACAGTTTTATAATATTCCTTATAAGGAGACAACAAGTAATTGTTTTACCTTTTTTTCAGACGTTTGATATCTCAGTTAGAATCCTATAAAACAACTACAGGTGCTGCTGGGGATAAAGGTGGAGACAAATCTCCAGCTTCTGGTGACCACGTCTCCTACAGTTTATACTATAGACCAGAACAAGCTCAGTTCAGTAAAAATGCTAGGGTAATTATGTATTTTATTTATTGATTAAAGTTTCTAGGAGCCATCCCAGATATATTTTAGGGAATAAAAGTGATAATTGCAATTAACGAGTCGCTCAAAAATTGAATTGTAAAAATCCCCATTCTTCAATACCCAATATGTTGAATTCAAATGGTATTTGGGACTGTACAACGCAGTGGATGCTTACGTCTACCACCCCCACCCACCCCAGATCCATTCAACTTAATTAGATTGTTTGTGATTTCTGCGTATTGTGTCATGTCTGTAGATTGGTTTTTGTGTAAATTATGTGGTACAGTCCCTCTTTACTTACTATTAAACCAACCTTTATCAATATATACCCACTTAGATCTACAGTTGCTCCTAATTAAAGCTTGATTGTTTCTGATTTCCAAAATAACACTGGTAAACGCTGACTTGTCTAAAACATATCTTCTGTGATGATTGTTATGAATAACTACAATAAAAACAATTTGTATTAGATTAAATATTTAGACGTTTTTATTTTCTCTATTGTATTACAGATGGCTAATTTAGAAGAAAGAATAGAAAGACTACAGGCAGTTATTGGACAAAACCCAGACAAACTGGTAAGATGTTATATTTTGATAGATATTTAAAAATTAAAGTGTGGAGTAGTAACTGTATTGTATATATTCGAGTCACAATGGCTCAGTCAGTATGACACCTTATACTGACCTACTCAGCAGGAGGTCCAAGGTTTGAACTTATTGTTGGTTTTGAAAATTCCTTGGGATTTCCAACCATGTTTTCACAGGCCGATAGGACAAGGGTGGAGAGCCCGGCAAAGACAAAATGTCTAGTTGATCAAATGGGACAAAATGTCGAGGTCTATTCATGTACTTGTTAGCATACACGTACACAGAGAAATGCTGCTGTCTCTGCAAATTTATCCTTTGATTTATTCAAATGGGGATGCTCAATTGCAGGACTGAAACTTCCAACAAATAGACAGCATTACAATATAGTGACACCGAATTGAGTTGAGAATGAGAAATAAATCCCAAAGAACAAGTTTCTGCTGTGGTCAATATTTTCCTTTTGCTAGTTGTTGCATGATTTAACTGATTGTCTCTGTCCACAGTATTGAGACAACTTAATATGGTGGTGTTTCATCAAGTACCACCTGTATTTTATTTACATATAAATGTTGTTTTACAGGGTGTGTTGACAGGTGACACAGAAAACAAAAGTTTGCTGGTAAGATTTATCTCCCTTCTGCCTGTCAATTTGTTTTAATTGTATCATACTTTAATATTCAAGTTTATGTTGACTTTTATTTAGTTAGTTCCTAAACTATACAAACACGGTCTCTATCTTACAGACTATGCTGAACACCTGTACAAATTGGGTGCATGTCTAGTCTATACAAATATTTTGACAGCCTACCACAGATCTATTCACTAATAGTTTTAAAATCTATTGTTGCAGGGGGGGTTGGGATGGCCTAGTGGTCTACAGTGCCGCGGCTTCAACCTCTGGCTGGCCGGTCACCTCTGGCTTGCGGCTGTGGTTTCAATCCGTGGTTTCAATCCCTGGTGTGAGCGTATGTGGCATGGAGATAGGGGCAACTTCTCAACCTCGTGGGTTTCCTCCGGGCACTCCGGTTTCCTCCCACTGCTAAAGACCCCTATGCGCATGCGAATTATTGAAATAAAATTGAAACCATATGTTAGTCCCAAAATGACCTAGTCCCATGTCTCTCTCTCTCTCTCTCTCTCTCTCTCTCTCTCTATTGTTGCAAGTGCAGTATATTTTAACAAATAAATAGAATTTAGAAACAGACTGGTTATATAAATATAAATTCAAATTAAATCCATTATATCCTACTTGAGTACTGGATGCTTGACGAATTAGAAATATTAATGATACTAGTATATTGTATATTTTTAGGGAGCAGTAGGGGTATTGAACTCTAAATTAAGTTTATTAGATCAAAGTAACCTAGAACAAGTGGAGGCCAGATTACAAGGTGTTCTTCATAAACTCGGACAAATCACAGAGAAAAAAACAACACAGGAAGATACAGAGAAACAAAACAAGGTAAAAAAAAATGCAGCTTCTTACATATTTACGAATAATCTGATAGATTTCGTTTCGTTTTTTTATACTTTTGTTGGCCGACACTACTTGAAGATCTGACCAGTTGTCGTGATCTGTCACGTCAGAGATCATATGTGAGCCTTTTGACCCTATGACGTCATACATTTGATTTACTAATCAACATTGATGTTACTAGTGGATTACCCACGGTTCTGTGCAAAACACACCTAAACCTTGCTGTATCAGACCGTTTGATTGACCAATCGCTCACACCATTTACAACACATCAATGATAACAACTCTTCCAGATCCTAGTGTAGTAAACACAATTTTGAAACATGAAAACCAAAAAGGATCCGTGTTTAAATTCTATTGATTTACAAACTATTGATATTCTATATTATCATTTTTCTTATTTTGTTACTTCTCAAAAAACTGATCTACATTTAATCATTTAGCAACATTATCATGTTTATCTCTTCTTGTTTTTTTTTTTAAAACATTTTTCTACGTGGTGGTGAAAATTCTGTTTATCTCTTATCTTTCTAATGGTTTGATAAATCTTGTTGAATTTTAATGTATTTCATATATACATTTCATTTCATTAAATACTTTATTGTCTGTGGTTTTATGCTGTATTCATTTTAATGTGGTGAATTGGAGAGTATTGTAGTTTCCAATTTCAATTCAAGTCACAAATTTGAAAGTTATCTTAATGCTTGAGTTGATAAAATTCACAAAAGCATTCATAAACTCTCACCTTAAACATACATATGATAATATTATTGATGAATGATTTGAACAGGTATCAGAGTTGTATGATATTGTAAAGAAATGGGAGTCATATGGTAATTCACTACCTCAAGTTATTGACAGACTTGCTGCACTTAAAGATTTACATGAACAAGGTAAAAAAATATGCTAGATAGAAGACTTTATGTAGCCTTTTAACCTTTTTTATATGCCCACATTTTCATGTGAAAATTGGACCAAATCTGCCATACAAAATTGCTGCCATTCGTACTTAAATAGTATAAATATATGGTATAACCCGAAGATCTTGGTTCCTTCTGATATTCGCGCATATCTGATCATAACTTTCTGAATTATGTCCCTTGATTGTATAAGAAATCACTTTTTTTGTCTTGTTCTCTATCCATCTCTTGTAAAATGTGGACGTATCCTGCCTGACAGCCGCTGGTTTAAAAACAAAATGACAACTCCCAATCTGATTAAAATACAGATCCATATTTTGTCTCGTTAATTAAAAATTTTGTATGACCTACATTACATAAAGATCTGACCTGTTGTAACGATACGGAGCATCAGGTATCATACGAGTGGCTTTTGACCCTAGGTCATCATACATTTGATTAAACTCAGGATTGATGTTTCTAGTGGATTACCCACAGTTTCATGAACCACACGCTTCAAGCTCGTCCTAGCAGACCATTTCATTGGCAAATCCTTTAAAAGACCAGTAAAACAAAATTTTGAACCATAAAAAATGAAACGAAATAGGATCAGTGTTTTTATCAGATTGTAAAACTTCCTGATTAGTATTTTCTTTTGTGTGATTTAATGAGGCCATGGCTACTTAAAAATAATGTCACATGTTCGAGTTCAGTGTGAACTGAGATCATCACATATTGGATGGTATGAAAATCTATGGTCACTGTCGGGGCTAAATTCTCCTCCGTCTCATTTTGAATCCAAATTATATTAGATATATTAGTAACATCTTATATTGTGCTATCAACTATTTTGGAACTATTTTCAAATACATAATTTGAATTTAAAAACAATATTTTTGTACTTGTAGCTCTACAGTTTAGCCAGGCATTAGCTTATTTGGATACAGCCCAACAAGAGATAACCTCTAGTCTTAATTCTCATGGTGATATGCTGAAAACGGTAAGTTGGTCAACACACCAGTATACTCTACATTTTATTTATAGATCAAATAAATCATTCTGATAAAGACCATGATATGTTTCTTGTCAACAAAACTATTTTTTTAACCTATATGAATAAGTTTGCTGTTGACCCAGTTTATATGAGTTTATGTTGGATATGTAGGTTATTTAATTGTACTATGAACCGGCGTCTAGATTTCTGTTGAACAGCTATTTTGGGTGGACTATTTAAAAATGTTTTCTATTGTATCGATTTCCTCACATATATATCATATTATCCTTTCATTGTTATTATTAACTTTGGAAATCTTAAAGTTGTAAGGGGGGTTGGGATGGCCTAGTGGTCTAGAGTGCCGCGCTTCGACCTCTAGCTGGCCGGTCACCTCTGGCTTGCGGCTGTGGTTTCGATCCCTGGTGTGAGCGTATGTGGCATGGAGATAGGGGCGCCGTCTCAACCTCGTGGGTTTCCTCCGGTCACTCCCACTGCTAAAGACCCCTACGTGCAAGCGAATTATTGAAATAAAATTAAACCATACGTTAGTCCCGAAGTGACCTGGTTTGTGTCCAGTGGACGTTAAACCCAATTTCTCTCTCTCTCTCTTAAAGTTGTATAGTGGTCAATGGTGATTTTAATAATTGTAAATACAATTTGCCTCTGATAACCAGACTAGACGTGTTATACAAAAGTGAGGGAGTAGGGCAAACATATAACCACTGGTCACATCTTTCTGATAGTTTACGAACAAAACTGACAATGGAGATATTATTTCAGTGTTGTCATGGAAGTAGCCTACAAAATTTCAATTTTCTACAAGATAAATTTGGGATTATAGTTGTTTGAAGATAACCAGAAATTATTAAAATACTGTTTAAGTCTTTACACAAAAGGTCTCTGGTGTCATTCAAATATCTTCTATATTGAATATTTCTACTTTTTATGTTCTGATTACAGCTTCAAGGATCATTTAAACAGAACACAGACATGATTAAATCCAACACAGAGAGTCTTGATGCTAGAATAAAGGGATTGA
Source organism: Patella ulyssiponensis (assembly GCA_963678685.1). Classification (NCBI taxonomy): domain Eukaryota; kingdom Metazoa; phylum Mollusca; class Gastropoda; family Patellidae; genus Patella; species Patella ulyssiponensis. The sequence goes on along the minus strand of OY783225.1, from coordinate 84,219,810 downwards.
AGAAATCTTGAAGTGGTACATTGGAATAAAAGTAAACGAATATAAAATATGAAATCTCTATATATGTGCAGTGCTTTCCTTTAAAGGTGTCTTGGTCTTCTTGTCACATCGTAGATATTTGTATCGAAGAATAAATTATTGAAATTTAAATCCTGTTATTGTAATCTGTTGATTAAGAGCATCAGCATATGATTTAACATTCTGTATTAAGTTGCCTTCCTAGTAAGAAACAACCATGTCATATTAGAGGCTTGTGTGGCTAGCCACAGTAGGACTTAAACCCCATTTTATTTCATTGTGTGGCTAGCACAAATACGACCACCCAAGATATTATCTTTGAGTTATTTATTACCTTATATTAAGCTAGAAAATGGGAAAATAAATTATTTCAAACAGTTTTGTAATCTCTTTAATTATATCGTTTAAATTATTTGATTATATTTTTTATGGTTGCTATGGCAATATTTAAAGGTGGAAGCATTGTGAATTCCTTATTTTGAATATTTCTCGGTATGGTGTCTATTTAAGACCAAAAGAAAATATTTAAAAATTTATTCCCTAGTTTTGCCGGTATAATTCATAATACACTAGTATTATATGAGTGGAGAGGGTATATTTATTAAAAGATAGTTTATAAATAGAGTAGGAATATTAGAAAAGAATGAACTTTACCATTGTTGTCTGGGAAGTAGTGGAGCATTATTTAGTCCAAAAGGTATGTGGGGGACACATCTTATTGACCAAGTTTAAGAAATTTGAGAAATAATGAAACAAGACATACCATATATATTTGATTCACATTTTTGTGAATAATCATACAGTAGTAGTATTATAGGATATGTACTTGTTTTGATCTTTTTTTAAAACCATTTCAGTTTCATGCATTAATTGATAATTATATTTAGTTGAACCTAAATGGTAATTTTGGAAAATATTAATCCTTTAACATAATTGAACTTTCACTTACTGCTTGTATCTTGCTATTAGGTTTATTGATTAATAAACTGTTATTATCCATTTAAGGTTTAGATTTTATGATTTGTGTCGAAGCACTGTACGCTTACTCATTTTATAACATCGGGAATGGCTTCTCATTGGAGGGTGATTACATGTTAGAAACCAGGGTGCTGAATCTGTCAGTGTCTCCAGGAAGCCAGAAATAAGATCTGATAAATTGTACCTGCATGTATTTCCATGGGATCTGATTAAATTCTGTCAATCTGCAATGATAATTTCTAAAGTAATTAAAGTAACAATTCTGGTCTGGTCGATGTTTTTTGCCAGCGTAGGGTCACCTGTCCAAACCTTGTGGGCTTTCTCCCGGTCCTCCGGTTTCCCCTCACTGCTAGCGAATTATTGAAATAAAATTGAACGATATGTTGGTCCCGAATTCACCTAGTTTGTGTTTAGTGGAGTGCACGTTAAACTCCATTTCTATCTCTCTCTTTGCCAGGGTTGTATTGTATTCACCAAATAATAGTCATGTACATGACATTCTTTCTTCATCTTTGGTTTTAGTAGAATTCATAACTCCAAAGATGGCACCATCGGAAAGAAATTAATATCATTATTATACCCACATTTTCATGTGAAAGTATTGCGCCATCGCCCTGTCCATCCAGGATTTGTTTTTGGACAGTCTACAGGTAACAATTTTTATTCGATTTTGTCGAAACGTGAAATATAGGTCTATCTCCCAAAGATCTTGGTTCCTTTCCATATTTTTGTCATACATCAGACCATAACTTGATGTGGACACTCACAGGATCACGATATTCATCTGATCCTGATGAAAATTAAAAGGCATGTTTATAACCCAAAAATTTTATTTTTTTTTCAGTATTTGCACATATCAAATCTTTACTTGCTGAATTATGGCCCTTGATTGTCACAATTTTAATCCGATATGTAAAAAAAAAAGTTTGAATATATCACCGCTACACCCCAATGATGGTTGATATTTAAGAAAAAAAAGTTTGAATATATCACCGCAACACCCCAATGATGGTTGAAAATCAGCCAAAAAAAATGCCGGACGAAATGGCCGTGCTTCGTATGAAATAGTGTAAAAAATATGGTATATCAAGGTTGTGGACCCTCTAAAGGCCACAATTTTGATCCTATTCTAATGAAACTTTAACGTAATGGTTATATCACAAAGGTCTTGGTTCCTTTCAATAATCGAGCATATCCGAACGTTAACTTCTTGTGTTATGACCACTGATTGGTCGAAAAATTATATTTTTAGCCTGTGCACCCACTAGAAGTCACCATTTGTATTCAATTTTTTTAAACAAAATGTTTTAAATCTATCACCGTTAAACGAATTTCGTAAAATGACAACTCGTCCGCAAACAATGTAAAAGTATATTAATACCAAGATTGCTGACACTTTAGAAGTCACAAATTTTATCCGATTTTTGATGAAAATTGAAATATATGTTTATAATCTAGAGATCCACTTAACGGTGTAAGGGTGATAGATTTAAAACATTTTGTTTAAAAAAATTGAATACAAATGGTGACTTCAAATGGGTGCACAAGCTAAAAATACAATTTTTCGACCAATACAACATTAATTTGATTTTATGGTAAACATCACTGGTGATTTACCTACATTAGGTCGCTGATAAAAAGATTTCCTAAATCAACGATAAATATTTTTTTTTTTAAGATTATTCAGTGTGCCTTGATATGTCAAATATATCAGATATAGTACAGATCTACTAGTGCTAGTTCACATGTACTCGGAAATAACCAGATCTAATGTACACAGTCCACTTGCGCAATCATAGCAGATTTTACAATGAAGTAGTGATTTTTCGTACAATAGGGGTCCATAATCCAGTAAGTTACGGTTCGATATGCGCAAATAACGAAAAGAACAAGATCCCTGTATTATAAACATATATTTTATGTTTCATCAAAATCGGATAAAAAAAAATGTGTTTGTGTGTGTGTGTGTGTGAGAGAGAGTCAAATGGCTTATATATGTCATAGCTGTCAAGACATATGAATAATTTCAGGGGTGTAAAAATCCACTACCTTGACGCTCGGTGCTACCAAAAATAGCTTACGGGCTAGTGATCTTTTTAGCCAAACTATTCCGGGACTAGTGGCCTTTCACTGCTTTGTGAATTAAACTAGTGATGATATATATAAATAAACTGTAAAACATCTCACATTTATTTCTCAAATTCCAAGGAAAGCTCTGTCATAACAATAGATTTTCTGTTGTAAAACTTAGAACTGTATGGACATTTTTTGTACTACTCTTCTATTCATTCATTCTTGATATTTCATTGCTCCACCTTGCAAGCTTTGACAGCGTATAAACCAGGTACATGGGGACAGGAACGCCCTTATTAGACTATGGCACACCTATGTGATTTTTTCAAATTTTTTGAGTTTCTGTTTTTTCTGAACATTTTTTAAATTTTTAATCTTATTTTATCCATATTTGATGCTAAATGGTATAATATTTACTATCAAACATGTAATTCATATTTTAAAAAAAAATACCTTCCGATGTATTTATAAAAGAGAAAGGTAAGAGTAAGACACTTTTCTGTTGACGTTTCTTTTCCGTGAGGTACCTCTGTCGCTATTTACTTCAAAATAGTGAATAAAATTGGTTTACAATACAAATCAACTACCCAGTTCCTTTCCATATATATTTCTTTCGATAAAAACACACGTTTCAGATTTTTTAAAAAATGTAAAGTCAATTTATTTGCCATAAATCACTCGAGATTTTTTACATTTTATCTTATCGACATTTACATTTGAGTAGAAATGACGGAAGTGGTAATAAGGGAGACAACTCTGTCAATTAAAGTAACCCGAACGACTCATTCGACACACCTTTATTGACGATTTCTTGGAATTCATCGGCATTACGAATAGGTAAGCCGAATGAAGAATACGGGAAAATCACATGCGGTCAAAGATATATTGATTAAAGGATGAATGTCAAAAATTTGCGTTCAATTTAGAGGCAAATGGACACATTCTGGTCATAACAGGTCAAGCTGGAACTGGAAAGACATTTTTAGTAAAGAATATTTTTGACCGCATGTGATTTTCCCGTATTTTTATTCGGCTTACCTTTTCGTAATGTCGATTAGTTAAATCAACATAATCATTCCCATTACAAACTTCTAACTTTCCTAGCAACCAATTATAAAGAGAAACTTGATTAAATTCGCACATACTCCCAGAATAAAGCTTATTTTGATTATTTTCAATTTCAAATTTGTGCGCCAAAGCTACTTTTCAAGTATTTTTCATTCGGCCTAATGAAAATGAGTCATTCGGGTCAGATCAGATGACGGAGTTGTCTCCCTTATTACCACTTCCGTCATTTCTACTCAAATGTCGATAAAATGTAAAAAATCTCGAGTGATTTATGGCAAATAAATTGACTTTACATTTTTTTAAAAATCTGAAACGTGTTTTTATCGAAAGAAATATATATGGACAGGAACTGGGTAGTTGATTTGTATTGTAACCCAATTTTATTCACTATTTTGAAGTAAATAGCGACAGAGGTACCTCACGGAAAAGAAACGTCAACAGAAAAGTGTCTTACCTTTCTCTTTTATAAATACATTAGAAGGTATTTTTTTTAAAATATGAATTACATGTTTGATAGTAAATATTATATCATTTAGCATCAAATATGGATAAAATAAGATTAAAATTTTTAAAAATGTTCAGAAAAAAACTGAAACTCAAAAATTTTGAAAAGTCACATAGTATTATAGTTCTGGTCACTGTACCGTGTGCCATAGTTATAGTAAAAAGGGAGTTCCTGTCCCCATGTACCTGTGCCCATTTTCAAAAACTCCTCGGCTAATGACCGTTCTCACAATTCTGAGCTCTTTTCAGATTTCTAGACCACCTAAAGATAAGTTTTAAATGTTTCTACTATTAATTAAAACAGGTTTCGCTTTAGTTTTTATATTTTACGCAGACATTTTATTGCTTTAAATCTTCCTAGTGCAAAAACGGACAATTTGACCTTTTGACCTCCGGCGTCACTAAGAACAAAGATGAATTTAGCAAGTTTACATTTTTATTGAAAGAGTGATTATTTTGGATTTTTTTTAGCATATTTTCATGATACAAGAATAGCTGCGCATTCACTTTCAGTGCATATGAACTCATTTGACCTTTAACCCCGAATATCCCGAAAACGCCTCAACGGCGGACTGATTACCACTCTACTCAAAATTTTAGTCTAGGAAAGTTGGGTCTGATTTTGTGCCCATTTGATGGACACCCCTCCGCACTGAGCCTCCGGTCTATAATGTATAGGGCCTACAAATCTTCGAGCGGGAATTAAAGGATGTTAATTTACCGATATATATTACAAATGAAATGTGCTATATGAAGTATTTATATGGTCTTTAGTAAAAGAAAACATTGTTGTGGCTACCATTCCTGTTTTTGAACGTCAGATATGACATGAAACGAATATCGGTTTTTAGATTTTTTTAAACGTGTCACCAGTGCAGCCGAGCTGTGACCTGTTAACTGCAAAGGCGTTTTATAGCTGAGGCGCGGGAGGCGCAAGCCTCCTCGCAAAATAAATCAAATAAGTTTAAAATAAATAAAACGGGAGAAAAAGTGCTAAAACCGATGAGAAAAAATGAATATGTACTCCAGTTAGGGGGGCCCTAAATGCAGACAAAAGGGCCCCACGTCTGACAAAAGGGCCCCTCTAGCCAAGGGAAGGGGCCCCCGAGTCCGAGTCAATCGTTTTCTATACACTGTTACTGTCGAATCCACCACTGAATGAGAATGCAGTTATTGCATTCGCATGAAAATTATCAATCAAGAAATCACCATTCTCAGGCTTCAGACGAGTATCGAATTAGGCCCTCAGATTAAACCGGCCTCGGGGGGGGGGGGGGGGGAGGATATGTCAGAATGCCTCGCAAAAGAGAGCCCTTAAAATAGTATAGCCTCCGCCATGATAAACCTTAAAACGCCCCTGGTTAACTGTGTAGCCCTATATACTGATATAGGCAATCAAGCCTACGATCTTTATTTTAAAAAAATATACCCCCATTTGTGTGCCAAAATTTGGGATCTGCTTAGCATGCACAAACGATGCTTGTCGTCGAACTCATTAAAGAAATTCACCTAAGGGGCGTCTTCACAGTGTATAGTTTGACAAGATTTAATCTTCAATATATTTATGTTGCCTGCCAACATATCTTTTTTATAATAAAGATCGAAGGCTTGATTGCCTATGTCGGTATATAGGGCTACACAGTTAACAGGTCGCGGCTCGGTTTCACTGGTGACCGTTTAAAAAAATCTAAAGATAGGTTGCCAGGCAACGAAACATACGCCCACTGCAGCTAAATCGTCCGGGCAGTCAACAAGGGTTGTCGCATATTTTTACTTTTTTCGGTAATGAAACATTTGTAATACACAAAAATCTGATTAAAGGGACAATAACACTCTTGCTGGCTTGGCAGCTCCAGAAAATAAATAATAACCTTTATTCTAAGTACTAGATGTTTAAGTGTCGTACCTGTTGTATAAGTTATCCATTACAACCTATTTTACTTGTCCAGAGGGTTCGAAAATATTTTAAAATCCAAGTTACATTTGAAAAGGTTTACGTTAGACTTTTCAAATCAATTAGTTGAATTTTTCCAATTTTTTAAATTAGGCATGTTAAGATGAAATTTGTATCATCAATTAATTGGAATATTTTAAAATAATACAATTTGTTGACCAGTATAAAGATTGGGACATATTATTCAGTTACAACAAGAGTGGTATTGGGGCTTTAAGAGTAACAACTCATTATGTAATTATCAGAAAATTAGGCGTGTTAAGATGAAATTTGTATCATCAATTAATTGGAATATTGTAAAATAATACAATTTGTTGACCATTATAAAGATTGGGACATATTATTCAGTTACAACAAGAGTGGTATTGAGGCTTTAAGTGTAACAACTCATTATGTAATTATCAGAAAATCATTAGAATTTGTTTGCTTTTTATAAAGTTTTGCCCCACGCTAACAATTAGTATACGAAACATTTAATATCACGGATTTAGCTGTTCAGTTATCAAAATTCATTGAAAATCAAACTACATGTACTTGTTCGTTTCAACCAATCTGAAGTCAATCGGATAAGTTTGGCCTCTATAGCGTCACAAGAGTTTTTGAAGTTATCAAGGGCCATAACTCTTGCAGTAATTATTTGAAATCGCTGAAAATCGATAGGCTTCTTCGTCTCATAACCTTACACACTGTGTGTAAATTTAAAGTCAATTGGATATTAATTTTGGCCTCTAGAGCGTCCACAGGATTTTTCGAAGTGATCAAGGGCCATAACCCTGGCACTAATTATCGGAAATCGCTGAAAATCAATAGGCTTTTTCGTCTTATGACCTTAAACACTGTGTATAAATTTAAAGTCGATCGGATATCAACTTTGGCCTCTAGAGCGTCCACAAGATTATTTGAAGTGATCGAGGGCCATAACTCTGGTAGTTATTATTGGAAATCACTGAAAAACAATAGGCTTCTTCGTCTCATGCCCTTAAACACTGTGTATAAATTTAAAGTCAATCGGATATTAACTTTAGCCTCTAGAGCGCCCACAAGCAATTGTGGACGCCGGACGGACGGGGGCGACGACAATATACGACCACATTTCAATGTGGGCGTATAAAAACTGATATTCGTTTCATGTCATATCTGACGTTCAAAAACAGGAATGGTAGCCACAACAATGTTTTCTTTTACTAACGACCATATACATACTTCATATAGCACATTTCATTTGTAATATATATCGGTAAATTAACGTCCTTTAATTCCCGCTCGAAGATTTGTATATTTTGTATACTGCAAAGCACGAAAAAGCCTCAACTGATCGACAAATTAATTATTTTGCCGTATTTATTTACCTATTCAGTCTGTAAAGAATCTCAAAACGAAACAAATCAGTTTGATGTGCTGATAAAATATTAAAATAGACAGGATCGTAAAATTGTTGATATTATATACTATTCAAAAAAAGTAGGGGATATTTGATTTTTAAGTGTTATTAAAGTCACCTAATGAAACTGACGAAGAAACAAATGACAAAATGAAATGAAGTTCACATTCATCGATTTATTCCAAATGATTGTTAGACTAAGTAAGGCACAGACTGACCATTATAAGGGTAAAATGATACCCGGGGTCAAACAGCAAAGTTACCACAGCATTACAACAAAGTCAGTAACGGGTAAATCCTCCTCTGTTTGCCAAACAAGCATTGATCCGACGTGGCATACTCCAAATGAGACGTCTAAGGTCATTTTGGTCCAGATTGTCCCATTCCTGTTGCAACGCAGCAGCAAGTTCTTGGACATTGGCAGGACGTTGTTGACGTTGACGTAACCTCTGTCCAAGCATGTCCCAGACATGCTCGATGGGGGAGAGGTCGGGACTCAGTGCTGGCCAAGGTAATGTGGTGATGTTCTGTTGTTGGAGGTAACCTGTAACGATCCTGGCCCTGTTACATCTTGCGTTGTCATCCTGGAAGATGAAACGGCGGCCATGACGTCGTGCGAACGGCACAACATGGACTGCCAAGATGTTGCCCCGGTAGTACTGGCCTGTAACACGCCCTGCAACAACATGTAAAGCCGTTCTTCCAGCAACAGTGATGCCCCCCCCCCCACACCATAACAGAACCACCCCCAAATCGATCATGTCTGATGACGTTAACGTCTTGGAAGCGCTCGTTTCGACGACGCCACACCCTCCTACGTCTGTCCAAAAAATCAACAGTGAACCTTGACTATCTGAAAACATCACATTGCTCCAGCGTCGATTATCCCAGTGTTGACGATCCCTACACCAACGACGTCTTGCCTGAATGTGATGATCTCTCAAACAAGGGATCACGAGAGGACGTCGGGCGCAAAGGTGACCCCTATGCAGTCGATTCCGAATCGTCTGGCCACTCACTCTCACACCAGTGTCTGTTTGAAGACGAGCGCTGATCTGATTTGCTGTGATGACACGATTTCTCAAGGCCAAGGTACGGATAAATCGATCCTGGGCTTAAGTTGTCGCCCTTGGTCGACCTGAGCGTGGTCTGTCCTGTACAGATTGTGTATCACGGTATCTGGACCATAGCCTGCTTATGACAGACTGAGAAACATTCATCGTCCGCGCCACAACCGCCTGTGTTGTGCCGAACTGTAGCATGCCAAGGGCACGTAACCTTTCATTTTGGGTAAGCCGACGCATATCAAAATTTGTTTTCTGGTCACTAAAACAATTAAACTGATGTTTCCACCCTGGAATTCAATGCCACAATGACTGTAACATTCAAAGTCAGAGTCGTGCAAATCTTGGGTTGGACCCCCATGATGATCCCAAGCATCACCTGCATTCCATGCGGTAGCTATTGGTGCGTTTGGGCGTCACATGTAACTGGAAATGTTTCTTCTGTTAGGTACTATAGTGACTTTTTTCGTAGTCATTTGCATATTTTAGTATTATGCCCCCAAAATCAAATATCCCCTACTTTTTTTGAATAGTAGTATCACTCGAGTGCCATGCTGAGGGCCGATAGGGTCAAAGTTGACGACACACGGGTCACTGGAACCATTCGGCATGGCGTGTGTGTTCTGTGCAATGAACACGTGTAGTAAATTCTTTGGAAATAAATATCTGACATGTTAAATAATCAAAATTATCTTGTGTTTAAAAATACAAAGGTATGCTTTCAAATATTTGTGTCAGAACTAATCTAAAGTTTTTAAATCAACCTGATTTCAACTGGTTTATACGCTGCCAAAGCGTGTAAGATGGAGAAATGAAATATCAAGAATGAATGAATAGAAGAGTACGTACAAAAAATGTCCATACAGTTCTAAGTTTTACTACAGAAAATCTATTGTTATGACAGAGTTTTCCTTGGAATTTGAGAAATAAATGTGAGAGGTTTTACAGTTTACTTATCTATTTCGTCACTAGTTTAATTCACAAACCAGTGAAAGGGCACTAGTCCAGGACTGGTAAGGCGAAATAGATTACTAGCCCGTAGCCCCTGAAATTATTCATATGATGAAACTTAAAATATATTTTTATAATCCAAAAATCTTGTTCTTTTCGTTATTTGCGCATATCGAACCGTAACATACTGGATTATGGCCCCCGATTGTACGAAAAATCACTACTCCTGTATTGTAAAATCTGCTATGATTGCGCAAGTGGACTGTGTACCTTAGATCTGGTTATTTCCGAGTACATGTGAACTAGCACTAGTAGATCTGTACTATATTTGATATATTTGACATATCAAGAAACACTTAATAATCTGAAAAAAAAAAATGTTTATCGTTGATTTAGGAAATATTTTTATCAGCGACCTAATGTAGGTAAATCACCAGTGATGTTTATCATAAAATCAAATTAATGTTGTATTGGAATGGGTTATCAAAATCAAATCATTTTCTCTCCCCGCGAGGACTAAAACATCGTTAATAGACTTTTTCAGATCCATAGATTTTACATAATATTTTGAATAAAGAAAATATTTAGGTTTTCGCGTTACTTAGATAATAGACGACAATGTGATACACGAATTCAATGATGTAATTATTATGTTCGGTGAAGTGCGTAAACAGTTCAAATTTAACGGCAATCTTTAGTCCATTCTGCACGTTGTCTTTTAATATTAGCTTGTCGTAAGTGAATTTACAATTATACTTATGCATTGTCGTGTAGCATATTACTTTTGTATTTGTTCATTACAAAATGAACCCGAAACCATAGAGTAGGCTACTGATCGTGTACTGATTATAAAATGTTAAAATACAGGTGTGACGTCATCATTTGATGTTGGCGTTGGCCTACCATTATTTCAAATAATCGTACGGGCAATGTGCCAACCATACTAGTTGAAATGTGTACCCGAGTGACGTATTTCATTGAAATGCACGTGCAAGACATTGCGTGATATATCGATATTGCCCTCGTGCTATCGTACTCGTACAATACCAATATAATACTTAAAGATACGGTATCGGAGATTAGATAACGAGTTGGCAGTTCTCACTACAATAGTTAAAAACTAGCTAATGTAAAGGCAATTTGCTGATCCACTATTAATTTAGAACTAAGCGATTGAAATTTCCGCTTAGCCTCGGTCATCATTACTAAAGTCGGTAAGACAAACCCAGTAGTCTCGGTTATCCATTTTTAGTGGTAAATCACGAAGGAAAATACAATCCAACAAAAATCTCATGCTAGCCTCAACATCGAGAGTTGATTTTGGTCTGAATAGGTTATTTAATGTCTAATTAATAGTTTTTATAACATAAATATTGGATATTAGGATTCCATAGTCACGGCAAGATGACACCATCAATATTGATCGATTGGAATTTACCAATATTGAATTCTAATTCCACTTTTTTAATTTCGAACATTATGGAAAATACTGAGTAAGAGATTTATCTGCTTTAAGCATTGTTGTTTGAGGAAAGTATCATTTAGATCAGTGTGTGAGGCGCGTCTGTCTTAAATATAGGCTGCTTTCTCACATAACTGTTTACATAGGCGTACAAGCCAGGGGGGCAGGGGGTAGCTGCCCCCTAACTTTCGGGCAAGCTGACTTTTCGGGCAGACGGGTAAAGTGAAAAAAATATATATTTCATCTTCTAGGCAAATTAAGGTGCCCGAAATCTAATAAAACACTAATTTTACGGGCTGGAATAGCAGTAAAACGTGTTTGCGGCCGTCGAAATCTTCTTGGGGTCCATACAAAGTCAGCCCCGCTTCTTCGCCTCTCGAAGAAAACCAGCGCCGCTGTCTGTAAACCTGAAATTTTTTCGGGCATTACTAGTTTTGCATTTAATTGAATACCACTAATTTTTACTGAGTTGGCTATAGATTAAAACATTTTGTCTAGATCCACTCTACTTTGTGCGACACTTTTTCGGGCATCTGAGTGGGATTTCAGTTACAAAACCATTGGATACTTTTGGAGTTGCTTACATGGGCTAGAATAGCAGAGAACGCATTTGCGGTGGTTAAATTTTCAAAATTTTCTCCGGAAGGTTGAGGCCCCCATATACCCCGCGACGATTGATTGGTTGTTTGGAATTCGGGTCAGCCAGGTAGGCTATATTCGACCACATTCAAGTTGCCGTGTTCACAACCTGGAATAGTAGGAAAACGCGTTTTCGGGAGTTAAATTTTCAAAATTTTCTCCCAGCGGTCCCGACTTCGTGGACTGTAAACGATTGATTGGAATTCGAGTCAGTCACCTTAATTAGGCTATATTAGACCTCTTTGAAGTTGCTTTGTTCACGGGCTTAAATATCAGGAAAACGTGTTTGCAGGCCTCAATATTCCAAAATGTTCTTTGGGTGGGGTGGGAGTGTTCCATACATAGTATGCCCCGATCCTTCGCCTCTTGAGGAAGTCCGGCGTGGCTGTGTGTAAACTCGAAATATTTTCGAGCATTTCGGGTTCTGCCCCCTTATGACTGTTTATCGAATGTTTTTTTTCCAATAAAAATATGGCAATTTTAGTATACATCTATAAGTAGGATGTATTAAAGATGTCTGTTCGAGTGACATCAAATGTTGCACCCAAAGATAGTCTGATATCTCAGCGCAATTGAATGGTTAAAGTAGCTAAGTCTCTAATTGGATTATAAATACAAATTAGAATCCAATATTGGACCAATTCAATCCATATGGATGTTGTTATGTTGCCGTGAAAATATCCAATAATAACGACACAATGAACGTATTTTCGCTTCGGGCGCAAAGTCAATGAATAATGAAAAACGTATCCTAAATTACAATGCTACAGTAAATAGTATAATCGCTGATTCACAAATGATTAAAACTTTGAGAACGGACGAAACCGGCATAAACGACGAAATGACAAAAAATGAATATCAGGGGCGGACCCAGTAATTTTTGCAGGAGGGAGTGAGGTCAGTCCAAAAATGGTTAAGTTTTCATTCAGCATTTACAAAGATATAATAGATTGAAAATTTCCTTTTCAGAGGATATCAATAATTAAACTCATGACGTAAGTATATATAATATACTGTTGATAATTTAAATAAATGTTGCAAAATCAATTTGAATACATTTAAACATAGATTATGCAGTGAGCTATTAATTATTGTATCATATTTTTGCAATCTAATTAAATTATATTTAATTTACATAGGCGAATTTTGTTTGTAGGTTCTGATAAAACATAAAATGCGAATATAAATAAGAAAAAAAAATTGAAAGACACCCGATCATGAATTTAGAAACAGACAGAATATTTTATAAAGAGAATTTGTGAATGTCAAATGTTATTAAAGCGAGAATTTCATGTTTTCTTAGAAAGTCAAAACATGATTATTTCAATGTCTTTTGCGCAATAGGTTGTCAACTCACTATTATACGATCATAGATATCATTCTCACACTTAAAAATCATTCACACTGGAAATAATAACACAATTACCTCCCATGTTTTTCTATCTTCCAAGTGAATAGCTATCTTCAAACGTTTGTGCCAATAGTGAATTACGGGATTAATATGATTATTCTTTAACAAGGTAGAACTGTTTATAGATACCATCTATTTTAAGGCTTTATAGTAATATATTTTAAACAAAAATAAAGATACATTATGTAAGATTGAGATACAGAACTAGCCATTCTTGCTATATTAGTTAGAGAGTAGGTAATGTGAAATGAATAATTTCAAAATTCCATTCAAATTACTCTATTGGTAGCGAAGATATTAGCCTTTGACAAACGTGTGCAATAATTTCAACCACCGACCTGGTTGATCGAAGGTAAGTCTCGTTCCTCCATATTTGATTAAATCAAAGTATCGCTGAACTGTTTCAATCTATTTAATATCGAATAAATCTGATGTCATCGAAAGTTGATGTAACAAAGTTGTCTGAACATTCATTTAGGTGCAAAGAACTGTATGACCTCTGTTAGTTTTGATATTTATTATAGTGGACGTTTCTTTTACTCTCTAAACTTATTTAAGGCACGATCTTATTAACTATATAATTTATTCCATATGTTATTTACAAGCTACTACGATATGTAAAAACGCCATAGAACTTCCTTATTTGATGATCCCTCCTGTCCATCTTCCCTAAGTGTTGGAGGCTTTATATACAGTAGTATACTCACAGTTAGCAGACAAGAAAAGACAAGACAACCAGAGAGAGAGAGAGAGAGAGCAGACGGCAGAGACCGGCGTATGGACTCGCCGGAGTCCAGCCGCTGCATTGGCAGCGATGTAGAATGGTAGATACAATATAATTAGATGTGTTCCTGTCGTAGTAATTGTTCCAGTATATAGACTAGTTCCTGTAGTGTAGATGTAGACCTATTTGTGTATTTGTTGATATTCTGTTCCCGATGTAAATAAACCATATATATACGAAGCTGACTCTGTAATAACTAAAATACTGTTACATTGATTAAGGCATGGGTCAGTTAATTAATGTCTAATTAATACTTTAGAAAACTTTTGAGGCCTAAAGAAAGACCTGCAATCGGCAGATTTAGCTCTTGCATAATGCATGTTTAACTTAAAAATACGAAATTCTCGCTTTAACAAGAATCAGTGGGCCTTATAGCAGGGAAATTAAAGACAACGACTCTTAGTATGCCATTTTATTAGCTTGTGTTCTTATTCTACATTGACTCAAAATCTTGCAGCAGAACAGATGTAAATATTATCCATTTAGCGATAACAAGTGTATAGATAATACAACTTTTGATAGCGAAAAAGCACCAGTGATATTAGCAGTGGACACACGAACAAACAAATTAGGAAATTGTTATTATCAACTGTCAAGATAACTTATTTGACTTCTTATCAATATCTGAATAAGCTGTGTATATAATGATTAGAATGAGCGAATTTTATATTCAGGTGCGCTAGAATTGTCAATAAGAAAACTTTCGTCCAAAGTTTATGGAGATTAGCAAATCAGTACATTTTTGAAAAACTTGTAACAACAGCATATTTGCGCAGGAACCTGTATAGTCCCATTTTAGATTATTAAAATGGCCGACGCAAAATACGAATTTCCGAATTCCTCTGGCTTTTATTGACATAGAAACTTCATTCAAAATGCGAATCCTATGTTTTCCTACACTAAGGAATCCGAATAAATATGATAACATATTTTTGTTTTTAAAAGAATATTTCTCACATTCTGTACCACACAAGCAGAACTCTGTGTACAAGGTTAGTTATTAATTCTGCATGAACATCCTTGTGGGCAGCCGTTGGTTTTGCACTGGCATCTTACCAGAGGAATGTGTTTGATGTTTTATCATCTGTGATTTGGTATTGTATATAGGAGCCCTCTCTTATGGTCGACGCTCTCTGCTTTTCTTTCAACAAATATGATTTTTACGTGTCAAGGACCAGAACATCTTCACTGAATTCCGATGTCATTGAAATACTGGGCTAGATCTTTCAGTTTGTTGAGTGTACAAGAATTATCTCCGTCCGTCCTGGTCATTGCTTATTGATATCACTGTCTGTTCGTGGCCTTCCATCAGCTTCTCAAGGCTATGTTTCAGTTTGGTTTTGCCTGTGCACGTTTGCGTTGGCCCATCTGATGCATGCAGGGTCCATGTGGTAAGTGTGATCTTGACGTTTCCTATTGCATTCTTTTGGTCTTGTACTCCTGAAGCCCATACTACTGAAATATCAACCAGGCTTGATTGTCGGAACGCTATCGGGCGACAAGGTGCAGATTTGTTTGTGGGCCGCACAGATACGCTATTGGGTGGCCGATAGTAGAAACTCCGAAACTGTTGGGGAGGGGTTCACTGGCTGATGGTACTAGGGCCCTGAAAATTTGATACTTTTAGATTTGAATAAAATAGAGGAGTAGCTTTAAACTGACCCTTTAATCTGATTCAATAAGATACCCAAACGGATCCTATTTCCAAAAAGGGAGTGAATTAGTAT
This sequence comes from Patella ulyssiponensis, assembly GCA_963678685.1. Lineage (NCBI taxonomy): Eukaryota > Metazoa > Mollusca > Gastropoda > Patellidae > Patella > Patella ulyssiponensis. The sequence continues at coordinate 84,203,796 of OY783225.1, read as the reverse complement.
TACCCGTGAGTAAGCTATATCGTATAAGAATATCCAACGACTCTCCGAATATTGGCTTGGAAAATCTATTGGGTCGAAGAGGGTGTCGGAATATGTCGGTGTTTCTTATTTCGTTCTCCTCAGTCCTGACATACTAGAGCTGACTGCTGTCGGGCTTTCTATGCGACAGTTGTCGGCTTTTGACAGCAAAGTATCACTGACATGACCGATAGCTGAATCATTATACTAGTTGCTATCTGAGTTTATCCAATGTGGAGAACAATTTGCTGAGTGCATCACCAGCTTGGATATGGAGAGAAAGATCAGCGTGGGTGGATGATTCGGTGGAGAACAAAGTGTTTTCAATCCGGTGTTGGAAACTTATTATTGACGTGGACATAGAATAAGATAACTTCCGGTCGTCATATGTGCCATGACATCTTCGTTTTTCAGGACTTGAAGCAGAGTAGTGTTTGCAATCTTGACGTACTCTTCTTCATCATTTGATCCAGAGGATGTGATGGCACATGCTTCCCGTAACCCAGTTGATGGTTTCAAACAGGTTTCTTTGAGATGTAGTATCTATGAAGAATCGTTCTAGAACAAGTCCTACAGGGCCATGTATGTTGGATGTATTCACGACGTGCTTTCTTGTAGTGGCTGCACTTGGAAATTTGTCTAGCTGGAGATTGACCACATAGGTCTGCCTCAATCCATGCGTCTTCGATACCGAGGTTCCAGGGCCCACAGTGCAGTCAACACAGCATGTAGCTCCCCAAGTTTCGGAACAACGTCGTTGTGTAGCCTTTTAATAGCCATGTCCAAACTAATCACTGTCGCTTTATGTTGGCCAACTACTAAGGTGCTGACAATATCGCAGTAATCATTGTAGACCACCCATGTGCAACCTCTGGTAGTCGTGACAGAGCACCTACCAAATTTAGTGACTAACTAGGAGACACATGGCATTTAAAACCCACCCAGTCTGGAATCTTGCATTGTGTGTCAATCTCTACAGATCTGGACAGAGCAGATGCATACCCCAACCCCGCATAGTTAGTTCATACGGTTCAGCAAAGTGTGAAATCGTGTTACTAACATCGTCGCATACGGTTCACTGGTCGACAATACCATAATGACGAAACCATTTACCGGCGACCATATGACCAATCGACGATTCCATTCATCGTCAATAAAAGTAGTGGTTCAATTCTGCTATTATTGACATACCAACCATCAGTATACTGGTCGCACCGTTTCACCTCTTTTCTACAGATGTGAGATCTGGAGTAAAAATATGTCTGAATTAATGTAGAAAGAAAGCGAAAGTATCAAAGGGGTAAGGCGTGGGGTGGGGCAAAAAACAACAACAAAAAACCCCCAAAAAACAACAACAACAAAACCTGAATATGCAATAGTTACTTTATATAATATACCCTCGCTTTACGACTGTTGATGAAATGCGCACACCTAAGAGCACGTGTTCCCATCTTCCGGTCAGGGTTCAAAGGTGCGAACAGTATACAAAATATTATACAATGATCATCGTTTAGGAAGAATCAATATAGGACCTGGAAAACACAAAATACATAGTAAATATGCGAAAACTGCACAGAAGAACACACGACATCAAAGTTAATATAATAACTTCATTCACCAAAGTTTAGGCGAGTCAAGTCACAGAGTTTGGCAAACTGATCCCGCAGTGAATATTCGCTTGGCCGCTACAATCACTGATAAGCATGACATCGACGAGGCTTAATGAGTACGGTATATTAACTTTTTTACTCCGACAAATTAAATTCTCAAACATTTTTTTGAGGTAAAAGAAAAATAAATAAAGACGTTTGAAGTATTTGTAGATAAAAAATATTTCCTATTTAGTGTAAATGGGTATTAAAATGAGTAAAATGCATCATTTTGCCCGAAGCAGTTAGGTGTTAAGTAAACATGGCACGAGCCGTTGAGCCAATGACTACGAGGCGTGCAGTCAACCCACGTGTTTTGGACAGGCATCCGTTACAGAGATAATTCGTAAGTAATTCCCTGTGAAACAGATTGGGAGTTTGGGTGACCGATAATAAAATACAACCGTGGACAGCTCAATGGCGAAAGCCACGGCTGCACCCTTCCTTGGGTAAGGCAGTACATACAGTCCATTGCTTTGTTTTAGAGTTTTCTACAATGGCGTTGACAATTGCGGGTGTATGATACAAAGTAGTTCTGGGCATGGAGGAGTTACGGTAGCGTCTTGTCCTTGGTGCCGTGATGAACAATGACTGACAACCTAGAACTTTTGTTTCTGTATTTTCTCATATGAGTGGTGTTCGGAATGCACTGGGGACTTTCTTAGTTATGTGTTACACCTGTTGGTGTTCGGAATGCACTGGGGGCTTTCTTAGTTATGTGTTGCACCTGTCTTCCCTTTTAAAGTATACATATAATTTTGTCATATGATTAAAGCATCAAACTATACATATCAATGAGAAGGTCGTATCTTGTACTAGATACAGCTCTTCCCTTATTACTGGAATAAATCCAGTAATGGATTCCAGTGATGTTACGCAAAAAATATGTACTGTATATTATTCATAATGCCAGCACCTCAAAGTCCATTGACTTATTCAAGACTCCTCTAATCAGTGAATGAAATGCACAAAAACACACAACAGTGATGCAATCACAAAGCTAAGTCAGTATTTATTTAAGTTGCTAACATATTTAAGAATACAGTACGTGGTAGATTACCAACAAAGACTTGGTCAATATTGGAAAGGATTTCTTTTCTGACTGGCAAATATCAAATAACACAACCGGAGTGCTACAGGGTTACTCACTGGGAACTTCAAGATTTGCTGTTTGTCATGAAACTTTTTATTCTACTAAGCCCACGCAGATTTTTAGTGCCTTTAAAGGTACGGATGAAGGTTTGGTCGACTTAAGCTGTTGATTGTTATTTTCACATCATTAAATTTTGATAATATAAAAAACATAAAAGAGATAAAACATCCCCCCACCCCTTAAGAAAAAACGAAGAAAAAACGACGCAGATCCACTTCCATGCAATCCTAGTATTTCGTCAACTAACATATCACTTTTTTAGTATATTAATAAATTTGCCCCTTAGGCAGTGCGTTTTATGAATACTTAACGTTTGTAAGCCTTCTATTTTATTTTATGTGAAACCTTTAATAAATTAAATCACTATGTAACAGCTTTGTTTTTAAATTGTGCATTCCCTGTCTCATTATAAATTATAACAAATTCCAATGATTTGTTTACACTGTAATCTGGTTTATATACCGGTACTCAATCTCATGATAAACCATTGTATTAATAATAGATATTACCTATTTCCTAAAATTAAAGTCAGATTACAATTAATTCACCCAAACTCTACTTTTAAAATATCAAACTTTAAATCAGGAGTAAGTTGGATTTGAAATTAAAGTGAGATTACTATTAATTTCATCCAAACACTAATTTAAAATACCAAACTTTAAATCACGCGTAAATTGGACATTAAAGCATTCATCCAGGAAGTCTATAAATTTAAATGACAATTTGTGTTTTCCTTTCCTTTCCTTTTACATTTGTTCACATAAATTTAAAGAACATCAACCGAATTTGAAATTGATGACATAGACTAAGAATAATGAATCTACCTATAATGAATAAAATGTATATAACATTTTCGTGATATTGCATATTTGTATCCTAAATAATGTCGTTGAAGACCAAAATAATATACATTTTACATAATATACACGTTAATGATAGTGACACATTAAAAGAAAAATTATAAAGATTTCTGGGAGTCAAGAAATAACATTTCTGGGAGTCAAAATTCAAAGGTAGGTACATGCAACCCAGTATGGATTTTTATGTTTTTATCCAAAATCTTATTTTTCATTAGATGATTCACATTTTTCTCCAAAATTCAAGACGATTGGTGAGTGTCTCCACCTCTCTCATTCCCATTCAATGAAACAGCATGTCACGGTGACAATTTCCTCAGTTCATTCACATGGCCCAGTTAGCGAGAAAGACAAATTGGGTTTAGCGTTCACTCGATACAAACTAGGTCATTTCGGGCATTACACATGGTACAATTTTATTTTGATGATTCGTTTCCGCGTTAGGTTATTTAGGGTTAGGTGGGCCCTGAGAAAACCCATGAGCTCAGTCAAACGACCCCAAGTCACGTTCACTTCAAGCTTGGGATCGAAACCACAACACTTTATTCAATGACCTCAAGCCTCCCTCAACACAACATTACCACATCAATATAATGGTACGTGTAAGTGATATGGCTCTTGGCCCAAATTCGAAAACGTTATAATTTTCTCATATATTATTTAAAACTACACCCATGTCCGCCAAGCTCAAACTTTCTCTGAATTTTTGGGAGATCACGTGGCTAAGCTGGTTAGACGCTGACTCGCTAGCCTGGAGGTCGGGTGTTCGATTTTTGGTCAAAATCGTGTATTCAACTGATGATTAGTATTATCACATCAGTAAAACCGACGTAGTACACACGGTATGTCATCAAAATATGGTGTTAATGAAGCTAGAGACCATGTATCTTTTAAAAATCCCCCCACTCGCTGGGCTGCTTGTTCCAGGGCCCGGAGTGCTCTGTCACGGGTCCTAATGTCAGATGCTATTATAACTGATTACAGATACAACAATTTCTATATTGGAAAGAAAAGGCTGTCGACTTATCTGATAATTCTTATATGATTATTCCCTTTATGTACTATTGCAGCATGTTTCACGTATGATCAGTCGATGATATGACGATATGGACAAATCGTATGGTCAGATGTACTATATATAGTATATACTTTTAATAGTCACTTGTGAATGTCTCATGTGGTTCTATTTCCATTCTATAATGATGATATTCACAACTATTTCGGGAAAGTAATCATGAGTGTAGTTACACCAAACTTAGCAATTGAGTTATTTTTTATGCACTTGTCACGTCCACTTGACCCACAACGACTTGTGCACATTGGATCACGCCAAGTCTCGTGTTCAATATGGCTTTAAGTATTACTAGCAAGTATTTAGTACATGTTTGTTTTATATAATTCCCCGAAACAACGCTATCCATAAATGTGCCTTTGCGACTTTAGGAATAAGCAATACATTACACGTTTAAGAAGCACAATTACGCACATCCTCTCATATGCAGTGAGTCCTTGAATTTCAGATGACTTCGACAAACATGGAAGTATTTCATTTAAATCTAAATATTAGCAGGAATGCATTAGAATTAATTGAAAAGGTGGTAATATGTGGACAATATGTATTTTAAAAACAAAAAATTACACAGTAAATATCAACACACTGTTCAAGCTTTATAAGTGGTCCTAGTATTGTTTCATGAGGAACACCACAAAGATATGGAGCGGAATTTATGTAATGCTTTTGCTTATGGTGCTTACTTCAATACATGAATGGTAAATTGGCTATTTGCACATGGAAAAATATCATGTTGAATTTGTACTTGGCTCTGTTTCATTCATTACTGTTTAGTTTCTTAAAGAGGAAAAGAAGAGGTGAAAACGACCAAATTCTGAAATGAATTATGGGTACATAAAGTCTTGTACTTTTCATAACCCGACATGGCGGCTTGTTATTGTCCTTCTCTTTTACAATATACAAAAATTCAAAATATTGTAAGCAGTATAGTAGGGATTCATTACATCATGGGAGAAGCTGAATAAATAAATAAATATAAACAATATTGGTAATAAGGAGATTTAGGATATTTTTGATATCTCTACATTAAAGATACATTATGCAAGTGCTAAAGCTGCCTATTGCAGGTCTTTTATTAGGCCTGAAATGTTATCTAAATTTTTGATTTGACATCAATTAACTTATCCAGACCATAATTAACTCTCCATATCAACGCTTGTCTGCGATGTCTATTGGATTGCGTTCCGATTTACTGTTCGACTTCCATTCATAATTAAATCAAAAAATGGATAATCGAGACTATGTTTTTTTTTATCCTACCAACTTTACTAATGATGATCAAGGCTCTAAGTGGGTCAAATTTACTGAAATTTACAGTAAATTCCCATTACATTATCTAGTTTTTAACTATTATAGTGAGAATTGCCAGCTCTTTATCTAATCTCCCATAATGTATCTTTAATCTATTAATAGACAGATAATCGTATCAAAAGCTTTGTGTCTGAATGAGTGCATTTGTACTGTATAGCTTAAAGTGGAACTTTCATATTTTCTAAGAAAATCAAAACATAATTATTACTATGTCTTTTGCTCACTATTATACGATCAAAGGCATTGTTCCCCACACTTAAAACTCATTGACACCGGAAATAATAACACAATTACCTCCCTTGTTTTTCTTCCTACCCCGCTCCCCATGCAAAAGTTATCTTCAAACGTTTGAATTTGAAGTTGAAAGTGATATATTTGCCAATTTCTCAACTGACAATAGTGAATTATATGATTAATAGGATATATCTTGCACAAGGTAGGACTGCTTATAGATACTATCAATTTTTAGGTTTTGTATAAATACATTTTAAAAATATAACTTAAAAATATGAAATTGCAGCTTTAAATACACAAACGAAATAAAATTGTACTTTTAGTTTAACGCCCTACTTGCCTGCTAGATACATAAATAAATTCATTATGTTCTTGTATCTATTTACATAGGTTTTACCAATCTTATCACTCCGAACATATTTCAATATTATTCATTTAAGTAGATAATAAGTAGTAGCCATTCATTAGTGGTTGGCGACAATAGTTGGTATTAATTACAGTATGTATGAAGCACGCATTTCAGGTGTTAAAAAATAAGGTGATCTTAAATACCGGACTTTTGTCAACTTTGTAACTAATCTAAAATCCATTATTGGTGAGCCTTTAAAACTTTCTTTCTTATGTGGACGGGGGGTTGGGGTGGTCTAGAGTGCGGCGCTTCGACCTCTAGCTGGCCGGTCACTGTGGCTTCGTTCCCTGATGTGAGCGTATGTAGCATGGAGACCGGAGCGCCTTCTGAACCTCGTGGGTTTCCTCTGGGCACTCCTGTTTCCTCTCACTGCTAAAGACCACTACGCGCAAGCGAATTATTGAAATAAAATTGAAACCATATGTTAAACCCAAAATGACCTACATGTAGTTCGTGTCGAGTAGACGTTAAACCCTCTCTCTCTCTCTCTCTCTCTCTCTCTCTCTCTCTCTCTCTCTCTCTCTCATGTGGACAAAATCAAAACTATAAAATTAGTTTTGATTTTCTCCACATACTCAATTAGTAAGTGTAGGAGGACCGCACTACACGAAAAACAAAAACCTGCGGAAAATATCAAATCAAGTGAATGGATCCGGGGGCCAACGTGATATTCATTACCAAAATCTTTATAATTGAAATAATTTCACTTATTTAAGAAAATTGCTTTTTAAAACCATTAATCACTACAGTATTACTAAACAGCCCAAAATTGACATAACAAATTGTATATATAGAATTACAAAGGGAACTGTTAAAATAATATACATCCAAGCGGATATGAATATTGAGTAGTCCGAAATATTTGACCTGTTCTGAGCTCCTGATAGCTCCTTATAAATTGGAAAAATTCGATCCCAGCGATATTTTTTGAGACTCCACGGGAATCAATACCGTTAAACAATTTCCGGTCAATATCTAAAATCGCAATCTTCGAAACAAAGTATTTTACTAGAACCTTAGACATAAAAGTAAAATTCATCTCTTCCACGCGAAAATATTCGTCTGAAAACGTCTGTCCTAATCGTTATTTCCTAAACACCCACAATCTGGCTCGCGTTTACCAAGTCTGTGCTTTGACCCTTTGAGCAAAGAGCTTCAGAAAACACTATAAATCAACACATAGCAAAGGCAAAGTCATATGCGCATGGCATTTGTTCTTGAAGATATGGTGTGTTACTAGGTCTTGAAGTTTGTTATCACGCCATTATTATGTTTAAACATCTAAAATTAGATGTACTAGGTCTCCAGGTACTGATACAAGGTCGTTGCAACACGAACAACATTTTAAGAAACACGCAAGTCAGGCTGCGCATCTATTATCTTCGGTATGACGTGGTGTCTAAAACCAGTTATGTCAACAAAACTTTTGAATAAAACAAACCCCTAGCTCAAAAAAATTGAACACAATAATTGTAAGACTTTATGTGACGTTTGGTTAAATCGAGGCTAATCATACAACAGGAAACATCCCAGAAGGAAGATGGCAAGCCAAGAATCACTGAGCAATGGGGACAGGGGGTTTTGTTATCTGTGACAGAATCATTCTGTAGAGGTGCAATTATTTCGTACGAGTAAATTATGGTTTTGTTTAGAAATTGGCCTTTTCAACATGCCTTTTCATTGGAGAGAAGAAAAAAGAAATAATAAGTTCGTTTTATCACAAAATGATCAACAATATATTTCAAAAAGTGCACAATTGACATCAACAGTGCCTCTGGTGTATGAAATGTTTCAATCATATTTTTATGGAAATCTTAAATAAAGCAATCTTAAATAAAACGGAAACTATCTTCTACAAAAAAAATATAGCCGCCATGAAATGGGTAATATGATTGTTTGCTTAGACCACTTGTTATCAGTAACTTTTATATCTGCTCCGGTAGCATTAGATAAATTCATTTAACGCTCTTAAGGTGGAGTGTGCAACATCAGTTCTGAACAAGTCATCCTTGATGAAAGTGGTGTGAATATTATCATTAACAAAGCGGAAACAGAGGGGAGTTTTAAAGAGTGGAAAAGACTTGGACAGTGAAGACAGAAAACTTAGTTACAAATTTTTGTTTTGTCATATGAATACATAATGTCTAAAACGGAGGTAAAAGGTAAGATATTATTATGAACTCTATAATACATTAAGATATAATTCTTGGATGGGTGGGGGTGGGTGTTGAGTGGGGTGGGGTAGCAAAGCGATTAGGGATAGATTGTACACATCGATAGTGTATTGTCATTTTTTTTATTAGTATCAGAAATCGTTTGAAATATTTTGTTTTGTAACCTTTACGGAGATGCATCGTGGGATGTTGCCATAGTTTTTAATTTAGTATTGACAGTGACGTCCATGGTATTTGGTACTAATCAAAGGAATTTTCTTTTAAGGGAATAATTAATAGAAATTAAACACATATTATACAAGAGCTAAATCCACCTATTGCAGATCTTTCTTTAGGCTTGAAATATTATTAATTAGACATTAATTAACTTATCCAGTATATAATCAACATTCGATGCCATCGCCAACCTGCGATATTTAACGGATTGGAATACATTTTGTGAAGGATAATTTAATGTACAAATGGCTGATTGAGACTTTATTTTTTTATCGTAATGATGATTGGGGCTAGCCTAAAATTCAAAAGCTAATTTGACTGAAATTTTTACATACGTCAACCTTTTCTCTGAACTCCAATAATTCCCCTTTAAATAGTTGATGGTATCTGGAATCTGATCCGCACCGTTACGAATTACGTTAATACGTACAAATGGTCGGTATGTGTCTTGAAGTCCAGTGTACAGACATACTTCACGTTATATGACCCGATTCGCCAACTTTCTTCCGCTAAAACGATGTACATGTATTTGTTTTATTCATAAAACGAGTCCAACCGGATGCTTTCCGCTACTACTTTGAAGTTCCGTAAATAATTGCGTCTGCATACTTTTAATATATTTTTGTTCATTTTAAAATAGCACAGCTGTCATAATAATTACATTTGCATACACTAATGTGTTTTAGTTCATTTTAAAGTATTTAAAATAGCACCTCTTTGGTTCATTTAGCATTAATGATTCCCCAGTTAAATCCGATGGTTCACGTACAGGGAATGTATGTTCCTAAAATCTTCATATAACTTCCAAGTCGCTATATGCTTAATTATTAAAAATGGTAGAATTTTGTAGCTCCATCGTTTAAGATACGTGCTTGTTTAAAAATTCCTGAATTTTATAGGTCCATCGTCTAAGATACGTGCTTGTTTAAAAATGTGTATTTTTTCCAATATTTTAGAACAACCTGAAAAATTGGATCACGAAATTAAGGAATCGTGTACTGGAAAATTTACATCATGTCGATGGATGATCGGCTACATGTGCTGTGCTGCACGATTCAGTCAATCAGCTATTCGACAGCTCATCGGTATGGCCACCGTTTGTATGACTTTACAGAGGGCCGTTGAATATCAAGTGACCCCGAAAACCCTGGACGAATTCCATTCAAATATTAGCCTAAATGAATCTGAAGTGGTTGAGAAGGAGGTATAGTGTTTTGCAATTTTATAATAAAATATCTATCAAAAAGTGTTAAATCACAAATATAATATCACCGCATATATGTTTAAGTGGGCCAAGGAGCTGTCCATAGGGAACACCGCGCAGATGTCATTTTACTAATTTATATATTTTGTAACCCACGATTTGTTAAATCAACATGTAATTGTGCATGATTATCAAATTATATATTCAGATTGTTTATTTAACATTTTAGGAAAGCAAAATGAAAATATCAACGCTAGATTATCCCAGAGTTCATGAAACATTAATATGGCGGTTTACCATTTACACATGGTAAACCGTCATAAGCTGAATGGAATAAAAGTATTTTTTTAGAAAATATTTCAATTTAAAATCAAAGGATTCCTATATCGTTCAAATCACGATCAAGGAAAAGTGTATTTACGAAACATTCGAATTCTAGGAATATCTTTGAATATACCAATTCATTTATTTGTTGATTTGAATATTCAAACCATATTTTCAGGAAGAAGATTTTACGTGGTCATCAGAATTTGAGGGAACTGTTTTAGCAGCGTTTAATTTTGGTTTTATTGCCTCTCCTATAATCGGGGGATATATTGCCGGATATTTTGGCGGGAAAAGGGTCATCACATTTTCCTTGATTGTCGGGTCTTTGGCAACTATATTAACCCCGGTAGCAGCACGTGCTGATAAGGCGTTATTGGTGTTCATGAGAGCTGTCGCTGGTTTAGTCATGGTAAAACATTTTTATTATTCTTATTAAAAAAAAGTGCCATTTCTTGTTTTTTTTTAATGTTACAAAATTCATTCTTGTTTCGAGAAGTAGATTTTATTGGGTTTCTTTAACACATTTAAAGAAAACCCATTTTGTTAAGATCCGATTTTTACCGTGATTATGTGTATTGTTTGCCTTTGTTGGTCAGCATATTATGTTCCACACTGGTCAGCCGTGAATATTTTTTAAACCGCTCTTATCACTGGGTGGGGGGGGGACATAAGTACGTGTTAATGGGCTTGCAATTTTAACGTTTTTCCTTCAGCAAATTAAATTCTAGAATAAAAAACAAAGATGTTTGAATTACATCTGAAATAAAAAAAAAAATCCTATTTTTTTTGTAAATCATTTTTAGTGAAGCCTATATCATAACAGGCGCGGGACTGTACATCGCAGTGGATGCATACGGCTAGCCCCCGGACCCATTCACTTGATTTGACATTCTTTTATTTTTTGCAATGTCTTTTTTCTCTATTACGCTGGTTTCTCTTGTAGATTTTTGTTTTGCGTGTCCTCCTGCACTTACTAATAGTGTAGAATGATTCAAAGGCACAATTCTACTCCAATCAATCCGTCTTATGTAAACATTGCACGAGCTATCAAGCCAATGATCGTCGCTGCGTGATGTGACGTCACACGTGTAGAAGGAATTTAAAGGACAATATTGGTGCCAGTCATTATCACATATATCATAGAGCTGGTTAAACACATTCCAAATATATTTTTGACAGAGAGATCCATGCTACGATAGCTGAGTAATACATGTTTCCCGAATCGGAAGTGACGAACGCCAAAGGAAAACACGAGTCACCGGTCTATTTAACTGACTGAAGCGACGAGTGATAACAGATACACGGCCGAATATCTGCTCACTAATAATTCCTTCGAAGACCAAAAGTTGTTGTGTGAGACCAAAATTGTCCTTTAAACTTATTATGGTTAGTCCCTGAACGTACAGAGCGAGTGTAATGTTTCGTACGGATGCTCGCAAACTACTCGGTTAATCTAACTGTTTGTAATTTACAGGGTGCTGTAGATCCAGCTATCCAATCTCTGTGGGCCAAGTGGGCACCCATGTATGAAAAAAGTCAGCTGACAACATGTTCTTACTCAGGTATTATTTCAAATAATCGTATATTGTGTGGAATTTAGATTTGTACATAATACAAGCATTTTGAGGGTTAAAATGGATGAAGTTGACAAATTTCTGAATCCCGTTTTATTCCGAACCCACAAATAATTCTGTTACATGAGTATGTATAAACTTGTATACTTTATTCCTTTATAGCTATACCAGTTTACAATTCTAAAAGAAAAACTCACACACATTTAAGTATAGACATTGTTGTCCGTTATAGGGTTAGTGACCACAATCTAACCGTATAGATGTTTATTATATCGTAAGCAACGATACATCATTTTCTTCAATCGCTCAAACATATACTATTCAAAAAAAGTAGGAGATATTTGATTTTGGGGGCATAATACTAAAATATGCAAATGACTACGAAAAAAGTCACTATAGAACCTAACAGAAGAAACATTTCCAGTTACATGTGACGCCCAAACGCACCAATAGCTACCGCATGGAATGCAGGTGATGCTTGGGATCATCATGGGGGTCCAACCCAAGATTTGCACGACTCTGACTTTGAATGTTACAGTCATTGTGGCATTGAATTCCAGGGTGGAAACATCAGTTTAAGTGTTTTAGTGACCAGAAAACAAATTTTGATATGCGTCGGCTTACCCAAAATGAAAGGTTACGTGCCCTTGGCATGCTACAGATCGGCACAACACAGGCGGTTGTGGCGCGGACGATGAATGTTTCTCAGTCTGTCATAAGCAGGCTATGGTCCAGATACCGTGATACACAATCTGTACAGGACAGACCACGCTCAGGTCGACCAAGAGCGACAACTCAAGCCCAGGATCGATTTATCCGTACCTTGGCCTTGGGAAATCGTGTCATCACAGCAAATCAGATCAGCACTCGTCTTCAAACAGACACTGGTGTGAGAGTGAGTGGCCAGACGATTCGGAATCGACTGCATAGGGGTCACCTTCGCGCCCGACGTCCTCGCGTGATCCCTTGTTTGAGAGATCATCACATTCAGGCAAGACGTCGTTGGTGTAGGGATCGTCAACACTGGGATAATCGACGCTGGAGCAATGTGATGTTTTCAGATGAGTCAAGGTTCACTGTTGATTTTTGGACAGACGTAAGAGGGTGTGGCGTCGTCGAAACGATCGCTTCCAAGACGTTAACGTGATCAGACATAATCGATTTGGGGGTGGTTCTGTTATGGTGTGTGGAGGCATCACTGTTGCTGGAAGAACGGCTTTACATGTTGTTGCAGGGCGTGTTACAGGCCAGTACTACCGGGACAACATCTTGGCAGTCCATGTTGTGCCGTTCGCACGACGTCATGGCCGCCGTTTCATCTTCCAGGATGACAACGCAAGATGTCACAGGGCCAGGATCGTTACAGGTTACCTCCAACAACAGAACATCACCACATTACCTTGGCCATCACTGAGTCCCGACCTCTCCCCCATCGAGCATGTCTGGGACATGCTTGGACAGAGGTTACGTCAACGTCAACAACGTCCTGCCAATGTCCAAGAACTTGCTGCTGCGTTGCAACAGGAATGGGACAATCTGGACCAAAATGACCTTAGACGTCTCATTAGGAGTATGCCACGTCGGATCAATGCTTGTTTGGCAAACAGAGGAGGATTTACCCGTTACTGACTTTGTTGTGATGCTGTGGTAACTTTGCTGTTTGACCCCGGGTATCATTTTACCCTTATAATGGTCAGTCTGTGCCTTACTTAGTCTAACGATCATTTGGAATAAATCGATGAATGTGAACTTCATTTCATTTTGTCATTTGTTTCTTCGTCAGTTTCATTAGGTGACTTTAATAACACTTAAAAATCAAATATCCCCTACTTTTTTTTAATAGTATATAATTTCTCACGGTTTAATCCACGCTAATATTTACCTACACTATTTACCATTTAATTAAGAAAACAAAACCAAAGGTGACGATATTGTGCGTCTGTAACATTAAAATGTTAATGTATTTTTTAAAACAATTTTAAACGTACAGAGCTATGTGCGGTTGGGCTTTATCGTGTATAACCGATTTACATAAATGCACCAGGCACGATCTACTCGATTTTAGTTTACAAGACAGACACAATGGCGTGTAAGAAATTGAACGTTGGTACGGACTGGCAAACATGCTTCTTGGTAGAGGTAACAACTTTACAACCAGACTGACGTAAGAGGGGTATAAAACATTATAGACGGTCATAATCATATGATGCGAATAAACATTTCCTATTTACAATACATCAAGGTTTATTCTCACGTTTCTATTGTTTAACACTATTGTCATTTTATAATGTATATTTTATTTGACTTCAGGTTTAAGTTTAGCTGGTATAACAACGTTTCTTGTATCAGGTTATTTATGTACTATACAACTAGATAATGGTTGGCCTTTTATATTTTATGTATTTGGTAAGTTATATTATCATGCCAACTTTATCATAACTAAACGCATGCGGTATATTCCATGAAAGTGATTCTAACAATGTTCATAGCAGGATTATTGTATAAGACATCCTGGGTGTGATCATTTTAAACAAAACCAAATTAGTCATTTAAATTATATCAATGTTCATATAGTGAGCTTGATAATGTTCCATTTTGTGCACTGATGAGGTGTTATGTCCCATCCCGATGAATGTCAGACGGTTTGGGATATATTAAAGGCTCTATTGTGCATGTTAAAATTGGGCGTTTTTAAGGCATTCTAGAGGAATACTATTAGATATCAGTAATTGTAAAACCTATGTACGAAGTCCACAATCTATTATGTTTAATGTTCAAGCCCAGAGTAAAATGAGTGCTCCCTGATACCGAAATGAAATGAAATGAAATGGGGTTTAACGTCCTACTGTTCTGCTCCTAACACCTTGATACCGAGTCCAGACATGTATATCCCGCCACTTTCCTGCTCTTAAAGGATGTATTGCTCTATTTTTTAATCTTGAAATAGACAATAATATTTCTAAAAGCGCATATTAATGTAATATGAATGTATGTAAAGTGATTTATATTAAATTTTGAAAAAAAAAGTATTGCAATTTCTAATAAATTACTTTCAGTGAAATAGGTGAACAGTTCAAATTGAACGGCCGTCGTTTACGCCTGCTTAGTGCATTCTAAACGTTACTTTTTTTCTTTTGAGAAACAGCAGTTACTAATTATTTACACATTATGTTGTATGATATGTTTATTACAAAATGGCATCCGAAACCATGGGGTACACGACTCGTGTACTGATTATAAAATGTGTTAATATTGATTGAATTTGATCAGTAGGCCTATTGAATTATAATCCGTGTTTTTAATTTTGAATATTATGGAAACTATTGAGTTAGAGGCTTAGCTCCTTTCAACTTCTATATAAGCACACGACTTGAGTTACTTGAGACTACTTTTTTTATTTTTCAGTCCCCAATCTTCGCCTATACTATATATCAAAGTGTGCTATTTATTTTGCAGGGGGATTCTCTCTACTTCTTGTGTTTCCATGGTTATATTTCGTTTACGATTCACCAGAACAACACCCTCGAATAAAAATGGAGGAGATCAAGTATATAAATCATGGGAAGTCTACGTCCGTTAAAAAGGTAAATTTCCGTATTAATGAGCGGTGCCATCAATAATTAACCTTTTCGATTAAGCAGGGAACTCTACATTTTCTAAAACCACACAGTGGATGCCAACTAAATAGTATACTGCTACGGTGATGGTCATTCAGATATGATCAAATGAATTTTGGCGCACCTTTCTTAAAGAACAAATGATCTTGGCTTTAATGAGTTTAAAGTTGCGGCAAAAATAGATATTATTTCATAGACAGAGAGGTTATTTATATTTTGATAACCTAATAACATTTGTGTTCTTAATGTATCATCAATCAAATCGATCAATTGTTATCTCACAGTAGATAATTTCTTATTTCAGTCCATTCATCCACCATGGCCTAAAATTTTAACGTCTCTTCCATTTTGGGCCATTGTCGTGGCTCATATTACCTACACATGGGTTACATCATGGGTGCTTGCCTATCTGCCGAAGTATTTAAATAACATTCTTAAATTTAGCGTTGAAGAGGTAAGTGTTAATCTGTGATGCTATTTTTCATATATACAACTGGTAGTAGTTTTTTCTTTGATGTCTGTATCAGTTATATCTCATAACAACCTCTCATGACGTCATCATAGGTTGATATTCGGTTCATTCAACCGCTGATGACGTCATGACAGGTTGATATATCATATCACTAGATCACCATCAGCAAACTGCGGTGGACATCAAAAAGGCCAGTCGTGCCTTTAATGTCATAAGTACGCCGTCTATTTCGTTACTGAATGCTTCGCCCGCGTGTTCTCTTATCATATCAACCTCGGGTAGGTTAATATCCTATACATAAAGGTGTACTATTGTAGGATTTAGATAAAGAGCCAGCTGGTCATTCTTGCTATAATAGTTCAAAAATAGATAATATATATGAAAATCTAGCCAATGGGATGGGAGAATAAATCAGGGCCGTCTTTTGGTGCGCATGTAAAAGAAGTCGTGACACCTGGAATTCGACAAAGTGTAGGTGGTAAAAATACATCACAGCACACCGCATACCTTATGTCCATCTTCATTGGTGTAGGACGTTAGACAAATTCTACCATAAAATGTTGGGGGGTGGGGGTGGGGTCGAATGGTTAGCACGTGCATGCTGTATCATAACGCCTGTCATTGAGTTTCGAATCCCCAGTTGTACGTGACAAGGAGTAGGGTCGCCTGTCCAACCTCCTGTTTTTTCTCCGGGTCCGCCGGTTTCCTCCCACTGCTAAAGACCCCTAGGCGCAAGCGACTTACTGAAATAAAATGAAACACCATATTTTAGTCCCCAAATGACCTAGTTTGTGGCGAGTGGACGTTAAACCCCATATCTCTCTCTGTCTCTGTCTCTCTCTCTCTCTCTCTCTCTCTCTCTCTCTCTCATAAAATGTTTTGACTTTTATATGACTTAATTTTGTATTATTTACAGGATGGAATCGTCTCATCCATACCATTTGTTGGGCGTCTAGTATCGGGCGCTGTGTGTGGCTACCTATCGGATTGGTTACAAAGGAAACGGTACTTTAAAACTGGAACTGTTCGAAAAATCTTTCAATCAATCGGTTTGTACACCTGTATTACATTACTGCAGCTTACTGCCCCACTGTTCATTTGGGTTTACCACACGATTCACACCACTAAAGAATCGTGCTAACACCTGAACTCATGAAACATAAATATAATGAGAGAGAGAAATGGGTCTAACGTCCACTCGACACAAATCAGGCCATTCCGGGACTAGCATATGGTTTAATTTTTTTCTAAATAATCTGCTTTCGCTTTGGGGTGATTAGCAGTTAGTGGAAACCGGAAGAACCGGAGAAAACCCATAAAGATGGACAGACGACCTAACCCCTTAGCGGGGTATCGAAACCATGCTACATGACTAAATAACAGACCCGCTCCCTCCCCCGGGTGTGTTGAAGAGAAGGCGAGGAATCTAGATCATTCTCTTGTTTAAGGCTACATATATATTAACGGTTGCTTCACAATTAGGTGGGGTGGGGGTGGCCTAGTGGTCTAGAGTGCCGCGCTTCGACCTCTAGATGGCCGGTCACCTCTGGCTTGCAGCTGTGGTTTCGATCCCTGGTGTGAGCGTATGTGGCATGGAGATAGGGGCGCCTTCTCAACCTCGTGGGTTTCCTCCGGGCACTCCGGTTTCCTCCCACTGCTAAAGACACCTACGCGCAAGCGAATTATTGAAATAAAATTAAAACCATATGTTAGTCCCGAAATGACCTAGTTTGTGACGAGAGGACGTTAAACCCCATTTCTCTACCTCTCTCACAATTAGGTTACCGTAATTAAGCTCACGTGCCACTGATGTATTATTGACGCATGTAAAAAACCGGAGGAAACATTTCAGCGTTTGAATGTGTCTATATTGAATATTGTGCATAATGTAGTGCCATCTAGTGTTTTATTATTCAAAATCTCGATTTAAATGGATGCGAAACCTTATTTCCCGGCTTTCCAAATCTGGGTACGTAGCCTTTAGCCTTGCAACACTTTAATGATACCCAGCCTCACGATATTAGATTCTTGAAACCAAAAGATAAACTTGTTAATTTTACATTGTAAAACACAACACGAACTGGTGCAATGTAACCACCAAGAAGCACCACTCGGTTGCTAGATATTTTTCATTTTGTTTTTCACATAGTGTTGACCCTTGACTGTTGACACTATAGCAGCGTGCGACTGGCACCCAAATTTGTTCAATAGATGTAATAGCTGTTGTTTATTACTTGTAAATTCTAATTGTATTTCCTGGTTTTGTTTACTAGATTCTGGTCCTCCTGAATTTACTATTATAGGAGTGTCCATAGTGTTCAGTGCTTTTTATAACTATAATTTTATTACCAGGCTGTGTGGGATGTGCTGGCTGTATGATTGGTATCAGTTTTCTAGACCACAACAACCGAATCCTGGCCGTGTGTTTATTGATAATGGGGTTAACCTTCCAGAATTTTACTTCCGTCGCTTTCCGTATAAATCATCTAGATATAGCTCCCAGGTAAGTAAAAACAGGGTTAAGCTTCCTTTGATCTGGTACGGTTCTGGTATCGTCATACAATCTTTTATATTTTTGTTGGGAGGACCCAGTGGTGTCCTGGTCAGAAACCTGGGTTCAGAAGAACGACAAGAATAAACAAGTGTGAATTATTGAGTGAATAAGATTTCCATCAGATTTAGTAGTACCAGAAATTTTTGATTTTGAAGATTTATCCCCAAGGCGACGGATTGATAACAAAGGGTAATTGGTACTCGTTTCAGTGTAGATCAGAAGGTTCATGTCTTGGTACTAACCTGTATCCTATATATGCGAGTACAATGGGAAAGGTGGTGCAAGATCCCATGAATATATATGGATATGCTGATGACCACGCCCTAATGAACTCCTTTGGTACACAAGGTCCCGAATCGGAACTAGAATCACTAGATCACCATCAGCAAACTGCGGTGGACATCAAAAAGGCCATTCGTGCCTTTAATGTCATTGGAGCAACATGGTGGAATGCGGTGCCGACCGACATTAAGAAAACTGAAAGTGTGCAAAAATTCATATTCAAGCATGCCCTCTTCACAAATTTCTGATCCTATAGCGCATAATGTACAGCGCTATTGAATATCACAATTAGCGCTATATCAAATGGATAGTTTATAGTTTTATAGATCATAAGTTTCGGTGTCTGTGTAAACTCTGCCAAAATAAATAAATGTATGTTTGAAAGAATTGCAATGAAAAATAATGTTATGTAACGACTTAATTTGCTGCACCGACTGGGGTACTGAAGACTATACGGCATGTGCATTTGGGGAAATTCAGCTGTCGAATTCTAAGAATTCTTATACTTGCACGCCAGTGCGTAGACGGGCCCTCGGATTTTCGGTAACCCGGAACGAAAGTCCTGGGGATTTTCCTTGGCCAACAGCGACAAATGAGAGGAAATACCGAGTGTTCCCACACCCTGGCTTTAACTCAGTTTCATTAAAAATAGTAACTATAATTGATTCTATTATTTTTTATTATTAGGTATGCTGGTGTTTTGATGGGTGTAACGACAACGGTAGCAATGTCTGCAGGTCTCTCGGCTCCTTTTATAACGTCAGCTTTAATAGAAGAGGTAGGTGAACAGCTTGATAGCAAGAGTCAAAATATCCTGCCACGTGCACGACACTCTTCGTTAGGATTACTAATTAATACTAATTAACCCAAAGCAAGCATTCATCCATACCGTCTTCGACTTTTTTACAGTGTGGGCCACATACTGGTTTAACCATTCCGCTTAGAATGAATAAGGTGTCTTTCAATTTCCGGTTGCTCATAACGAATATTGTTTTTGTATTCAAGGACACTGCTGAAGAATGGAAGGAAGTATTTTGGATTGTAGCTGCACTGAACGTTGTTGGGGCAATAATATTCGCATTTTTTGCCAAAGGAGAAATCCAGCCGTGGGCCATAGAAAGCACTGTTAAAGTTATTGATCCACCAATCGACGAATCGGTTGTAACGAGACCTGACGTTAAATCGGACTTGCCGGCTTATATTGATGTGATTTCGGATAGTGGTGTCGTGAACCCCGCATTTACAATAAACGATGAAGACAATTCAAATCAAGCCCATAACGTATCGGAAGTTTACGAAGAGAGTAGTACAAAGCTCTAAGATTCTGTCACATCATGGCTGCGTCAATGGCATTCAGATGGTGCATTGACATGTGTCTAACCAATGTGGTATGGGACGTTAATGGCGAAAGACTATTTCTAGATCTCAATAGATCAAGATATCGCTGTGATAGCTTTTAAGTATTAGAGTCTTTTATTTCATCAAGTCAATAAGCAGAAATACAAAGGTCCCGGGGGTCTTGTAATGTAAGCTTATAAAGACTATCGTATTGTTGGGGGAAACATAAAGCAGGTCAAGTAACATTCCTAAAAACTTTATGTTTAGAGTTTAGTTTGTAAGTGGATTAAAGACAAACCCCTGAAAAATGAATTCAGGTTAAACGTTGAATGTTGAGTAACGTTAAAGGGAGACTACTGCATCAAATAGTGGTAAAAAAAAATATTATTGACATGAAATCGACTTTTTGATGTAATGATTGTGAAAACCGGTGAAATTATAATTATTCGTTACTGTTGTGTACTAAAATTATTTTATGTAAATAATGTATATTATATATTTTCAAGATAAAAACACATTTGTCTTAGCTTTCCAGTGTTATTCACTGATATTTTCCGCTTTTAAACAAAAAGCGTACATCAGTTTTATTAAAAAGTGTTTAAGGAAATGTTTTATGCAGTGGTTACTAAAATCTTTTTCAACTTGTAACTGGGGTGGTCACTGTATGGACATATGGTGAACCGGATTGAAATTCTGGCCGATTTCAGGTTCTATCAAGAAAACCAACTGAATCCCACTGTATTATACTTAGTTAAAATTAAAATCGATACAACAAAGCGCAAGTATACCCGTCCGTCATTCGGATGATATATTCTATAGCGTAATGCTAGCAAACGTTTCTGATCGATTGTGTGTCAGTACTCTCATAACTTACAGGCCAAACTATTAGGCGGGGCATGTTAAAGGAGCTAAATCGCTAATATTTGGGATCTAGAAACTGACCCGAATGGGTCGCAACGCATATAATAATGCAATCTGATTGTACATTATTAACTGATTTACATTCGATTGTTTCCGTTTTGGCTCTAATTTCAAATCAGTTATGTCCAGCGAAATACGAAATGGGTCTCAACCGAATATGAATATCTAGTGTCAGGTTATTCCAGTCTATTGCGCATGCTCACCAGATAAGTTATGGTGTCGCCGTTTAACATGGGCTGTGGAATATGTCTAGCCTTTTGTTCTTTCTAGTAACTTGTTACATAGGATACTGAAACGCACTGTAAATGTTTAGTAGTTATTCGATATAGGCCACCAATGGTTGACAAAGCAATGCAGAAGAAATACTCTAACCTGTGTGTGTGAAATAAGAAAACAGGGAGCAAATAATCTCAACCAACTACTGTACCCCCCTTTGAATAGTCGAAGAATAGAGACTCTGAGACGGTACGCCAGTTTTACTACCTCTCTAAATGTCAATTTTCCAGTGGCAACTCCCTTTCTATACTTTAACACTGCTGCCTTTCGTCGGTAGCTTGTTTGTTGGGTGGTATTTTTTCAGCGGCAGGAACACTATATCCGGATCAAAAATTCGTTCTTCTGAGCGAAATCGTTTTCCACTGTCCATATTCGGCGCTTTTTACAAATTTTTCACAATTTCGTACGGTTTAAAAATTCTCACTTCTTTACATTTTAAAGACATAAATATATTGAACTTGATTATTACGAAGCAGATTATACATCATCTAAAAATGGTTATTACTAATGTATTCCGTCTCGCTCCAGCCACATTAGTGGATCGTTCTAAGGAATTCCATGATTCGATGACAAAAGTGTTGCTGGCCTTTAACTCTCTCCCTTAATTTCCATTCGCGCCATTGAGGCAACTGGCTGGTTTCGAATCCCCAGTTGTACGTGGCAATGAGTAGGATTACCTGTCCAACCTCGAGTATTTCTCCGGGTACTCCGGTTTCCCCCCCCCCACTGCTAAAGACCCCTACGTGCAAGCGAATTATTGAAATAAAAATTAAACCATATGTTGGTACCGAAATGACCTAGATTGTGTCGAGTGGACGTTAAACCCCATTTCTCTCTCTCTCTCCCCTTAATTTCCAATTAACCCGACCCCAAACTGACTGCACGTAGCTTAACATTAATTTAATAAATCAATAACCATTCAAATAAGGCTGAAACCTTACCGCATCATTATATAATTTGATTTAATCCAACTGCTTCGCGACATTTATATTTGAAAAGGCCTATCATAATTACAAATCAAATATTACTCCAAGAAATAGAAAATGTCGTAATTATCGTACTAAATTCATTCAACACACACATATTGGCAGGCCCGACCCTAAACAGAAACTAAAATCTGGGAATCCCATTGCTGACTGAGTGATGACCAGTCTCACTGGGACTGGAGGGGGGGGGGGGGGCTACAGCCTCCTGCCCCCTACTACCCCCCACCCCCGGATCGGCGCCTGATTGGAACTAAACAGGAACTAAAAGTTTACAAACATGGAATAAAATGGAGCTGTTGAACGTCCTAGTGTTCTGCTCCTAAACTGGGCTAATGAAGACGTTCATACGCCATACCGAGGGAAATTTTGGCCGAGTAGGCGCACTATGGCCTACTCTTACATCGTAATTCCCATTAGCAGGGGAATACACAGGGCCTCGGTTTTTTGTTCGATCCGAACTAGATAGCTGTCCCCGAAAGGCCCTCCACCCTGCACAACTGACAGGCGGAACCACATCGAAAAATTCCGATGAACATTCTCAGCCAATGCAGGGATCGAAACACGCGACCTCCAGGCTAGCGAGCAATCTAACCATCGCAAAAACACTTGATTGTTGTTTGTGTCTACATAATTCTTTTGTTACACAAGCTGAACTATCTCCTCAGTATGGCGTCTGGGACCCCCTTTTCGACGCCAGTGTTTAATGCACTCCGAAAAGTAGAAACGTGTTACTGTGGCGAATGGAGACAAATTAGGGGTATTATCATGTCACAAAACCACAGCACAGAACATGAGTATATCTCAAAGATATTTCAAATTGATTTCATTATTCATTTCCATATAGTACAGGGTCTATACCTCACAGACTTTCATGGTGTTTTTTTTAGGTTTTCGCGTCAAGCCATGAAGCATAAATAAAATAGGTCTTGAGTGTCTTAAACATGATATCCTATTTTGGGGGGGCTGATGTTTAGTATGTATGTAAATGGATTTTCAAGGCAAAAGACTTACAAATGAATTCACTTTGAACGTTGAATGTTGCTTAACATTAAAGGGAGACTACTCCATCAAATAGAACGAGACAGACCACCATTAAATTTCACCATTTCCGGACACCGGTTCGTCTGTAGCAATTCTTTGTCTCTTTTCTCTCCATTTGCATGCCCAATTTTGATGATTTTTTGGTCGAGAATGGACGAAGAGGGATTGAATTATCATTTTCCTACCAGGTTTTTGGTAATATTCATGATTTTAAAGCGGAAGGGTAACAGCTAAATTGATTACTGTGATATGTACCGCAAACAGTTACATGTATTTAGTATGATTCTTAAAGTTTGTGTATCTCAAAATTTTGGTGGTCAACCTCATACACATTTTAGTGCAGAAACAACCATTTGTTCCTCTATAGCGAAAAGCATTCAACCCAACGAAAATTGCCAGCAGTTACTTTGTTCTGCATCATGGGGGGGGGGGGTAGCACCTGCGCGCTGTATCATAAAGCCTGTCATTGAGTCAACTGGCGTACGTGAATCCCCGGTTGTACGTGACAAGGAGTAGCCTGGCCTATTCAACCTCGTGAGTTTCCTCGGATCCCTCCCTCTGCTACAGACCCCAACGCACAAGCGGATTATTGAAATAAAATTTAAAACGGTATGTTAGTCTCGAAATGACCTTGTTTGTGTCGAGTGAACGTTAAACACCATTGCTCTCTTTTTGTTCTGCATCTATTTAAGTCAGTCTTGAAAATGACACAATGTTCGTCCATATGATCCACCACTTGATTATAACGATCGGATCCTCAGTGCGGAGGGGTGCCCGTCAAATGGGCACAAAACCAGAGTCAACTTTTCTTGAGTAAAATTTTGCGTAGAATATGATGCCGAGTGGTAATCAGTCCGGCGTTGGGGCGTTTTCGAGATATTCAAGGTCAAAGGTTTCGAAGTGTTCTGTTTGGTTCTGTTATACAACGTCTTTTTCGACGTTCCAACGTTCCAAATTTTAAGTTCGGTGGCAAGACCACCTAAAGATAAATTTTAAATGTTCCTATTATCAGTTAGAACAGCTTTCGCTTTAGTTTTTATGTTTCACGCTGACATTGCTTTAAAGGAGCTAAATCGCTAACATTTGGGACCTAGAAATTGACAGAAGTGGGTCGCAACGCATACGATACTGTAATATGAATATAAACTGATTTAAGTCAATGGTTTGCCGTTTTTACTCCAATTTCAAATAGTTATGTTCCGCGAAATAAGCCAGCAGTCTCAATCGAATGCAAATTTCTAGCGCCAGGTCATTCCAGTCTACATACGCCGTTTTAATTGGTACAGTGTGTCTAGCCTCGTTCCTCGAGTCTCTTGCTAGAACTGGGGCTGAAACGCATTATGGTATACGATTCGTGTACCAATGATAAAATGTTTATTTTGTCTTTAATATTGGATATCAGAAGCCCATCTTTTTCCCATAAGATCACAGCATCAATGTTGATTTGAATTGACAACTAATTCGTGTTTTCAAAGTTGAAGATTTTGGATGATACTGAGTTAGAGACTTGGCTATTTTATATCTTCCTAGTGCTAAAACGGAAAATTTGACCTTTTGACCTCTGGGGTCACAAAGAACAAAGGTGAATTTAGCAAGTGTATATTGTTATTGAAGGGATGATTACTTTCGATGATTTTCAGCTTATTTTCACGAAACCAGAATGGCTGCGCATTCACTTTCAGTGCAATTGAACCTTTGACCCCGAATATCTCGAAAACGCCCCAAAGGCGGACTGATTACCAGACACCCTCCGCAATGAGCCTCTGGTTTTGTGCAAATTTGATAGACACTCCATCGCACTGAGCCTCCAGACTATCAGGGATTATGTCCATACATGTATATCACTGAAGAACTGAAATTTAAAATCAGTGCATATTTTCACGGCACCTTGTATGGGAGTAAAGAAGCAGTACGTTAGATCTAGATTAGAAATTGGCTGATCTTGTGATAATAAAGGATAGGTTGCCAGGCAACGAAATTTTGCCCGAGAAGTGGCGCTACGGCCTGCTCTTATATTGAATTCCAACTGCCAGGGGATCTTTTACGTGCACGCCAATGTGTACACGGGACCTCCGTTTCCGTCACATCCGAACGATTAGACAGCTGTCCATGTCAGGCCACCCATCCTGCATCACTGACAAGGGAAAACCACATAAAACTAAAGCTCAATTAATATCTTTAATGACATTGTAATAGTGTTTGAATCAGAAACCACTAGCCTTGCATACTGAACTGGTAATGGTGTTACAATAAGCTTCAACAATGATTTGTTTCAAATAAAAAGATAGGTTGCCAAGCAACGAAACAGACGCCCAGCAACTAAGTCGTCTGGACAGTCAACAAAGGTTGTCGCACAACTCGGTGTATAGAATTAAAGTTAATTGAATGATAGCTGTCCTGCAAAGCATTCACATTTTTTAGAAATTTATCAAGGGCTATTGCTATGGCAGTAATTACCAGAAATCCTTGAAAATCAATCGGATGATAACTTTGATCTCTAGGGCATCCACACGATTTTTTTAAGTGATTAAGGGCTATAATTCTGGAAGTAACTATCGGAAATCGTTGAAAATCAATAGGATTCTTCGGCTCATTAACTTAATTACTGTGTATAAATCTAATGTCAATCGGATATTAATCTCGCCAAGGAATTGTAGACGTTGGACTGACGGTCGGGTGGGTGGACGAGTGAACGACAATATACGACCAAATGTCAAAGTGGGCGTATAAAAATGAAAGCCTTAAATATGAATGACAAATGCTATTGGTTTAGTATTCTTCTCCTTCGTCTTCCCCTTCACCTTCAACAGAGTCGACACCAACTTCTTCATAATCCTTCTCCAAAGCAGCCAAATCTTCTCTTGCTTCTGAGAATTCACCCTCTTCCATACCTTCACCAACATACCAGTGAACGAAAGCTCTCTTGGCATACATAAGATCAAATTTATGATCCAGACGAGCCCAGGCCTCGGCAATAGCAGTAGTGTTACTCAACATACAAACAGCTCTTTGTACCTTGGCTAAATCACCTCCTGGTACAACAGTTGGTGGTTGGTAGTTGATACCAACTTTGAAACCTGTTGGACACCAATCTACAAACTGGATGGTTCTCTTGGTCTTGATGGTAGCGATGGCTGCATTGACATCCTTTGGGACAACATCACCTCGGTACAACATACAACAGGCCATGTACTTTCCGTGACGAGGATCACATTTTACCATCTGGTTGGCTGGTTCAAAACAAGAGTTTGTTATATCCGCAACTGAAAGCTGTTCATGGTAGGCTTTCTCGGCAGAGATGACTGGCGAATAGGTGGCAAGAGGGAAATGGATACGTGGGTAGGGTACCAAGTTAGTCTGGAACTCAGTCAAATCGACATTCAGGGCACCATCAAATCGTAGAGAGGCGGTGATAGAGCTGACAATCTGTCCAATTAGTCGGTTTAAGTTGGTGTAAGTTGGGCGTTCAATATCTAAGTTACGACGACAGATATCATAGATAGCCTCATTATCAACCATGAAAGCGCAGTCGGAATGTTCCAGGGTGGTGTGGGTGGTGAGGATAGAGTTGTAGGGTTCAACCACGGCAGTGGAAATCTGGGGAGCTGGATAGACAGCAAATTCCAATTTGGATTTTTTCCCGTAATCAACGCTCAATCTTTCCATAAGAAGGGAGGTAAATCCGGAACCGGTCCCTCCACCAAAGCTGTGGAAGATCAGAAATCCCTGAAGACCTGTGCACTGATCAGCATTTTTCCTGATTCTGTCAAGAACCAAGTCGACGATTTCTTTACCAATAGTGTAATGACCTCTGGCGTAGTTATTGGCGGCATCTTCTTTACCAGTGATGAGTTGTTCGGGATGGAAGAGTTGACGGTATGTACCAGTTCTTATTTCATCTGGAATAAATACACATTTTTCAGATTAAACCATAGACTTCTTGTAGCTGATAGATAGATCCAAAGGGCACAGCGTGTTTAACCTCGCCCAACACAGAATTGTAATGCAAAAACCGATGATAGAGATTGGTGACGCACAGTGTCGTCTAATTGATACTTTCGCAGATGTGTTAGGATTTGGCCTGGTTGGGTATGCTAAGTCATTATAGAAGTCCTGACATGATTTCTAATTTGGCATGGCTAATTGTGGTTTATGGGGCGTTTTGCTTTTACGGTGCTACACCATTCAGTTCCCATGACAGTACATTTAATCAACAGAAACATACTCCCTCGACACTCGATATATTCTGAATTGCCTAGTAATAAACCCGACGGAGTTGGGGCTGTAAATCGACGTCCATGATTCAAAAAGGCGGACACCAAAGATGTAAAAATATTAATTTAAACCCTATAATTGCGAGGTTGGAATCCAGCAGAGGATTCAATTTTAGACCTTAGCACATACTGGCAAATGGGTTGTGGCTCGATGACCTAGTCAACTTAACTCCACGCACACGTGAATATGTACACGAATATACACATTGTCCCTGGTCACGGCCTATGTCATTTACCACTGAAGGGTGCTGTGGTGGGCACGCCGGAAAACCCCGATGGACCTTTTCCAGGGTGGTTTCAGAGTCAGCGAGTATATAGTCATTAATACAAGTACTTACCTACTACAGTTGGTTCTAAATCAACAAAGACAGCTCTTGGTACATGTTTTCCAGCTCCGGTCTCGGCAAAGAATGTATTGAAGGAATCATCTCCACCTCCAATAGTTTTATCTGATGGCATCTGACCGTCAGGTTGGATACCATGTTCTAAACAGTACAATTCCCAACAGGCATTGCCCATCTGTACACCAGCCTGGCCGACATGGATAGAGATACATTCACGCTAAAAAAGAAATTTAATGATCAAATGCAGTACATACATTTACATGGAGTTTGGAATTGACTTAAACGGAGGGAAGTCAATATCATCCCTAGTCTTCGACACTTCAAGCACGAATTATTGGTCAATTTAAATCAATGACGTTTTATCTTACCTTGAAAAGATCGGCTTCTGATATACAATATTTAAAACAAAATGTAAATTTTAAAATTGCCAGAATGCTTTCAAGCGCCATATGTAATAAAGCGACCCGATGGGTGAGGCTAAACATATCCCACAAGAGTATACTATCGGTGTAGGCGGAAATAACCAGAAGCCATCCACGAAACCGCGTATTTCGCCAGGAATTTTCTGTTAAATCCAAACATAGGTTGCCAGGCAATGAAAAATACGCCCATAGCTGCTAAATCGGCCGCCAGTCGACAGGGGCTGTCTTGAGATTTATTCTTTTGGGTATATCGGGTGGCTGATAATTTTTGTCGTGTGAGCTTTCACAAGGTTCTACAAATTAAAACAAAGACCAAAACACCTATAACTATTCGTGGAAAATGTGTTAAAATGGATGTCGATTTACTAATTTAAGTACATATAAAATATAAATTTAGTTGTTTGAACATTCACAAAGTGAAACAAAGATCGTAACTCTTAGAATTAAAGAACGGAAATTATTGAAATTCGATAAGCATCACCGTTTTACTAATTCAAATAATATACATATGAACTTCTTACAGATCGGCTGGCAACATTTTGTCAGTATTTGAACATTCGCATGGTTCTACAAAGTGAAACATTGGTCGTTATTCACGTAAATTTTTGAAATTCGACATGACTTCTAGTTTTACTAATTTAAATTACCGGTATGAATATAAATTTCAGAAAGATCAGCTGATGAAAACACAGCGCTCTACAAATGCCACAATTCCTTATGAAAGTATAAAAAAACCAATTGATTTTTTTATTCATGTAGCCGTACCGGGCCTAATAGATACGGCATTTATATCAGCCATGCTGTCTACCATAAAAGGCGTTTATGAATAATGCATAAATTCAAGACTGGATAGTTTACTACGAACAATATCAATGGACCCAATCTTACGCCGCGTGACACTAACAGCTAACATCTTATCGATTTTGGTTTCGTGTCTGCATTTGGCCATTACACAACAGCATTTTTAAAGTGGCAAGATGTTCAGAATATTTTCGTTGAATAAATTCAAAGTTTTATTAGGTTTGAATTTAATATATTATGGCATATATAGGGGCCAAGTAAACCTATGTAATTTGACGATTCTATCCACATCCGTGTTGCTTAATACCCAAATGCATGTTTTATGAAGTATTTTGAACCTTCAAACAGGGAAATATAGACCAAGCAAAAGAGGTTCCTAAAACACGGCCCAGAATTTTGTGAATAATTATAACAGATTTATAAAAGACAGCTTTGTTAAACATGCCCGGCGAATCATGTCTTGTACACTAAGACACAAGAGAGATGGGTAGGTGTTCAAAATAAGCCACCAGCGTCTGTTACGGAAATGGCCCCAGGGGCGGAACCAGAAATTTTTACACGAGATGGTTCTCAAGGTTCCTGTTAAAGAAATTTAACAGGAATACATACACAATGAGCTGTTTAATGAGAAAAATCCAACACCTGTTTGGCGTCAATTTATATTTTGACTTAAAGGACAATATTGGTGCCAGTCATTATTACATATGGGATAGAACTGGTAAAATACATTCCAAATATAATTTTAACACAGAGATCATTGCTACAGGAGACGTGTAACAAACTCTTCAATATAAGGGAAGTGACGTCAAACATGACTAACACCAGTTGTCCTTCTATATAACCTAGTCAACTAGCGAGCGATAACAGACACGCAGGCGAATTGCATTTCACTGATAAATCCGTTGAAGATAGAAAGTTGTTTTATAAAACGACGAGAGGATATCTGACAATTCAAAAATAGAATTGGCTGTCACTAGATAAGACAAAACGAAAAAAAATAGGAAAATCCCGTGCATTACACTGTTTTTATTCACCCTGCTCTTAATATAAACATGGTAATACACGGACTTTTTCTAATTTGTTCGTTATCTTTTATCTACTGACAGCCAATTCTTTTTGTGAATTGTCAGATATCCTCTCACCTTCTCATATAACAACTTTTCATCGTCAACGGAATTGTCAGTGAAATGAAATTCGCCCGTGTGTCTGTTATCGCTCGTTAGTACACTCAGTTATCTAGAAGGACAACTCGTGTTAGTCATGTTTGACGTCACTTCCCGTATATTGAAAAGTTTGTTACACGTCTCCTGTAGCAATGATCTCTGTGTTAAAATTATATTTGGAATATATTTTACCAGTTCTATCACATATGTAATAATGGCTGGCACCAATATTGTCCTTTAATAGAATCTATCATTATCTTTAGCTTCGAAGGCCTATCCCATCTGATCATAAACGGATAAAGCACACGACCGTGACACTTCTCATAAAAGTGTTGTTTTACATTTTTGTGATGTAGCGGAGCAGAGGGTCGGGGAAACCGCCCCCACACCAGGCCCGTAGCCAGCTTGCTAGCTTCAGAGGGGCAGTGAAGTTTTTAGGAGGGGCACACCCGTTACAGTCTACAGAAGTTATTTTAGAGTTATGGTTGGCAAATTTTCTTTCGGGGGGGCAAAACATTTTTTCAGGGGGGCATTGCCCCCCCTTGCCACCCCCTGGCTACGGGCCTGCCCCACACCCACCCTCTAAATATGCCCATGGGCCTACCTGTGAATAGAATTTTACTTACCATTTTGACTAGTAGAAATTAGGCTGATATCCTCACTAAAAGTTAATAATGAACTAAGTGAGAGACTCAACAGTCTTTGTCTATAAATTCACTGCAGAATGTACGTCCTTTTATCAAAAATCACCACTTTGTTGCCACGCACGTTGTTCACCTGGATTGGTTAATTACTGGTATCTAAGAAGATCATAATAAATTATTACAACATGGTATAGGATTACAAAATGACGTCATTATTGATAGCCAGCTATGAATCAGTGGGAAATAATTGCTTTTTTGTTCTGCCAAAACAAGTCAATGTATTCTTCTCAGTTTGCTGGAGTGGTTTTAATTAGACAGTAATGGATTTAATTAATTACATATCAGGAAAGAAATGCCAATTAAACCCGGACACGGTTTAATTAATTATATTCGGGGGTGGGGTGGGGGTCATTAATTTGTAAAGCAGGCATTTGAAATATATCTTTGAACAGCTGTTTTGTATAGAACTAATTAGTCGACATCCGGTCCGTGAGACCGAAGATGTATTATGACCTGACACGACCCAGCAGACGCTCAGCAGTAACTGATCACATATTTCTGTGGGGTCTTTTCGGTTGGCGGTGGGGGAAGAGGTGTGAGAAAAAATATAACCAAAATACAATTGCTGTCTAGTAGCTCGGATGGGACGAAAAACCGAGGTCCCGTGTACACGTTGGCGTGCACGCAAATGAACCCTTGACAGCTGGGATGTCCGGGTAAAAGTTCTTACATGACATAGCACACAGAATCAGAATAGAACGTAAAAATCCATAATTTTTTTTTTAAAAATTGGGGGGGGGGGGGCTTTCGCGTGCGCACTGGGTCAATATATCTGTCATTTTACACGGGCATCATATATTTTTTTTTTTTTAAAAAAAAAAAAAAGAAGACAGTGCTGTCAGTCCCCAGTCTCTCTCGGTCAGTCAAAAGTCACTAGTCGATCCTCCTCTTCTTATTATTAAATATTCACAGGTCGTGGCCACGTCATTCCATTTAGTATGAATCATAAATCATAGGTCAGGTCAAAACATACATAAATTATTGCAAGACAAATATGTCGCCTCATTTTACATCGAATAACATTCAGCGATTTTAGCCGTTGACGAGATTCACTGACTTACCACTGAACACTCGCGTTATTAACATTGTTGAGCGTTAAAGGGACAACTTCGAAAATAAGTGGCGAATTTACTGGTAGTATACATGTAATTATAATTCTCAAATGGTTTTTATGGCATGGAGTCGGGTTGTCATGGAGATGATTGGGTGGTGCTTGACCCTCCTCCCAAACGCCCATTATAGTTCCACTACTAATTCCTCCTAAGAGACCCCCTATTCAGTATCGTCATAAAACAGCATTAACGAGTACCATTGATTTAAATAATTTCAAAGAGCAGTATATCATTTATATACCATTTTTCAAAATGAATCACTGTCTCTTTAAAAGAAATGAACAAAAAAATAAACCTCCAAACTCGAACGAGTCGATCAATTGTTTTGTTACTCATCACAGAAGGCTTAATTTTTATACCGCCCTGCCATGTTCCTTCCAATCCATTGTCCTATTTGACCAAACCTTGTCCTTATATTTGGCAAATTTATTTTTATAACAAACTGATAGAATTTATTTGAAACGATAGATAAGATCGATTAAATCGCCAACGGGGAAAGACATATTATATTACATCACATCACATCATTACAATGAACATACACAATTATAAAATCAGTGCAGACAGTGGGAAAACGTGTTTATCATCACCCCCTCTGCATAAAGACAAAACAGAAAAGAAATCGACAACGTTGCTTTAAATTATGGCGCACTTGTCAATATCACTTCCAGCGGAATATTCGAGAAATATAATAGACACTTTCTAGACATAAATTGTAAAATATAATACACACTTTCAAGACAAGAATCGTAAAATATGTTACGAACATGGAATATGGCGTATATTGTAAAGACAAAGGCCACTAACCTCAATGAATAAGTCCGAAAGCAAGCAGAAACAAAGAGAACACTATTTAAAAGATGAAATATGATCGCTCTTGCGTCTACTTACCGTGGAAACAGGATTGTAAAATGATGCCTGTCAGCCACTCTGATTGAGAAGAGCCAAACCGCGCGCTGCTACACTACAAACGGCAGTGGTCGCACCCTCAACTTTAATAAATAGTTTACACGAGGAATACTGGGAAATACACGAACAAGTATGTCTGGCTTGGCTCAATTTTTACTGAGCATCTTCGATGATCAGGAATTTCAACTTCAATAGACTATTGTTTGGATTATCAGTATCTTTTCTTATTCCATTTTTTTAAAAATTGATTTGAATATATAATTCAACCCGACGTGATGTAATAGAAGCCCATTACACAGTTTAGTGGTTTTCTGCTAGTATTTTGTGTCTCATAAAATGTGTCTCATAAAATGTGTCTTGTATTTTAAGGACAATCTACCTCTCTTTCACGCCCCTTTTTTTCTGTTCAGTTCTAATAGCTGAAAAATGTCCTTTTCCAATCCCTGAAGGATTTCGATTTTAATACAATGTAGTTGGATTTTTGTTTGACACTGCTTTTGAAAGGACAACAAAAACCGAAACGAAACTTAGGCGTGTAATTCAATTAGATTGGTCCGCTTAAAATACAACATAGCGTTTACGCATTTCAATTCGAAATTGAAACAATTTACAGGCTGGCGAGGATGCTTAACATTATGTCTAATCACAGTTAGGAAATGACGGTATGACAAAATTATGAGATGGGTTCTATATGAAGCCGGCCACACACACTGCAATACGAGTATCTGTGATATTCTCAAATTCTACGACTTTGACCCCTGTATTGGCCGAGAAAGTTCATCGGGATTTGCCAACGTGGTTTCCCCTTGTCAGTGGTGCAGGACAGGGGGTCTGACAAGGACAGCTGTCTGCGTCGTACGAAAGTGTTTCTAAGAAATTAGATTTTAGCTGGACAATCGCAGCCTTTCGCAGAGATTTAAACATATTTAAAATCATTCGAAATCATGGATGGTCCCAGACTACCGGTGCTTATCATTGCAGCGTTCAAGGGCTGGCCTATCGCAGCCGTGGTAGGATTTTTGAGATGGTACAGTTGTTCTTAGAATTTCACCTCCAAAATTGAAGAGAATGGGTGTGTATCGCAGCTTTTTCAGATTTCCACGTCTACACCTGCGATATACAGTATCATTATAGTTACATGTGATATGCCACGATTAGATAGTCGTATCGCGTGAAAAATCGTAGCGTGTGAGGCTGGCTTTATTTTGTTTTATACATGTACATGTCATTTCGTGTCATTTACATCCAGAACACCGGTGTCTGGGATGTATAACGCTAATGTTGTATTAGAAAGGTCAGGAGAGCTTTTTGTTTATCGATAACTTATATTTAAGTTCTATATTTTGTTTGACAATGAGTTAAAATAATTTGGTTGTGAAAACTGGATAAATTAATAGATCGTATCTGAAATATTTCAGATTCTTCACTTACTCAATATTATACCAAGGGAGAAGGAACCAATACATTGCTTTACCTGCACTGTAACCTCCTGAATTAAAAGTGGTATAAGGTGGTGTAGAACGAGTAAGCATACTGTCTCGTGCACGACACCGAACTATAGAGAACACCCGCGATTGTTTTAGGTTGTAGGTTTGAATGCTTTCCAGAACACAGTTATGGTTATAACAAAATTTAAGGGATATATTATTTCATCAATTTTGTATGCAATAACTACGTGCAGATTCAGACATCCGGATTGCGACGATGTCCAGAAGCGAGTGACAAGTCAGAATCAATAATATTACGTAATCAGTTGGCCATTATCGATCGTCGATGACTCAGGTGACATAAACATGTCATTAAAAATAACTGTATAAAGAAAAGAAAGATGGGGAGAAAGAGTAAAAAGGAGATTTACATTACTCAACACAAACTCACATAATATTTCGACGGTGAGGGAGTCAAAGGGTTGTATCGGACTTTGCGAAATATTGTTCCGGGGAGCCAATAATCGCATAGAGATTTTATTAAAAGAAATGAATTGGGGTTAAACGTCTTACTATTCTGCTCCGACTGAGCTAATGATGACGGGTATTAGTCCTATATACGCAATGTAGTTTGCTGTGAGGTAATCTCACCCTAGCAACGGCACCAAGGGATCTTTTACGTGCACGTCAATCTAGTCTTTTCGTAAGACTACGGTCCTTTTAGACGACCGGCGCATCCGTGTGTAAACGGGATTTTTTCGGGCATTTCAGTCCTGCCCCTACCATTCATCAACCCCGTACACTTATGCACGCAAATAGTTATAACTGTAATAACTTTTTTGTTCTGCATAAAATGAAATGAAATGGGGTTTAACTTCCTATACTGCTCTGCTTCGACTGGGCTAATGAAGACGGGCTGTGGGGGTAATTTTGCCCGACTGTGCGGCGCTACGGCCTACTCTTATATCGAATTCCAACTGCCAAGGGATCTTTTACATGCATGCCAATGTGTACATGGGACCTCGGTTTTTCGTACCATCCGAACGACTAGACATGGGAAACCATGTGCACATCGGAACTGGTCTGCATTGAATAACTGAACATATAACAAGGGGTGTAATTTTAAGCGACGTTTCGACCGCGCTATTGATGATCAATAACAATAAAGTAAACTGTTTTCTTCAAGACATCGTCCAAAATGGATGTGATGACCCACCCGATGACTATAGCATGGCCCATTTCTCCCTTATATTCGTGCTGATGTTGGTCTCTGTACATATTAATGTCTCATGATATGGGTTGTCTCTATAGGCCTATACAGTGACATGGTCCACGCGCAGGAATGTTAGTCCATAGGCAAAAATGACCTAGTTTGTGTCGAGTGGACGTTAAACCCCATCTCTCTCTCTCTCTCCGCCCAGCTCGCCTCTGTGCGTTGGTATTTTACGGTATTATCTATGGTCTAGCTTATAATCATGGCAGGAAATCTCACTTGTGAATACTTGTAAGGCAATTGAATTCTTAATAATTGTCATTCTCAAGGTGTAGGCTAGTCGTACAGCCTATGGGAACGGGAACCATGTTTTTTTCCCATCCGAATGACAATGCCGACGACATAGCCTACGCTAACCATGAAAAGTGGACGTATTAAAATGGTAACCTTTGCAATATCCTACAACACGCGTCACAAAAACTCATACCACCATTGCATAGGCTACCGATAACACCCGCTTTTTACGGCAAGGCAAGAACTAAGAACAGCTGTCTAGTCGTTCGGATGGATGCAAAACCGTGGTCCCGTACGTACTGATTGGAATTCGATAATAAGACTATAAGAGTAGGCCGTAGTCGCTGTCCGGCCAAAAATTCCTTTATAGCACACTGTATGGGATGTCCGTCTTCGTTAGTCCAGTTCGGAGCAGAACAGTAGGACGTTAAACCCCGTTTAATTTCATTTCTACTACTGCCGTACTGGGGTGATAACGCAGACGATTTTGCGAATCAGCTATTTTTATCGAGCGATTATTCTAAATATAGTAACTTGTTCGCAATATCCTGTTTTCACGCCAATCAAATTTTATTTCCGGTATGTTTCCCGCGAAGTTGTCAGAGGAGTTTTGTCACACTAATGTAGATTTACGGCTAAAATTGTTACAAGTTAATAATACTGGACAATTTTAGCATAAGACAAGCTAAAAGTAAATTGTAGAGTAACATATTTATTCCAAGCAGACGTTTGTGGCAAGGTAATACAATTAGAGTCAAGAAACAGTGTTGTTCATGTATTTATATTGTTCTGATAAATGAAAGCTGGATCTGCCGCGCAATAATATTAAATAAAATAAGGCCCTAGTATTAGTATCACTCTCTGATGGGCCTTTTGCTGGCGCTCGTTTGTTTATAAATCTTAATTTAATGTACTTTGACCACCGAAAATGAACATAGATTGTGGTTATAGACTTATAGTGGCTCAGGCAGTGAGGTTATTATAAAGTAATCATCCAATCCATCCATAGAGTCTAGAGTTAGAGTTTGCAAAGGAATAATAAGAGTCGTAAGCCAAGGTGGGGACAAGTTTACCGGGACCTGAAGTCTGAGTTAAGTCAGAAATCGCAGCACATCGAGTTCGAGTCAGTCCCTCCTACATTGTACAGGCTCTCACACGGATTGACACCCCGTCGTTTAGCAGTGAAAAGTTGTCCAGTAAAATTGACTGTCTCCAATTATTTTTGACATTGAATGAATGGGACAGTCCCTGAACGTTCAGGGTGAGTAATGAGACCGACGTTCAGAGCTGAACTAGTCAGTCCCAAGAGTCCCAAGTCCTCACAAAGCCAAGTTCTGTTGAACTAAGTTGTAGTAACCAGTTCATCAAATGTGTCAAAGTCAAGTTCTGTTGAACTAAGTTCTAGTAACCAGTTCATCAAATGTGTCAACATACAACAATTCATTTTGCAAACTGCAAGACCAGCGAAGCCATGGCGAATAAGGTCCTAAGTACTTTGAGTTGTCACGACAACTGAGTCCAAGTCATCGCAAAAAAAAGGCGGACTGACAAACTTAGGTATTATTGGCATTATTGCTACCAACTTTTTAACAAATAGACCTTAATTTCAACAAAAACTTTGGTTTAGACATTGGAGTGGATAAATTACCAGACAAGTCACAGGTTACATCTTCCAAATAATGGGTTTAATGTGTGGTCTATGGTATTGTAATAAATGCATTTTAACTTTTGAACTACCAATGCCTAAATATTTTGTTAAAAAACAGATTACAAAACGGTAATAAAATGAAACACTCAATAGTCTTGAACTTTCATTTATTCATCATCATTATGATGCACAACATTCTCTTCATGTGGACAATGTGTTTGTGATCGGAGGGAGGGGGGGGGGATCATGAAGACTAATTGAAGAAGATGCTCGATGGAAATGGTTTACATATTGATGCAAGTAGCACATCAGATTGAAAGCTATCCTTTGTTTTGGGTTTGATTACAGAAAGATAATTTTTTTTTAATGTTTCAAGTTAATCAATAGGTTTTTGATTATCCATTGACCAATTATCCATTTGTGATCACTGTAAAGGCCCTAATTCCCATAGAGAAATTACTGGTGCTTATAGGCCTATGCTTTAGAAATATAAAGACAAAGCCTTGGTTATGTTTTATACTGAGTACTGATCTGAATGCTAATGAAATTTATCATTCTTGCCTATTTCAGAATGTCTAGATGATTGAGATCAGTATTTGTCTGTGAAAAGCCGGGAAACATCAAAATGGTTGTCACAGGAAATGATGTTAAACTTCCAGCACTGCTAAAGACTTTGGAGTCTGCTACAATAGGTATTGAGGAAAAAGTGGAAGCCTACCAGATTTTTTCAGAGTAAGTATGTAAGCTAAAATGCTTGTCATAATACTTGGTTATTAAGTGCAAAACTGACCTTAAAATAAGACCAACTAATGTTTTGGGAATATGAAATCAAAATTTGTCAGCAACCGTTATAGACTGCATGACCAAAATAGCTGCTGGGTTGCCTGGTAAACTAACTTTTTTCACTTCAAAAATTATATATTGACCAATAAGATGAGTAAAGCCTTTCAATGAGGCATGTCAAAATATAGCATTAAAATTTAAAACATGCAGAAATAAGATACAATATTTGTTTTAATATATTTGTGCATCATCATGATGAGCACAAATTTTTGTATGACATTGTGTTCAAATTTTTATGATGACCAAGATACTGTCTTGCATAAGTCTAAAAGAAGTTCTCCCTTTCTTCATAATGAGTCAAGAAACATGTTAAAAGAATAAATCTTTATTTCTTAGTCAGTTACAAGAAGATGAATTAAGTTTTTTTGATCTGGATATAACATATTATATCGAACCTATTGTATCTGTTCTACATCAAGATATTCTACATCACTCAGAACTAGTTCAACAAGGGGCATTGCAAGTTCTTGGGTTTTGTCTTCATGATTTGGAACTTGTTAGGTAAGTTAATTGATTTAATGTTTAAATTTGACAATGTTATGTTTTAGATGGGCTGATTTTGTCTCTGACCATGCATGATTTAAGAGTTACACACATTGTTTTAAATTCTCTTCTTGACATTTAATGAATGTTTGATATTTTCTTAATTAAATGAAATAATTAAGTGATCTATTAAAGGGACAATAACACTCTTGCTGGCTTGGCAGCTCCAGAAAATAAATAATAGCCTTATTCTAAGTACTAGATGTTTAAATGTCCTACCTGTTGTGTAAATTATCCATTACAACCTATCTTACTTGTCCAGAGGGTTCGAAAATATTTTAAATCAAAGTCACATTTGAAAAGGTTTACTTAGACTTTTCAAATCAGTTAGTTGAATTTTTCCAATTTTTTGAATTAGATGTGTTAAGATGAAATTTATATCATAAATTAATTGGAATATTGTAAAATAATACAATTTGTTGACCAGAATGAAGATTGGGACATATTATTCAGTTACAACAAGAGTGTTATTGGGGCTTTAAAAAAGAATTATGTTATGTCGCAATGTTAAACAGCCAGAACAAATAGTGTGCAACAAAGTGTATAGTTTTCATGCTGGGTTGAGCATCGAATATTGATAATTATTGCCTGTTTTTGTCACAGCTACGTCAAAAACAACTGTAATGCTATGTAGCAAATAACTTTTTATTTTAATTTTTCTGCTCTTAGATTACTTCCAGTAGAAAGTCAAAAGAAACTAGTGGGTAGTTTGTGTAAGTGTTTAAAGAATGCTGAAGACAAGTCTACATGCACTAGAGGATTGTGGGTTTTATCTAAACAAAATATTCAACCAGATTTGATAGCGGAAGAGGTAAGAATCTGTTTTCACTTCTTATGTGACCACATAGAAATATGGTCATATATTGCCATTGCCCCCATATGTCTGTCCGTCCATTGTCCACAATATCGTGTTCAACTCCACAAACTCCATTTAACAGCTGATGGTTTGAGGATTGATATGTTGTTGACATCAAGATGGAAAGGCCTATATAAATTCAATGATTCTGTTAATTCCTTCTTTGTTATGGCCTGTGTTTCACTTTGTTGAATCTTGCGAACACTCTAATGACAAAAGTTATCATCGGATCTTTATGAAATTTAAATGTATGATTTAGACCACTAAAGTCAAGAAGCCTTGAATGTCAAGAATTTCTGTTAATTACGTCTAAAGTTATTGCCCATGTTTCACTTTGTTTAAATTTATATACATTTTGAGATAACTAAATCAAAGAAGCCAATAGAATTTCTAAAATTTCTGTGTTATGGCCTTTATTAAGCTTTGTTGAGCTGTGTGTGTACACTAGCAACAAAAGTTATATCATCCAATCTGTATCAAATTTAAATACGTTATTAAGATTAGTAAAACAAATTTAAGCAATTTCTGTTAATAACTGTTACAGTTATGGCCCTTGTTTCACTTTGTTGAACCTTGCAATCTGATTAAAATACAAATCTGTATCCCTTTTCGTTTTTTATGCGGTGACATTGAAATGTGGTCATATATTGTCGTCAGCCTGGCGTTCACAATTGCTTGTGGATGCTCTAGAGGCTAAAGGTAATATCCGATCCTAGTGTTGTGAAGACAAGTAAAATGAAATTTTGAACTGTTAAAAAACGAAATGGGAACGGTGTTTTAATTAGGTTGTTGAGCCATGTGAACATTTGAAATTTATAAAATTGATAGCAGTGTCTTGTAAATGTGTCCTTTACTTACTAAAGCATAAAAATGCAACAACATTTGTCAACTGCTCGCACAATTTATCTGTTGTCTGGCAAACTATATTTATTTCATTTATTTCAGCTAGATAACATAATGTCTAGTATTACATAATGTTTCTTTTAACTGGATAACATTATGTCCATACTCCATAGTATTTCACATTTTTTATTTTAGCTGGGTGACATTATGTCCAGTATTATACAACCTTTATTGTGTTTATTTCAGCTAGGTAACATAATTCTAGTATAACACATAGTTATATTTATTTCAGCTTGATAACATAATGTCCAGTAT
Organism: Patella ulyssiponensis; assembly: GCA_963678685.1. Lineage (NCBI taxonomy): Eukaryota > Metazoa > Mollusca > Gastropoda > Patellidae > Patella > Patella ulyssiponensis. The sequence continues at coordinate 84,162,400 of OY783225.1, read as the reverse complement.
AACACATTGTTTAACAAAGTGGAAAGGCCAAGCACAAACTGTTGAATATGAAGCTGTAAATGCTATAGCCAGGTAAAATATTATTTACGTCAGTACTGTTTTCAAATTGTGTATATTTATTTGTCCCTACTTTAGGGTTTAAATCTAGGTAAAAAAAGAATGAAGCAGACACATTACTGGGACAATATTCATGACGTAAGACTTGAGGAATAAAATGTAATATTGTCAGTGTCTTTGATAAGTAAAATTCTGTCAAACAAATGCAATGATGAACATAATATGAAAATATTGTGTTCATTATTGAACTGGTATGACTAATGTATCTGAACACGGCCATGTGATGGTTTAAGTCATATTAAGAATACTTTGTAATTGATTTCAGATTAAATGCACTGGTTAACAAAGAAATGAGAGAAAAAACAAAATGGGAAAAAATCTGTTTAGGTCTGTTGATTCATCCAGCTGCCAAAGTTCGAGAAAAAGCTCTTATGACTTTAGAAAAAGGCTGTGAAACTGCTGTTAATAAAAACACGGTTAAAGAAATAATACCAGAAGTTAAATCAGTAAGTTTGATTATTTTCATTATTAACTACTCGTATTCATTTTAGTCATTTTAAGTAAAAGTTATTTATTGTTTTAGTTTATACTACTCTCTTGTAACAAATTTGGACAACCAATTCTGTTCGATGTTACTAAATTCAGCAGAAAGTAAATATCCCTGAATTCTAATATTGACCTAAGATATCTCACAGCTCGATCAAATATCTTATTTATGGTGGGAATATTCCATGCCATGCCATGTTTTCCTTTTAAACTTTTGGTGAGAATTTTTCTGACCAAAACACTCGTAATGAATGTAAGCATGGTTTTAAATAACTGATAAGAAGTTACTGTACGTTATAAAAAAAACAGATAGACAAATGGTTAAGTAAAATTTGTCAAATCGTCCCAACATGAAATAAATCTGTTATAGGACTATGATAGGAGATGTATCATGATTTGAAGAAAATAGTAAGCATACTCGATTGTCAAGAACCTTATACAAAACACTACTATAACACGCCACATTACAATAAGTTTATTATACTATTTCTGTTGTAGAAAACTATAGCAGAGTTAAAGAGAATGTTTGTTGGCAATGAATCATTTGTTTTAAGAGCATGGTCATTTCTAGTAAAATACTTTGGAGAGGTTTGTGTTACTTATATTCAGAATACTATAAATGTTGAAATAAAACAAGAATGAGATTGGGAAATTAATAATTTATAAATGTGATATATTTCATTTTAGTTTTGCTGTCGATGTACACTATAATGTTACAATTCATTAATAGTAAAATTAAATTGGTTGTGCTATAGCCCAAGATGGCATGAACATAAGTGTTTTTTTAAGTGTTCTGTATGGTTTGATTTCTGATTTGTCAGTAACTCATAGTATGTCTGCTGAGATACAGGCATCTTTGAAAAACTCTTCACTTTTATTTTTTTTTTTTTTTTTTTTACAGGAGCTGCATCATGGTGGCTTCATTAATATCCTGCTTCCTATTGCTGAGACAGGATTTAAACGTGTGGAACCAGAATATAAAATGGCTACTTTTAGAGCATGGAAAATACTGATAGATAACTTTGCTACAAATCCTAGTAAGATATACTGTCTATTAAAGAGGGAACTGATTGAAATTTTAATCAAATATAAGTGAAAAAAAACCAAAGTGTGGTTGATGGACCATGCAAAGATTTACTAAGACATTGTTTCAAATGGCAAATATTAATTGAACTGGAGTACACAGGACACATTCTATGGAATACCATTACTGTTTATTTACTTAACGATTTTCAACTAAACTTCTCTAGTCTTATCAAGCAGGGATGAAAACTATGGGATGGTTCATTTTATGCAAACAGAACTTGAACTAAAATCATCAGTGCTTTTAGCAGGATTTGAGTCAATTCATTTTAAAAATCACTGATATTGTTATTAATGTTTACTTGCTTCATTTATTTGAAGGGGGGTTGTATGACCGAATGGTTAGCATGTATCATAAGGTCTGTCATTGAGTCAACTGGCATGATTTCAATTCCCTGGTTGTATGTGACAAGGAGTAGGATTGCCTGTCCACTCTCATGTTTTTTCTTCGGGCCCCTTGATCTGTCATTGAGTCAACTGGCGTGGTTTCGATTCACAGGTTGTACGTGATAAGGAGAAGGGTCGTCTGTCCAACCTCGCCAGTTTTCTCTGGATCCTCTGGTTTCCTTGAACTGCTAAAGACCCCTATTATTGAAATAAAATTGAACCATGTGTTAGTCCCAAAGTGACATAGTTTGAGTTAAGTTAACCCCCATTTCTCTCTCTATTTCATCTATTTGAAACCAATTATTATTGCAGATATAATCACTGATCCTAAAAGGGTTAAACTTGTCATGCAAGTATTTAAAGTTAACAATGCCAAGACTGAAGGTGTAGCTGTAGAGAAGTTTAATACATGGGTTTATTTTGTACGAAATCTAGGATCAAAAATATCAGTCAACTTTGAGCAGGTTAGTTAGGTCAATTCTTGTTAAATGTTGAAAATGTTTTAAGTTATTTAGGCCACACAAGGAAAAATATTCTGATGATTTTTTATAATTAGAACGGGAGCGTATGTATATTTAGATGGGTTTTTTTATCAGAGGATCGTGAAGCTAAATAACCTGTAACAAATATCATATATACATTTCAAGGTTCTACATTTATAATCTCTTTATTCCTATGCCAGAATTAACTTCCTCTGGCTCAATATGAAGGACATAAAAATATATTCCTAATACATTTGGCACAATGATAATTGTGTTAACAAAGATCTGTCAATGAGATATCAGTGGATGTATATTATACCATTATATTTGCAGGTATTGGCACCATTATTACAGTTTTGTACAGGTGGTAATAAACTAGCATCCTCATCTACGCCTACAACTCCAAGATTTGGTTAGTTTTACTAATACTAACACAGATTTATGTCATTCTTCTTAAATTTGTGGCTTTTTGTGTCATGTTTTGACCATGAATTGACAACTAAACATATGTTAGAAATCTGAAGGTTTGATTTTGTGTAATCGTTATTAGCCTTATATGAGCAGACATTGCACATCCTAATTTCCTGGATTATTAAACATGATTTTACGTAAAATCTTGTTTTTAGCTTGAATTTTTATCTGGTTTTAATGAAACTTAAACCATATGCTTATATCCCAAAGATGTCAGTTCCTATTAATATTGGTACACATTGAAAAAAACCTTTTTGGATTATGGCCCCTTATTGTGCGAAAAATCATGCTTTTAGCTTGGACATCTAGGGGTCATAAGTTTTATTTCATTTTAAAAACCATTCAAATATATCTGTGTTACACCATAAATATGGTTGAGTTTGAATTTCGTGAAAATCGAACCAAGGCTGTCTGATGAAATGGCTTCTCCCTTTATACAATTATCTGATTTGGATGAAAATTAAAATATTTGTTTATATACCAGACCCAGCTTCGATATCAGATCTGTGTGAATATATGGACGTTTATGTTATTGTTCAGTTTAGCGTGTTCATCAATCATCAATTTTGGACAATTGATGTTGTGGGAAATAATTATAGCCTCAATTGACAAGTTCAAATACAGATATTGTTTCTTCAGGAATCATGAGTCAACCAACAAGTCCAGCCATACCAAGAATAAATATCTCCTCTACACCTTCTAACTTAGTTACATTTAAAGTTCTACAGTTGAAAGGAATGGAGGTATTGGCAAGAATATTAGGAGAACCATTAAAATCCACAGATTACCCCAGATACAACTTTAGCATAGGTAAAAGTCTCCAACTGTCTTAAGAGTCACAATTACCTAATTTTTCTTTAACATTCCAGTTGTAATTAAAAACCCACTGGCCAAACACAGGCGGAGCATTAGGCCCAAATATTATCTTCCAAAATATTGCCTTTATGATATTAATATTAGTTTTGTTGTTTGCTTTGGAGGTTTAGCAAAATGAGAACAATGTTAGAACCTGTTCCCATGCACATTTGTAAATAACTATAGAATGTCATATTCAAGGATGTTATGTTCAACTTGTAGCTTCAACATTCTCACTACATCAAATATTTTCATTTCGTTAAATATTTTCAATATGTTTGCATTGTAAATGAGTTTGGTGATTTTTTTCTTCTTCAGATCCGTTTGTAGTTGATGTTATTACCAGTCCACTTTTTTTCCTGAAACAGTCTGTTGTTCTTATCTCCTGTTTTAGAGAGTTGGTGACGAGTCTCGGCTCCGAAATACCAGGTAAACATTCATTGGAACAATTACTATGGTTGGGGAAGAATTGAATGTATCATTATTTCAAAAAATGGAGACTTGATAATCAGATCATCCAGTTTTAATCTGTTATCATTTATAATCCTTAAATCATATTAATTGTTGAATATATATTTAGAAATTCTAACCCACTTAGATCACATACTTGCAAAATTCTCTTGATAACTTCATTTACTGTAAAACAATTTAGGTGTTTTCAAATGTTGTATTTGTGAAATATGAATATTTTTAAGCTTCATTAAGTTTGTAGATGGTTGTAATATATTGTGTTTTAAAACCAGGCATGGTTGGTTTTATGAATTAATAATATTGCTACTTTAACTAGTTCCAATCTGTTAATCTCCGCTGTAAAAAATTGAATTTCTCAAATACATTTACCATTTATTTATAGTAATGTTAAATTTATTTCACATAGTCGAGATAATAGCTATCAGAAGTTACATCTTGAAATAACCAACTGTATTTTCTTGTATTGTAGAGAATTTATTATTGTATACATGGCAAGCTTTGATTGGTCACGTTCATGTAGCTGTAGATATGACACCTAAATCCGATCATAGACAGATGTTTTCCTATTTCTTGAGTCAGTTTCAAGTAATAGCCTGTCATGATGCCCTATCAGCACATTTAGTGGTATGCTTCTTACATTCATATACTATTGGTTCTTCCTTATCTTATAGTTAAGTAATATATAACAACACACAGTGACATCTATATTCGTTTGATTTTGTTATATCTTGAACATCTAGAAGGGCAAATATGCCCACTACCTATTAAGAACTCATGTGCTGTCCCGTTATCATCTTAATATTCCTTTTATACATCCATATTATGTTGTCATATGTTGTTGTCATCCCAAATTGACTTAAAATTTCTACACATTTTTTTTTAAAACAAAATTTTTATTCAGGTTGTCTGAATGGGATTGGGGAACAGGCTTAGCCTATGTAAAACCCCTCTCCCTAAATAATTTGTATATATACATTATTAATGCAACAGTCCAGCCCTAACATTCAATAGACAAAGAATCTTATTGAATTTTGACGTTAAATGTTTTGTATAATAAAGGTGGCATCAGTAAGAACTAGAAGCCTGACAAATTATAATTATTACAAATATGAAATTGTTACACATGAGTCGTTTGAAAATTCCTATTACCGTGAAAAAGAAAGATATGTGCTTGGATGACTTGGCTGCCGTAACGTATGTAATATAACAGCCTATATTTTGATTGGAATGAAATATATATTTTACAGAAGATGTTTGAACCAGTATGTTGTCTGCCATATAAAGTTTTATCATCAAATGTTTATAGTGTTGGTAATGGAGAAGGCATCATGGTAATATTATTCTACTCTTGTATTATTATCCATACATCAATGTTAAAATTCTATACTGTTTCTTCCATGTCACCAGTGAAACAAACTATCTGATATTCAAGTTTTTGTGTTCATAATATATTTGTTCCTATCTATTTAGTAATCAAACAGTTTTATGGAATATAATTACTATTTATAACAGAGTAATGTCTTTACCAATAACATATGATATCTATTTTGTAGGGTACTCCAGCTTTATCTTTATGTGAAATTCTGCTTTCTCCAGTTTTACTAAGTCTAGCTGCTGAAAAAGAAAGGTAATTATTTTTTATTTTATTCTTTGTGCGTAACTTTAAGGTAAATCTGGGTGATATTCTTGATAATGTCATTTGTCATGATAGGAAAATTTGGAATACAATATTTTTTAGTCTTTGAAATATATATAACGATAATCCCATTTATCGTATTGTCACTTATTATACAAAATATGACAATCATTTCTTAACAAAAATGTTGAGCAAATTTCAATTGCCAGGAAATTTTGTAAGTTAGAGTTTTATGCATATTGCCTGGTACTCATTAATGGAATTTACTACTACTGTTATCTGTATGAGTCCATTATATTTATCAATCACAATTTTTTTGACAGTTTCATGACCTTGTATGGTAAACTGATTGATTGTGGTATGAACAACCCAACAGGAACGTTAGAATTCAGTCATGGTGTTCTAGACATAATAGACAGACATGTTGAGTCTCTTCCTACAATAGAGTTACTATGGAGATTATGGAGTGTCATAGCCAATAGATTATTAGAACATATTATTAAGGTAGATTTGTTATAGTTAATTGCATATTTTCATTTTGAATATTCAATTAAGTACTGTGACTTTTTGTTTTCTTGAGTAATAGAATTCAGTTGATCTTTTGAATAAGTGAATGATTAATTATCCAGTTCTTGTTTACTATATCCCTCTGCATGCTTTCTTTGCTAATGCCGTAAAGAAGTTGTATCAGATGTTCTCGTAATAATAGACAGCTTGTCAGAAACAAGATTATATGGTCATAGATAGAAATCCCTTTGAATTGTTTGGTAACCCAAATGTTTTAATTATAAGTTAATGTGTACATTTAATAATCTATTTGACTCAAGACTGAATATTGATGTCAAATTATTCTGGCTTGATGAATAGACCTATTTTCATTTTAAGCTATATGGGAAAGAAAGATATGGGTGTATCATAAACCAGCAATGTTTCGGACAATTATATCATTTATGTCTAGTGTGATACAGCGACAAACACATGGCAAAGCCATTGACACTTGAAGTAATCGCTACAAACTGACTGTTGATTCAATCTGATTTAAGAAATTAGAAATTAGTACTTGTCTGTTGTAACATGACATGGTATTGATGTATTTCAGACAAGTGAGATTAATCAAGGTGATTCGTTAGAGTATGATTTTACCTGTATATATACAGCTTTATTATTACCAGTTAAACATAAAATAGGTTCTCTAGTATCACAGGTTAGTTTATCATCTTTATTATTACTAGTTGGTCCAGTTCCTTAGGAGTTACTAGAGTGGTTTCCCCTTGTCAATGGTGCCGTAGAAAGGGTTTGGCAATAAATTGGGATGAAAAAACAAGATTCTTGTGTACAGGTTCGCATGCACATGGAAAAACCCTTGACAGATGAAAATTGATGAAGAAATGATGCTAAACAGGAAAAGTCTCCCTCTTGTATGTCTGTTTAGATAGGGAATCACAACATTAAAGCCCATTTTGTTTAAATAATGATTGAGGTATTTTGTATATATTTTTTAGCCTGTTTGTAAGTCATTGATGAAGACCTGGTCAGATTTATATAAATGTTTTGTACGTGAATCAGCTTTAGTAACAACAGCTCGAGATAATGTAGTGTGTGAAGATTTTATGTCTAAAATAATAAATAGTCTTACAGATGAAGAATTAAAGGTAAGTGTCACTTAAACAGAATATTGATCTCCAAGGGTAGATTACTGATGTCAAGGCTGAATCCCATAATCACTTTTGTAAATAATGCCTGTGACATATTCACATTCTCATCAGGATATGAAAAAGATATGTCTGAATTTTATGCTACACATAACGATCTCTTTGTAGTAGGAATTCAAGTATGTGAAATGAGCTGAATATTGTGATGAAGAGAAAATGAACTTAATATTTTTTACGTCAATGTTTCACTAGTTTTTAGAGTGCGTAAATAAAAAATGAATATTATTATTCCAGGAAATCAGTACAATAGATTTTTTAGTACAAATTCTGCAAGTTGTTGTGGATAGTGTAAATTTCTCATCTCTCTCTGCCTCTTCAACATTTAACATCGGTGGTACCTTTAGTCCAGGCAAAAGATGGCTAAAACATAAACAGAAACCTCTAGAAAATCTTCATTCATTCATTTCTTTATTGACTGATCTACTCACTCACTCGGTTGATATCTCAGACAATGGATGTAACACTAACAAGGTAAGAGATCCTGTGTAATATTTTGGTTGTGAATGTAAAAGACCTCATGGTGATTGGTATTCAAATAAGTGAAAACATTATTTTCAGAGCAACATGTTTCCGCTCAAATTGCGCTCGTAACCATAAAAATGAAAAATATTTGAGTCTTAAATTGTCCAAATATTGACAGTCTTTTATTATTTATTAGAAACCATTTCAAGTGGTATTTCTTTGTCCACATTTTCAAATTATCAATATTTAATGAGGTCGATTGTATTATTCTTTCTAACAGAAATCTCCATCTATCAGTGTGGCTGTTAATGGACTGGTAGATATTGTCTCCACACTTGTTACTCATGTATCCAGTTCTTCCATAATATCCAATATGTTTGAGAAAATAGCAGAACCATTATCCAGACTCTTTTTGTATTCATCAAATAGAAATGGGAATAAACTGTATACACCATCTTTCTATCAAAAGGTATGTTCATTATATAATGTTGATTTGTCCAGAAACGATTGTGAATCTAGCAGAGGTAAAAATTTGTTATGATATTGATAATATTAAACATGCATTATGCAAGAGCAAAATCTGCCTATTGTAGGTCTTTCTTTAGGCCTGAAATGTTATAAACACTATTAATTAGACATTAATTAACCTATTCAGACCATAATCAACTCTCGATGTTGAGGCTAGCATGAGATTTTTGTTGGATTGTAGTTCGATTCGCTGAAATATTTTCCTTCGTGATTTACCACTAAAAATGGATAACCGAGACTACTGGTTTTGTCTTACCGACTTTAGTAATGATGACCGAGGCTAAGCGGAAATTTCAATCGCTTAGTTCTAAGCTAATAGTGGATCAATTTGACTGAAATATTCAGCAAATTGCCTTTACATTAGCTAGTTTTTAACTATTGTAGTGAGAACTGCCAACTCGTTATCTAATCTCCCATAATGAATCTTTAATGTATAGTTTTATAACCCTCGACGGTTAAAATTTGAAATAACAGTAGGGTGCAGTGCCACTGTCTGGAAAATTCTTCCTCTTACCATAATGCATGGCATATATACCTATCTTTAGTTGTAGTCAAGTAAGATGTTTAACCTCATTCATTTCTGACTGTCTCAAACTGCCTGTGTCTGTGAATAGCTCTCTGTACTCTACGACTGAATACTTGGTCTTGAAGTGTCACAGCTCTTCACATGACTCTTCACAGCTCTCCACATAACTCTGTGTACTATACGACTGGATACTTGGTCTTGAAGTGTCACAGCTGATTCAACTCATCACCTATTAACGATCAGTGTATCTTGAATTAGATATCCAGGACTAATGAAGACATTTTGTTTTTTCAGTTAGAGAAGTTGTGGTTAGATATATCAACATGTCTACAGAGTCGGTATAATAGTATTTATGACAGCGACTTCCTTCATATATTATCTCCCTTACTGGTAGCAACATTCTCCCATCCCCGTCGACCAATCAAAAACCAAACGATAGTATTATGGAATTCTACGTTCGGACGATCTTCTATGTTAAACTATCCAGATAAACTGAAGTAAGTGGAAACTTGAATAATAACTGACAATGTTTATGACATGTGACTGGTCAGTAAAATCAACAGAATAAAAATTGTGTTCTCTTAAGGCTTGAAAGCAGCCCTGGAAATAACGGTTTTAGATGTAGCTGACAAACTGTCAGGCACTAATTAAATAGTACCTGATATTTTCAGCCTAGTGCCAGACATGTATTGATAATATCGATAAAAAAGACAAGTCAATGCCGGACAAAATGACAGGCACCAGTGGTTTTGTGTCTGACAAAGCCTGAATCTGTGACAGATGCCTTATTTCCGGGCTTGCTTAAAAGACTAATGTTTGTAGCATTTGTAATTTTGAAATTGCTGAAAGTTTAAAAACTGGAGCTACAACTATGTAGAGTTCACTTGTTAGCCTGATTGATTAAATAGATAATTGTCTTATTGCAGACTGGATTATCAAATATATAAGATGTCCAAGGGAGTATTTCACTAATATGAAGATAATATTTTGTGTGTGAACACATCCCAGAAGTGTCAGTGTTAATCCTCTAGTAATATAACCTAAACACTGGACAACATCTTGGACCCCTGAATGAGTCGAGCAGACAGTAAGCATACTATACCTCATGCATGTTATCTACGATATGATTTATAACAGTTATATTTTGTATTCAAGGGTTGTGTTGGCTAAAGTAAAAGAGAAGACACCCCTATCATTACCTGGATGGCTATCTATTGATACAACAACTATAATAGATGATACACCTGCTAGTCAATCACAGTTTAGTCAGGTAAAAAAATATCCTATATTATTCTTAAATATATTTTCAAGGCATGTTGACTAAATTAATATATAAAATGCAAAAGCAAGCAGTTTAATATAAATCATTAATATATAATAATAATGAAAGTGAATGATAATTAGCCCATCAAAGATACAAAAGCATTTTCATTTTGGAGTTAAGTTGGATAATTAGAGATATTGATCACCAGATACTCTTGTCATTTCTTCATTTTGATTTCATATCAAAAGAAATAGATTTCAAAATATGCAAAAATCAGACATGAAGTAGAGTTTCAGGATGCTATAATATTTATGGCAGTCTTTATTTTCTGAAATTATATCTTACAGATGGATGCACCAGAACCTCATCTACCAGGTCTTCCATCACCTCATAAATTTCATGGAAGTTTCTTAAATAAAGCTGTTTCACCAAATGTGAAAAAATCCCCTGCTAAGCTACCTGTTATGGAGTCAAGGAATGTAGCAAGTGCTAAGAAAAAACTAGCCATAGACGGATTGACCAATAATGTAAGTTTAAAAATTCTATAGCATTTTGAAGGGATCTTCGATCTGTAGATCCTGTCTGCTAAATTACCTGAGATAGGTGAAGTTCTGTGCTTTGCAAAAGAAAATAGACATTTCAAACTAGTGTTACCAGTATATAGTTGGTTTTGGTTCAGATTAGTTTGTGGAATTGAAATGTATTGCAATTATAATTTAAAAATGTTATATTTAAAAGTTATTTTTTTATATGAATATCTTCATTCAGAGATAAGGTGTGATCATAAAAGTTTCCATATCTTCCTTTGATCAAGATATAATAAAATGTATGAAACCACGAATGTTTATTGTAAAATATTATATTCTTTTATCTTTTTCTAGGATTATGTTGTCATCAAGTCCTCCCCTAAAAAATCAAGAATTCTAACAGAACATCAAAGAGAATCAATGAAGCAGAAAAGGTATTTAAGTATAACTGAAATTTAAGCAGGGGATAAGTTATTGTGTAATAAACGTGAATTTCTATAGTGCATGAATGTCGTTTGATAGTATGAAAACTTTACACTGCTTCAGAAGTTGTGAATGAGAACCAGTGTTGTTTGTTTATTAAAACTGTTAGATTATTATTGATGCGTATTAATTTGTTTTCTTTATTCAGTGTAATACCTGCAATGTATAATAATTTAGACCAATCACAATCTCTAGATATATCTATGATGTCACAGTTTCAACAGGATACGCAACCAGAGTGAGTTATCTATCTATTGTACCTAGCAAAAATAGTAAATTATCTTGTTCAAGGGGTGGGTGGGTAGTGTTTTATTTGATCAATCTACACTGCTGTATCAATCATTGTTTTCGTGTCTAACAAGTTTGCCAGTCATTCTTATGGTTTATTCCATGTAGAATGTTCCTGCTTTCTGTTTAATGGCGCGTTGTATGAATTTACTTTGAAATGAAATGTGGATCAACATCCTACTGTTCTGTACCGACTGAACTAATGAAGACGGACATATGACATACAGCCGTGTGCATGTCCAAAACTTTGCCCTGACGGTTGCACTACAGCCAACACATATTTAGAATTCCCACGGACAAGGGTTCTTTTTTACGTGCATGCCATTGTGTACACAGGACCTCGTTTTTGGAGCCAAATGAACGACTATGCTTTGTCACTTGTCTATAGTCCAGTGACACAAAACACAGCTCAATCCAGCAAGGATGAGATGAGCATGGCAGGAAATGATATTTGATAAAATTGTCTGTGCTCGTATGTTTCGGAAGTTAAAAATCAGTCTTTTCCAAATCCTGAAGTTGAGATAAAACTGAAGTTGAGGGCCACGATTGATAGAGATTACCGGTTTCCATTAGCCCAGGTTAGGTGCAGAAGAGTAGGACGTTAAACCCCAGTACATTTCATTTCATTTTGATAGAGATTAACGCCATTGCTAATGGAAATATATTTTAGCCAGAATCAAAACCATTTGTCTGCCATAAATTCTAGTGATAATGACAGCTTGTTATTAAAGTGATAACATAATTTTTATTTCAGTTTGGTTGTGCCGTCAACAGACAGTGAAGTTATAGTTATACCTTCCAGCCAATCAGAATCTAGTCAATCAAAGGTTAGTGTTGTCTGCATCTAAATGTAGAGATTTAAAAATTATAAGCCACTCTTAAAGAAAGGTTACAAAATGAAACAGGATTGAATATCCTACTGTTCTGCAACAACTGGGCTAATGAAGACGCCATACATTGCGCAATGAATGAAATTTTGCCGGGACAGCGACCCTGCAGGCTTCTCTTTTATTTCAAATTCCAACTATAATGTTCTTTTACAATAAGATGTGCCTGGGACTATAGTTTTTGGTCCTGAACCAATGACAAAATATACCACGCTGAAAATACTGGAGAAATTTGCAGACCAACAACCAGGTCTCCAGGTTACTCAGCCAGTGTGTTACTGTGCCACCATGTTTCTTTATTTAAATTGAAATACACAAAGAGAGTTTCAGTCAGTGTCTCCAAAGGGTGCATTTTGTTGTATTTTGTAAAGGTTCTTGCGGCGAAGGAGCTTGAATTTGCTGTATTGTATCCCCATGCTATATATACTAGTTGAATGGGTTGTATTTTTATTGTTTAATTTCAGGAAATGTCTGAGCAATCTCCGTCACAAAATGAGGAGTCTGAAGCAGAACCTGAAATTACTTTTAAACAGCCAATCAAAACTCGAAGACGTTCTGTGCGCTTTTCTTGGGATGCAGATGATGAAAAAGCTCAAGATAAGACCCAAGGATCGGGCTCTGTGGCTAAAGACAATACAGATATCAGTGTAAAGTCTGAATCATTATCTTCGTCATCTAGCGCTAGTCTTAAACAAAATTTAGAAGGTGCTGTGGGAATTATGGATCAAACATTTGAATCAGTCAGCAACAAAAGTAGTTCTTCATCACTGGAAAACAAAGAAAATAAAGTGGACATATTTGATTCTAGTGAATCTGTTTTAGTGAAGTATAATTCCCAGGATTCCGATTCTCAATCGATAAACAATTCTCCACAAACAGTCTTTTCGCAAATACGATCATTCAGTCAATCTCCTCAACGTTCACGCATACCCTCACCAAAACGAAAAAGCAACAGTCAAGAAATTCGAAGCTCTTCCAGATCACCCAAAAGAAAATCAATCAGTGCTACTTATAATTTTAGTCTTGATAAATGGGTGGTCAAGTCTCCATCAAAATTTATCGCATCTGGTGATGATTTAAAACCCAACGATAGTATTTCATCTCAAGTGTTAGTTGAAGACACACAGTCTCCCACCAAATTTAAGGATGCATCAGCAAAAAGTGACTCAGGTAGTTATGTAACGCCTAATCGCAATTTGTTTGATGCAATTAAACCAAGCATGGTTGCTGAGAGTCCAGAAATAGTGCCTGATTCACCAGAGCTTAGTGCTGTTGTAAAAGTTCATAAATTAACAGATAGTGATATTAAGAAATACTCACAGGAAAATGCTTTTGAATGTTCGATGGATGAAAAAATGCAGAACTCTGAAATGTTTGCTTTCTCTGAGAATAAAGTCAATAGTTCACAAGGTTTTGAAACTGCCTCAAAATCCCAATCGTTAGGATTTTTTAGTCAAGAAAGAACTTTGTCGCAAGAGAGTAGTCAAGGAATTCCCTCTACCGACGATTCAGTACGGGGTATTTCTGGAATTTTGACTGCTGAACAGAAAGAACAGCTTAATGATTGTCCATCCACGGAAACAGAAGACTCCATATTCTCAGCAACAACTCAAAGTCAGAGTATTCTCAGGGCAGAGCCCTCTTCAGTTGTTGACGATGTTGACATGGCTGAAGAGATAAGTGCAGATAATAACATGAAATATGATCCCACCACAACTAACACATTAAAAGATACTATTTCCCAAGAGACCACGGTACTAGAGAAAGATGAAGATGATCAAACACCGCAATCTTCTCAAAGTTCTGAAAGTGAAAGTAGTCAATGTGATGGAAGCTATGATCCAACAAAAATTTCCACATTCAATGAAGATAATTCTAAAAAGAAACGCAAACAGCCAACACCAAAGAAATCTCCATTGCCAGTTACTCCCCGTCGCACACCAAGACGTCACAAAAAAAGACGTCATTCAAATTGTGACTGTTGTTCAACCGAGGAAGATGCAGAGCGTTCGACTCTAAAGAGCATTTCTGAAGAAAAAAATGAAAATGAAAGTCAATCAAAAAATGACAAAACTACTGAAATATCCAATCAAGACGAAGAAAAATTAAAGGAGACAATAGATGTAGAAAATGCTGATGTTAAGAAATTAGAAAGTGAACAAGATTCATCTAATGTGGTTTCTGATTCTCGAAAAGATGAATTCACTGAGGATTTAATATCAGAGACAATGGAGGCAGCTGAACAAACTCCAGAAGGTAAAACAACATGTAAAGAAATTCGTAGAAAAAGCACTACAAAGGAGAAACTTGCTGTAGCCAAGCGAAGATCGGCGAAACTGTCAGAAGAAGGAAACAAATCAAGAAAGCAATTGGATGAAAATTCAGATGTTAATACGACAGTCGATAAAGAGGAAATTGAGACAAACACAGAAGCCTGTTTGCCAGATCCTGAAATAAAAAAAGAAATGTCTGATACAAATTCCAATAACAATTCAGGTCTCGGAAAAGACCTTCTTGTTGCACCATGTGAAAATTTAAGTGAAAAAGACAATGATTTGCTGATTGATTCCCAAATATCTTGTAGTCAAATTACTGAGGATTCAAAGGCATCATCTCAGGAATCCATGACATTTTCAGCGTCTGCATCCAAAGATTATCCTAACAGGTCGACTCGATCGGCTAGTAAGAGAAAAAACAGAAAAACTTATTCCCCAAAAACAAATCGTTTAAGGTCCTCAGGGCTAGTGATACAAACTCGAACGCTGCGGGATGGAAAGAAAATAACTTTAGCTAAGTTGTCACCGGTTGCGAAAAGGGTTCGCAAAAGAGCCAAGAAAAACCGTTCAGTTTCAGAAAGTGATGCCGGCAATGAAGCTGAAAAGGCATTTTCGGATACAGAAAGTGAGATGTCAGAGAAGAGTGAAATTGCCAGTGTAGACAATGCAACAAGTGTTTCGAAAACTGATTCTCACGAACCGGATTATAGTATTAGTGATAATCAAATTAATGATGTTTTTGGAGAACTTATAAACAGCAATATGAAACAAACTAGTAACGATTCTAAACAAGACAAAATATTTGATAAAATGACGGTTATGTGGGACGCGGACAAAAATGATGAACCCCTAGATAAGTCTGACAATATCAAAATTGACAATGCTAAATTGATAGAAACTAAATCAAAAGACGAAAGTGCTGACATTACCAGCACTGATGAACAAATAATTAAAGTGTCAAAGACTTTAGTTAATCCAGTTTTAAAAGATTCTTTAGATGGAGAAAAGGTTAGCCGAGATGCAAAAGAAAAAGCAGGAATGCTCTCACCCATTCCGCAGGAAGAAACACCTAAAAAATTCAAAGGATCCAAGAAAAGATCCTTATCTGGATTAGTTAATTCTGATTCGAAAGTGATCGGATTGAATCGTTTGGGATTTAAGTCGAGAGGTTTTAATATTGTTAGACGAAGTATATTACAACAGCGTAATATGAGTGATGATCAGAGTAAAACGTGTATATTTAAAACAAATAGTTTAAGTCCAAGTCGATCTATAACAGCTTCACCAAGTACAAGTATATTAAAGAGAAGATTAAGTGTAACCGATATACAGTCCAACTCACCTTCACCTCCAGCTAAGGTAGGTTTAAAGGAGCTAACCCTCTTTGATTTAAGTTAAAGTACAACATTGAAATCAATTCACAAATTTTAGTTTTATTTAGTTTTCAAAAAAGAAAGATCAATAAGCATATCAAGAAAATTGGCCATTTTATTTGTGACCCGACTGAAAGCAATCTATGCATTTTAAATTGTAACTGTTTAAAACTGATCTTAATCAAACCTCAGCTAAAATTGTTTTTTGATTGATAAGAATAGAAAGGGTAATCAGATAGTCCCTAAATTTAGGTGATTATTCTTTACCATAGTAGCCCAGTCACTGCCAAATCATAGTTTTGACTTCATAGTGAAGAAAGTGTGAATTAGTTATTCACGTATGTATGTATTTTAAAGATTTCTTTGTAAATATTTAAGTTTGGTTCTTATTATTTCAGCAAAGAAGAGTATCATTTGCTACACCTATTGTGGAAGGAAAGAGTCCAGTTAAATATCAAGAAGTAAACAACATGCCTCCATCACCATTAATTACAAACAGTTTCACACAATTAACATGTACTGGTAATAAGGTAAGTTAACCAGAAATACATGTGGAATATTTTAACATTTATTTATGTATTGGCTTATTGTATTTCTTTATGTGTACCTATATTTCAAACTTAAAACTTGAGTTAAATATCCGCTTACACACAGTGGGATATCACAAACAAGTGTTTCCTAAATTGAGTTGTAGTTTCCAATAGAAACCATTTTAAGAATCCATCCAATGGTGTAGTTCCGTGGTACAAGTCGTCTTAGCCTGTTTTGCCATCTAAGCTCTGAACTAATAACGGTTTTGACCAGCTGGAATAAGGACCTCCTATTATAGCATGCTATAGTTAGTTGTTAGTCCATTTATTTGATGATACTATTTACAAACTAATGATAACAAAAATCCTTGGAATTAATGAGCTTATTATTAACTATTTATGCTTTGCATTTATTTTGTTAGTATTTAGTTGGTTCACCTAGTTACAGAAAGAAAAAAAGTCGCATGGAAAAGGTATGTTTCACACCTGTACAGCATGATGTTTATCTTAAAGAAAAATGTGATGGTTTGATACTTTTTAAATTTAGAGCTAGCATGGATGACTTAGCTGATAGCGGGGGTATTATGCTGCATGGCGAGTCCTTTGTCCATGTTTTCTCTTTACCTCCAGATTTATATTATATTAACACTTTTGATGTTATTGTATTTAGCTTGTTTATACTCAGACAATGCTTGACAATAAAATGAATCGGCCTATAAATAAAGCACTGACCATTATTAGTATGTTAATTGGCCATTGAAATTCCAATCAAAATAACAAAAATAAACAAGATTTGATCAAAATATTCCACTCTAGCACATTGTTAAGTGATTTGTATGCAATTAGACATCATTTGATTATTTAGTTTGCAATCCTAATGAGAAATAACATTCCTGAAGACTGTGATTAAATTTAAAACTGACCAGAAATTATAGAGGAAGGCATTTTGCATCAGTACTGCCAACATATGTAATCTTAATATTCAACGATATTCTTCTGAATATGATCATACAATATCAACTATCAGTATGTTAATGACAACAGAATTTAACTCCACTTAGGATTGTATAACGAAGCTGAAGGTAATGTTAGATTGTCTACCATTGGAGCTTCTCAATTTGCTACTTATTGAGTGGAGTTATGAACTAGGATGAACATGCTATTCTGTATTTTACAGGAGATAGAAGACTCTGAATCTCAAACCAGCCAATCACAGCCCTTTAAATGTACGGATGAATCAGTACTAAAAGTCCATGGACCTGCTTTCCCCGAGTTTATAGATTGTGATGAACCAGTTGAAAAGATTTTACCACAATTAACGTCATCTTTATGGTATGTAGAAATAGTTTCGTACCACCAGGCATACTTCATCACTCATGCAAATATTTTTATTACACCCCCACTTTTTCATGTGGACATATATTGTCATCACCCCTGGTTCCCTATGATAATGGCATGTATTAGACTGTAAGGTATGGCCCCTGATTGAGTGCTCTAGAGGTCACAATTTTTATCTGATATTGATGAAACTTAAAATATACGTTTGTATGTCAAAGTTCTCTGTTCCTTTTAATATTTGCACGTATTAGACTTTAACTTGGATTACGGCCCCTGATTATGGCTGTGTTTTTGTTCTCTGTCCATCTCTTGCTAAATGTGGGGATATCTTGCATGGAAGGTGTATAATTAATGTCTTATTTCACAAAATTAACAGCTAATGAATATTCTTTTTAGTCAGCAATTCAGACAATTAAGATTTGAAAAAAACTTGGGTTGAAATAAAAATGTTGTGTTAGATTAACTTGAAATAAAATGTTGTGTATATATTAACTTGATTTATGTTAGTTTAACTTTAAATAAAATATTTTGCAGGTCAAGAGGTCTGGTGCAGCTCATTCGTTCCAATGTCAAAAATATTATTAGTGTTGGTGATCTCTGTAGATTATCAGAATATGAAATAAATAACTTACCTATTCGTCAACCAAAATTACCTACTTTACAGAAAGCTTTATCAACATTAGAATATAAGAAAAATAAGGATACCTTCACCATGGAAAAAGGTAATTTTCATTTTTATACGCCCACATGGAAATGTGGTCGTATATTGTCGTCGCCCTTTCCGTCTGTTCGTCGTCCACAATTTCTTGTGAACGCTCTAGAAGCTAAAGTTGATATCTAATTGACTTTAAATTTATACACAGTGTTTTAGGTCATGAGACGAAGAAGCCTATTGATTTTCAGCGATACCTGATAATTACTGCCAGAGTTATAACCCTTGATCACTTTGAAAAATCTTGTGAACGCTCTAGAGGCTAAAGTTAATATCCGATTGACTTTAAATTTATACACAGTGTTTAAGGTCATTATACACAGTGTTTATGGTCATGATACGAAGAAGCCTATTGATTTTCAGTAATATCCAATAATTACTGCCACTTTGAAAAATCTTGTGACTGCTCTAGAGGTTAAAGTTAATATCCGATTGACCATAAATTTATACACAGTGTTAAAGGTTATGATACGAAGAAGCTTACTGATTTTCAACAATATCTGATAATTACTGCCAGAGTTATGACCCTTGATCACTTTGAAAAATCTTGTGAACGCTCTAGAGGCTAAAGTTAATGTCCTATTGACTTTAAATTTGTACACAGTGTTTAGGGTCAGGATATCTGATAATTAATGCCAGAGTTATGGCACTTGATTACTTTGAAATATCTTGTGGACGAAGGCCTTGAGACAAACAATCCAAACAATTCTGATCATTTCTGATAATTACATTAGAGCTCTGTAATATTTAGCAAATTTTTGTGCATGCACTTATAGTAAATTCCATTTAAATTACTGAAAATTAACTTTACTGATATTCCAGCTTAAGGAATAATTGGTACATTTTGTAGAGAGGTTCCAACATAACTTAAAATGACTAGTTTGTAAAATGTCGTTCCGTAATGATGACAAAATTAAAGGGATATGTTGAATACCTTTGGTTAATTCTGTGTCATTAAATGTTGAATATAATTTGTATTTGTTAGACAACGAACGTATAGAAGAAGAAAAAAATATGTCAATGAAGTACAGTTTACCGACAGTAGTAGAAGATGAAGAATGTGATGGAGAACTACCCAGTGCTGATGAAGCTTTACAAAAACTTGCTGATGCTACACCACAAATAGAAGGTAATACAGAATATTTTATTAAACTGAAAAATTGTTTGTTTTATCCATCAGATAGAAGTTTGTATCCATCAGATAGAAGTTTTGCAGTGTATAACAGTAACAAAACAAATGCCATTTTTAAAAAAATGTTAATTAGGAAAGCAGTGGCATTACATGTTCCACAATGATTTGTCAACTGTGTCTTTTTTGTACTGTAATAATGAAGCACAATTTTAATACATAATTGATAATGTTGGTTTTGTTCTATTTAGATTGTGATGCAGATGATGCATTAAAATTGAGTCAAAGTTCTGATTCTGACCAATCAACAAAGAGTTTACAACTTAACATTGAAGATCAGAGCCATTCAAGTGCTACTATTCCTAATTTAAGTGCTTTAGAACCTGATAATCTTTTGGACATTGTAAAAGAAATTGGCCAGTCGGGAGTGTTTGATAATATAAGTAATATTCGAACTGGAGCTTTATTTCAAGTACATCAACATTTAACAAGTTTTACAAATAAAGTTGTTGCAGCTATTCAGAGGAAGTGTCAGTCACCAAGTAATACACAGGAATGAAGACAATCAGAAACATAATCAATTGTACATATATTTCCTCTTTTAATTATCAGGATTTCTGATATTTTTAATATATGTGAGCTAGAAAGGCCTAGCCAAACTGGTTGTGTAGATAGAGTACTGGTAATACTTATGTAGTGTTAGGTCAAAATCAACATTAAAAAAACAAAACCTAGTGTGATCAATTTAAGAATTTTGCCCATATATTGAGGAAACAGAAGCTTTGACCAGGTCACAATTTTATGGAATACAACTACTGCTTTTTACTAAGCGATGTTTCGACTAGGCTTCTCTAGTAATTATCAGTGTCATTGATACAGTTTACACATAAAAGAATAATCAATAATTATTATGTTCGATTACTTTAAATAAAATGTTTTGCAGGTCACCTGTGACTGGAAAGTGTCCATCTGATATATTATCAGAATTTGTACCTATGTGTTAAGTTTCGTTTGAACTCAACAACTTTAATTTATTTCGATTAAGTATACTGCTATACAAGTAAAAATTTTACAGTATTTGCTGTTATAATTATCTTTATATACCTTGCCTGACATTTTGGTGTAGTTTTATTTTCAAGTTGTTACATTGTAGTGGATTAATATATGCCTACATTGAATGAGGCCAAATACTGCCATCGCTTCTTTCTTGTGAACACACAATGGTACATGTGATTTGTCATCAGATTTTTTTTAAAAATTAAATATGTCGTTAACAGTATTGAGACTACAATTTCCTATACAATATTATTGAGTTACTGCCCTAACTCACTTTTAACATAAGAGTTAACATACGTTTTTCAAATTAGTAGTAAGAAATAGCTTATTAAATTAAACAATTTCTGTAATATGGCCGTTGTTTTGTTTGTAAAAGCTTGTGCTGACTCGTCTTGCTTGAAGATTTTTGATTCGCCATTTGTGGATTGTTCATATATTATTGTGCTGTAAGTGTGTTGGCAACCTATCTTTTCTATATTACGATAATTATTGTTTATATTCCTGTGTTTTTCAGAAATTTTCATTGGTGTATGGGACCAGAATTATGCTTTTAAAAAAATTTGTACAATAATGTAATTTAAAAAATCTTTCACTTTTTAATCTGTATGTGTATGTAGTATCTCATTAATAAAGTTAAGAACTATTGGTTTCAGTTACACTATTTAATAAAAGAGATTGCAGAGAGAGGATGAATAGGGTTTAATGTCCATTTGAAACTTAGCTTGGTCATTTTGGTACATCATCAGGTAGCTGGGTTTCAATCCTGGTGTTGATCGAGAAAGTTTCAACTTAGCAGTGATGCAAATGATACACGTCTAATTTTCGGAAGAAAAAATATGAGGTACAATGTAACCTTTGGGACGCACATTAAAGAACCGTCACAGTTGGAATTCAAAACAACCAGTTAATGACTTGTCATCAAGAATATTACTTATCCCGTCTTTATATAAATGAGTTTTCAAACACGCTAGGACTTAATCAGCTTATCATAAGGATGAGGTGCTGCCATCTGATTGACTTTTAATAAATACATGTCATATTACAATTTCAGCTGCCATTGATAATTACCAACCAATAGGTTAATAATGAATTCTTCCAGCAACACAAAGTCCAGTATTGCTTATGATGACACCCTTGTACAGTAAACTCTCTGCTGAACGTGGTACAAATCAGGCCAAAGCGGTGAAATAAATTCAACACTGTCTGATTAAGAATGAACAAAGTTACAATATTTCATAACATATATTCATGATATCTTTACATATTTTTTTGGTGATGAAAGTTACCGGTATATGAATTTCTGAGCATCTGCTTTACAGGTAACCAGATCAATGATTGTCAAATTGTGTCTCATACACATTTGAAGCAGGAAAGATTACAGCTATTACAATTATCACATTGCTCCAACTTCCAAGACATCTCCACCTTCCATACATAGTGAGTTCCAAACTGATCCCGCAGTGAATATTCGCTTGGCCGCTACAATCACTGATAAGCATGACATCGACGAGGCTTAATAAGTACGGCATATTAACTTTTTTACTCGGACAAATTAAATTCTCAAACATTTTTTTGAGGTAAAAGAAAAATAAATAAAGACGTTTGAAGTATTTGTAGTTAAAAAATATTTCCTATTTAGTGTAAATGGGTATTAAAATGAGTAAAATGCATCATTTTGCCCGAAGCAGTTAGGTGTTATGTAAACATTGCACGAGCCGTTCAGCCAATGACTGAGGCCGCGTGCAGTCAACGCACTTGTTGTGGAGAGACATCTGTTACAGAGTTAATTCGTAAGTAATTCTCTCTGTGAATCAGATTGAGTGAGTTCGAGTAGTTAAACTTAAAGATACCTTCCCACGTACAAACAAGGTGATTTGATGATATATTTGGACTAAAAACATTCAAACGAAATAATCTATCAAAAACTTACTTCGCAATGGAATACTCCTGCTATAGATCAAATCTTCCAAAAGAAGACATGTTTGTGTCACATAACTTGGCAAACAAGATACTTAGCAACGGATGTGAAGCCGGAGGAGAATTCATTGCACATACAGGACAACATTGTCTTTAATTGCTGGCCATTTATCATACATATCAAAGCCTTAATAAATTTTTGGATTATCCACTGCCCACTTTCTGTGGCTCTTATCTCAGAACGTTTAAGCTTACCATTTAAGTTTATCAACATATACATCAAGCAAACATCCCTAATCAACAGGTTGCTGATCAGGGAAACCCTTATATTATTGTCCTGTATGCACTCCGTGGGTGTTTTTCTGGTAAGACTCGATGTTTCTATTTTCCCAACATAAACCAAAATTGACACTTTTATTGGAAATAACCACCTGATAAATACTTTTATAAGGGTGTTAATGATGCAAATCCTGAATGATCCCAAGCAGGTCACGAGTTATCTCCTGGTTTCACAAATTTTCCCTGAACAAAAATCCTTGGTACATTGATTCCTTCTTTCCTATTGACAGTATTTCTCTGAACATAATCGTTTCTCTCCTGTATAAAACCAGCTTCTTTCATCATACCTTCTAATATTTCTGAAAAACAAGAAAATCAAACATCTTGATGTCCAAAAAAGATGAATGATAATTTCAGAACAGGACTCCCCTTATATCTGTCATTACGTGTGGTGTAATGGTCAAGAGTGATACTCTAATAATATATTGATACTGTGTGAGGGTTTTAGCCAAGTGTTGTTTCAATATATTACATTATGCTGAAGACCATTAAACAACTTAAATACAGACACAATGCCTTGTTTGCTTTTCAATGAAAAGCATCACACAATTCCTATGTTTCATTTAGTATAAATAATGTACGATTGGCTAGTTGCCAGTACGTTATTTGACTTAATGGTACGCCAACATCTAAGCATGACATGACATCTTTATTTTACATGAGTATACTGTTAATGGCACCAACTGTCTGATTCAACAATAATGGATCATAATATCAGAAATCATTCAAAATATTGCAAAATGTGTACATAGGAAAGTCAAAGATATTGATTTCAGTTGATTGTAGGATAAATACTGTTTTAATAAATGTAAATATATACTACATGTATTTACCTAATGAAAAATAATAAGCTCGGGTTCCATCTTGTCTCACATAAAAATTCTCAGATAATTTATGTCCAGCTGCAAATCTTAACATCGCAAAATCATAAAGACCATAATCTCTTATTAACAAACAACCACCTGGCTTTATTACCTGATACATTAAAATGCATAAATTAAATATTGGCAACATAAGTATTAATATTCAAACCAGATTTAGATGTTAAGGGATGACAGAATTGCATGGAGATTTACAATAGCTGAACTGTGTAGATCAGCTTAAAGTATTAATGAAATAGATGCAATCAATCCAAAAATTAACCATCCAAATAGCAGTAAGATAGAAATGGAATATTAATAGCTAAAGTTTGTTTGTTGTTCATCTAAATTACTGAAGAACAGGGATGGACAACCTCTGTCGTTGAAAACAAGACGTATTGGATAATTAGAAGTAAGACTACTAATTATTTTTAGCAATTTTACAGTGAATGTTATCATCTTTAATTCCATAAAGATATGCTTAAAGGAGCAAAGCGTCTATTCTTTGGCACCTAGAAATTGACACATAATGTATTTAAACTGATTTACATTAAATTGTTTCTGGTTTTTTTTGTAATTGCTTATCAGTTATGTTCGGTAAATAGGCCAATGTCAGTAATTGGCTTCTGGTTATTTCAGTCTACACCAGTAGTATTCTCCTGCACTTACTAATAGGTAGACCAATATTTATAATAAAGATAGGTTGCCAGGCAACAAAACATACGCCCACAGCAGCTAAATCGTCCGGGCAGTCAACAAGGGTTGTCGCATATTTTTACTTTTTTTGGTAATGAAACAACTCATTATGTAATTATCTGAAAATCATTAGAATTTGTTTGCTTTTTATAAAGTTTTGCCCCACGCTATCAATTAGTATAGGAAACATTTAACATCATTGATTTAGCTGTTCTGTTATCAAAATTCATTGAAAATCAAAATACTTGTGCGTTTCAACACCTTAAACTCTGTGTATCAATCTGAAGTCAAACGGATGAAAAGTTTGGCATATGAAGCGTCACAAGGTTTTTTGAAGTGATCAAGGGAGATAACTCTGGAAGTAATTATTTGAAATCAATGAAAATCAGTAGGCTTCTTCGTCTCATGACCTTAAACAGTGTGTGTAAATTTAAAGTCACAGGATTTTTTGATGTGATCAAGGGCCATAACTCTGGCAATAATTATCAGAGTTCGCTGAAAGGTTTTTTGAAGTGATCAAGGGAGATAACTCTGGAAGTAATTATTTGAAATCAATGAAAATCAATAGGCTACTTCGTCTCATAACCTTAAACACTGTGTATAAATTTAAAGTCAATCGGATATCAACTTTGGCCTCTAGAGCATCCACAAGATTTTTTGAAGTGATCAAGGGCCATAACTCTGGAACTAATTATCGGAAATCGCTGAAAATCAATAGGCTTCTTCGTCTTATGACCTTAACACTGTGTATAAATTTAAGGTCAATCGGATATTAACTTTGGCTTTTAGAGCGTCCACAAGATTTTTTGAAGTAATCAAGGGCCATAACTCTGGCACTAATTATCGGAAATCGCTGAAAATCGATTGACTTCTTCATCTTATGACCGTAAACACTGTGTATAAATCTAAAGCCAATCGAATATTAACTTTGGCCTCTAGAGCGTCCACAAGATTTTTTGAAGTGATCAAGGGCCATAACTCTGGTAGTTATTATCGGAAATCGCTGAAAAACAATAGGCTTCTTCGTCTCATGACCTCAAACACTGTGTATAAATTTAAAGCCAATCGGATATTAACTTTGGCTTTTAGAGCGTCCACAAGATTTTTTGAAGTGATCAAGGGCCATAACTCTGGTAGTTATTATCGCAAATCACTGAAAAACAATAGGCTTCTTCGTCTCATGACCTTAAACACTGTGTATAACTTTAGCCTCTAGAGCGTCCACAAGCAATTGTGGACGCCGGACCGACGGACGGACGGACGGACAGACGGACGGGGGCGACGACAATATACAACCACATTTCAATGAGGGCGTATAAAAACAAATTCTCACCCTAAAAACATTTTTTAGGGCATCCACCATTTTATCTGGATTAACAGCTGATAGGACAAAAATCATGGTTGCTACATCAACACTATTTATTGGTATTTGATTTGTTATATCATCTTTAGTTATATCACATTGGAATGCTGTACACCTTTCACTATCATACTGAGAATTCTCCTAGAAATACAATACACACCTTTATTATTGAATACCATGAATATATCAAGTCTTGGCATAAAAATTCAATTTAGTTTAGATGAAATGATGTTAACGTCATACTCCTCTGTAACCAGAGCTATGGCATACACTTATATTGAATGCCAACTGCCAAGAATTCCTTTTTTGGATACCAAAATGTAAATGGAACCTTGATTTCCATCCCATCCAAATGATCAGATGCGGTCATACCCCCCTGAGAAGGTGAAACCAAGCTGGAAAATCCTTGGGAATTTTCTTGACCAACATCCTGATAGAACTCTGGAGCTTCTGGTTAGTGAACCAGTGACTAACTCACTGAGCCACTGTAGGTAGCTCCTATAAAATTTGATACATTAAGTTGCTTTATGCTTCTATAAAATTCAATTTTTGTCTCAAAAATACTAGTAATAATAAGTCAGTCTGACCATCTTTACTAGTTTAGTAATCCATGACTTCCTTACCGGTATAAGTTTCGACACTGAATTCATTTTCTTATACTTTACCTTAACAAAGTCAACTGCTCTATTGGAGAAATCACAGGCATAAAAATATAAACTGTCATCTTCTTGCAACAAAGGAAACATAAAATTACCCACACCACATCCTACTTCAAATATAACTAATTTACTCTCCTGAAAATACAACATACATGTATTGATAATCCACTGAAAAAGATGTTTCAAACTACAGGTATGCCTGTACATTTATACAAAGTTTACCTGTGTATGGAACATTACCTATTCTATTCTCTATATTGATAATATTATGATTCAAATGGGAACACAATCATTAAGGATTGTCATTTTCATAATAATATCTAATTTTCACAGCTTCGTCCACTTCAATTGATTCAATTTTTTTATCTAGTGATGCATTATTTTAGTAAATCTTAATCCATCAATGAAAACTTGAAAGAGATAATGTGGTTTTTGGAGGACTGACAAAATTGAACAGAATACTATGTGGAGACTAGGCCTACTTTTCAATTTATTTCCTCATTAGGGATAGCATATGCAACACTTCCGCTATCCAGTTCGTAACTAAGGGTTGCCAATAAAAAAAATGAAAGGTCGGATCAAGAAGAAATAGATTTGTACCTTGTTTTTTTCATTCAAGAGTTCTTGAAATTCTCTGGTTGTCCAATGTCGATCTTTAAAAAACTTTGTTGTATTTCTTTTATAAAACAAATCCCAATTTTTCTGTGCTTCTTTTTCGTATTTTTCTCTTTTAAACTCAGAAACTAAATTCTGGTCTTTTTCAATCTTTTCAATTTCCTCTGCACTTAAAATACGTGCTTTATGACCAATGTGTACCCTCTCTTCGTCATTTTCTGCCATTTGTACAAGTTGGTAATAAATGCAGGTATAAAAAGTAATTTGATTTGTTTAGTAACTTTAACTGGTACTTAGTAGTAGTAGAGCACGTTTTAAGTTTCCATGCAAGTCTTACAACTTTTATTTTTGAATGACATCAGATTCCTTCTACGTATGACATATATGGATGGTCAGAACCGTATCAATCTATTTGTCATTCATAATAATAAATTATTTCTAACAAGTTGTGAAATTTTGAAGCCATGTTGTCTTTCCGAAGGCTAAACGTACCTCTTTGTCTGGAGATTGTCACTTAAGAGTTACCTCCCTTTTCACAATTTATTTTTATAAAAAGCATAATGATCTTAGAATTTAAAAAAAAATGTTCAAAGTTTAAAGATGCATTATGTAAGATTTAGATAGGGAGCTGAAAATTCTTGCCATAAAAGTTTAAAAATAGATAGATAATGGGGATGGGGGTGTTCGGGTTAACAAGGGTTGTCGCTAATGAGTAACCGTAATAAACACACATATAAAAATATTTTAAGTCAATAGCAACTTAACTTTAACCTCTAGATTCTAGAGCATCCACACGATTTTTCAAAGTGATCAAGGTCCATAACTCTGGCAGTAATTATCAGAAATTGTTAAATTCATTTAATCAAAGTCAATCAGATATTAAATTGAGCCTCTTAGAGCAGCACAAGCACTTGTAGATGATCCAAACCGCCCAATCCTCTTCATTAAAATAGAGCTTTAATGAAAATTACTATAGATTACGTTATGACTAGCATTTGAAATAAAAAAAAACGAAAACATAATTATACAAAGAAACAACAGTTTATTATATAATTTCTGTTATGAAATAAATGCTTAATATTATAAATACACATGGGAAAAAGGATGCTTAATCTCCTATCCCAACTTAAGATACAGTACTACAATAATATTTACGAACAGTGATGATAAAAGATCGAAAACTGTTTGTTTTGTTTAATTTTTCTGTCAGTAACTCCAAATTTTCAATTTCAGGTTGGGCGTTGGACACTAGAAAAGAAGAATACAAAACATGGATTAGATATCTTTTCCATTTTCTCCATGAACCGAAAAAGGATAATATAATATGATTTCCTTTCTTTTTATATTCTTTATATTTTAGTCCTATATCAGAATTAATTTACCTTCATATTTTCCATTTAGAACTTTAACAGCAAAACTGAAAGCAGCACTTGGATCTTTAGGATCAATATTAGTGAAAATAACTTGTAAACGTTGGTCTGAAAAAGTAAATATGACAGACTAAATTATTAAAATACAGTAGTCTAATACATTTATAATGAAACAGATATTGGTAATAAAATTTTTGTTACACTCACAGAAAACATTTTCGGTCCATGCTAAACTGGTCTGGTTAATAACGTGGATTAAGAAAGGTCAACTAAGAACATTTTTATAATACATTAGGAGCAGTATTTTAACATTGATTCTCATGCCACTGTTAAAACATTGTTAAAACAGTGCTCCTATTAAATACAGTGAAATCAATTACTAAACTGCCACTAAAACAATTTCTGCATGAAATAAAATAATTTACCTGCAGTTTTCACAAACTTTAATCCAAGTCTTTCTTGGAATATTTCTTCCATATTCTGTAAATCCTTCAGGCAAGCATTTGCTTGCTTTTCTGAAGTTTCTATTTCTGGGAGAGAAAAAAAGAATGATACAACAATCTATGATTTGTCTCTTTTAAAATTCAAAGCATTATATTGTGGAATCTCAGTGAATAATTTGAATTTCAGAACATTTTATTTTCACTGTTTTGGGGAATGCTCCCTTTAAAAAGGTTAGCTTACTTTCTTTCATTGCTTCTTTATCCGAAACAATATTATTAAGTGATTCTAAGGCTAGTTTGTTTTCTTCTTCTTTTGATTCCATTTCTTGTAAAAGTTGATTTAACTCTTTTTCTAATTCTTCCAGTTGGGCTTTTTTGTCTGTGAAAAAATAAGGAGACAGTAAAATAAAAATAACAAACTACATTTGAAATGATATTAATACTAAATGGCAAATATTTAACTTGAATTTGTGTAAATGTGTAGCATTTTGCTACCTTTTAAGTTTCTTTTCTTTAATCTACAAATAAGGAACATTTAATGGCAGTCTGAGAATAATAGGACAATGGATTTATCTTTTTTTTATTGATATTATTGATTCATGTCCAACACTAAGTTGAGAATGTCAGGTACTATTTGATCAGTGTTTGACATTTTGTAGGGTACATCTAAAACCATTATTTCCAGGCCCGCTACTGCTACAGTACACACAATATCCAAATTTGACCTACAGTAAAGTGATGTCTTACCTTGTTGATTTACTTTTTCCTCTTCTGTTGACTGCTCCAATCTCTTTCGTTCTCCTTCAAATAAAATAGTAAAGATTAATTGTATCATAGTCTGTCACTTTTAATGTTCTTCTCCTTTAAAGAAGATAAAACAGAGTAATTGCATCACTTGAAATGCACTTCACAAATCAAGCAAAACATACAGGGTTGATAATCGACCATTATGTTGATTTTTTAAAATTGAACACATTCAAAACTTTTTTTTTGATCAAATGAATAATCAAT
The DNA here is from genome assembly GCA_963678685.1 of Patella ulyssiponensis. Taxonomy (NCBI): domain Eukaryota; kingdom Metazoa; phylum Mollusca; class Gastropoda; family Patellidae; genus Patella; species Patella ulyssiponensis. The sequence continues at coordinate 84,132,048 of OY783225.1, read as the reverse complement.
AGTCAGTAGATGTAGGTATTTTTGTTAAAGACAATTTCTTGATGCCATTTTGACAATGTATTATGGCTGTTTGACCAAATTATGGCTGTTATAGGTTATGGCTGTTATGATCACAGCCCAAAACAGTTCTCCTTTGTTCTGTTATTTTAATACACATACACACAGGACAGAAAAACAAATAATTAGGTTGGAGTAATTCTTCAATTCAGCATTTGTCATTGCCCTTAATTTGCATAAACAAAAGAAAACTTAATACCCCTCAGTAAGCAATATTATAAAGGAAGGTTGAAATTTCTTTTTTGTGAAAATCCATGATAGAAATTTTATTTACCAGAAGCTTTGAGTAATTTATCTTCATGACGAATTATATTCTCTTCAAACAATTTTTTAACATCATAAGTCATTTTTGTTTCTTCTGTCATAATTTTGGCAATATTTGCTTTCAGTTGTGCCATCTTTTCAAGTTTTTCTGTAATCTGAAAGTGAATGGATTATTTCAAAGTTATCCTTAATAAAGTGTGAAAGCAACTCTGAATCTGAGTCTAAACCATATCAGCCACTATTAACATAAAATTGATCAAAATGGCAAAAAATATTAATCAAAACAGAAAGAAGAAATTGGACAAAAACACAAACTGATTTTCATTCATTTGATAAAAATAACAATTTTGAACATGGTTTTTACCAGATCAAACTAATAAAAAGCAGATAATCATTCTAATCAATTAATTATTGCCAACTCAATTTGCATGCTGTATTTCAAAGGATGAAGGTGAGTACTACCAGTTTATCCCTAATTAAGTCCTTCACACTAAGCTCGTACTGGTTCTGTTTGGCCTAAACCTTGACGAAAATCTTCTTTGAGTGGCATTTAGCAATTGACATACGTAATAAACACAAAAACATATTATGGAACACAATAACTATTTTAATTAAAGCGACGTTTCGTTGTGGATTCTCCCAACGTTTTCAAGCGAATGATGTTTTGACGAAAATGTTTTTAATTTTTTTTAATCACATGATTGGTTTATCCCTAATTAAGTCTGCACACTAAGCTAGTACTAGTTATACATGGCCTAAACCTTGATTAAGATTTTTTAAAATTACATTTATTTAGATTTTATTATAAGTTTCATTTCAATGATAAGTGGGTTGTTTTTATCAATTTATTTATATTTTGGATTTTTTTCAAACTTGACCTGACCGGATGACAATATTGCATTGACTGCAATTGCAAAATGCCAATGATGTTCCAAAAGTACTGTGGTTGAATTAACCCCATGCATCAGATTCAGAAGTATAACCCCAGATTTTAATCAGTCATCATCAGTAAAAGTCATTAAAATAAGAAACAATATAATACTTGATGCATGTTCAACAATACACGCTAGAAATAGTTCCACTTCTGTTAATATATTTTTGAGCAAGATATAGTCTTTTTAAATTTTTATAAAAAAAAAAATCGAAATACCACAAGGCAGTTCAGTGAATTGGTTGAAAATTGGATAAAGTTTGCACATCACAATTGAAAGTGAAATGGGCAATTAATTGCTGAACTCTGATTCTATGCTATGGATTTTTCAGTGCTTTCACATTGATATTTCTGTGGGATGAAAATATGATTAACTTTGTATCCTATATTTGAATAGTGAAATTGACAATTAATTAATAAAACGAACACAGTTTCTGTGCTAACTATCTTGAAATTATCAACCAATATGATTAAAATACAGATCTATATTTCGTTTTGTTTTTTCATACTTTCGATGGCTTACACTACATGAAGATCTGACCAGTTGTACTGACAAGTCGCGGCAGGGGTCATGCAATATAATATAAACATTTACATTTATAAATTATAAATATTTATAGCATAAAAACAGGATAAGAAAATAATATATATATTGCTATTGGCTAATAGTTTGATATGACGTGCAAAACATCTGCAGGAATAAAACAACAATGTAGGTGGCAAAACCTTTTTTAAAAACGATTTACATGTTTGACATTTGTAAAGTGTAGATGTCTACTTTTACTTCCAGTTCCAAACTTGTGTATTCTACCGTTCAGTTAAAAAAAAACAGCATGTTATTGCAATATTCGACAAGTAATTTACATATGTGCTGGTAATAACTGAACCTTGGCATCCATTGTGTGGCTTCACATCACTTTCAAACAGCAGCCTAATGATATTTTCTTTGATAAATAGTTTATTTTGTTTACAAACTCAAATTCTCCGCCAATTTCTTTGACTGGTAGCCAAAAGGAAGTGAGCGTTAACCAATCAAATTTCAGAAGAGAAAACATTTGATAACGCAAAAATTGATGACGTGTACACACGTGCTTATGTTTACGCCATTTTTGCAAGTGAAAGATTCGTCATTGAGTGAAAAATTTGCGTTTACTTTAGCCTATCTCAAGATCAAAGTCCAATTCAAGGCTTTAGCAATACATCATTAAAACATGGAAGAAAGAGAAGTATTAACGACCCTTAAAATTTTAATTATAGGGGAGAGTGGAGTTGGGAAATCCAGGTTAATTGACTTCTTTTTAGCGTTTTGTTTATTTCTGTCAACGAACCAGTCAGTTTAGTCAGTCAGCTGTTAATTTTGTTACGTTCAACTGCGTCTTATGTATCAAAGTGACAATATACAAATTGTGTCTTATTTGTACTGTGTTATTGTATCGGTATTTAAATTATTTAACTTGTATTAAATTTATTACTTTATCGTCATAGCCAATTCTAAATCAGTAATTGTTTTATATGTCTGTTGACTGTTGTTAGTAAGCTAGGTTGAACAATCAGCCAGGTCCAACGACCAACATCAGTTTTTCATAATTTCTGTGTTCTTGTAAAATTTTACAAAGTTTCCATTCTGAAACACCTTACAGTACATGTAGGGTACATTACTAGAGAAATGGTTCCACTCTGATGGCAATCTAATTAAAATATAGATCTATATTTCGTTTCGTTTTTTTATACTTTCGATGGCCTACACTCATGTAGATCTAACTAGTTATAGTGGAAGCTCACGTTCTATGACGTCAGGTATCAAGCACGGGACATTTGACCCGATAACGTCAGTCATTCGATGAACCAATCAGCGACCGCCATGCTTTTCAAAATCTACGTTTGTTTTGTTATGATTTCTATCCGCTGGTGTTTATAGTATAGACGTCGTTGGCTGGTAATATCTACCCACAGTTCCACGCATGAAAAGGTCAAACGGTCGATTCGACAGACCATTTGATTGGCTGACCCCTCATTTCAGCCAGAACACGGATTAAATAACAAGTCCTCCAGATCCAGCCTCTTTTTCTGACCTCACTGCTGAATCCTTTCTTTTTGCCTTTTCTCCAATAACCTTGTTGTCGCACTTATTCCATAGGAGTGACTTACTGCTTACAACATTTTCAAGTGTATAATAGCCCAGTACAGCATTCTTAATATTATCGAATGTGCTGTTTTGAAACGAAAATACGACATATGACAAAAGGGCATCTGCTATAACAACTGGGTTAGAGCTACTCATCGGTCTGACTTCAGATTCATTGATTGGTGTATTATTTTCCACAATACTGAGCTCGAAGTCTTTATTTTGATTACAAGTTAACCTCTCACTTGTTACAGATTGTTGGGCAGAGTGAACTGTACTCGTCTGTTTTCTTTGGAGAGGTCCAAACCTGTGTTCATAACAGCTTACACACAGGGACATATCTCCCTGTGTCATAGTGACATCAGCTCTCCCTCTCCGCTTGAACGGACAGGGTCCCTCTGGTATACCCTCACATCTCATTGTTCCTTATTTTTTTAGTCTCCAACAAATTGGTTTTCCAAGAATTTAAATCCGAAATATCACATTCAATATTATATTGATCATCCTTGACATTATATTTAAAAACAGTGATACAACAGACGCCTTCTGCCGACAACTGAGTAAAATCGGTCACGGTTGACCACATCCGAGAGCGACAGAAAACACGTCTTCTCTCTTTGAAATCTATATACTAAAGACAAGTAAAAATGAAATTTTGAACTATAAAAAACGAAACGAAATTGGATCTGTGTTTTAATCAGATTGCTCTGATGGTTTCCGTCTTGCTCCACCCAGTGCTCGTTGACTATTTTAGTGGTCAAATCTTCACTATTTGTTCTGATTGAATTACTTATTTCATTACAAACTGTGATGATATAGTTCAAAAATAGATGATACAAAATCAATTTATTGAAAATTTCATTTAAAGTAATTTTTTTTACCATATTAGGAGCAAAGTTATCACTGTTTGTCGCTTTGACAAGATATGTGCATTGATTGCTGATTATAGTATCCACAATACCGATGTGCCTTTGACATGCTCTTCCTTTTAAAATTACATCATTAAATGGCTGGACTGTTCTAGTTTAGTTAAAATCTGGAGCATCCAATAATAGCACTGAGAGATGATTATGATTCTCACCTGTTAATTAATAATTTATAAAACATACAAGGCAATATGCATAGGCATTTTAGCTTTTGCATAATGCCTGTTTAACATGGCAAGACCATCATCAACTATTGATGCCATTGAATGCCTCTGATTTTAAGTAGATAAGAACTGTTTATTTAGAAATGGAGAAGCGAGGCTAATCTTTAAAGAACCAGTACAGTGGTTACAGTTAATGCATTGCACACATCTTGTCAAACCTCCAAAGGGTTATATCTTTGCTCAGAATAAATAAAGTAATTTTAATGAAACTTTCATAATTCATTTTCCATTAATTATAATAATAGTCAATTTATAATGCACTGTTTCTTGACTAAGCATATTCTAAGATCAATCTCTTAAGAATACCTGAAAATATCTAAAATTGAAATATAATAAATGAATAAAGTTATGAAGAGGAAATATTTTTCTCTTTTCAGTTTGTTATTACGGTTCACAGATGACACATTTGACCCAGAGCAAGCTGCTACTATAGGTACCTAATAATAGATAAATATAGACATAGATAGTTGCTGACAGTATAAATAGATTTTCTTCACTGAAGGTTATTTTAACACCTTTACATATAAATGTATGTGTAAGATGTACATTTAATAGAAAGGTCACTGCCACTGACCTGCTTACTAAGGCTACATGTATTTATAGCACTGACTTGCAAACCACAAAATGTGATACATCAGAAAACTGGTAGTAGTATATATCATAATATTATAAAAAATATTGTCTCTTTTAAATATGATTATGTTACATTTCTCTTGTACATTGGTATGCTGGTGCATGTATATATCTTAGAATTACCCAAAAAATAAAATAATGACAGCAAGATAGTAATAAAGGCTTATTTGTAGTGTTAGGCAAGTATATCTAACCGTAACCAGCATAATAAGCTTACCAGGTAGTAAATCTCATGACTGCATGCACACTCATGCTTAAGATAAATTTAAATGTCAGAGTTTAGTATCAAGATAAGCAGAAGATTGAAAAGAATACATATATATTTAATCAGTCATGGAGCCTTGATATTGCACAATTATAGCCCCCAAAAGTATGGATGATGCATTTATGACCCAATTTGTATGTGTAGTATTTATAAAGTGTTAGCAACTTGTAAGAAGAAAACAACAACTGTCACTTTCATACCAAAAAGAATCAAGCAATTAATCTCACATAAAAGGATAAGTTTTATTAAAGCTGCATTATTAATGTTTCTTTGATTTAGGTGTTGACTTTAAAGTAAAAACATTAGCTGTAGATGGTAATAAAGCCAAGCTAGCTATATGGGTGAGTTTAACAGTTACAAACTTTAATCTGTTAACCTTTTAACATAATTGTTTAACATAAAAACATCTGCCTAAAGTAATGTTAAAAGTCTCGTATAAAGACTCTTAAATCTCATACTCATAGGTGTGTAAAGTTCAATGTTACTTTGTTACTTTTGATTATATTATAAAGATATTTTGTCTTTACAGGATACAGCTGGTCAAGAAAGATTTCGAACTTTAACCCCAAGTTATTATAGAGGAGCTCAAGGCGTTATATTAGGTGAATAATTCAGTTTTATTTGTAATTATACTTTGATAGTTTGCTTAAACTATTTCTTACATGTATAATATTCAAGACTAAACATCAAATTTCTATGTAATTATAACCATTTTTCTATTCGCATGGTTAGTTCTAGTGGTCCCATTTGTTGCAATGCAGATCTTTATTATGTTTTCAATATGATCTATGATCCATTGCCATTGGTGTCGAGTGGACGTTAAACCCCATTTCTCTCTCTCTCTCTCCATTGCCATTGTTGTGTGCTGCGCAGAATATAACTATTCTATGTTTCCACCCACTGCATTTAACTGAAATATAGATTAAACATGCATTATGCATGAGCTAAATCTGCCTATTGCAGGCCATTCTTTGGGCCTAAAATGTTATCTTAATTATAAATTGGACATTAAAATTCAATGGCTAATATCATGGTTCAGAGTATAGTAATTTGACTGAAATTTTCAGCATATTTTGTTTTCATTATCTGTTTTCTAACTATTATAGCAAGAACTGTCAGCTCTTTATCTGATTTTACTGAATGACATTTTACCTATATGTTCATGTATTATAATTTCAGTATATGATGTTTGTAGTAAACAATCTTTTAATAAACTTGATGCCTGGTTAAACGAACTAGAAACATTCTCAACAAAACATGACATGGTTAAAATGTTGGTTGGTAACAAAATAGACAAGGTGTGTACATTTAGATTTACCATTTGTACCAAGTTAACTGAAATAATCATATTTAAAACTTTGTGAAACCACCAATCTAATTAAAATATAGATCTATATTTCGCTTCGTTTTTATACGCCCACATTGAAATGTGGTCGTATATTGTCGTCGCCCCCGTCCGTCCGTCCGTCGGTCCGGCGTCCACAATTGCTTGTGGACGCTCTAGAGGCTAAAGTTAATATCCGATTGACTTTAAATTTATACACAGTGTTTAAGGTCATGAGACGAAGAAGCCTATTGTTTTTCAGTGATTTGCGATAATAACTACCAGAGTTATGGCCCTTGATCACTTCAAAAAATCTTGTGGACGCTCTGGAGGCCAAAGTTAATATCCGATTGGCTTTAAATTTATACACAGTGTTTAAGGTCATAAGACGAAGAAGCCTATTGATTTTCAGCGATTTCCGATAATTAGTGCCAGAGTTATGGCCCTTAATCACTTCAAAAAATCTTGTGGACGCTCTATAAGCCAAAGTTAATATCCGATTGACTTTAAATTTATACACAGTGTTTAAGGTCATGAGACGAAGAATCCTATTGATTTTCAGCGATTTCCGATAATTAGTGCCAGAGTTATGGCCCTTGATCACTTCAAAAAATCTTGTGGACGCTCTAAAAGCCAAAGTTAATATCCGATTGACTTTAAATTTATAGACATTGTTTAAGGTCATGAGACGAAGAAGCCTATTGATTTTCAGCAATTTCTGATAATTAGTGCCAGAGTTACGGCCCTTGATCACTTCAAAAAATCTTGTGGACGCTCTAAAAGCCAAAGTTAATACCCGATTGACTTTAAATTTATACACAGTGTTTAAGTTCATAAGACGAATAAGTCTATTGATTTTCAGCGATTTCCAATAATTAGTGCCAGAGTTATGGCCCTTGATCACTTCAAAAAAACCTTGTGAACGCTCTAGAGGTCTAAGTTAATATCCGATTGACTTTAAATTTATACACAGTGTTTGAAGTCATGAGACGAAGAAGTCTATTGATTTTCAGCGATTTCCGATAATTAGTGCCAGAGTTATGACCCTTGATCATCTTATGGATGCTCTAGAGGCCAAAGTTGATATCCGATTGATTTCAAATTTAGACACAGTGTTTAAGGCCATGAGACGAAGAAGCCTATCGATTTTCAGCGATTTATGATAATTAGTGCCAGAGTTGTGGCCCTTGATCACTTCAAAATATCTTATGGATGCTCTAGAGGCCAAAGTTGATATCCGATTGACTTCAAATTTATACACAGTGTTTAAGGTCATGAGACGAAGAAGCCTATCGGTTTTCAGCGATTTCTGATAATTAGTGCCAGAGTTGTGGCCCTTGATCACTTCAAAATATCTTGTGGATGCTCTAGAGGCCAAAGTTAATATCCGATTGACTTTAAATTTATACACAGTGTTTAAGGTCATGAGACGAAGAAGCCTATTGATTTTCAGCGATCTCTGATGATTATTGCCTGAGTTGTGGCCCTTGATCACATAAAAAAAATCCTGTGGACGCTATAGAGGCCAAAGTTAATATCCGATTGACTTTAAATTTACACACACTGTTTAAGGTCATGATACGAAGAAGCCTACTGATTTTCAGCGATTTCAAATAATTACTTCCAGAGCTATCTCCCTTGATCCCTTCGAAAACCCTTGTGACACTATAGATGCCAAACTTATCATCCGATTGACTTCAGATTGATACACAGAGTTTAAGGTGTTGAAACGAACAAGTATTTTGATTTTCAATGAATTTTGATAACTGAACAGTTAAATCCATGATGTTAAATGTTTCCTATACTAATTGTTAGCGTGGGGCAAAACTTTATAAAAAGCAAACAAATTCTAATGATTTTCAGATAATTACATAATGAGTTGTTACTCTTAATCAGATTTTAGTGTATTACAAATGTTTCATTACCAAAAAAAGTAAAAATATGCGACCCTTGTTGACTGCCCGGACGATTTAGCTGCTGTGGGCGTATGTTTCGTTGCCTGGCAACCTATCTTTTATACTTTCGATGGCCTACACTCATGTAGATCTAACAAGTTATACTGGGAGCTCACGTTCTATGACGTCAGGTATCAAGCACGGGACATTTGACCCGATAACGTCAGCATAAATATTATTTCCGCTGAAGCATGAAATATTTATTAGCATTTGTTAGATTTGAATGTAATAATAATAATAATTTATTTTATAATAATGTATTTCATTGATTATATTATCCAGGAAAAAAGAGAAGTTAGTAAGGATGAAGGATTAAAGTTTGCTAGAAAACATCATATGTTATTTATAGAAGCTAGTGCTAAAACAAAAGAAGGAGTGCAATGTGCCTTTGAAGAATTAGTAGAAAAGGTAAAATTATATTTTTATCATAAAATTGTGATTTAACACCTCCATGAATCTGGGCCACTGTTCACATGACAATGACTTGAACAATTGTTAAACTATAATAATAATATTTTGCGCATGAAGGACAATTTGTTTTGAAGATTTCAAGTCCCTAAAAATAGTGACATAATCAAAATCATTTGTTTACAAAATGATCAGCATGAGCTACAATCTCATTAATCACAGCACTTATATATTTACCATATACATACTATTATAATTAACCATATGATATGTGCAAAATATTATTATTGTAATATAACAATTGTTAAGATTGTAGTCATTTAAAAAGCGGTCCTTTTTTTGCCCACCGAATATACAATCTTAGAAAGATCAATTTATCATTCATTGAGAAGAAACCTTTGACAAATATACATTTTGAATACTTCTCATGGCCAAACTATAAAACTTCCTCAGTTCGGCAAATATATTTGACTATTTTATGAATTTTTTTTGATCAGTTTATTTCCCGTCTGGAAATGTCCAAAAATACCCAGTTTGGCAAATGAAACAAAGTTAACTGAACATTTAATGACACAAAAGCAAGCTTTATGACAAAAACAATGTTTTCATCCATTTTCTGTTGTAGATTATCCAAACACCAGGATTATGGGAAACAGACAAACAAGGCATGACATTGGGAAGTAACTCAGGGACCAATCAAAGTAGTTGTTACTGTGTTGTGTAAGGTTATATAATCAACCAATAGCAGGAATTGTATCTGCTGAATATAAGTAACTATAGAAATATAAACTACCACCCTCTAGTCTTTCATGTTTGACTGTTTAAAACTAAAACCAAGAAAGAAAAGGGAAATAGAAACTATCATGACGAGGTGATTATAATTTTTAGAAAGTGAAAAGTGGCAATCAACGTAACCAAGATAAAAATAATTTCAGGAAATATTCTATACATTTTGACTCTCAAAGCATTTATTTTGTAGACCTTTGTAATCTCTTGTAGAATTGTAAAGGAGCTGAACCTATTTGATTTAAGTCAAAATAAAGTATGGAATTGGGTTTGAGTTGATCAGATGTGTACAATAAAAGTAGATTTAGTGTTTACTAATTATAGTTAAGTTTTCTCTTAAACTGTCAATTGGTGCACACAAAATCTATTAAGATTGGCCTCATCAGTGAACCTTCAATTTTATGAGCTTTTGTATATGGATATGAACCCATGCCATCACAAATGAATACATCAAATTTAATTAAATCAACACTTTAACTGTTTAACAAAAGCAAAAAGGTTTAGCAACTTTAAGTATTTTCACTATGGTGTATTTCTGAATTCCATAAAATTTTTGTATTACTGATATTTGAGTAATATGTTCAGCTGTTCTTTATATCCTATCCTAATGCTTAGTGCATGCTTCCTTGCCTAATTATTAGATAAAATTTGTTAATCTTGTCACCAATATCAACTTATGTCTCACTTATTTAGAAGTGAGTTTGGGAGCATGTAAAGTGTGTGAATTATGTTTTCCAAAAAAAACCCCAAACTATTATTCTTTTGTATACTGTATAAATATATAATATGCATGTTTAACATAAGTTTTTTTTAAAATTAAAAAAACATAATTTTAGATCTTTGTACAGTTTGATAAAAGTGTTAAAAAATGATATTTATCGAAAGTGTTTATGTAACCATTTGTGTTTTAAATCAAAATCATTTTGAATGATTTAATTATAATTGAAGACAGAATTTTTTTGTTGATTCCTGGTATAGTTATGTATGTGTTTATAATAGTTATTGCCCAATGAAATTATATGTAGCTATATCTTTATAATTTTTCTTCATATACCAGAGTAGAGCTCAAATGATATTATTTCAATAGAAAAATGATAGCTTGACAATGATATTGATATTGGTGTGACTATTATAATAGTTCTTATATATATTCGAATGATGACAGTCCAGTTGTCTGCATATTGACCAAAACGGCAATTATTGATATGTTAAAAAGATCCTTGATTTCAAATATATTGAAATATTGCAGCAAAAAACTGTATTGCACTATATTTTGCAATATTTCTACTTGCTGCTATATTGTAATATCTCAAAACATTTGAAAATTGTTCAGTATATTGTATTGTACTGAAGATATTTCGAATTTAAATACTGCAGATAATGTTGATAATTTAATTATTGGCCTGATTGTTGTAAGTTAACCAACAACAATATGTCAAACATTGAAAAATCTCTTTCATCTGCGAAAACATCAATTGCATATATATATAAAATATATGCAGAGATGAATAAAGTTGTCATTTATTAAGCTATACAGTTTTTGGAAATGATTGCAATGTTTTGTTACAGACCTACTCCCAAGTAAATTGTGACATATTTGTCTGGATCTACTGTTCAAGCATGATTAGAAATTGGCACCATCATATTTATCGTGTTTGAGAAAAAAATATATTTTGTATATAATTTGTAAATAGTTTTTATTAAGCATGGTCATGGTTGTTAATGTATATTTTTAAAAACTTGTTTATTAGATTAGTTAAAATTACTTTTATTGTGTTATAGATCTTATTTATTGTCAATTACAGGCTTAATATATATATATACCAAATTCTATTTTGTTTTTTCTCAAGTATTTTATCTGTGTGAAATGGTTTCAAATAGAGATATTTTAGTAACTATGCATTTCTTCATTTACGCCCGTTTTTAATGTGCGTAGTTTAGCGGCGCTTCCACCAGTTACATGGAAACGATCACATTATATTTGCATGGTCGACAGAAACACTGCAAAATCGCATACTTGGAAAATGGGCCTTAGAGATGATGAATTATGAAACTGGATGCACAACCAGGAAATAGTTCACTTCAAAAAAGGACATTTTGAAAAAAAAGATTTAGTTTCCTACCCATATATCTCTGAAATGTCATATCTAATGGAGGCTTATTATAATTAATAGATTGATGACATCTTTTTGTTTCTTCTATATGTTTTGTCATTTATTTGGAAGTAGTTATAAGTTCCTGTTGTGTATGTATGCAATACAAAAGGGCAATAATTGTGGACAATATAATATATATATATAGAATACTTGGTATGGATACAAGCAAAGTGGGTACTACACTGCAATCTTTTCAGCTAAGTACTAATGTACGAAAGTACAGCTGGACACAGTTCTAACCACAAAATAAAAATGATATTATTACTGAGCTCTGAAGCCAAAGATAATGATCTTTTAAAGGTGAAAGTAAGTTTATACCTGTAAAATTATAAATGTGCATGTTATGGTTAATAAATATATTAATGGTCAATGGTTTATGAATGGATAATGATAATTCACTTACTGTACTTCATTTTAAATAAAAAATAAGATAGTAATTTGCATGATTTTTACAGCCTTATCTATACTTCATTTAGAGGGCATCATGCAGACTGGTATATATCCTGAACAATATAAGCTGTTTCTGAGTATATTTACTTTTTGTAAATACCAATACATTTGTAGTTGTTGCCGTATTACTGTACATAATATAATTATTAATATGTATAAATTATCTAGCTGCTTTATATCTTGTGTATTGTTCAATATAAGATTATATCTCTGTCTGTTTTTTTAATTTTTTTTTTTTGATGGTGAAATTAGCAACTTATCAGCATCACCTTGAAATTACGGGGTAATATCTAACATTTTTAAAATTCAAGTGTTAAAGCTGCATGGAGAACCTCCTCTGTTTGTTGCAGTTACAACTAATTTAGAGACATTATTTAAATCCAGATTGTATTTTCCTCTCTTGGAATGGTATGTAGAACTCTGTTTTTATCAAATTGTTAGATAGAATCTTGTAATCCATGGTTATTGGCTGTATTATGTTTGTATAAAGGATAATTCTATTAAAAATAACCTACTTTTCTATATATCTGTTAGTGGGTATTTATTAGTGTTCTCCACTAGTTTCTAATAGGAAGAAGCAGACAGTGAGGCTGATGTCCCAAAATAAATAGATGACACATATTAATTGATCGCACATTTATTTTTTTAAAAGTATCGAGCAATCAAACTATGCACTAAGTTTAGTCACTCTCTATTAGAAAGAATCAAGGTTATCTTGCTCCAAAGCATCGACCAATGAAATGAACATAAGTTTAAACATTCAACCCCAATTAAAAGCAGAGTTGTTTATGTTCCAAAGTCTTAACCAATCAAATTGCTGCTCCCTCCTTAGCCTTAGTCATGGTAATGATATGATGAATCTATATTAAGCAGTTCATGCCTCTCACTTTCATTATAACCAAAGTTACTGTGCCCCAAGCAGAAAATGCTCATCTTCGAACTCCATAAAGGCATTGACCTAATGAACGGCTACACCAAGTTTGAACATTCTACCTCAGGTGAGTTATTGTGCTCCAAAGTCTCAAGCAATCAAATTGCTTATCGCTCTGCTTACAGAAAATGCTCATTATTGAACTTAGTCAAGGTATTAAAGTGTGGATGAAACTATACATCAAATTTCATCACCATCACTCAATTAAAACTAGTTATCGTGTCCCAAAGCATCGACCAATCAAATTGCTTATCTCTGTTTACCCTAAGCAGAAAATGCTCACCTTCGAACTCCATCAAGGCATTGACCTAATGAATGCTTACACCAAGTTTAAACATTCTTCCTCAATCAGGAGGAGACTTATTGCGTTCCAAAGTCTCGGACAATCAAATTGCTTATCGCTCTGCTTACCTAGTACAGAAAATGCTCATTCTCGAACTTAGTCAAGGTATTGATGTAATGAAACTATATACCAAGTTTCATCCCTTTCATTTAATTAGAACTTAAGTTATCGTGTCCCAAAGCATCAACCAATCAAATTGCTTATCTCTGCTTGCTTTATGTAGAAAATGTTCATCTTTGAATTCCATCAAGGCGTCGACATAATAAACACCTACACCAAGTTTGAGAGAGAGAGAGAAATGGGGTTTAACGTCCACTCGACACAAACTAGGTCATTTTGGGACTAACATGGTTTCAATTTTATTTCAATAATTCGCATGCGCGTAGGGGTCTTTAGCAGTGGGAGGAAACCCATGAGGTTGAGAAGGCGCCCCGATCTCCATGCCACATACGCTCACACCAGGGATCGAAACCACAGCCGCAAGCCAGAGGTCGAAGCGCGGCACTCTAGACCACTAGGCCATCCCAACCCCCCCTACACCAAGTTTGAACATTCTAGCTCAATTAGAAAGGGTTTTTGTGTCACAAAAAGTGTGACAGACAGACAGGCGGACGAGCCCATGTTAATAGCCCCAGATTTCTTCCAATGTTTGGAATAATAACTATTTCAACAGTAGCAGATCTTCAGTAGGATATATAACTGCTGTAGCAATATAGTCGTGGTGACATTGTTTTTAAAGATTATAGACAAGGAATGAGGAGATAAGATATAGTTTTATGTTTCTAACATATTCATATAATATGAAGGTATGTACTAAAATCAACTTAGTCAATGATGGACATATTGTTATATAAAAAAAGGTATAGAACCATAACAAACTGGTTATATCTTTCAACAAAATACATGTGATTCGAGATATTCCTATTGCATCATTTGGCTTAATTTAACCAATCATTACGTCGATTGTACAGGTTCATGGTCATGAACATGCACGACTGTGCGTGATACCCTTGCGGCTATAAAGGAAACTATAGTATGTCTTTAAATGAGACTTCGATTAGATTCCAGAGGGTTACCATCTAAGGGTGTCTAGGTTGAGAAGAGTTTAGTTAGTATTGACTGTAGTTGTAATATGTACTATGCTTGTATGTATACCTATGCTACATAAAAGGTAAAAACGAACTGTTGCATTGTTATAACTGAAGAAGACAAACGTCTTAAGAAAGAAACCAGTAAGAAGTGAACACAACGTGAAGGAGAAGCAAAGACAGCTAGAGACAAATTCTAGACGATCACAAGGCTAACAGTAATATGTAGCAAAAACAATATGCATGAGTCGTATGTAAGATGTGGCGACCGGTTTGTGAAAGGTCCGCTCTCCACGTCAGACAGAAGACTCATGGTGTTACACTGCTCTGAAATTGCATTAGAACTATAGATACCGTATATGGTTTGCACAGTGCGTGTGTGGTCTGAAACCGCCTCCTTAAATAACAATACGAGCTATGTCCCTTTATTTTCGGTTAAAATGTTCGACAAGAAAAATCTTGAATTCCCAACACTGGTCCACATTTGCAAATGTCCACATGTGTTGGTTCGGATTAAAACATGCCAGCCAATCGTCAGCACTGACATCATGGTAAACTGGGAACTGAATTTTGTTAGAAGTGATTGACAAGGAAAGATATATGCATATTCTACATCGAAACAATTATGGAATGATGGAAAAGTAGTGTATTATTGCTCACACAGAATAATCTGTTTATAAAACATAGAACAAGAATACACGGGTGATGGATGGCCGGATGGGTATGTCTGTTTGAGAAAATCAGTTAAATTGAATGAAAATTGTGGAAGATAAGCAGGTTATGTCTCAACACAAACCATTTACAATCATGAATAAGACATACCTGGTATTTTTCATAGCCCAAATGGTTACCTTTGGTTAAATGTTAATGAAAATATTTCAAAATAAAAACAGCTTGTAGAATGAAACGCATGCAGTCGTTGTGAATCAGACATTATTACGTAAAAATTTCATTAACTATATTCTTTTTAAAAGCAAATATGAAACAGTTTAAATTGTAGCTGTGTACATATAATATATGCATAATTTGTAACATAGTTTTACTTGTCGGTCGCCTTTTTGTAATAATTTGGGTGCTGTTGACCACAATTGCCAGCGCCGGTTCTTGTCTGTTTTGTCGATGATTATTAGGACCAGAGGAAACACGTAAAACCGGAGACTTTGCGAATCTGTAAGATGTCTTAAATTCTTATATGGTTATATGGTATTATATATGGTTGAGAAGTAATACGAATTTTCATATTGTTATATCAAATATTCGAATAGCACTCGAATATCAGTTTGATAAAGCAATCAAGTGTACACAAAAGTTTGATGTTTTAAATTCAATATATTATACCGTGTGGCTAAGTGGGTAAGACGCTGGATATCAGGTGTTCGGTCACTGCATTGGCCGAGAAAGTTCATCCACATTTTCCCACGTGGTTTCCCCGTGTCAGTGTTGCACGCCGGAGGTGCTGACTAGGACAGCTGTCTAGTCGTTCGGCTGGGACGAAAAACCGAGGTCCCGTGTACACATTGGCGTGCATGTAAAAGATTCCTTAGCAGTTGGACTTCGATATAAGAGTAGGCGGTTGTGAATCAGACATTATTACGTAAAAATGTCATTAACTATATTCTTTTTAAAAGCAAATATGAAACAGTTTAAATTGTAGCTGTGTACATATAATATATGCATAATTTGTAACATAGTTTTACTTGTCGGTCGCCTTTTTGTAATAATTTGGGTGCTGTTGACCACAATTGCCAGCGCCGGTTCTTGTCTGTTTTGTCGATGATTATTAGGACCAGAGGAAACACGTAAAACCGGAGACTGTGCGAATCTGTAAGATGTCTTAAATTCCTATATGGTTATATGGTATTATATATGGTTGAGAAGTAATACGAATTTTCATATTGTTATATCAAATATTCGAATAGCACTCGAATATCAGTTTGATAAAGCAATCAAGTGTACACAAAAGTTTGATGTTTTAAATTCAATATATTATACCGTGTGGCTAAGTGGGTAAGACGCTGGATATCAGGTGTTCGGTCACTGCATTGGCCGAGAAAGTTCATCCACATTTTCCCACGTGGTTTCCCCGTGTCAGTGTTGCACGCCGGAGGTGCTGACTAGGACAGCTGTCTAGTCGTTCGGCTGGGACGAAAAACCGAGGTCCCGTGTACACATTGGCGTGCATGTAAAAGATTCCTTAGCAGTTGGACTTCGATATAAGAGTAGGCGGTAGTGCCGCTGCCCGGGCAAAATCTCCCTCATAGCACACTGTATGGCGTATGCCCGTCTTCATTAGCCTAGGTTCGGAGCAGAACAGTAGGTAGGGCGTTAAGACCCATTTCATTTCATTCACAATATATCGTTCTGTAGTTTTGACTACAGAATGCAGTTACATTTAATGCGCCTTTCTCTACATATTGGGAACTTGGGATGTAGTTATCAGGAAAAGTCGCTAATAACAAATAGGCCAACGGTCATTGTTGTCTTACAATAACCATTTTTATCATGGAGGTAGAATGGAGGGGGTAGAAGTTCATTCATAATCCCTATTTTCGGAGTATACAATTAATGGTATATCTATAAACCACTTCAAGGACATAATTTCAGAAAGGCAATCAGAAGCAGACTAGACTTGCGATGCAGCCGTGTTGGGTTTCCATTAACTTACCATACCAATAGAAATTGTCAACAAAAACATAACTTAAATCTTAAATTTGTTCATTTAATACAATGAAAGTTTTACGGAGAGGTGAGAAAAGGAGTTCCCGTGAACGAAACCTGACTTCTTGTACCAAAGCTATTTTAATCACCAAGACTGATTGGATAATCAATGTCTGACATCATGGGGTCAAAAGCCGCTCGTATGAACCCTGACTTGATCTTGCACTACAACCGTTCAGATCTTCATTTGGTAGAAGCCATCGAAATAATAAAAACAGCGTTGACCGAAAAATGGATCTTATTTTAATCAGATTGGGAAACGATCCAATTTACACAGTGCCTGATTAACTTTGTGGGGCTGGGGGACCCGGGACATACCAACTGTGCGGGGGCCCCATTGTTGTTTGTTCAAATTTTTCGTACTGACCGCGGATCGTACTAGTATGTACTCCGCCCCAAAATTAGGATTAATTTCAGTGCATCTGAGACAATTTAGGCAGCGATTTCATTGACGTTTAGAATTCGTTGACCTACCAGTCCCGGGGGTCCCCGACATCCCTTACTGCCCAGGGCCCAATCCTGGCCCCCTCGCACCCAAGGTACTGGTTGGCTCCGTCCGGGATAAAATATTAGCATGACCCATAATTGTGGGGGCCCCTAAATGTGGGGGGCCCGGGACATTTGTCAAACTTTGCCTCCACCAGATCCGGTACTGAATTTATATGCAGACCTATACTGAAAATGTTTCTCCGTGTAAATAAAAAGATAAGAACAGAATAACCACACTGCACCTGTATCTCGAAAAGAAACTGTGTAGGCAGCAGCATATATGCACCACTACATATAACATAGGCTATGAAAACCTGGATATTTTCCATTGAAGAAATCGAATCACCATCGTGTTCGCAAAATTTTCCGGACACATAATATGGTGACGAATCTAAAGGTGTCAACTGACCAGTGATGAATAAAATGAGTACATATGTCACAAAATTATCTTAAAAAATGTGGGTTGGCAAAATAAAAATACCCCAGACACGAACTCAGAACATCACACAACGCAAAAATTGCTTTCATATTCCAAATCTTACAATCAACAGTCATCCCCAGTCTGAAAAAAACACAAAAAGGCCTCTCTGATGAAAAATTATTATTACCATTATTATTACCATAGATTTATATAGCGCCCTTTTCATAAAATGTTCAAGGGCGCTTTACAATAAAATGATTAATAGCATAAAATACATAAATATAATGTTTAAAAGTATATCGAACATAAATTAAGAAACATTCAACTAAAGGTAAGCATAGGCCTAAAAGAAGTCTAAATAAATATGATATATAAATATAAAACAAGATACAAAACAATTATTTAAAAGCAATATCAAATAAATACGTCTTTAAGCGAGTTTTAAAAATAGATAATGAAGTGCTGCTTTTGATAAAATAGGGGATCTTATTCCACAATTTAGGAGAAGCTACTGAGAAAGCCTTTTCTCCGTATGACACCATATTGGCACTTTTTTCGACTAAAAGATATAAATCCGCTGCAGACCGTAAGTTTCTACATGGGATATAAAAGACTAGAGAGATATGATGGCGCTAGATTATGGATACATTTAAAAGTTAATAGTAAAATCTTATACTGAATTCTGAAATGGACAGGCAACCAGTGCAAATTAAAAAGAATAGGAGTAATGTGATCGCTAAACGAGGCTCCTGTTATCATTCTAGCAGCACAATTCTGAAGTTTTTGAAGTTTACTAATGTGTTTTAAAGGCAAGCCATATAAGAGCGAATTAAAATTATCCAGACGAGAAATGACAAGGCAACTGATTAGTGTTCTAGTAGCATCTGTGGTTATATATTTCCTGATTTTACTAATATTACGAAGATTTAGATAACCTAATTTGCAAATATTATTGACATGATTTTCCAAAGACATATGCTCTCATATTCCAATAATTTACACCGAAATTTAAAAATCAACAGGTTCAACCTCAGTCTGAAAAAACACAATAGGGTTCTCTTATGACACCTTTGCTTCGCATAAATTTGGACATTATTTGTTAAAAATATTTTCGAAGAGGGTATGTAACCCTAAACTGGACCAAATGGGCGGTCACAGAACGCTATACATGTACTGTAGTTACAAATCCATAGAGTGTGTCCTGCTCAGATAACCCCAATGTTATATGCGGGGATGGATGACCGTGCGTGAGCGTGCGCGTTGCATCGTAAAGTATGTCATTGAGTCAACTGGCGCGGTTTCTTTTTCCCAGTTTAAAGTGACAAGGACTACAGTCGCCTATCCGACCTAGTGGGTTTTTTTTCTAATACAAAGACCCATATGTACAATTCAAGCGAACTATATAGGGAGATGAAATTGAACCATACGTTCGTCCCGAAATGACCTAGTTTGACTCCAGTGGGCGTTACCCCCCCCCTCCTTTCTATGCACAAGCGAATTATTGAAATAGAATTGAGTCATATGTTAATCCCAAAATGGCCCCATCTCCCTCCCTCTTCCCCTCCCTATCTCGATCCCTCAATGTTACATACCACAATCCTATCGCGTTCACAGCCGACGGCCACGGATGGCGAAATATTTTTAGTGTGGGCTCAAAATCAAAGTAATACCACTTTTATTATCAAATAAAGTATATCTATATTATATATTTAAAAGGTTACAGAAATAACTATTTCGAAATTCAAATGTCCATTATATAACATGTTCCTGAAGCAATGGTCCGGTAAATCCCTTTAGTTGGATTAGCTCTAATCAAGCGAAACGCTGCGGGGGGTATGATTATATAATGGCACAAAATGTTTTACAATTAAACGGAATTAACATTTTGTAAAGCCTTATAACCAAGCGAAATCTTAAAAAGATGGGTCTACTTTTACAGCAACATTTCGAATGGCTTTATTTACCTTTTTCCCCCCAAACAGTTTTGTTCATTTTGTTTACACGTGGCATGAAAATCGAAATATAATAATCAGTTCTTGTAAAGGAACCTCGGTTTTTGTCTAATCTGAACGTCTCTCGTGTTGTCCTTTGTCAGGCCCTCCGTGCTACACCACTGACATGGTTCGACCACGCTGGAAATCCGATGGACTTGCTCGGCCAACACAGGGTTCGAAGATGGGACCTTCAGGTTAACGAGCCAATAGTTTAGGCTACTCCCTGAGCCACCGAGTCCCCACCCAATGTTGATTTGATTTTGCAGTGGGGCGATTTCTTTTTGCGTTGGGGCATTTGGCCCACTATTTACTAATACTGTACAGATGAAAACCTAGTGATAATGGGGTTTTGCGCTCACTTTCGATATTTTAAAAAACGAATGTGGGAATGTTGAATTTGTACAAATGATTGGCATTGTGCAATTCGATATTGAATAGTTTTTAAAGGAGCTAAATCGCTAACATTTGGGACCTAGAAATTGACTCAAGTGGATCGCAACGCATATAATACTGTAATATGAATGTATATAAACTGATTTGCATTCAATTGTTTCCGTTTTTGCTCTAATTTCAAATCAGTTATGTTCGGCGAAATAAACCAGAAGTGTCAACCGAAGGCATTTTTTTTAGCGTCTAGTTATTCCAGTCTACATGCGCCGTTTGATTTGGTACAATGTTTTTAGCCTCGTTCCTCGAGTCTCTTGCTAGAACTGGGGCTGAAACGCATTATGGTACACGATTCGTGTACCAATGGTAAAATATTTATTTTTTCTTAAATATTGGATATCAGGAGCCAATCTTTTTCCGGTAAGATCACATCATCAATTTTGATTTAAATTGACAAATAATTCGTGTTTTCAATGTTGAAGATTTTGGATGACATTGAGTTAAAGACTTAGCTCCTTTAAATTTCAATTATGCTTCTTTTAGAAGAATAAATATTTTCTCCGGTTGGTTTAACCATTGGGTATGCTGTATACAATTTGGAGACAATAAATGGAGTTACAAATACCAAATTGTTTCAGACAGAAATTATTATCCATAGCAGAGGGCTCAGAAATGTAACCACCGATTGGAAAATGAGTTTGAACGGCTAACGGGGAATTTAACCCTCGCTAAACGTGTCGATATTAATATTAGATTTTCTGACTGATCAGGTTGTGCAAGATGCCCTAAATTAACATCGACGGAACATGTTTTGAACTTTACTTGAAAGTAAATATATTGCGATTCGATCAGCGTTCGACAAAATTGGTCTGGACATAGATAATAAATACCGCATTATCTATTATGGTCTGGATAAAATTTAAAGTAAGAAACATTTAAATACTGGTTAAGCATGTCTACAAACATTATCACGTGATACGCACTTCCCATAATTCTCCATTACTACGTGACGTCACTACCCAGTGCTCTTTCGTGTTGTGAGTCGCCGACATTTCCACCTTGAAATAATGTCAATCGTTCGTCCTGTAGCGTTTCGTCTTTTACAGACAAACAAGGTAAACTAATATAGACTCAACTTTTTAATTAATAACTGACCAAACAATTAATATCCGGGGGTCAATTTCAGTGAAGTCCCCATGCGTATCGTGTAACTGTAAAGTCTATCGGGCATAGTTCATCTGATCGTCGAAAAACTGGTCAGTCAACTCCAACCACAAAGCATTGGCAATAATTCGTCTATGTCTGCAATCATCAAACGACAAACCATTTGTCTTCACTCTCATTTGTTTATGCTTTATCCCCGTATCCAGATCAAATAGTCATTATTATTGAATTGATCAAAGAAGCACTTCAGTCTTCATAAAAGTAAAGATTCCGGTAGGTGACGTCTAGTAAAGCAAAGTAGTTGAGTAGGGTACCGGTAGTTCAAAGTAGAAAGTAAACCGGTAAGAAGGGTAACAATTAAACAACTAACAACAACTAACAAGAATGATGTGCTTTAAGAGCTGAATATGGATAACTTTTTAAGTTGTATGACTTTGAAAGTAGTACATGTGTATGAAACCAGTTTGATTACCGCATTTGATATACATTAACTTGCCTATCTATAGCTCTGCAGCTATTCACACCACGGACGCCACGGTTCATAAATCATAAACATGAATAAATCATTGACATCAATTATTCATCATGCCATGAATTTGATCTTGAATTAGATAATCATTTTTTTTTACTACAATATGATATGAACATTACTACCGGTACCTGTATTTGAATTAGGAATTAATTGACAATAAATCTAATGTTATATGGCATACATGTATGCATTATATGCCCAAAGTTCAATTATAATTTAGTAAAATAATTATATCCTTTTTGCTTCTGTACATTCGGCAGTTTGATTTTCAATTGCTGATATAAATGTAATATAAGAAGTCAAATACATGTAACCCTTATTTTGATTCCTTAAGTCAACTAATCTATGTGTGATGAAAGTGATTAAGCAAATTGCTAATACATGTAAGTAACTGAACTTGATTACCCTTAATTACCTGTGCAATGGCCAATGGTTTCATAGATTTCCAAAAGGTGAATCTTTGCAAAACGGATAAATGGTGTTTGTAAATATTTCAAATGCTGAATGCCTCTGTGATTCTCCATGTCAATTTTGTTCCTTGGTTTGTCAATCTGCACTTGTCTATTATCCATTGCCTAGTGGCTGTGTCTGGATTATTAAGACTATTTTATACAAAACATTATAGACAGCTACGATGGAAATCTAAATTCAGAATCAAGTGAGTGCAGCACATAAAACTGATATTTTTTTATAATCTTTTTTCCAGACTTGCTTGAGTGCTACTTTCAGTGGAATTCGTCATGCTTCAACCACAACAGTAAGTAGCCTTAATCTTCAGGCTTATGCAATGTGCAGTAATCATCTTATTAGATAACATGTGTAGAAAGCATAATAGTAGGCCGTCTATACCATAATGATAGATTACTGATATAACAAAGTCTAAATTGTCCTACAATACGATACAAAATAATTTAGACAAAAATAAGTACAAGGCAGGTCTTTGTAGACTATGCTAAAGAAATTGAATTTAAACATTTATAAAAATGGAATGCTATTCGCTATTCGGGTCATGTAGTAGGCCTGCAATTTAGAGGTCATCTAGGTTATCAGTAGGTAATTTAACTTTATATATTGATTAAACAATGAAACGGAATGTTTTATTTTGTTTTGAATAGAATTTAAAGGATTTCCTATCAAACGAAATCCCCAAAAAACAGAAAGAAGTCATTGAGTTTAGAAAGCAATATGGTAATACCAAGGTCGGAGAGATCACAGTTGACATGGTTTGTATTCACATTGCTTATACTATTTTATATGCTCCATTGAACCTCAATGTGGGCATGGGGAAATCAGTATGGACTTTGGACCTTATTTATTGGATAGGTATAAATAGGTGTAGTAAACTTCTTTGAAGGGATTTAGTAAACACTTGTTCTTGTTTTCAGTCTTAGTCACTGATACTGTAAATAAATATTGTTTTTGGTTTGTTTTTTTTCAAAATACCTCCTTAATGTTTTTCTAATGCATACATGTTTATCTCGAGAACCACCCAGGAAATATTTATGAAACTATTGGGACTTCGTACAAATATTGTAATGCTTGAAGGTACTTTTTGCTACTTAGAAATATGTCATTTGTATAATGGAAAAACGTGATTTGGTGGTGTTTTTGATATATAATTTATTATACTTAAGCATACGTGTATCTCATAAACTTGTAGCCATCGTTCAATATACTACTGCAGGGTGTATATTTTATAGTCTGGCAAGACAAGGTTTGAATTTATTAGCTAATGGGATTTGAAATTATTGGACCTTGCTCTGGGTAGTGTGATGCTTTCAAATTAACATTGACTATAGAGTGGACCTGGTGGTGATGCTTGAATGAACAGCTTCAGCTAAAGTATTGTTGGCACACACAATGTATTTTGCCAGCGGTAATCTCAATATACTTAATTGTACTCAGTAATATGAGGATTGAAAAATATGGTATATATTTGTTCATGAAAACATGGTAAGGTCTTGCATAGTTTTACCGAAGACTAGTTTTCGATTCTTCTTCCATCAACAGCATATCTGTGCCATGTATGGTGGATGTTAAACCAGTACCATGCAAATTTAGGTCATTTAATCAAGGTTGATGATTATGGTCCATTCACTGTGAACTCAATAAACTAAACAGAAATTCATCTTTTATTTGTAAAATATGATATTAAATCACCATTTTTTTCTGTAGATGTATGGTGGCATGAGAGGTATCAAAGGTTTAGTAACAGAAACATCAGTTTTAGATCCGGAAGAAGGTATCCGTTTCCGTGGCTATAGTATACCAGAATGCCAAAAACTTTTACCAACAGCAGGTGGTAAAGGAGAAGAACTACTTCCTGAAGGTTTATTCTGGCTTCTTGTTACCGGTGAAGTTCCATCACAAGCTCAAGCTGATGCCATAACACATGTAAGACTTATTCTCAAATTTAAACTGTATTTTTTGTGGGGAGGGCTCAGTTACTAACAGCGAATTGTGGTTTGGTTGCCCATGTAAGTGGGGTTTAATGTCCACTTGACACGAACTAGGTCATTTCGTTAAATTTTATTTCAATAATTTGCTTGCACATATGGATCTAAAGCAGCATGGGGAAATTGAAGGACCTGATTTTGAGTAATTTTTGATTGAAAACTAATCCCATCATTCGGGTAATATGCTATGATGCATAGATTATTAAACCAGACTTTGACTTCTTTTCCATCATATCTGTTTCACGCTTTTGTTTGGTGTTATTTTTGACAGGAATGGAATAAGAGGGCATCAGTTCCTAATCATGTCATCAATATGTTAAATGATTTCCCCAGCAATCTACATCCTATGTCTCAATTTAGTGCAGCAATTACAGCCTTAAATTCAGAAAGTAAATTTGCTAAAGCTTATGCTGAAGGAGTTCACAAATCAAAATATTGGGAGGTAAATATATTTTTGAATAACTTTATTGAGGTATTAATTATCCTGAGAACCAATTAACACTGCTGTTGTTGAATACTTTAAAAACTGCAGTATTGTGAAAGTGAAATTTCTAATACAAATAACAGTCTAATGGGTCTAATGGGTGTATTCTGTCAGTGTTAAGTAGAATTTTTCTTGATGAGACATTTTATTCCGATCCAACTGAAGCCAAAAGATCATCTACTGTTTGGGTTTGTATTCTTAGTTAGATAATATAGAGTAAGCTGTGAAAAATTAGATGTTTCAAATAGCGATCAACTTTTTAACTGAATGGAAGTTAAAATGAGAAATTGGATGTTAATGCCCCTTTATAACAAAAGTTACATGATGTTCTCTTCTGGATAATTCTTTACGCTTTGGTTATTATGAGGAATTTTTGTTTGTAGTATGTATATGAAGACTCAATGGATCTGATTGCTAAACTTCCCACACTAGCAGCTATTATTTATCGTAATTTATATCGAGATGGCTCAACACCTTGTGCTATTGATCCTAAAAAAGACTGGAGTCAAAATTTCGCCCACATGTTGGGTTATGAAGATCCTGATTTCTCCGAGTTATTGAGAATGTATCTTACCATCCACAGGTATGTTGGTTTCTGGAACCTTTTTTTCATAATATTGGGAGTGGATGACTGAATGGTTAGCACCTGTGTATTGTATTATAAGGTCTGTCATTGGGTCAACTGATGTGATTTCAATTCCACGGTTGTACCGGACATGGAGGAGTAGGGTAGCCTGTCCAACCTTATGGGTTTTCTCTATGCCGTCTGGTTTCCTCCTACCGCTAAAGACCCCTTCGTGCAAGTGAATTATTGAAATAAAATTGAAACAAATGTTAGTCCTGAAATTAACTTGTTTGTGTTGAGTGTATGTTAAACCCCATTTCTCTCTCTCTCTTGCTCTCTCCCCCTTTTCATAATTTGGGAAATTTGTGATTTGTTAATTGGGGTCTTAATTCAGTGTGTGCTTTTGAATTCCTTAAAAAGTATTGAAGGAGGAACAATACTCATACTTAAATTTGTGACTGTAATTTGTTTGTCTGTTCAGGGTAGGAGGCTACACTATGGCATTGCCAAGGCTGAAATTTGGTGTTATAGGGTTAGCTCAGATTGGGAAGTAACATAAGCCTAGTGGCAGTTTCGGTATTAGGCCACTTCCAATGCATGGCTATACCCAAGCTATGCCAGGTCAACCTCTAGTTTATAGTCGAGCAGACCAGTAGGATGTTCAACCCCATTTCATTTTCATTAAATATAAGAGTTATTTCCCTCCAGCTGTTTTTAAACTGCACTTTTATATTTCAGTGATCATGAAGGAGGTAATGTGAGTGCTCATACAACACATTTAGTAGGCAGTGCATTGTCTGATCCCTACTTAAGTTTTTCAGCTGGTATTAATGGTCTAGCTGGTCCACTTCATGGTCTTGCTAATCAGGTAAGATAAATATCGGTTTGTTATTGTCCTTTGATAAGACAGTAGTTTAATTTAAGGTTTGTGCACACCAAGGATTTTTCGTTAATGTTTTCTATAAGCAACTAATTAATAATCAAATTATACTGGTTGACAGATTGTCGAGTTAGTTTTTAAAGGCTGTATATTCAATATTGGCAGATAATTCTGCTGTGACAAACCTTTATGCTGATAAAATCACTGTTTGGGGGTTTTTTTGGTGTTTTTTGATAAGACCGTCATTTTGACAAAATCTTGATCATGAAATTTGGGCACAGGATGAGAACGGTAATTTGGAATGGAATGGTCAAAAGACAATTTATAGAAGTACATTGTGGAGGTGATATTCTGCAGAAAACATTTTAGGTACCATGATTGTATGGAAGTTAATGATTTGTTTTATTTTATATTTTTAGGAAGTTTTAGTATGGTTAACTAAATTACAAAAAGAACTAGGAGGAGAAGTATCAGATCAACAGTTACATGATTTTATCTGGAATACATTAAAATCAGGACAGGTAGGTTACACTCACTAAGTAAAACTTAAAACTAGCATGATTTTATTATTAATGAAATACAACAAGGAGAATTCAGATATTTAAAAAAATGGAATGCAGCATTTAAAATTGGATTGCCATTGTGAATAAATTATTATATTGGTAACCTACCGGTATATAAAAATTTATTTGTGAGGTCAAGAGTGAGTGGGAGACAAAAGGTAGGAAAGCTGCAATTCTAGGAATAGTGCATAGCAAAAGATATTTTAATACTCTTAATTCATTAGTAGAGTCGATAATATGGTTAGGATTTCCAAAGAAGCATAGTTTAAACATTTAGTAGTTGAAAGTTAAAAATTCTGAAAATACAGCTTTGTACAGATGTTGTTTAGTGTATTAGTTGTACCATGTTCAGAAATAATTATTTAAAAATTAATTTATTTCAGGTTGTACCCGGTTATGGCCATGCTGTCTTACGTAAAACAGATCCTCGTTACACATGTCAGAGAGAGTTTGCATTAAAGCATCTACCTAATGATCCATTATTTAAATTAGTATCCCAAATCTATAAAATTGTTCCAGATATCTTATTAGAACAGGGTAAAGCAAAGAACCCCTGGCCTAATGTAGATGCTCATAGTGGTGTTTTATTACAGGTGAGTTGTACACATCTTATATTTAACTTGACTTGGTTCCAAATTGCAAGGTTTCAGAGGGTTCAAATTAAAATTGAGAGATAGGTCGACTTCTGTCATAATTTGGTTTGTGTCATTTCAGCACAATTATTGAAACTCTTAAGATTATACTTTTATTGCAGAAATCGTTATTAGATTGTTTGTATTTACCAGACTCAATAGCAGTAGAATGTCCTTATTGTAGAGGAAAAGTATCTCATTCCTGTCACATTGACTTACTGAGCATTCTATTTTGGAAAAGTTTTTTGGCCAAAGCCTCACTGGCTTAGAAATTTTCAAATACATTTGATAATGTATTGCTGCTGATTAAGGGTCTGTTTGAAGGGAATCCTCATCAAATCGAAATTCTTATTGGTTAGATACAGAAAGGTTCTTTAAAGAATGTATTAAATCTCAGGATTGTTCAGTGGGAGAACCCTATTGATGTTCAAAACTTTCAAATGCTATTAGAAGAGTTTTCTTTCTGTTCGTTATGACTGTTGACTTTTGGCAGAGATTTCATATTCCTTTCGGGTTCTTTTTAATGTGACCTGTTGTCAAGGATTGAAAGACTTAACACAAGTGACTTCTGCAGATTCTGTGTATTAGTTGACCAGACCATCTTAGTTTATGTTGAGTGCATATGCTTGTACTATTGATTTTCTTTCTTTATGTTTCAGTATTTCAATTTAAGAGAAATGAATTACTATACTGTGTTATTTGGTGTATCAAGAGCTTTAGGATGTATGGCATCTCTTATTTGGGATAGAGCACTGGGATTACCAATAGAACGACCAAAATCATTCGATACCCCTGGACTTAAAAAACTTGTAGCTAAATAAACTAATAATGACATACAATTTGAGGCTTATCAAGGAGAATTTAGGAAATTGTTAATATATTTGAATGAATTTTTAAAATTTCTCTTTTTTGTTGTCTATATCTCAAAGATTTGAGTAGGTTTAAGTTTTTGAGAAATGGCTCCAGGGATATTGAATGTTACAGCCTTTTGATATAAATATATTTATAAAAATTAAACCACATCAATGACTGTGTAGAATTAATGTAGATATTTGACATCGGTGGAAAAATTGAATATAATGAATTACTAGACAATAATGGTTTGTCAAATACAAAAAGACCGGTACATGCCATGCATGAATAGAATTGCATTGATCATAATACATATACTGTGCTTGAAAGTAGGAACAAATAAAGTATAATATGGCAGTAAAACTAACTAGAAAGATATTATTTTAATAGTTGACTATTTATTATGACTAGATTTATATTGTTTATAATTCTGTGTTTTTTGTTAAGAATTGAAATATTTGTTATTTAAAACATAGAATGTAAAGAAATTATACCGGTATATATAATATAGATGATGTAAAATTTAAAGTCAATGATCACTTTGTGATTGGAGTTGGATCTGCAAAGAATAAAGGATGAATAATCTGTTATTTATATCTATATGAAAAATATATATATAGGACTGAACAATAGTGGAGTACTATCTTTACCCAAATTACAGTTTGAGCAAAATACTGATATTTATGAACATTATATCTATTGATATGTGCAAACATTTTTTTATTCTAGTCGCATTTGAACAAAGACAACCACCCAAAATTAAATAATGAGTAATCTAGACCAATCTATTAGGATGAAATTCATATTAATACATGTACTATTAGTTATTCGATCCAGACTAACTTTCATCCAAGCCTTGATCATCCATAATGAAGAGTTGTATATCATTGTAGATATTAGTCCATCAGGTGTGTTAGATTTATCATATTAATAGTATTTTATTAAACCATCAACCTAGACTGCATTCAACAATAGCAGATTTTGTTTTGTTTACTAAGCCAATGTAGTGTAGGATGGCCAGACATGAGCCTTACCTTGTCAAAAGAGGGTAAGACAGAAAGTCTATAGTCGTTTCCTAGACAGTAACCAGTCATATATCTTGTCACATTGCACATGTAACCATTTAAAAGACCGTGTTAGCTCCTCAGCCACCCCACCCACCCCATTCAGGAAGCCCGGGCCAGATTTCCAGGGTTAGACAGGCACCCCAAATCCCTAACCTCTATTATGTGCTTCCGTCAAGGAATGTCATTGCAACTCTTCACAACTTGGTTTTGAAAATCCTGTGTTCCTAATGAATGGAAGGAGCAAAATACTTGAACTTCAT
Organism: Patella ulyssiponensis; assembly: GCA_963678685.1. Classification (NCBI taxonomy): domain Eukaryota; kingdom Metazoa; phylum Mollusca; class Gastropoda; family Patellidae; genus Patella; species Patella ulyssiponensis. The sequence goes on along the minus strand of OY783225.1, from coordinate 84,101,718 downwards.
CAGAATTATTGACATCTCGAATGAAACATTTATTGGTATGTTTTTATACGCCCACATAGAAATGTGGACGTATATTGCCGTCGCTCCCGTCCGTCTGTCGGTCCGTCCGTCCGTCCATCGTCCACAATTTCTTGTGAACGCTCTAGAGGCTAAAGTTAATATCCGATTGACCTTAAATTTATACACAGTGTTTAAGGTCATGAGACGAAGAAGCCTATTGATTTTCAGTGATATCCGATAATTACTGTTATGACCCTTGATCACTTTGAAAAATCTTGTGAACGCTCTAGAGGCTAAAGTTAATATTGGATTGACTTTAAATTTATACACAGTGTTCAAGGTCATGATACGAAGAAGCCTATTGATTTTCAGCAATATCCGATAATTACTGCCAGAGTTATGACCCTTGATCACTTTGAAAAATCTTGTGAATGCTCGAGAGGCTAAAGTTAATATCCGATTGACTTTAAATTTATACACAGTGTTTAAGGTCATAAAACGAAGAAGCCTATTGATTTTCACGGATTTCCGATAATTAGTGCCAGAGTTATGGCCCTTGATCACTTCAAAAAATCTTGTGGATGCTCTATAGGCCAAAGTTAATATCCGATTGACTTTAAATTTACACACACTGTTTAAGGTCATGAGACGAAGAAGCCTACTGATTTTCAGCGATTTCAAATAATTACTTCCAGAGTTATCTCCCTTGATCACTTCAAAAACCTTGTGACGCTATAGATGCCAAACTTATCATCCGATTGACTTCAGATTGATACACAGAGTTTAAGGTGTTGAAATGAACAAGTATTTTGATTTTCAATGAATTTTCATAACTGAACAGCTAAATCCATGATGTTAAATGTTCCCTATACTAATTGTTAGCGTGGGGCAAAACTTTATAAAAAGCAAACAAATTCTAATGATTTTCAGATAATTACATAATGAGTTGTTACTCTTAATCAGATTTTAGTGTATTACAAATGTTTCATTCCCCAAAAAAGTAAAAATATGCGACAACCCTTGTTGACTGCCCGGACGATTTAGCTGCTGTGGGCGTATGTTTCGTTGCCTGGCAACCTATCTTTGTCTATGTGGGTGAAAAGAAACTGCCTTGGCAACGGCAAAATACCTCAGAGGTTCACGTTCTGTCAGTTTACAAAGAAAACCAATGACACTTAAGCAAAAGATGCAGTCTACTTTTGATTCATGATAGAGTGAGAAATGTTAAATGGGAACGAAACTATAAATTAAAACAAAAATCATTTGTTAGCTACACAAGGATAGAAAACAGAGTACATGTCCCGAATGTATTAATCCGGTAGTTATTTCCAATAAAAGTATGGCAAATTTGGTATATATGGAAAGTATAGACACACAATTTCACTAGGAAAATACTGGATTAGAAAAAATAAAACCCCCTTGAGGCAAGCACTGGGCCAAACTGTCAGGGTATCAATAACTAGCAACCTGACTGTTGTCTGTCGGGAGTGGTTACTTCTTGATCAAATGCCAATGGTCAGACGATTTGGGGAACATTGAGGGATGTCAAAATACAAAAGACTCTGCAATTAAACAGCAGTAAAAAGTAATTAAAAATAAATAAGCATCTACTTAGACCTCAAAGGGCATTTGGTATTGGAAAATGCATTCTGAAAAATGCCCCCCCCCCTTAATAAATTCAGCTGACAAACAATATGGCGTCTAACAACAGTTTATTCATAACTTGCGGTACCTCCCCACGAATACAAAGTTTTGAGAGGGATTTGAAGCAACTTTTTGATAGATTAATTGGTTTTTATACGCCCACATTTTTGTGAACAGTCTACATCCGATTTCAATGAAACTTGAAATATAGGTTTATCACCCTAAGATCTCGGTTCCTTTCGATATTGGCATGTATCGGACTGTAACTTCATGGATTATGGCCTCTGATTGTACGAAAAATCACGTTTTTAGCTTGTGAACACTGTAGAGGTCACAATTTTGAACCGATTTTGATAAAACTTGAAGCGCATGTTTATAACTCAAAGATCATGGATCCTTTCGATATTTGCGCATATCGGATCTTAACTTCCTGAATTATGGCCCCTGATAGTACGAAAAATCACCTTTTTTAGCTTGTAGTCCCTCTGGAGGTCAAAATTATTATCCGATTTAGAAAACCGTCTGATTATATCACCGTTACACCGTAAAGAAGGTTGAGTTCGAATTGCGTGAAAATCGGACCAATATTACCGGATAAAATGGCCGCCGCTTGTACGCGAAAAGTGTAAAAATGTGATATGTCATGGTTGTGGTCCCTGTTGAGGTTACAATTTTGAATCAGTTTTGATGAAACTTGACATGCATGTTTATGACCCAAAGATCTTGGCGCCTTTCGATATTTGCGCCCTTCGGATAGTAACTTCATCAATTATGGACCCTGGTTGTCCGAAAAATCGCCATTTTTAGCTTGTGGTCCCTCTCGGAGGTCACAATTATTATTCGTTTTAAAAAAAACGTTTGATCATATCACCGTTACACCGTAATGAAGGTTGAGTTCAAATATCGTGAAGGTTGTGAACCCTATAGAGGTCACAATTTTGAACCGATTTTGATGAAACTTGAAATGCATGTTTATAACATAAAGATCCTGGTTCCTGTCGATATTTGCGCATATCGAATCGTAACTTCCTGAATTATGGCCCCTGATTGTACGAAAAATCGCCCTTTTTAGCTTGTGGTCCCTCTGGAGGTCACAATTATTGTCCGATTTAAAAAAAAAAGTTTGATCATATCACCGTTACACCGTAATGAAGGTTGAGTTCGAATTTCCTGAAAATCAAACCAAAACCAAAACTGCTGAACAAAATGGCTGCTACTTGTACGTGAATAATGTAAAAAATATGGTATATCAAGGTTTGGGACCCTGTAGAGGTCACAATTTTAATCTGCTTTTGATGAAGCTTGAAATGCGTGTTTATAACCCAATGATCTTGGTTCCTTTCGATATCGAATTGTAACTTCATGAATTATGGCCCTTGATTGTAGGAAAAATCACTTTCTTTTTAGCTTGTTGTCTGTCCATCTCTCGAAAATGTGGGCGTATCCTGCCCGACAGCCGCTGGTAATATATTTTTGTTCAAATATGTCATCAAATCACATAGTTTGAATACGGGGAAAGTAAAGTTATAAGTAAAATTAGATAACACTTTATTGACATTAATGGACCCAACATCCAAAAACCGGTCCAGGACAATAAAATTCGAAATTATAGTTTTCGCAATGGGTGCGAAAATGAACTGCGCGAAATCGGGCGAAAGGCGAGTTTTATATAATCTACACGGTTCATATCAGTTTAAAAGCAACGATCAGTATTAGATATCGAGCAAGAGTATGAAATAAAATATATGATCACAACACAGTTTACGCAATCTGTGGCCTTGGTTGGCAATACTACCTCGTGTGTATTACTAATCCAAAACAACATAATTATGATTGATTGTTACTTTATTAACTTAAACATTAGAGGTCCGAGGAATAAGCAAATTTACCGATCGCGTGTTATGTTTCTGGTTACAAAAATGCTTTTCCACTATAATTTGTAGGCTATGTGGTTCTCTTTATACTAAGTATTAATATAGCAAACAAATAGCAATCAATTAGCCTAATAATGTTTACACAAACCACACAGATAATAAAATCAATCTTTAGTTTCCCGTTTGTGTAAATGGATGTGTATTGTGTACGTTTTAATGTAATCTCTTTTTTTTTGTAACGATAAAAGAAAAAAAATCGCCTTCACAACATTCATTGTTGTACTTTAAAAAAACTACATACGGTAACAATGGCACAAACCAGGCCCAAAGCTGAAATAATTAGTCGGGCAAAGCTAGTCGTTGATTTTAAGTGGAAAAAAAATTGTCATGGTATGGTGCTTTATCAAAACTTCGATTTATACGCCCACATGTATGTTGTCGTCGCCCTTATGGAAGCCTTTTGCGGCCATTTCATAATCTCGACTTTTGGCGCCGAGGGCGAGAACGGAAGGAAACAGGGTGAGAAATAGAATGCGAGGGTCTCGCCCCGAATACACGAGATTATTTTCGGGAGATGCTAATTGCAGGCCGGTTGGGGAGGTTCGGGTATTCCCAGAGTCCAAAATGGCCGCTTTATATAAATGACTTTTTGAGGGAAAACTAACCCGAACCCTAACCCTTACCCTTTTAAGAGGGGTAAAATGTATATTGGATCTAAGTTCATTCTTCTAGAAAGGGTTAGGGTTAGGCCTAATATTCCCCCAAATTCTCATTTATAGAAAGCGGTCATTTTGGACTCTGGGAATACCCGAACCTCCCCAACCGGCCTGCAATTAGCATCTCCCATTATTTCCACCCCGAGTTCTCGCTCCTTCGTCCCTCGCGTTCTCACCTTTGAAAATCCTCGCGTTCTCACACTCTCGTTCACATCTTCTAGCCATCGACTTCTCGCGCTTTCGACTTTGAGTATTTCTCGCGTTCCTCACAATCTCCATTTCTCGCGATTTCGCGCCTTTAATTAACAGCAGGGGAAAAACGGAGGACCCGGAGAAAACCCACAAACGTGGACAGACGACCAACCCCTTGTCACGTACAAGCGAGGAATGGATACCGCACCAGTTTACTCAATGGTAGACCTTATGATCAGAGGCCGGTATCACAAAATTTTAACTTAGTTAAGATTTCGAGAAACAGGACCCTGATTGGGAGCGAGAAGTAGTCATTGTAGCGAAGCGGGAGATACTCAAATGCGAGAGCGAAGGGGAGAGAAAAGTCGATGATTTTCAAAGGCGAGGGAGAATACGAACATTTTCAAACACGAGAACGTGAGAGGGGAGAACTCGAGGTGAAAATAATGTCCTCGTTTGTCACGCAATAAGTTTTTCTGCAATAATCTGCTATGCATTGGTTGCTTGGGCGTTATAAATTTCGTGTCATTATAACGTTATGTAAACATATTTAGTCCAATTTGGGGCTCTGTTAAAGCAGTGTTAAGGCCCCCATCAGACCGGGTGGCGTCCTTAGTCCGTTTCTGCGACCGTACGGCAGAAAAAGTCCCAAACAATTACAAACTTGAGGAAAGTCGCATTCTCAAAGCTTTCCAGGTCCGATTGCAGAATCTTGGCGTTCGTTTTGAACATGCCCAAAACAAACGCGGTGACACGGCGATCATTGGCGACCATGGAGACCACAGCACGATGTCTGGAGTTTCCACCACGCTTTTACCACGCTTTTACCACGCGTACAACGATCTTGACCTTGTCTGAGACCATTCCCCGTCGCCGTAGCAGCGCAGTAAGGATACCAGCTAGGTCTGATGGGGTGGGGGTATAAGTGAGATTAGGTCTAATCAAACCAAACAGCGAAACACTGCGAGGTGTATACCTGTTTTCTCGCGGCGAGAAGTCAAGATTATGTAATGACCACAATATATGCTTCCATGGGATTATGACCCCTGATTGATATTCAAAAAATCACGTTATGGACGCTCTAGAGAGGGAGAAAGAGAGGGGGGGGGCGAAATGGCCGCTCTTTGTACGCAAATAGTCTAAAAGTATCTATTTCTATGGTAATACCAAGGTCGTGGGCCTTCTAGAAGTCACAATTTTTATTTCAATTTAAACTTGAAATGTGTGTTTATAACCGATATTCGCACACATCGGACCATAACTTCCTGGATTTCTGCCCCGGAATTGTACTGCTTAAATATATCACCGTTACACACTAATGATGGTAATATGCGGACCAAAACTGCTTGACAAAATGGCTGCTATTTGTACGCAAATACATGTAGTGTTAAAGTATGTAATACAGAGGTTGTTGATCTTCTAGAAGTCACAATGTGCTATCTGATCTTTATGGGACTCAAGATATGCGTTTATATCCAAAAGATCTCGGGTTCTTTCGATATTCGTGCATACCGGACCGTAATTTGATTATGGCCCCTGTTTGTTCAAAAAATCGCGTTTTTGTTTTAGATTGTTCTCTGTCCATCTCTTGCAAAATGTGGGCGTATCGTGCATGACAACCGCTGGTTACAAACACGTACTGCTATTTAATTTATCTGTGTTTTTATACGCCCACGTTGAGGCCCTATCCTCGAAAATTTTCTTTGTCAACCGAATTTTCAGAATGAATCAATCTTTAACTGAAAAGAGTTTTCCACAAACATTATTGGGTGGGGTATTGAAGTATTTAAACCGTAAACCGCGACCAGTTTTATTTTACAATATCATACAATTATATTTCTATGATATATGGTATCATTCTCTGATGATTGTGCCCGAAAAACGGAGGGGGTGGGGCTGAGGCTATTCAAAAGAGATTTTCCCCAAAGCTGTTGTGGATGTTTATTTTTAATTGTTTACACAATTATAATTGTACATCATAAGGTCTCTAATTGATTCAACTGGCGTGGTTTCGATTCCCCGTTTGTACGTGAAAAGGAGTGGGGTCGCCTGTCCAACCTCGTTGGTTTTCTCCGGGTCCACCGGTTTCCTCTCACTGCTGAAGACCCTACGCGCAAGCGAATTATTATTAAATAAAATCGAACCAAATGTCAGTCCCGAAATGACCTAGTTTGTGTCGAGTGAACGTCAAACCCAGTAGAAGGCACAACAGAACGAGGATCTCTAATATTTCTTAATTTCGCATTTTCCAGTCTATTTTTGCTTGGTGTGCGTGCTGTCGCTTTACATTTTGTCGTAACTTCTACTTTTCTAGTCGCGAAAAGTAGAAACTATTAAGAATGAATCCGCGAGAAAACCATGCAAAATTCGAAAAAAACGCCAAAGTACTAAGTTTGAAATTTTTAACCTTACTCTGGTTATTGGACCCCCTAAGCATTGTTATAAACGTGGTGAAGTCCCAGAGCCCAAAACCTACCCTGGGGCCTACAGCTGGAACAGTAGTTTTTCACTCGAAAATAGCCATTTTTTCATTGAATTTTCATTGAAAATACCAAATGTTTGAAATATCGTTGTTCATAAAATATGTTATGTACGGTAGTTGCCATGCTCCCATTGCAAAGGCCATGTTTCCGACTTTCTAACATGGGCACCATTTTTAGAAAATGATGTATTATGGGTGTTTCAGAGCTCAGTCAAAATGGTATATCTTTTAAGAGGCAAAATACACCATTCCCAAAAATCCTTGTAGCACCCCCTTTGCAGGTATTTCATAGTATCTCATACGGTCGTTATGAAGTTCATACCATGCTTTATCAAAATAAAAAATAAAATTGGATGCAACGCAATAGTGGGATGAGCAGTGGCACCCGTAAAAATGTGAAAATTGGATCTTTATATTTTCCTTTACTGTTGATTCACTGTTTCGGGCCATTTGATTCTGCTTCATTCCATCTCTCAGTATTAAACATGGTCTCAACAGTGCCGACAAGACGCGTGCTGATCAGTGAGGTTTGGACTCCAGTCATGAATGAGCCCCTGCCTTCAGAAAATTTCTAAAAGCATGTCACATACAACCTGGCATTCAAAACCACGACAGTTGACCCAATGACAGGCTTTATGATACACCACGCACGTGCTAACCATTCGGCCGCCCCCCCCCCCCATAAGCAAATGAAGGTGCCGTTCGTTCGTTCGTTCGTGGGGTTTAACGTCCACTTCCACCTAAGGTGATATCGTAGACAATGAAGGTGCCACGCCCACTACTGTTTTATACAGTATCTAGTACGTTTTATACGACGAATCTGATCAGTATTATGGTTGGTGTGATATCCTCTACTCTTTTTTATAGCCTTTTACTTTTACAACGATAATATTAGTCCGGCAGCCAAGCCCCATTTTTAGCCTGAACGTGGAAATTTAGTCCATCTAATGTTTTTTGATGGATCATATATCTTCACTATGTGTAGATTAAGAATCCGGCACCCCTGGAGAAATTTAAATATTCAAGATGGCTGCCATGAGAGCTTTTCTGGTTGTTGAGTGGGGTAAAATATGTGACAGTGTCTCTCGAACCACGAGTTGAAGATGGGTTTTACAAGAATTTGACCCACTGAATCCGTTAGGAGGCCAAATTCAAAATGGTGGCTTATTTTGGCTGGAAATGTATAAAGTTTCCTGAAACGGTGTGTAATTTATTGAAAGATAAGTTTTTGGTGTATTATATATCTTCAATCTGTGCAGTTTCAGAATCCGGATGATGCCCTCCTGGCATCCTTGAGTATATTAAAAGAATTCAAAATGGCCGTCATGAGGCATTTTCTGATAATTTACTTTAGTTTAGTGGGGTAAAATTCGGGACAGATTCTCTCGGATTTCGATATAAATGTGATTTCTGTCAGAATGTGACCCCCTGAATCCAAAAAACTTGGGTATTCTTCCTTAAAAAGCTGTCCAATTCCACAAGGTGTCCAAATTCAAAATGGAGGAAAATTATTTGGTGAAACTCATTGAGTCGCCCCAAAAGGCTGTGCAATATATTAAACAATAGGTTTTCGGAGTCATTTACTTCATATATAAACATAAAAACATGTTCTGATCAACAAGTATTCCAGATTGAGCTTAAATTCAAAATGTTGGCCATATTTGGCAAGACATAACAATATTCATAATGTATTAAACTATAGTTTTTTTTCGGGGTCACACATATTTCATATCTGAATGGTGAAATATGCCATGACCGAACGAAACACCAATATGGTTCCCAAGTTCAACAAAATAACTAAATTTAGTGACCATGGAAAATAATAGAGCCGTTAACATAAAAACTTACGTATCACTTGACTAAGAGCACAAATCAGAGAGCCATATGAACAAAAGCTACGGAGAGCGAATTGTCAAGCATAAATTATGATCCACTATGACACCCGTCCGTGTCACCTCCTCTAATAAAAAACTGAGTGGAATGAGGGATGACAAATGTCATCCCCGTTGCATAACATGGATGAAATGGGAAGAATCAGAATGTTCTACCGATTGCGAGTATTCCAGTGATTCAAGAGAGGGTGAGTTAGACAAATTCCCAAGGTTGCACAAGACAAATATGTGACAATGTGTGACAAATTGCTATCAACTCACGATGGTCTGATAGTTGATTGTGTTTGACCGTGTATATAAGAATATTAAGGGAAGAATATCATCGGATTTCAACACTTTTTGCTTGAACATGTATTTATTTTTATATCTGAAGAAATTGACAATAAAAACCTATATTTCAATATATTACACACCGTAGAGGGGGACACTATGAATTTAACTCTAAAAAGGAGCTGCCATTATGACTTTGGCCCCCTAGCGGAATTAGTCGTCACTTTTAGGATGAATACCCAAGCTCATTAGATTCAGCGGATCAAATTCTTACAGAAACCACGTTCATACCGAGGTCCGAGAGATTTTTTTCCGAATTATACCCATTAAATTAAAGTAAATAACCGTAAAATGCCTCAGGGCGGCCATCTTGAATATAGAATTTCCTAAAAGGTGCCAGGGATGATATATAATCCATTAAAATATATTAGGTGGACTATATTTCCAGGTTCGTCGACCTGCTGCCGGACTATATTGAGAAATACAATATGATAGATATATCAAATTCGCCGTTTTTCTTAAATTTTCTTCTTTTTTCACTATTTTTGACCGTTCACTGTGATCCACAACATTGGGCTGCAATGGATTTTTTTCTTGAATACGATTCTACTGGTCATACTTGTTCTCCCTGGGCACCACATTTCTCCCGCAACCCCGCAAAGGGGGCGCTACAACTGTTCAAAGTTAGGGTATCAAATCTATGGTTCCTAGGATTGGGTTTGGCATCCAGTCTGAATAAGGACCACTGTGCAGATTTCGAACTTTAACTAATATGTACTGTTAGAGAACAACCTTGACTATATTATATCCCAATAAGGTTATTGTATCTCCATTGGTTTACATGAGGCAGCCTCTCAAATTTCAACCTCAAAAAAATCGATTTTTGCCGTTTTTCTGAGGATAAAACTCCAAACCCCATTCCGGAGGATAAGGAGGGGTCCAATCGGTCAAATATCGCTTTTGCGTGCATTTGGACCCTAACCTATCCCACATGGAAAATATGGCCGAAATCGCTGACATGACCCCTGTCACCACCTGCATGGTGCTCTCGCGGATACGTTCTTAATTCTGGTATTTATAGGCTTTCGTTCTTTTCTTTACTCTGCACTCTTCGCAGTTTCACAGAATATTACACACAATTGTGAATGCCCATAAATAGGTCTAATATTCAATTTACACCCATGGGTGCATACTAACCCTGGACTTAGTATATGAGTGCATTGGTTTGAGTGTAACACAAATCACAATGTCGTGCATCAATTAACACCAATTTGTTTCTCAGGGGCATTGTAAAAGTCTTCTTATAAATCTGTATCAGATGACTGACCATTAAAAGTTCAAGTCCCTTCTACATGTGACGTCACATCACAGGGCTTCGATCATTGGCTCTATGGTGCGTGATATGTTCACATAAAACGTAATGACGTAATCAGATCTGGGCAGAATGGTACCTTTTATTCATTTCATAAACCAATTTACACAAAATGGGAAATATTTTTTATTCAGATATGCTTCAAACAATTTCCTATTTCGTTAACTTTTAGTAAATGGCATGCGTTAAACACCACGTCACTGCAAACCTTTTGAAACATTAATAACAGCGAGAATGGCTGGTATTGTTATAGCAGTTGGTATGAAAAACAGGAAAAATAGCAATTTATTAATGGCACGGCTGACTTGTTTCCAGGTCACCGGTTTCAAATCTGCTACAGTGCCATCCACCGCCAGTGTTTCATCTACCCCACTGACCTTTGTATTGGCAACCAATCGTCGATTACAACAAAACAAGTTTATTTTAAAGCTCCCACCCAAAACCTTCACCAACCACTTCGGAACAGGTTTCTTTTCGTCATCGCGTTCGTACATATTCATAATCCACACGGTAAACAAGATATTCAGAGTGCTGTTTAATAGGGAGATGGCTAGAAAAATAGCAAAGACAGACATCCCGCTGCTTGTTTTTGGTAAATAGCTAGTCAAATATCCCATATACACGCTGTAAGAGAGAGGTATGATAATTGCAAAAGACAACTTTTCCCCGGATGACGATGGCACCAGATACACAAAGTTATTCATTATTGCCAGATTAGCGATGGGGAATACAAAACTATATATGAAGAAATTTTCTCTACGTTCCAGAATGAAGCTTAGTTGAATTATACGCTGAGATGTCTGTTTGATTTTTCCGGATATGTTTGAGAGATGTGTCCGTTCAATCGATGTGCTCACAAGGGTCCACTCACCGCCTGGGATGTAAGAATCCACGTCGATTTCGCCGTCCTCAATAACAAGTTGAATTTGATTGGAGTTGTATCCCCAACCACTGATTGTCATTGAGCAAATGGGTTGATCAAATGGGAATGTCAGTATATCGCCATTACAAACAAGCTCGTATGAACCAAGCGAAATCCATTTGATTTCTCCCTGACTTGACAACTGCATGCTGGAAACACCCTGCTTTAATGCTGTAAGTTCTGATGGCGACTTCAATACGACCAGATTGGGAATCCATATATATGGTTCAAGGCTTTCTATAAATTTTACAGAATGCAAACTCTCATTCCATCTCAGCTCAGGATCGGACCATCTGACTTCCCACCAGCCACTTACAATGATTTTTGATGCATCACCCTCTACGCTGCCAATTGCTAACAAATTGAACCCAACAGAAACATTGACTGGAGTCATTTGATCCGCCACTGGTCGTATTTCTTTCCTGGCGACATTTGGTCTGATTAAATCACGGAATAGGTCGTTAATGTCGGCTTCTACAAATACAGTGGCTGTTATGAATGCTAAATAATACATTCGAACTACAAAAAACAACATGGTGGATTTCGAATATTTGAATACTGTCCTCCTTGTGCTAATCAATCAGTGTATGCCTTAAAACCAGCTTCTTTTCTTTGTATGTTTCACACAGTAAACAGTCTTGGTCTAACACAATAATTGTAAGCAAGCATTAGTTGCTCGTCTTGTTGAAGGTTTATACTGAGTTAATACTGTAGAACAGAGCTGATCACATAACCTGCCAACATATATTTATCGTCTGCGACTTACGGAAGATCGATGCCAAATGATTCATCCTTGAATAGACTGGGTGTATTAGTATAATCTATAATTACAGTATTGTGTCGGTGTATTTTTTATGGAACATATTTACAATATTTGACGATCAGCAAACAGCAGCTTCGTCAGGATAAAAAAAAAGAGCTTATCTTAATCGTTGGTAAAGTAGGATGTTAGATCCATAATAAATTACGTGTACTGTAATCATTGCAAAAGACATTAAGCATTGAGGCTATTTTATATTAATGGCACAACAGGTCAGGTCATACTGATGTATCATTAACGTAAACACAAAAGTAGTTTTCTTAAATATACATTACGCATAGAGATAAATCTGCCTATTGCAGGCCTTTCTTTAGGCCTGAAATATTATCTTAATGATTTTTTTTTTAATTTTTCGTCTGATGATTGTGAAGTACCACAAGTAAAGAACTTACAGATTTCATATTTTTAATTATTTATATTTGCTCTGGATTTATTCATCGAGCACTCTGTGTATAGCTTATGCACACTATTTGGATTATAAAATCTTAATTAGATATTTATTAACTTATCCAAACCATAATCAACCTCGATGCCATCGCTAACCTGTGATATTTAACGGATTAGAATACATTTTTTGAAAAATAATTAACCGTAAAAGTGGATTATTGAGAATTTGTTGTTTTTATGGTATCGGACTTCAGTAATGATGATCGAGGCTGTCCTAAAATTAAAAAGTTAATACATTTATCCGGGTTCAAGGTGGAGAAATTTGACTGAAATTTTTAGCAAATTGTATTTACGTTATTGCTGATTTGTCTAGGACACACAAAGATGGTAGTGTGAAATCAATAAAAACAAATGTTAACCTTAAATGGCCAAAACTTTAGTTAGAAATGATCAATTTGAATAGTTATTATATTAAAATGATTTTTTTTTTATTTTCCAATTAAAGCATTGTTAATTGTGTACGGCCTTACGGTCCTGTGTTATTCTTTATTCGGGCATTGTTTTATTTTTATAAGTGTTTAATTCAACAGATCTCCAGCGTTTAAGATTTAGAATCTGCGTGTTCCAGTGAGTCTGTATGTCCGCAAGGTCAGTAATATAATTATTCAAACGTATATGTAACTAAATTTACAGGCCATTGCTTAACATAACTACTATAGTTAGATGTAAAGAATAATTACGTTAACAATTAGTTTTGCTACAGAAAATGTAATCAATTATCCTGATTGATTTAAACATTTGTGGATCTAAAAAGACTGGGATTGCGGATAGTGGTTCATGTATGAAGATTCCTCAAGAACACGTGCTAAAATATAACGAAATATAGACTAAATATATGTAACGAATACTTTCCGATGGGTTTAAAGTGGATATGGGAGCAAAGTCAAAAACACTGGCTTTAGGTCCAGTGAATATAAGACGGAAAACTTTAGTGGTCTGTATCCCCGTATATACTGAGTATGACTGTGGGAGTAGCCTCCCCTATTGCATCTTCTTCAAAGGGCACTCGGTCGAACGACTCATTTCACCGAAGACCACGAAGCAGCCTTTAAATCACCGACATCGTCAAGAACCGGATCATTCAAGAAAGAATATCAACATGTGTTGCCTTTAAGCATGCACAAATCAAACAGTTATGATTTTGTAAGCACTCGGAATGTGTTAAGTTGGTGAAAAGAGTAATTACTAAAGTAACTAGTGAAAAGAGCAGACACTATTTCGGGGACCGCAATAATAACTTAGTAGGTAGCCTACACTACTTGTAACAAGTAGGCCTATAACATTCAAGGCAGAAATGCAAAATATAAAGAAAATTCAACTTGGTGGTGGTTGCTTGGGTGGGGTTGCTGTTAACGTAACGGGTGTAAATGTGGGGTGGGGCCTACTTATAGAGTCTGGCCAACTGACGACGTGGGCGCCATTTTGTTACCCATTCTTAGGCTAAGTTGCAGATAGAGCTACAGGACAGCGTGTTGCCGATTTATATGTTTTAGACCTGGACAAATGTATTTTTATGTTCACTCTAGTGTGGGAGACAATAATTTCAATCAATCACAATATGTAAATTTTATTGGCGATATTTATGTGTTTTAACATTAAAAATTCCGCAATAATCGAATATATTGTTTGACTACAGGTTAAATCGAAAGTAGCGAATAATGATTACCCTTGAAATTAGTAACTAACCACGCCGAACGAAGTAAAGGAAAGATATTTCGTTTTCGGAGCATGTCACAAGATATATCTATTATGAAACTGTTATTTGTAAACACATCAACTTTTATAGTAGTTGTGCCTGTTGCTAATTTTGCTAATTAAAAATCTGTCGGATGTGATCATTTTGTGTTTCCTTGACAGGGAATTGGGTTGTCGAGTGATCTAAAACGCGAGCTTTAGATCATTGGGTCAAATAGCGATATTTCGATCTAAAGTTTCTACCTGACAAGGTGGTGGGTCGCCTGCCCAACCCCGTAAGTTTCCTCGGACCCCCCCCCCCCAACACACACACAAACACACAAACACACCCACACACACACTGCTAAAGACTCCAAGGCGCAAGCGAATTATGTAAGGTAGACCATATATCGTCTCTCTCTTTCTCTCATGCTAATTAACAATAGTCTACGGTACACAATTAGCATCTTCCAGGCTACTTAGTGTCATATATATAGGCCTATTGGGTGTGCAGTAAAGACCCGCCTTCTTTTCGCCATGTTTCCGACAGGTCTGTTTGTATATTAGATAATAATATATAAATTAACCAGAAACGAGCAATAAACAATGTTGATTTTGCTTGAAATAGAATGTTTGCAGTAGAGACCCACCCTCCTTTACGTCATGTTTCCGACAGGTCTGTTTGTATATTAGATTTAAAATGTAATAATATATAAATTAACCTGAAACGAGCAATTAACAATGCTGATTTTGCTTGAAATAGAATGTTTGGAGAAAGTATGACTGAATCCTCATGATAATTGTTCATGTGTCTTTTTCAATGATATAGGCAGGGAATTTCCGCGAACTGACCGTTGAAAAAAAAATACTGTATCATTTAAATTTTCTATACAGTAGTAGAATCTTTAATCAGCAGCCACTCAACGGAATATACGGTAGTATTAGCGAGTAAACTTTTACGATGGAGTGCATAATCATCATTATATCCTTACTCGTATCAATTCGATAAATTTGGCCGTCACTGAAACTTTGAGTAAAATTTGCACCGATTTTCAGAGGTGAAACTCCCCATGTAATATAGGGGGGCTGTAAAGGTTCTGTCAACATTGCGGCCTATGAGGCGCCGATTGAGACTTTATTGTCAACTAAGAATATTATATACATGTATATATAATGACAATTTTAGTGGATATAAAAGGAAACTATGAGAATTATTCGTTCCCCGAAAATGAAGTGTCTGGAATCCGGAATTTTTATTGACAATCGGGGGGAGGGATGCAATTCCCAACCGGAATTCAGTTTAAGAAAATCACACAATTCTGATTTTGATTCAGGGTGTTTCATTCACAAACTCAAACTGCAGTTCCACGGGCACTTGAAGTGATCAAAATTCCTTACGTTATCTTTTCTTGAATACTACATTAACAATCACGCGCCATATTGTTTTGACTCAGTGAAAACATGTCTTCGTTGAATATCTCATAATATTACTTATACTTTAATGTGTAACACCCTCCTTACGTTTTATTGCTGACTACACTTTTATTAATTTTTATACAGCCCCGATGTCACTAAATTGGTCATTTTATTTTTATTTTAATTGATACCATTTGAAGTCTCTTAAATACAGTTTAACGCCAGATTTGTTTTGACTCAACTTCAGTTTAAATCATGATTGGTACATTATGTCATATGTGAACAAGGGCATCCCAATATTCCAATATTTATCCATTTTTCCTTCCTGTGTATGACGGTTTACACGGGTGGATTTATGGGATTTATACTTATACAGAGGCGGATTCAATGGGGGGCGAGAGGGGCGCCCCCCCCCCCCCCCAACTTCAACAGTGCCCTTATTTTACTGCTGAAAGTGCCTTTTCTCAGACCCAAATATGTCCATTCCAAACGTTTACTTAGACGAAAATATCAGCCAATTAGCTCTTGGAATGGCTACAGATGCAAGGAAGTGACGGATAATTTTCTTGGGGGACCCCCCCCCACTCTCTGTGGCGTGCCCCCTTTTCAAAATTCCTAGATCCGCCCCTGTTATACCTAGTATACCTACCGATTTGTATAGGCCCACATATTCAAATACTTTTCACGTAATACTTCTTGTGGAAAACTGAAAGTTTTTAAAAGTTTATACTCTCCACGGCTTAATGTTATTGTGAATTAACTTTTGCAATATTCCAGTAATATTTAACTACAAAAAATAACTTAGTTTGTCAACCAAGTGACCCCAAATAAGACTGAAATTTTTGGATAGAGGATGTAGCAAAATTCTTATGAATTCTTTACAAAATCAATTTATTCTGAAAAATTTGAAAAATATATAGTTTTTTTAATTTGGTGCATTATTTCTATTAAAAAATAAAATAGGTGCTGCTGTACTCCAAATAGCACTTGAAAGTAAAAGTGACATTATCTATTCTGAAAAATGAAAAAGTTATGTAGTTTCCGATTTGGTGCATTATTTCTATTAGAAACTGAAATGGGTTCTGATGTACTCCAAATAGCAGTTAAAGGTATAAAGTGACAATATTTTATTTTAAAATTGTCCTATCCATAAATTGTTGACGGATTTATTGGAAAAGACTTGACGTCTTGAAAATGTAAAATTTTATTGGCAAATTAAGTGGGGTATATGACAGAAACTAGTTGTTGATTCCACTGATTTCGTGATACACATTGGGGAGTGTTTGAATTTTCATTTCTGTCTGGTTTTGGTGAGTAACCGAGAAGGATAAGGTGTAAAAGGGCATGGATTAGGGAAATTACGCACAAAATTGACGTCAAATCCCGTAGATTCCTCTGGACTGGCGTAGCAAAACGTCGATGGTCAATCCCTATTTTGGATCCAGAATCGAAGAAGAATATTTAAATATACATGTTCTGTCAAGTTTGTGTGAATATTCACGATTGAATGAAACACAATAGCAAATCTGTGATTTTTAAAATGATAGGACCTCTTAGATTTGGATCAAAGATTCAATTTCATTAGATTTTCTTTTTCTTTCGAGAAGACAATCTATCTTCGTTGAATAATTTTCATCTATAATATCGATAAAACTATTTTTGAAATATAGTCAATTGTGTGTTCAACTGTCGACACTGTATTGTCAACATTTAAACTATAAAACTTCCGCCTTTAAAAGCTCTTGAAACAAAATTTTAATGTCTTGCCGTCCCTAATCCATAGAAAACGCGATATCAAACCAATTGAATATGTTGTCTCTGTTGGTTTTCGGACAACAAGGAAATATTTTCAATTCAAAATCAACAGGCCTACAGTAGATGTCGCTCATATGATAACATATATTCTACTGAGCGATATCGCCTCGCTTTACACGAATTTGATTGGTCAATTTGATTGGTCATGTAATGTTTTTGGAGAAAAGTTCTCAATTACTACAAATAATTACACTTAACCGGAAACTCCCGGACACTTTGCAACGGCCAACCTGCTGTCAAAAATGTAATCAGGCTCAGGAAAAAGTAAATAATATTTCTATATTTGTGCGTGTAGGAAAAGGTTGGATGATAAATACGACTCGTAGGAGATTCTATAATAACAAAGTCCCATTTGTACTTAATTGTATTTTAGCATAGTTTGAGTTGCAAATCTTCACCAGTCTCAGGTAAAGAGATGTTTTGCGGTCCTATACCTTTAAGATAATATTTGTTATATAAACAGTATTTTATTAGGAATAAAATCTAAAAAAACTTTTATAATGTTGACGCAATTTCAAACGCAACTCATTTTCATTTTCTTGTTGAACAACAGGTGATAGCTTTAAATTACCCTAAAGGTTTCAAAGGTGACTTTAATAAAAATGTATATTTCGCTATCATATAACGGTTTTTTTTCTCCATGAACATTTGAAGACTCAACCCGAATGCATCAGAAAATTTGTAAATTAAGAATTAAATGCCAAAATGTGAGTGTTATACTTTACGAAGATATAATTTTGACATGTAATGAATCTACTTATTGTCTTTTACAAAAGATCTTGAACGTAATAAAAAATATCAAATCCAGATGACGTAGATTTATGGGTTATCTAAAGTACATTTTCAAGGACAGATAGGACACGTTTCTGTTACATGCATTAGGAACGGGCTGGATTCAAATTCATGGGTGCAGTAGAACTTGTCTTTCAATGCGAGAGGTAAACTGTATAATTAGTGTGTATTTGCATTTTTGAAACTCGTTATTATAGCAGCGCTCAAAATATTATTATTTCATAAATTCTTCGATTTTATGTTTTAGGCTGTTATACGTTTTAATTGAAACACTCTTCGTTGTATTTTAGCTCGATACAGGAGACGCCCTTGTTTAAAACTAAACCGTATCGAAAATAAATGATCCCAGATTTAAAAATTATTTGGTGGTCTAGTTGGCATAGTCAAAAGTATTTCGAGTAGCCGCGATGAGCGCTGAAAACAATTCTTCCTCCTTTTTTTTTTATCGAATTTGAATATCTGAATTGTCTAAAATATCAAATGGCTATTGTCTATTTATTAAAGGTTTGGCAAAGAAAATTATGTTTACTTGTATTGCTAGAGAGAGAGTATTTGGTTAATAAACCCTATTTTACATTTCAGCTGCATTGTTTGAAATGGAGGGCAAAAATCAATAAAATCCTGAGACGGAGGCAGACCACCATTAAATTTTACATCTCGGTACCCACAAATTGTAGTTCGTCTATTTATAGCAGTTCTCTCTCTGTCTCTTTTCTCCCCTTTTGCATGCCCATTTTTGTTGATTTTTTGGCCTAGGATGGACTAAGAGGGGTTGAATTAATATTTTCTGCTAGGTTTTGGTAAATATTCATGATTTTGAGGCGGAAGGATAACGGCGTTATGAGGTTGGCTACGGTGATATGTACGGCAACTAGATACATGTTTTGAGTATGCTTCTTCAAGTTCGTGTATCTCAAAATTTTGGTGGTCAACCTCATAAAAATTTTAGTGCAAAGACATGGCCATTTGTTCCTCTGTCTGTAGTGAAAAGCATTTCGCCCAACGAAAATTTGGGGATAAGTTGGAGGTGGGCAAAGAGTCCAGAATTAACATTGAAGTCAATGGGGAAATTAATGGTGGTCTGCCTCCTGTATGTAAACAAACTGACGGCGTATGAGAGGCCTAAATTTGATGCTATGAGCTCCAATTTGTCAGAAAATGTGATATATGACATTTTGATAATAAAAAAAGTGAAATGGTAAAATTTCTAAAATATTTGACAAATTTGGGAGGGGAATATTTGATTTTAGTCCAAATTTTGTGATTTTCAGTGTTTATTTGCTTTTCAAAATGAGTGAAAAATATTTTAATGTGTAATTTTGACTTTTTCTGCATGGTAAAGGTTAGATGGGAAGAAAGTATAATAATTTCACTCAATTTTGCCTAAAAATCATGATAATTTGTCTGAAATTCTTCAGATTACCCCCAATATTACTGTCAAAATTTTAATTATTCATCTGTTTTAAAATGAAACAAAATGTCTTGCATGTCTTTATTTCCATTGTTAAATAACTTGGAAAGGAGCCATGTGTTTGTCAGATATTGAAAAAGTATCTATGATTTTAATAGAAATTTAAAAATTAAGAAATTTGGTCTAATTATGTACTGCTGAGGCATGTTAGAATTTTCAAAACATGAGTGAACTGCATTTTGCTTGGGTGTTCCTCAGACTTAACACAATTTTAATGTTTTAAAACCTGCAATTGTTGCATTTCCCTTCTCGAGAAAGTAAAATCTGTGTGTCTGCAGGGAAATTTCTCTGTCTTCATTTCATTTAGACTGGCTCAACCTCCCCACCCCACCCATTTTCTTGAACATGATATTTGGATATTCAATTGAAAATATATTGACTCCGAATTAACAGTAATTGGATTTTGTGCTTGAATTGTAACCGAGCATTTTATTTTGCTCAAACAAATAGTTACATAAAAGATTCCATGAATTTTTAAGACTTTTTGTTTATGGCCAAACATGTTATTCTATGACATTTTCCCCAAATGAGTCCACAGCCCAAAATGGATATGTTGTAGATGTGTCTTTTGCAGCTTAATGTTTGACATTTTTGATGTAAATCTATTATTTGTGGTGATCTTTTGAAATGTGGCACTTACAGAGCAATGAAATATTAATTAATAGCCTTTTCATACTCCTTTTATGCAATGAATTATGTCATAACTCCCTTTTTCCACCTCATTTTGTCAGGAAATTGATGTAAAGATTAAAACAACTTGCTTCCACAAAATATTGACACTATATAATTCCAAGGATACCTCTGATTGTTAAAGTGTTTTGAATACTGAAATATTCCCATTTTTTAAAAAAAAATAGAGCTTTGTGACCCTTTTGTTGGAGTGGCTGGTTGTCAACTAAATACAGCATTTATTTTACATTTATCAATCCATATTTTAATAAATGATTCATATTTCTTACAAGTACCTGTGTTTGTATGTATGTATACAAGCCAGGGATAGAAAAATGTGGCTTTTAGCCATATTCCATCAACAGTATTACTTATGTGGACACAGGTTGGATTTGTTATCACAGCAACATTTTCAGGGGGTGGGCTTACAAGTTTCATTATAGTTCCTTACAGTTACCCTCAATGCAACCAATTTGCAGCTTGTCTTCTTGTATACTGGCCAAGGTTTCTAGAAATAAATGCCTTTCACCTCAGAGTTTCCAAGAAATAGGGAATTATTGGCATTTGGAGACATACAAAGTGTCAAAGAATGGGCCATTTTGTAAAAAAAGGTAAAATAAGGTCAATTTTTGAAAAATATCCCAATATTTTGAATATTTTTGATGAGACTTGTTTGAAACTCTTTAAATCTTTTTGCGAAACTCACATTTTGACAAAATTAAGAAAGAGTCTTCAATTCTAGAACAAAAGGCCCATGGACCTGATCTGCAACCCAGCATGCAAAACAGTACATAACTTTAAAGGGTCACCATTTCTTCTGCAGTTATTTTTTTTTGATTCTGTATTATAATAATTTTGCAAAAATAAATGTGAAGCTATAAAGAAAAGAATTTTGATGATATATGAACTTTTAAAAACATATAGGAGGCAGACCACCATTAAATTTTACATCTCGGTACCCACAAATTGTAGTTCGTCTATTTATAGCAGTTCTCTCTCTGTCTCTTTTCTCCCCTTTTGCATGCCCATTTTTGTTGATTTTTTGGCCTAGGATGGACTAAGAGGGGTTGAATTAATATTTTCTGCTAGGTTTTGGTAAATATTCATGATTTTGAGGCGGAAGGATAACGGCGTTATGAGGTTGGCTACGGTGATATGTACGGCAACTAGATACATGTTTTGAGTATGCTTCTTCAAGTTCGTGTATCTCAAAATTTTGGTGGTCAACCTCATAAAAATTTTAGTGCAAAGACATGGCCATTTGTTCCTCTGTCTGTAGTGAAAAGCATTTCGCCCAACGAAAATTTGGGGATAAGTTGGAGGTGGGCAAAGAGTCCAGAATTAACATTGAAGTCAATGGGGAAATTAATGGTGGTCTGCCTCCAGACAGTGTTGTGAGTGAGTTGTCTCCCCCTTGACCGTAAACTTCATAATCTTAGTTTATTTTTTCCCACTGTATTTACTGCACAGAATTATTTATTATTCGGTGCTAAATTTATGTTTATGAAAAGGGAATTGAACGTGTTAATGCAGGAGAATGCAAATTTGAATATGTGAATCATTTAGAAAATTTAAAAAGCGAACTATAGTGTGGTGAAAAATAAGTGAAATTCATACACCACGTTTCTTTTCTGTTTCGAAGTTCATAGTATATGAGATTTTATTATTGCTGTTGAAACTAAAGAAATATGTAAACAAGAGAATGCTCTTTAATAGGATTTAAAATTGTTCAATCTAACCATAATGCATTGGAACATAAACGGAAACTGTTCCGTTTCGGAAATTTTTATATTGGTCAGAGGCAGTACGTTAAGTTCAACGAAAATAACCTATTTAATTACATATTTTAAATGACACGTATAATTTATTATATCTTGACGTATGTGCGGATTTCGATTTTTTTTTATCGTTTTTTATTATTTTACTATACTCTTATTGCCTACAAAATTTGCGATATGAGATTGAATAAAATTCTAATATGTTTTGCAATAATGTTGAAATTATTTTATACTGCAACTACGTGTATTGTTAAGAGTGGAATTAAAGTAAATGCCTACACTTGATCTGATTCATGAAGTCACTAGTTCTGAAACACTTTGTAAAAACTAAGATTTAAAAAGCTTTTCTCTCTTGTGAATGTGTGTTGTTATTTTAATACAAGTTGAATGCAGAATTTTAGTCTTTTAATTGATTAAGAAATTTAACATAGCGTAAATATATAATATTATTGCTATAATTGGGTTTATTCCACGAAGTGATCTAAATAATGCCGATATCATCCATTTACATACAACTTCCCCCTTTAATATTGAAAATATCCATGATACCCCCCCCCCCCAAAAAAAAAGGAGTGCAAAACAAAACCCCGCAACTAATATGTTTACTAAATATTGTAATGGACATCTAGGCGGTCTAGTCGCTAATTTGGACAGCCAAAGATTATGCTATGTTTGGAAAGTTATTTAAGTTGGCCGGCTGGGCGTTAGCCGTAATTCAAGCGAAGGAGTAGACTTTTGGGGGGCTTGGGGATCGACAGCCCAAAGAAATATGATCAAAGGAGGATCCATATCTGATCAAGGGGAGTCGTGCTCTGGCATATCAAAATATCGAAACACAAACAAACGGACAATTTGTCGGCACATTCCACAATTAACATAAAGACTAACCCTCTCAAGTAGAATTCATAATTGATTAATATTATAACAGTCAGAATTAATAAATGAGCAATTTCGAAGGTACTTGAAATGTTAATAATTTTGCATATTTATTAACAATCCATGCTTTTTTAAAAACAATAATCATGTCTCTGAACTGCACTTCAATAGTTTTTTTTTCTAAATTGAACTATAGGAAAGACCGAAATGGCATTCAGCTTTGGCGAATACGTATATCAGTCGTGGTTTAAAATTAATTCTGACTGTTTGAAAAAAAAACCCCTCAAATTGTAACTTGTGAAAGATTTTAGCGAGATATAAAATTAATTTGTTTCGGAAGGTTTAGTAAAACTAGTACATGTAGGTTTTTTTTCTCAGTTATTTTCGTTGGAGCACAGTTACTACATTATATTTATACTTAATTATTTCGCCAAATATATTCCGACTTTATTGGAAAAATACCAATTCTATGAATGTGAAGAATTTTGAATAATTTAGAAGGACTTTGTCCTCGTGGTTCATTGCATGTAATCCCCATACTCTAGCAACAAAACAAAAATATCAGATTCAACCAGAGAAGTCTGAAGTTTGTCATAGTTGTCTTTTATGGTCTCAACAACACAAAACCCCACCCATGATCACTAAAATGCTAAAACTATAATAAATAAAAAATATGTTTCAAGACTAAATATTATATTGTACGCCTTATTTATAAAATGGGCGATAACGGAAGTTTCATATCCCTGTTTTAGAACTAATCAGACCGTGTATGACGCTAAATATGAAATGGTGTTTAGTCTTTCAGTTGATTGCGGCGATTGGTTTATAAAATCAAAATGAAGTCCATCTCCAAAAGTATATGTTTATTTGTATAATATTATTATTTACTAATGAATCTAAGTCGACAGCA
Organism: Patella ulyssiponensis; assembly: GCA_963678685.1. Lineage (NCBI taxonomy): Eukaryota > Metazoa > Mollusca > Gastropoda > Patellidae > Patella > Patella ulyssiponensis. The sequence continues at coordinate 84,077,686 of OY783225.1, read as the reverse complement.
TAAAACCATGTATTAGTATTTTTATTGGGAACGGTGGTATTGACAATTTAGTGGGTATTTCAATATTTGGGACATTTTATTATATGATTGTGATTTTGTTTTACTTGGGGTTTTGTGACTATTTATAGTTATACAGGGTTAAGATGTATTCGGTATTTATAACCGGAAAAATCACTCGAGATAATCATAATTATTTATATTTATTTTATACTTTCTGGTGTTTTGCTTTAAAAGGGGGCTCGAGGCGCATTTGTATTGCTTTTAATTATGAATGAATTGTAGCATTAAAACGACCAAGTTTTTAAGCGACAACTTAAAGACATTATATAGGGATGGAGAACGCCTAGCTTCTTTACTATATTATAACACGTGCGTTCATGTACTCTTAGACAGTAACATATTTATGAAAGCAATCATTTATTAATTTTTCATTATCGATAGAATTGTTGTAACTATTTATTAGTTATTTGTTATCACCCGATAATTTCTCAATGATTTTCTGTGAGTCGTTGTGGTTAGAAGCTAAATAGAATAAACACTTAGCTTAAACGCTTGAACGCTTCAGGGCATACAAAACACTCTTTAGCCTACTTGAAAGACGTGGAGATAATAAATCACAATGCAAAGACATATCTTGAGACGACCCCGTTACTATAACCGCGGGCGGTATGGAGGGTTCATGACCTTTCCCATACGGCACAAAGACTTGACGACTTGAACTTCCGCCAGCACGTCTCAATGTCTTTGTTAAATATCTGGTGTCTTCTCGCTTGAATAATATTAAGAAAGTTTTCGATTTCGGGCTTGGGGTTATTATTTTTTCTTACAGTAATTTGTATATGTTTGTACTTTCTGTATAAAAATAATTATGACATCCTTTGTATATTTGTTATGATAAACATGTTCATAATAGATTATATATTATATTTATTTCAAGTAATATTACATTGTGAATTATGTGTATTCTGAAAAACAATTTCATATACTAATAGTCTCTTGAAATCCTTTTATGAATTTATGATAAGCCATTTCTAGTGCTCATACATTATAAAAAAGGAAATTATTTTATTTTATGCTTCTAATATTGCACTAGTAGTTGTTTTCATCACCCATTACATAATATATGTCCTTCTATTTGATGTAAGTATTAATTAAGTACTTCATTATTATTATTCACGACAAATATTTGAAACGCGTGTTCATTGTATAACTTATGTTATTCAGCAAATTCTTTTGGTAGATAGTGATTGATGTGGTGATAAATATGGGCATCTGATTTTAAATTAAATTTTCATAACTTATTATTCAATGATGTTGTGCATGATTTAATATGCCAGAGTTATGTAGCATATAGAACAAATAACCACAGTACATTGAAATAAAGACAAATTCTTATTATTTATTATGCCATGTCTGTTGGGAAGACTAAATAATGGTAGACTCCATCTTAGTTACTCTATCTCAAGGTAAATATTAGGTTAAATGGAGTTTGACTTTGAAAAAAAAATTAATGCATTTACAAAATTCCAATGGGTATTAATTTGCATCCAAAATATATAGGCTAGATATATGCAAAACCAAATAACTTTAAAGACCTTCACTCATCTCAACTTTTCTCAACCAATTACAGTATAATGACAATGGATCAATAATTAGTATTAAATTAGCAACAGGTCTGTCGGTTGCAGTACCCCATGCCGAACGAGACCCAGGAATTCTAGAATTGATTTCTCCACGGTAGCTAATATCATTTTCCCGCCAATCAATATTTTCTTCCACGAGCAGACGTGGAAAAAACGACCTTCACCTTAACCTTGACCGAATTGTAGTTTTCCCATAGTAACAGGAAACCCATAGCTTATTAAACTTGCCTATTGTATGTAAATAAATATGCCGTGAAAGAATTAATTATAGGGCGAAATTTTATTTGTTTTTCCATTTACATAGTAACACATATTATCATGTCGTTGATTACTGTCGTCTCTACCATGTAAATAAATGAATATTTTTATTTCCCTGCCGTTTTATGTTATTTGGCAAAGATTAATAAAATAATACTTATTTCTTTCTAAAACCTAAAATTTTATGCATATATTCAACGCATATTGTTGTGTTTATTATGATATATATTGAATATTGCGCCATTTAATAATGTAAAGTTGTTAAGTGAAATATACTTGATCGAGCACTGATATGACTAATGGCGTTAGATCTATTATTAATAATATTTTTTGTATACAAACAAGGAATTAATTACAATTAGTTGATAATGCAACGCGGTAATTTACTGAATATAATGTCCTGGTCTTGGCGACCCAATAATTTACTGCATTTAATATCCTGGTCTTGGCCATACTATTAGCAGCAAATTTTCTTAAAGATAGATATAAACGTATTTGGTTGACGAGGTACCGATAAGTAGCTATTAAAGGCAACAATTGACGCCCCTGTATATTCTCCAATATCTCGATTAAGAAATTTCTTAATATAGATAGAAAGCACGGCGTTAATTGGGATAAATGGCCCATACATATTATACTTAAAAGTTTAATGGTTAAGTTTTTCACAAACAATTTAACTACACATCTTTAATATATATATAGTAAATCATGTAACCGACAACCGTAAAATTACTTCAGTGGCAGTGGTGCCTATCAAAAATCGTAGAAATTGTGCTATATTAATCTTTATGAATTAGGTCTGATTGTGGGAGAAGTAAGTAAAACATTCCTGAATTTAAATGTTACTTTAATTTTAGACTATCACAGAGACCATCTCCAATTTGTAATCTTATATTATGTTCTAAACACCTATCACCATCATTAAACCCAAACCAGTATCAGAGACATTTAATTTACTTCTCCAAACTCTATACTGAGTAATATTTCTGGTGACCTGTATTTCTGATGCGTATGAATGATATTACTATACTCTATATGTGTAATTCATTGACCAATTCTGAAATATCTTGTTTTTAAGTGTCAGTATATTGTTTAAGCTTACAATTCATTAAGAACAAAGAAGCAATTACAGTTTTGTGAAATGTTAATCTCTTAATTCCCTATTTTTTTAAATCTGTATACGGATGATGATAGATATATCTGTATGCATGACAGATACTCCAAATTATTAGGACTAGAACTTAACGTTTAGAAAATGATTGTACCCTTTCTGTATTTATATGCTAAAGCTATGTTGTAGAATAATAGCGTACAATATGTATGGAATCAGTCGTTTTTTGTATTTCAGAGGAGAGCCAAAAAAAGCTCCCCTCAATCAACAAATTGAAAAAAATGGCTCTCCTAAAAGGTTCTCCCAGTTTCAGTAAGAGGAATGCTTTAGAAATTAAGGAGAGTGATTTAGAAATTAAAGAGAGTGATCTGATATTAAGGAGAGTGATTGGTAGATAAATGTGAATAAACCCCCAATGACTTTGTAAAGGAGAGCGATTTTCAATTTTAAGGGGAGGGAAAAAAATCCCCCTCGGTCGACATTCAGGTGAGCTGTAGGCGCTTGAGAGCGATCACTCGCCTTAAAAAACAATGACTGTGGAATGGTTTTCAACTTACCTGTATTTTGTTCTTACGTTTAATTTGACGTAACAGAAAACTAACCAGAAATATTTCTAAAATGTACAGAACCGCTCCATGCTTTTCTCTCAAATCACAATTGGAATCTTCAGACCTATTGTCAGTTGTATCTAATAAAATAGTAATGGACTAATAGAAGTTGTAAAATCGAATTACTTTTCACGTATAGCCACTTGTACTAAATGATGAGATATTATTGTTTTTGATTAATTCACATGTATATAAGCAATGCGAAGAATGGTCATTTCTTATATACTGGTCTAGTTTACAACTTTAACTTAATTTCTGATTAGATATTTGTGTGGAATATAATAGTTTAGAATGTTTCTTTGCCACACATCAAGTGTTTTAAACTCATTTCGTCCATCCTTTATCTGACGTATATGTATTTTATCACGGGGGTGCAAATGTGTAAATATCTGTTTTAGGAAAAGGGCTGTTTTGTTTTTAATATTGGAATGGTTAATTTACGTAGTGTTTAAAATATAGATCAAATTATGACATATAATTCTAATAATTATATGTAATTGCCCCATTGGTATTCAATTTAAATTATATGTTGAATTTTCTAAGATAACTTAATTTGGTATGTTCAATTTATAATTTCATTTATAACAAGAAAACCCTCTTTTTTCAAGTAGAACTGAATGTCGTATTAAGCAAAAATTAAGTTGAATAAATTAACGTCTTTGTCAGGAATTATTGTTTTAAAGCTTTTATATAAGACACTGTTTTGGGAAACATTTACAAGAAAGCCCTTACCAAAATAATTCTTTTCAGATCCAATAGAATATAAATTTATTCCGTGTTTGTCATACTTTGGATATGGAAAATTAATGGAAAGGGCAAAAATGTGTTTTAGGTAATATAAAATACAACATTTAGCCTGTGATTTTGTTAAATTGTTTCATTAGACGGTTGTAAGTAAATATAACTATTATAACAGAGACTATGATATTGTCACAAGGTAAAGCATATACATGTATATTCTATAAGCATATGATTGGAAATTTAAGAATTTAAAAAATATTAAGATATTGTAATTAAATAATGTTCTAATAGAAAAAAAATAATTAGTTTTCAAGATTAAACTCAAATGTTTATTTGGACATTGAATATAATTAATAAATAGTTTAGTATAATAATACATCGAAGACACATTAAAATTGTATATCAAGTATTGAAAACAGTTCATTTATGCTAGAACTTATATATGTATTATAAACATGTAATACTTATCCCATATAGAAAAACAATGCAGTATTAACTTGTATTTAGAGTTACTTTGTGTTAATGTTTAATTTATTGTAGCACGCCTTCCATTTTTAGATCTTTGTTATTTATTATGTGCGAATTTAAACAAACAATTTCGTATTAAAGTGGATGATACCCCATAAACCAGAAATAACTGGAACTTCTGGTTGTTTTTTGTTGGTGTTTATTTTTTGTTGCTAAAACGAATTTATCAAGCGGGCTGTTACGTTGAAACTTTGCCCGACTATTTGCACAGACCGATAAACAATATTGACACGGCCCGTATGCACCAGTAAATATCCACCATTACGTCACAAGACTCGTAACGATTGCTTCGCGGAATTTCAGTAATAATCTTACAAATTGTGCATAACTGCTTTAGGTGTGATAAAATCTTTGATGCTCTTGATGAAAATTAACTATGTAGGTCTACAAATCTTCTAAATTAACCCCAGTTATAAATTTGGCTCGCGCGTCGCGTGTTGCTGGTATGTAATACAGTCAGCCGCCTGTCACGTGACCCATCTAGGCCAGCAAGATTTGAACGAAAGAGCCAGCAGACTGGAGATTAGGAATGAACCTCGACAGTTTTAACAATGCTTCTGCTGGCTAAAACACAACTATTTCTAAAACATTGATGATCAAATTCAGGTAAGTCTTAATAACGTATGTTTATGTGATCAGTCGTGGTCATCGTGAGCTGTAATCAGGTCAATAGACAAGCCAAGCTCTCCTACTCGAACAAACGATTGCCCGTTTTAGCAAAGCTTGCTTTTCAAAATGGCGACTTATATTCGGCTTTATTTACCGAGTTGCAAATTTTCGCAATAGTTGACCGCTAGATTATTTTTCGGGTTTGACAGTTTTGTTATATGATTAATAATATATTTCAGTATTGAACTAAAATAACATTTTTTACCAATTAATAGTGTTAATATCGAAAGATTGTGGTATTCCGTTGTGACCATGTCAAAATTGTAAAAAAATCAACAAGAATTTTTCCATGGTTTACTAAACTACGTAGATTTCTTACTATTAGACGTAGTTATTGGTTTATTTTGTTATGACGTCATCTTCTGAAATAATTATTCTATCATTCTGTAGTTTTAAAGTTTTCAGTTTGTTAATAATAAAGTCTTTATGAAGATAACTTATATTGCGTAGTTTAAATTTTCATTTTGCCGACTTTCAGAAACTGGTGAGACGATATCATATAACATATTTAAATACTCATACCTTTAAACTCAATAATTTAAGTTTTTAATAAATATTTATTTAAAAATCGCTGTTATAATACTTTTTGATTATTTTGTGAAATTAATGGATCTAACCATGAAGATGATGTATCTTTTTCCTATTTGATGTTTGAATAGTTATATCTAATATGTAACATGTATTGTTATATTTCAAGATCATTAAGAATATTCTGTTTATAGAGTAGGACCACAACACGGGGTCTGTGTCGCTATTGTTATATTAATATGTATATTAAAGATACCTTTGTTTGTTTTATACGATGACCTCTGGTGACTTGTATTTGAATTATAAAGGACGAAACTTGAGACAAATTAGATACAGTTGGCTATTTAGTAATGTCACGAGAAAGTTTCTGCGCTCGATATTACTACCTTGTTTCATAATGAAGTTGGGGATTAAACCAATTGTTAGCTCGAAAACGACAGCCGCTTCAGAAATCCAATATTAAAGCTCTTAAACTGATTATAAATCTTCCGACCAATTAAAATCCATGTTATCGTGAAATCATTGCTCAGAAAACCAAACCGACTATCGAGATAATCATCTGGGATATTTTTTGCGCTCATTTTCATTTTGAATTTTCCACCGAGTGTAAATGTATGTAAGCTGTAATTTTGAATGCTCTTTCCTAACAATGGTAGATGGTACAACGCTTGTAGTAATATTAGCCAAATAGAAGTTGAACGCTATGTATTTTTAGATTTTGATTACAAATTTGGTTATGTGTATTTCCATGCCTTAGTTAACTTCGTACTAAATATATATTCAACTTTCCATAAAAGCAGTAATATAAAAGGGACTTAGTTGGACATTATCTTGTAATCGACTTTAGATTTCTGATTTTCAAACTAGTTCTTCCTAATGGGCTTTCAATAAATCATCTCTATTTTTATCTAGCTCTAAAAGACCAGATCATCGAATTCGCATAAAAAGTAATCGGCAATATTTTCAATATTTTCTTTACTTCGTGTAGCATTTGTGGCTTTTGATTACATATTAGGGAGTCATTAATGGCTTATTCAAATTTTTGCGACATCCTTTAAGGAGAAACCTTAAATCAAACTCTAAATACCTGCTCTCATACTAACAAACTAATTATGTGTCATGTTTATCTTCCCTTGTGACATTTTTATTGATGTTTTGTCGCTATTTACTTAGTATGCTAAGGTTCTATTGTTATCCCCATTGGTCTTCCCTGCGATTGGTAGTTTGATTTTATCAAAACGATACTTGCTGACTATTAATGCGTTATATTTACTCCCATACTAATGTTTATTATTTCAAAGATTTGTTTTCTGATTATGTTTAGTTGCTGGACAGAAGTTCTGTTGCTCTCCTTACCATTGGTAGCTTTATTTTTATCCAAAGATACTTGCTAATGAGTATTACAATTGTTGATCGCGTATAGTTGTTATTGGTGAATAATATTTGATATAATTTCAAGGACTAAGTAATATCTGTATCAGTTAATATATTAAAGCATTAACATATAAAGCATGTACTGACCTGTCTAGTAATTATCACTTAAAATCCGTTACTATAAATTAGCCGATTCCTTTAAGCATGTTATTAATTTTCAACTTATCACTTTTAAATTAGAATAAGCATTTGTTAGCATCACGTTTTCTTTATTTGGTTTATACTTAGTTGTAGCGAATGTGGAAATTGTGATTTATTTTTTGGAGGTTGCTGTCAAATACATAACAGTTCATGTCTTTACAAAAATAACGCCTATTTCTCCAATTCAGTGGATATGGAAATTGGAAATATTAGATTCTTTGAATACGTTGGTAAAGAAAGCAACACAATCGGTAAATGTAAAATCAAAGCAAAATTCGAAACCTTTTCTGAATGTTAAAACACCCCTTCTTCCCATGTGTCAACAAAATGGCCTAAAATGTGAAAATCGTTCAGTGTGTAAACAAAATTGCCGCAGAATGTTTGGAATAAGACACTTTAGTATTCGAATTTTAAACGAATTAACCCTGATGGTGTATATCTGCAAGATGAACGTAAATTAGTAATTTAGGAAGGTTTGTTTCTAATTTGTTAACACTTTTCATGTGGAAGGCCATGATTTTGAAATTTAAATAGTTGTTGTTCCTTTACATGGCAAACAGCTCAAGTATGTTTTAGGTTCGAGATAAGATTTCAGATTTTATAAATGATTTGAGGTCTAACTTTAGAGCTTAGAGAAAAAACTTTACAATGCATGTTGATATATTTACAGTTTTTCTACAAAATAGATATATACTTCGTGTATGTTTCAGTGCTTTTTTGTTTCTTTGATTGGATAGAATATCAAATGTTTTGTTTGAGTGATTTTCGAAATTATAAATAGTATACAATATATTATTAAATAAATAAAATGGGCGGTGGTTTATTTAACAGATAATTTTATAGTATTTAAAGTCAATTCATTTTGTATTACAATGGATTCATTAATAATGAAGATGGCAGATATTGTCATTTATAATTGAAAAAATCAGTTTTAATGAAACTGGTATGTCTTGAATTATTAAGTGGATGTAATTGATAGCTTAATGAGATTAATACACGAATATAATGCTTATAAGTGATAAGATAAACTATTAAAGTGTTATTTGAAAGAGGATATTAAGGTAGAAGTGACGTCACTGAAAGTATGTTATACTTGGTACTGACACCATAAAATAATTAATTATAAACTACTTATTATTATGTTCTAAAAATAAAATATGATGAATGGTTTAGCTTGTTTATTGGATTGAAAAGGTAAATGTATTGTGGTCCATATATTATTCAACAGCGGCCTCTAATGTTATTCACACAAATATTGTTTAAAGATATAACAGTATAGTTACAAGCTATATTATCCTGCTATAGCTGGAAAGGAGTAGTAGGTGTTTTCCAATGATATTTCCAACACTAAAAAGGAAACGTTAACCGAAACATGATTTGATTACTAATCACAGAAGATTATTCAAATTATCGGAGAAAAGATGGCTCTTATCTCATTTTTTTTTAAAATTGAAAACAAGGAAACCGTCATTGCTTTTTCATGAAACTGTACTCACTCAACTGGACCATTTGTTATTCACATTTCGTAAAATATGCTGAAAAGTACAACTGATAAAGTTTGTCTGTTAGGGTAACTTAATGCTACATTGCATACACCAATGGAAAATGCTCACAATCTATTAATTTGTCTCAAAAATTCAAATATAGATGTTCACTTAAGTAGCTCTCTGGGTGAATTTTGTTGGATGACCTCTCAACTCTTAACAACATTGACAATAATATAACCTATAAAACGAGTGTCGCTTTATTTCAGGAAACTGAGTAGAATTGAAGTAGATAAATAACTTTAATTTAAAGTGAAATTTTGCAGAGATTTTGTAATCTCCTCGTTTAGTAGAACTAATTTATACATGGTTTGTTTGGGTATATCTTCATTTAATATATCATTGTACATTGTATGTCCCGTAAATGTTTCTGATGTTGTTAGTATCATTAAAACCAACGTAACTAACTGGTTGTGGGAGTTGCTATCATTGTTCGACATAACCATCAGACTTGGATTTGATCAAATTACCAATTAATTATGGTGTAAATCTTCTCAATTTTGCCACTTTAACTGCAAATCGATGAAACCGTTCATGTAGGAAATTCTACTAAATAGATGAAACAGATTACATTTGGATTTACTTTTGGCGTTGCAATTCATGCTTTAGATATTTGCTTTGCTTATTTTCAGAAAGAACCTTAAATTACTTCATTGCTAAGATCTTTAAAACTGTTTTAACTAGCCACCTGGAGTTTAATGTTTTTCATGTCATCTCATAATCTCCATCAATAAAACTTTAATGTACATGTAACACCTTGTCGATCCTCAACACGGGCATGGAGAGACAGAGGGAGAGAGAGATAGAGAGAGTTTAACGTCCACTCGACACAAACTAGGTCATTTCGAAACTAACATGGTTTGATTTTATTTCAATAATTCGCTTGCGCGTAGGGGTCTTTAGCAGTGGGAGGAAACGGGAGAACTCGGAGAAAACCCACAGAGTTGGACAGGCGACCCTACTCCTTGTCACGTACAACCGGGGAATCGAAACCACGCCAGTTGACTCAATGACAGACTTTATTATACACCGCGCATACGCTAACCATTCAGCCACCCCCTCCTCACACATATAGTGACAATATTTTAAATTATAAAAAGTAATAGAAGGATTTTATATTAATGCAACCTCACAAAAACTAAATATTTGAACGAATCATTGTTAATAGCACCCAAGACCATTTAGAGGGTTATTGAAATTTGAAAGAATAAAGCAAGAAGCATTTATTTAACCGAGGATAATGAATAGTATTTTATCACCAAAGGATATCAATTTTATAGCGTGAACAATAATCACCATAATGTATTGGTTTATGGATCATTGCTTTGACTGTTATGTTAAATTAGTTTTATTTATTCCTAAAGATTTTTTTGATCATTTTTGATCAACTAAAAAGGTGTGGTAGATATTGGTAACGCAGGGTGGTCCACAAAACTAATAAGTACATCGATACCGACTTGCTCGGTGCGTATAATATGGACCTTATATTTTTAGTTACAAGAACAGCGTGTTAATAATATTGTTGCATGTAAATAATAGAGAAGCATGGTACACAATACAGTACTCAACAGACCTAAATAGGGCGAATGACAGAAAATACGTAAATAATCAAGAACTGACTCAAAGATTAATAGCAATAATAAACAGATGGGTTGTCGATGTGTGTATAAGAGGGTATCATACAGACAATAAAGAACATGATAAATCAATTCATTGCTGTTTTAAAGTTCAGTTTGAAAATAGGGACCCAGGCAATAGCTCCGTAATTCACGAGGTTTCACGGGAGCAAAATGCCGATCCGAACAGTGAAACTGGCTCACTGGATATCATATTATTTAAATAAGTCGAGAAATTGTAGAAACTGCGATTAAATTTAATACAACATAATGTTCTCTCGGTGGATGTGAATCCACTTCTGTCTACTATTACTTTGTATAAACCCCAAGTGGTCAGGTCAATTCTGACAATATCCACTGATGTGTGCCAACCATGACAGGATGGTGTTAAATACGATACTCTATTGTCCTATTTACTATTCACTCTATACATTCACCTCTTGATCTGACCAGCCTTCCGTAATCCCCTCTTATTAAACCGGGCAAATAAGTGTTATGGTTTGTGTTTAGTTAAAATGAACGAATTTCATAATTTTCGAACTTTCTTATCCATTGTGAGATTTATCATATTATTGTGAGGCTTTTTAGCCTCTATTTTATTGATCTTACTATCAACTTACCCAGCGAGAAAGAACCATTTTAAATTATACTCGTATTTTATAATACAGTGAAAATAAATTATGTTTTTCTTCACTACATATTTTATAGGGTTTATTATTGGCGTTCATACAAACCTGTAAGAAATGTACAACTAATAAAATTGTATCAGCTTGTGTTATACACATCATGTAGGCTATACGAAAAATGTTTCAATTCTTCGCATCGTTCAGATTTCAGAATGATAGCAATCCTGCTGTTTAAATAGTAACCAATTCATAAGAAACTTATCTGAAAAACAATGTGAAATGTTTTATCTAAATGGTTCAAAATATACGTTTCTGTTTATAGCGAATGAGGTTAATGTATATTTTGTGTCTATGTTATTGATTACTGAAGGTTAAAGACATGTTTATGAGGTTGGGGGTGTTAATGATGTGTTGTAAATTAAACAGAAGCTGAAATAATCGTAGTAGTGATAATAGGATAACACTGTTAATGACGTAATTGACATTAGTCAATCTGTATCACACGTAATTAGTCTGTATCAATGGAAATAATATATATCTCCTCTTACTTTGTAAATATTTTCTGAAATTATTTGCCTTTTAAATTGTTATCTATTTGAGAAAAACTAAAAAAAACCCAGTAACAAATCAATTACAAGAGAATTAGCCTCACTTTTATTTAATTTCTGATCAATGTTGATATGAAGTTTTCGATGCTTTACTATGTGAATATACCGTATGAGCTTTATAGAATGAATGAAACTGGTATGCCCAATCTCCAGTTCTTAATTAACCTAAATATAGCAAATCACTGGATAGTTTAGAAAGTTTAGTTACCTCGATTTACCAGACACTGGGACTGACACATCGACAGATCGCTCTCGGGAATGACCTTATCGGACAAAGCTACACTATGTTGCATATGTTGGAGCATTTAGGATGCCCATCATCAGCTTTTGTCTCCTTGACAAGTTGCATGACAGTTGCTAATAATAGATTATGTTGTCGTTTTTGAACACGCAATTGAATGCTTTGTGTGTTTTGTAAAATTTTGTTTATTGTGTTTTGTATCGATTTTCAGTATTTGATAATGTCAAGTTCCATGTTATTATTGTTTTTTGTTTCATTTAGAAATCAAGGGAACTAAATTTAACATTGCGCCAGGACACCAGCCTACCCTTATATTCTATTTGTGGGTTTATTAAAAGGTTATTTATTTGTTTGTTAGGATTATTTGTGCGTTGTCGGTTGAATTTTACTTGGAGTATTAGTTCTATTCGTTACTTAGACTACTGCAAAGCATACCACCCTTGGACGACACGTCATTATTAAATGATAAGCAAGAGCTAAATCTGCCAATTGCAGGTCTTTCTTTACGCCTGAAATGTTACCTAAATTATTAGTAAGACATTAATTAAATTATCCAGACCTTAACCATCACTGATTCACTTGATGTCATCGCTAGACTGTGAAATTTACTGGATTACAACCCGATCTGCTGGTCAAAGCTCCTTGATGCATAAATCAAAAATGGATAATCGAGACTATGTGTTTTTAGCTACCGACTTTAGTAATCATGGTCGAGACTAAACCCAAAATTCAATGGCTTAATGCTAGATTCAGAGTGGATCAATTTATTGACATTTTCAGCAAATTCCCTTTACATTATCTAGTGTTTAACTATTATAATGAGAACTGCCAGCTCTTTGTCTGATCTCCCATAATGTATCTTTTTCAAATTGATCAAAATTTACGTGATTAGTCTGGTTCATGTACATGCGATATTTCTGATATTTTGACTATTGTGAAAGGGTACAGATTTCTCTAGCTCCATAAATTGAACTATTCATAAAATTCCTAATCCGTGGAGATTCATCGGTGTTATTTTCTAATCGAACAGTGTTTGACCTGATCGGATTTCTCGAGGGAAATTTGAACGCTTGAAAGAAGTCGCATTAAGAATTTAAAACGAACACAGGAATCAACGAAATTTGTAATAAAACATGCTTGTCTGTCGGAACATCGAATCCAATAACTCTGTTATAGGATCGGGAACGTTGTCGTATATTGTACTCACCACAAACTATGCATTTCGGTCCGGCGTCCCCATTTGTTTGTAGAGGCTCCTAGAGGCTGAAGTTTTCACCAACTGGTCGTGAAATATATACAAACTGCTTAGGTTCCTGATACGGGAAAGCTTATTGGTAACCTGAAACAGTCGATTATCAGTTACATATGTATTTATTAGCTTTGGATATCCTGTGATATAGAATAACGTCTTTATGGACTGACGTACGACTTGACTACAGCAGTTGACTATGTGACCTGGCTATTTATCTTTAATGCAATAGTGATATACCCCAAACCCCGACTGCACTGAAAAAGGTAATCAGTAGACGAATTTTGCTGCTATGAAAAAAGTAATGTAAGTAGGGGCCTATTTAGACAGAATTAAGTAATAACAGATTCAGGTAAGTGTTAACAAAATTTAACTTTGCTTTCTAGGGCCGGTTAAAGATTTGCCAATTGCAGGTCTTTTGTTTTGGCTTTAAATATTATAAAAAAAACCCATTATTTAGATATTCAGTCACGCGCCAAACCTTTAATCATTTGTTCAGATCGTCAGATGGCGGTGATTTAATGATTTAATTTTAAAAATGATGAATCCAGACAGTCTCGATTAACAAGTACCGTTCCTACGATAATAAACAACCTACGTCACACATTGTAAAAACTTGAAACAATGTTAACTTCGCTCAGAATAAAGTAATTTGATTAGGATTTTTAAAATGTGTATTTGGTATTATCTATTTTTGAACTATCATAGCAAGGACGATCAGATCTTTATCTAAACCTTACATAATCCATCTTTAATTTATTCAGTACCTCAGTAATCATATATATGATCATATGCCATGCAGGGGGAAACGAGATATCTATTATAAAACTATAAAGATCAGCTTGTTTGATAAATGTTGATAATATAGGTTGTTGCTGTCAATGAATGATAACTGTTGTTGACAATGATGATAGTGGTACACGTTAAAACTTTACTATTTAAAGTATAGCAGCTGAGGGTTGTTTTGATATATTTATAACCAGTAACAGTAAACTATAATAATAGTGCACGGAAATAGTATAAGTTAGACACTGTACGTTTTATTTGCGTTTCGAAACTACTTTCTTCATGAAAGGTTTGACTTTTACAGATATGAATCAGACGTTCTTGTTATTGCCAATATGTACGACGATATGCTCATGCGAATTCTCTTTTGGCGATTTTGGAGTTGCGTTGATATGAGTGGTCTAATAGGCTCGCTATGGACCATAAGGCTTTTATCTATAAAAGTATTTCAAACATGGCTGGTATAATTTATATTTTCCAGATTCAATGGCGCTGTCTTATTTTCGAAAATTTAGAACATTTAACGTCAGTTATGGTATTTTGCGTGGCAACCCAATGTGTATCGCGCACACATAAGAAAACTGTTATAGGAGCTATATGTATATGCTGATTAGTAGTTTTTGTTGGACTTATACATGTATGAATATTGACACTATTGCTAATTTAAAATGCGTTTTTGTAAATTCTATTAATTTATAATTATATTATTAAACGTACTGTGGTTTGGATACGATTACTGCAAACATGAAACAAAGAATTGTTATTGAATTGATTGGGAAAGTCTAATACTATTAATAGTAACTTTGATCTTATGTACGCATAGTGAAAACTGCGATGTTGAAATTCCAAAACAACATTTAACTGTAGGTGTGGATGTGTAACAGGAGTAATTACTTTAATCACTTTAATCGTGACATTTAGTTTTGTATATAAGTACATGTATGTATACAAGTATACCAGAGATTATTTTATAAATATATCAAGAATTTATTATAATCTCTGACTCTATTTTGTACTCTTTAATTTGGTAGTATCACAGAAATTTGATTAAGGATTATAAATACATTATAATTGGCAGCAATTATGTCACATTTGTAATTGGTTGCACCAAAATCACTCTTATGTTGTGGCATGCACATCACCTTTATGGCTTGGAGCATTAATTGACATTAACTATCAAAGGTACCACATTTATTAATATTTGCAGGACACTTACATTTACTTATTTGTTTATTTGTTATAAGAAATATTTAAATACATATCATCATAATAACCAGTTTTTGAACAAGAAATTTGATTGTGTTATTTATTTGTTACCTTCAGCAGTATTTAATGATGAAATTGTTGTGGTTGGATCGTTGGATTGCGCGGAATGATCATGTGTTGTTTAAATAGTCCTTAATAGAGATGAGTGGAAACTAGTCTATTTACATCACACGTCTGTCTTTTATTTTTTTTTACCAATCTTAAATGTTATAATGCTGAATTGAGGGTGAATTTGTTTCATATTAGATAAAATACTAAAGAAGGAGATAACTATTTAATGCTGTAAGACTAGAGTATAGTCCATATAAAGATAGAGCACGTGGGTAACAATATCTGACCTCAAACCTATTCATACAATTGATAATCCCAATATAAAGGTGTTTTATGGTGACCTACATCAGAGCTATTGAAAGTACCAGAATATAAATTAGATAGGGACAGCAGTTTTTGACCACAATATAAAGTGTGATGGATGAATATTTAACCGTCTAGAATTAAGATTGGGAAAAGTGTTGGATATTTACCTTTAGACAAACAGAAAGACACCAATACAATATCTCAAAACAAAGTGCGCGAGGCAGCTTGTGTTTAGCCTCTTTAACCATCTATTACTATGGAGCGGAATTTCCCCCATAATTCTAAATCCTAACCTAGTAATGCGTATGCTAATATGCTTACTTCTATGCATGTAACTTCTTACTTACAAATGTTAAATTGGCTATTTAAACATGTAAAAATGCTAATTTACATTACTTATTTCTTAAATATTGCAGTTAGAATTTGTATTTTGTTCTCTTTCCATTATTAGTTTAAATTTGTTGTAGTCTGTTTAGTTTCGTTAACATTTTGACATTTCACAAATGTTGCGCGGTAAAGCTGTCACAATTCTAAGCCAAATTTTGCTAACAGACGGCGCTGTTTACAATTGTATGGAGGCTGATTGGGGACATGCAAAATCTCGCCCTTTTCATAACCCGACATGTAGACCAAAATCATAAACTATTCTATATATGTTTAAAATATATAAATAGGATTCTCTGTCGTGCATTTATCATAATAATACTGCTAAGTCGATCGATTTAGCACATTGTGTTTCTAAAAGAACAATAAAATATATAGTAAGAACTAATTACGTTATGCACGGGAGTGAATAAATAAATATAAATAGGTAATCATTTTTCCCCTCAAATTTATGAAATATTTTAGGCACATAAGTACATTTTTTTTTGATTTTATTTTAGCTTTTTATCGGGTCAAGCTTCCAAATTTTCATGATCCTCGGTGGCTCGGTGGGTATGTCCCAGACTCGGTCTCGGGTTCGCTGTCGGTGTTGGAAGAGAAAGTCCCTCGGGTTTTCCACGGGTTTAACGTCCTATATTCTTCTGCACCTAACCTGGGCTAAGGAAAGGTGGGCATACGCTATACAGTGTGCTATGAGTGAAATTTTGACCGGATAGCGGCGCTACGGCCAATGTGTACACGGGACCTCGGTTTTTCGTCCCTTCGGTTCCTGACGTGGAACAATGTCTAGTCGCTCTAATGGCGTGCACGTAAATGAACCCTGGACGTTGGAATTTGAAATAATAATGGGCCGTAGCGCCTCTGTCTGTGCAAAATCACCTCACACTACACAATTCATGGCGTGTTCTCGCCTTGATGCTGAACGACGGGACATTGTTCCACGTCAGGAACCGAAGGGACGAAAATCCGGGTTCGCTGCCGGTGTTGGAAGAGAAAGTCCCTCGGGTTTTCCACGGGTTTAACGTCCTGTATTCTTCTGCACCTAACATGGGCTAAGGAAAGATGGGCATACGCCATACAGTGTGCTATGAGGGAAATTTTGACCGGGTAGCGGCGCTACGGCCAATGTGTACACGGGACCTCGGTTTTTCGTCCCTTCGGTTCCTGACGTGGAACAATGTCTAGTCGTTCTAATGGCGTGCACGTAAATGAACCCTGGACGTTGTTCTCGCCTTGATGCTGAACGACGGGACGTTAAACTCGATTTCATTTAAAGATAAATTAAGGGAGAATAGATAGGCCCAAAAAGCTGACTAATGTAAAGGGAATTTGCTGAAAATTTCAGTTTCACTCTGACCGAGAATTTAGCGATTGAATTTTGTACATAGCCTCGATCATCATTACTAAAGTCGGTAAGATACAAAAAAACACATAGTCTCTATTATCCATTTATTGATTTAATCATGAATCAGCGTTGAGCATCAGATCGGATCTTTATACAGTAAACATTGCAGGCTAAAGGTGACATCGACAATTGGTAATGCAGATTCTGCTCTTGCATAATGTATGTTTAATTTCCAAATCACCGGGTTGTCTTATGAGGTAGAGGGTCTCTTTGGGCATTGGAAGTTCGCCCCTTAAATTGATCTTATTAATCCCATTCCAAAGTTTGGGTTTGTGGGTGGGTGAGGTGTGTCTGTGTGGAGTGGGCGGGGCGTGGCTTTGCTTTAATATTTATATCTGAATTATCATTTCCTGTTTCTCAATCCAATCTCAAATAAAATAAAATATTGTTTATAAACCAAAACAAACACAAAATAGCTTTTTTCTACCGGTGTATTTCTATATTATTTAAATAATATAAGAATAATTTACTTTTGTACGTAACATATTTTATATATCTTTACTTCTCTCAAAAATATTGAGAACGAATATTGCAAAAAAAGGAGACTAAATAAATCGATAAGGCCGTATCGGGGGCAAATGCACGAAAAAGTATCATATTTATTCATCTGAAAAATATGTAGAATAATTTGCCTTTGTACGTAAAGTATTTTAGTATTTTTGACATAAAAATGTCGTCATGTCTGACGGGTAATAAAAGAGTGATATTGTACATGTCTCCAATGAACTACCATATAGTACACAGCGCCACCTGTTAGCATAATGCGTATTATGCTAACAGGTGGCGCTGTTTACTATATATGGTGGCCAATTGTGAACATGTAAATGTATTACATGCTTTGTAAAGGGGCGGAGCAATTTTAACGAGAAGTTACGGACCGATTTCCTCCAAAATCGAATTCACCAGTGATTGTTGTTTATGTTTAGAACATATTATATATAGCTAATCAAAATTATGATCTCTTCGGGGCGCACAAGCTATGTACGCGATTTTGGCTCAACCAGGGGTTAAAATCCAGGAAAATACGGTCCAAACGCGCCAGAATTGAACCTAATCGACGTCTTCGTTTATAACATACAATTTTAGATTTAAAGAAATTGAATAAAAATTGTGATCCACAAGCTGTTTGTGCGACTTTTGTGCGATCAGGAGCTACACTACTAACTGTTATCGAAATCTTTGGGATATCAATATACAATTTAAGTTTCATCAAAGTCGGATAACAAATTGGGATCTGTAGACACACGCACGGACAAGTGTGATGGCATAATACGTGCACGTGAAAATATGAATGGATGCAAACTCTTGAAAGAATAATATTTGTCTATACTACCCTATGTTGTCTAATCAATTTTAATGTTATGTACCTGTCAGTTATCATTGGTATAAGTTTATTGATTCCAAATAATTTACAGGCATGGTAACATTAATTGGGGGGGGGGGATCACAGTGGCTGAGTAAGTAGGACGCTGGCTCGCTAGCCTGGAGGTCGAGTGTTCGATCCCTGCATTGGCCGAGAAAGTTTATTCAGATTTTCCGGAATGCCCCCCCGCCCCTAATCAGTGATGCCGGACGGGGGGGGGGGGGGCTGGCAAGAACAGTTGTCTAGTGTACGTATAAGATCCCTTGACAGTTGAAATTCGATATAAGAGTAGGCTGTAGTGCCGTTGTCTGAGCAAAATTTCCCTCATAGCACACTGTATGGCGTATTAGCTCAGTTCGGAGCAGAACAGTATTATGTTAAACTCCATTTCATTTGGAAACATTAAAATATAAGAGGAGAGGGGCGGTGGCAATTACCCCGGAACCCCTCAACGGGCGCATAATATAGAAATTTGAGAGGGTGTAAACAATGTAGAACTATACCATTTTTAAATTCGTGCATAATAATGGCCCAATCCCCCAAACCGCTACCTCCAGACACAAAACCGGTGATTTAGAAATGGAATAAAGTTTAACACCCTGCTATTATGCACTGACTATGCTAATGAAGACGGGGAAATGTCATGAAATGTGCCATTTCTCAGGATTTTGTACGGACAGGGGCGCTATGTATACTCTTTGTGTACGTAATTGGGTTTTTGTCCCATGAAGACATAGTTCCTTGTCAGGCACTAACAGGTGGAAAGCGGGCCGGAAACCCGAGATCTCCTGGTTACCGAGTCAGTGACTTACTCACCGAGGCACCGCGACTCCCGATGATTTGGAAGCCTGGCCCGATATAGGTAACTTCAATAATATCATAAATACTTTGTTTGTGTGCGTATAACATTTCATAATTTTGAGGGGAAAAGATAAGCCAAACTAAGCATGACAGATTTATAATTATTTATTCACTTTCATTCATGAAGTAATGAGTTCTTGCTATATATTATTCTTTTAGAAAACAAATAAGCCAAAACAATCGATAGTGCATTATTTGTGAAAATGCACGATAAAATAGCCCATTTATTTATCGGGTCATTTTTACGTGTTCCTAATGAGCCACCATACAATTGTAAACAGCGCCGTCTGTTAGCAAAATTTGGCTTAGAATTATGACAGCTTTAATTACCGCGCAACATTTTGAAATGTCAAAATGTTAACGAAACTAAACAGACTACGATAAATTAAAACTAATAATGGAAAGAGAACAAAATACAAATTCTAACTGCAATATTTAAGAAATAAGTAATGTAAATTAGCATTTTTACATGTTTAAATAGCCAATTTAACATTTGTAAGTAAGAAGTTACATGCATAGAAGTAAGCATATTAGCATACGCATTACTAGGTTAGGATTTAGAATTATGGGGGAAATTCTGCTCCATATATTACGGGGGGTTGGATGGCCGAATGCTTAGCACATGCCTGCTGTATCATAAGGTCTGTCATTGAGTCAACTATATTGTGGTTTTGATTCCCCGATTGTACATGAGAAGGAGTAGGATCGCCTGTCCAACGTCGTTGGTTTTCTCCGGGTCTTTCTTTTTTCCCCCCATGACTAAAGACCCCTACGCGCAAGCGAATTATTGAAATTAAATTGAACCTTATGTTTGTCCCGAAATGACATAGTTTGTGTCGAGTGGACGTTAAACCCCATTTCTCTCTCTCTAGCCATCTATTACCACATTCCCATCCCATGTGATCGCATTTAGTTTGGTATGCTCCACGTCCTGTTAATACACTATTTTATCTTCATTATATTAACAGTTATAGAGTTTGATTGTCCTTCAGGATTAACGGTACTCGAGCTATCGAGAGGAACTGAAAGGGAAGAAGATGGCAGTATTCTTGTGCTCCTGTATTAGAGGCAACCTTTAATATAATTAATGATTCTCGTCTCTATGTTACTTTATTTACATGCACTCTGTTCTGTAACAAAGCTTATTGATGAACATCGATCATACCTTGCCGCTCTTCTTAACCAATTAGCTTCTGTAGAATGTCAAATGATTTCGTCAATTATAGGGCAAAAACCTCTCTTATTGATGTCTCAGGCATTTCTGTTTAAAAATCATTTCAATATTAGGTTTTGCGTGTACTTGATACGTCATTTCAATGATAAAATTATCCGAACTTAACAACCGTATACGACTTTGCGTCTTCAATGTCTGTACCCCGGCTTGTGTTATATACATACAATAGAATGAACTATACATTCATCAGCTTGTGTAGCGACACGTTGTTCATCTGGTAATGTGCATTATCAGTTGATTGAGGTTGCCGCTAATGTTTCTGATGAAATATCGAACCCAGTTGCAATGAAACTCACTGAATCTCAGTATGTTGGCTATTCCACTCATTTATATGTCTATCAGTTATAGATGTGCCTGATTATCCAGCGCCAAACGAAGGGATATATTATTGAAATGGACTATACGTCTGTCCGCCCTTTATCCTAATTTTGTTTCCGGTTCATGTCTCATAAAGCGTTCAAGATAGCTTTGTGAGGGTTGGCCTTTGGGTGACTAAAACCTGTTTTAACCAGCAATGGTAAAGACCTGCAAATCCACTTTAGACCATTATATTCTACTACAAGAAGTTAAAATGATTATCTCCACTCATTATTTATTAAAATTCTATTATTTATGGTTGAAGAATCTTGAAACCTGCTAAATAATATCTGGAAAAACAGGTTAAAATTCTGGGGTTTATATTTTACAATTATATCTTAATTATATCATCTTTGGGCCAGTATATTCTACGACTTGAAATAATGATATCAACACATTATTTAATACATTTTGATCACTGATCTGTGCATACAGGATAGAAAACATAAAAAAGATATCCATGAATTTATGTTGGTGTACAGGAAATTTCTGTAGCGGGCTTTAGACCTTTGGATGGGTATTAACATATCAACCCGTTGTTTTGTCACTTAGACATTTCTATGATTTGTGTTTGTTTTCATGGAAACAATTTTATTTTATTTTTGGTATTCCGGAGCATATCTCATAAACTATGAACTATGTAAACATATGGACTTACCTATTTCTCTGCTAATTCGAAATGTAATTCAGATGTTATTTTCGTGTTGGCACTGAAAACAATTCGGTTTAGTTAGTGGTACATGTATACAGTTTCATTTCTGAGAAATCTTACAAACTATTCTGGATATTATGTGAAACTTTGTACACGCGTCAAACATCAACCTATAATAGTAATTCGAAATTTCTGTTTCCATAGAATTTTTTTACTTAGTTATTTAATCACAGTTATTATTCCGGAACATATCTCACAAACTGTTTAAAATATCTTAATAAACTTTATACATTGTACACATATTAACCTACATGTTGTGTTGGCCCCACACGTTTTACTTTTATTATTCCACAGCACGTCTCAGAAACCATTCAAGCTATATTTATGAAACTCCATTGATTTTTTTTTCAAACTGGCATCTAGAACTTTTTTCAGTCTTTTGACTTAGCTATATCGCTAACATTTGGGGCCGATAGAAATTGACACAAATAGGTCACAACGCATATAATACTGTAATATGAATGTATATAAATGGATTTGCATTCAATGGTTTCCGTTTTTATACGCCCACACTGAAATGTGGTTGTATATTGTCGTCGGTCCGTCCGTCGGTCCGGCGTCCACAATTGCTAGTGGGCGCTCTACAGGCCAAATTTAATATCCGATTGACTTTAAATTTATACACAGTGTTTAAGGTCATGAGACGAAGAATCCTATTGATTTTCAGCGATTTCCAGAGTTATGACCCTTGATCACTTCAAAAGCTCTTGTGGACGCTCTAGAGGCCAAAGTTAATATCCGATTGACTTTAAATTTATACACAGTGTTTAAAGTCATGAAACAAAGAAGCTTATTGATTTTCAGCAATTTCAGATTATTACTGCCAGAGTTATGGCCCTTGATCACCTCAGAAAATCTTGTGGACGCTCTAGAGGCCAAAGTTAATATCCGATTGACTTTAAATTTATACACAGTGTTTAAGGTCATGAAACAAAGAAGCCTATTGATTTTCAGCAATTTCAGATTATTACTGCCAGAGTTATGGCCCTTGATCACCTCAGAAAATCTTGCGGACGCTCTAGGGGCCAAAGTTAATATCCGATTGACCTTAAATTTACACACAGTGTTTAAGATCATGAGACGAAGATTCCTATTGATTTTCAGCGAATTCCGATAATTACTGCAAGAGTTATCTCCCTTGATCATTTTGAAAAATCTTTTGTAACGCTCTAGAGGCCAAACTTATCATCCAATTGACTTCAGATTGATACACAGAGTTTAAGGTCTTGAGACGAAAAGTATATAGCTTTTCAATGAATTTTGATAACTGAACAGCTAAATCCATAATTTTAAATGTTTCGTATTCTAAGCGTTAGCATGGAGCAGAACTTCATAAAAACCAAACAAATTCTGATGATTTTCTGATAATTACTTTATGAGTCCTTAATCTTAATCAGATTTCAGAGTATTATAAATGTTTCATTATCGACTGCCCGGACGATTTAGCTGCTGTGGGCGTATGTTTCGTTGCGTGGCATTCTATCTTTACTCTTATTTCAAATCAGTTATGTTCGGCGAATCCAGCAGTCTGTAACGAATGCAAATTTCTAGCGTCTGGCTATTCAAGTCTACATACGCCGTTTGATTTGGTGCAATGTGTCTAGCCTCGTCCCTCGAGTCTCTTGTTAAAAAAAACTAGGGCTGAAACGCAGTATGGTACACGTTTCGTGTACCAATGCTAAAATGTTTATTTTGTCTTAAATATTGGATATCAGAGACCCATCTTTTTTCCAGTAAGATCACAGCATCAATGTTGATTTAAATTGACAAATAATTCGTGTTTTCAATGTTAAAGATTTTGGATGATATTGACTTAGAGACTTAGCTTTAAACTCAATTTATATTTGGAATGATTGTGATATCTGATAATATTTCCTATAAATCTAACATGTAACTAGTATTTTGCTGCAGAATACAAATAACACAGAAATTGTCTATCCTGTACCTTTAAATACTTGTCCAATGGCGTCGTATGTTCATGATCGAGTCTTCTTGCTTTCTTCGTACAGTAGTCAAATTCAAAGCAATTTTCGTGAGTCATTGCGAGAAGAATTGAATGTTTTACTGTTTTCGAGAGTAATCATACTAATTATGGACATAAGTATTAATGAGACCTAATTAAATATAATATATTGATGGGTCTAATAAAGCAATGAGATATGAATAGTCTTTACTTATTTAACTAAACATTATGGTGTCTAAAAACTTACATGTAAATATGCTCACTCGGTATACGTGTACAAGGCTGTTCCACTGTTAACTAAATTTACAATCTGAATAAAATACAGATCTATATTTCGTTTCGTTTTTTTAATACTTTCGATGGCCTACACTACATGACAAGTTATGTTGGGAGTTCTCGTCAGTGTTCAAACGAGTGACTTTTGACCCTATGGCGTGAGCTATTGATTAATCAAACAGCGTAGATGTTTCTAGGGGTGTACCCACAATTCCGCGAAGAGAACGCCAAGACGTCGCTGTATCAGACCGTTTCATTGGCTAGTTCCTCACGTTAATAAGAACGCCTATTATATAACAACTCGTTTATGTCCTAGTGTAGTAAAGTAAAGTAAAGCGAAATTTTGAACTATAAAAAACGAAACGAAATAGGATCTGTGTTGTAATCGGATTTGAGAATTTACAGTATTTGATTTCATTCTTGGGTGTATAGTAAGTTTAGGAATCCGGCAAATACCACAAAACTTGATTGATTTATCACACGAGTAGTGGCCTAAGTAAAAAGAACAAAAAACATATTATGAACCTTTTTACTCTGATTCTAAGATAACTCCAGATTTTCAGGAATTTAAAAGTTTACATATTATACATATTTGTTATATAGGGTAATATGATAATTGTGTGTGTGGCTTAAGTGAGGGTTTATATATATTTACTACAAACAGCTGTGATACGTATATAACATATAATATACCCATAGCGCCAAATAAGCTATTTTTAGAACCTATATATATATTTCCTGTCTGACTAACAAGCGACAATTTTGGAAAGGGGGAAAATTATTCAAGTCATCACGACACACGATGACATAATTATATAATGGTTTAAATATTAAAGTCATCTTAACTTGACATGATGACATTGTCATTGTTATCGTTAAAATTGTACTGCTACAATAACAAGATTCATTTGCCTGTCTGAGAAAATTGTCAATATCATATATGGTTAAGATTGCCATTATAGCCAGATTCCGGACCATTGTAACCAATGCTAAGTTCCAAGTGTCGTTCGAAGCTTTACGAGTTCCCGATCTTGTAAATGCAGATACGTTTCGATACGATCAGCACGATTGCTACGTCTGACCTGATCGGATCATCACGATTACTCCACCATTTATCCAGTCACTTATTTCTTTGTAAATGTACGGTGTCTGAATAGTGACAGCAATTGTTCTTGGAATAAAAATATAAAAGAAACTTTTAACCGACGGACAAAGTATTAATTGAGTAAAACTGAGTTAAATCGAATAAAATGTGCGGTGTAAAGTCGCAATGAAAATGCATCACTAATTTGATACCGGAAATGCTTGGGCGACGTAATTCTAATTTGGCATGATTGTAGACTAGGCAGTTACTAACACAACCCAATCAAAATCAACCTACGAAACACACAATAATTTTTCAGCAATGGAAAACATACCCTGAGGAATTATTTCAAAGGCTCTTTCTCGGTAATCAGGTATTAACATTGGCAAAACTGTAAACCCCCATTTTATAATCCATGTTTGCACCATAACTTTCAATATTCCCATTCTGTCGATTTCAATTTGTTGTGCTTGAGAGAATTGATTTGTGGTGTGGTGCGTTGACTTGGGCGTGAAAACATTTTTACTTGTTAATATATTCTGACGTTGTTTCACTCAGAATCGGAAGATAACAGGAACGACTTTTACAATCAACTATTTATAAAAAGTTTTGTGTTTATATTTATGGTATTTGATATTGGTACCTAAGAATATTTTATATATATAATTGGAATTAAAAGTATCTTGGATTCGTATGTATTTGTGTTGGGCTTCGTAATATTTAGTCCAAAAATATGTCACGGTTGCACCAAATTTTGGAGGGTAAAATGTAGTAATTTATGTATATTTGTCTTCAGCAAATGATGTTTATGAGAAAAACTTGTTTAATTTTTTTTTTAGATAAAATGTTACGAAAGGGGCGAATACCCGTTACAGATGTGAACCCCCACTTACTGTGTGTATTATGTGGGGGATATTTTATAGATGCTACAACCATCATAGAATGTCTACATTCTTGTAAGTTTATATTTATTGTAATCATATAACTACAATGTGCACAGATGATATTAGGTGTTCTTAGACATTACTACCGTTCGGGTGAGACGCAAAACCTATAGATCCCGCGGAAATCAATATAAGAGTAGGCCATAGTGCCTCTGTCCGTGCAAAATTTCTCCCATAGCACACTGTATTGCGCATGCAAGTCTTCGTTAGCCCAGCCAGGAGCAGTAGAACGTTAAACCTTATTTCATTTCCATACTATGATAAATAACATCATACATTATCACATTCTTGTAAGCTTGCGTTTACAAAAATCATAATATAGTCTGTCCTTGTCAAACGGCATTAGGTATTCTAGGATCATGCTACTGTAACACATTATCATACATTATTATATTCTTGTATGACTATAATCACAAGGCAAAACGTACTCCAATGTACTGAGATCATACTATCGTAACAATCATACATTATTTATACCTTACTAAATTACTGTAAGTTTATATTGATTATTATTATATAACTAGTAAGTGTACTGAGATCACACAACAATCACACATTATAACAGTACTGATTATAATCATATAACTAGAAAGAAAATTATTAGATAAAATTATTAGAGAATCTGCTGTTGTTCAACGGTATTAGATGGTCAAAGATCATACTACCCTAACACATTATCATCATACATTATGAACGTTCACAATATAAACTTGTTAGCAATAAACCCTACTCGTGATAAATATGACAGTTTCATTGTTATTTTATTTTACAGATTGTCGAACTTGTATCGTTCGTTACTTAGAAACCAGTAAAATGTGTCCATTATGTGACGTTTTAGTTCACAAAACCAAACCGCTGGAAAATTTAAGGTTAGTGTGCAATCCTTTGCATTGTATACAGTTTATCTTTATGGTAAATTGTATATCAAACCAATCTAAGTAGATATTTTACACATACGTTGTATAGAGAAGTTTAAGATACATAACCCATAATAGATACCAAGTTACCTATGGACTAGCATATCGATCAATTTCATGTCAATAATACACTTGTGTTGGGGATTTTGAGTTGTAAGCAGAAACCGAAAGACCCGAAGAAAACCCACGAGGTTAGACAGGCTACCCTACTCCTTATCACGTCAAGTTGGGATCGATATCGCGCCATTTTAATTATTATAGTTAAACGTTTTAAGTAAATAATTATGTCTTCGTGGATATAAGATTTATAAAATGACTGAACGTGGTATCGGGTATACCCAAATGGAGAATTTGTGCAAGCATATCGATTTTGTTCTAATCTCTTTGCGGAAACTATTAATTTGCAAAAAAAAAATGTGGTTAAACTTAACTAATGGGTTTTATACAGTCGCCTTTAAATTGTTTGAAATTTTGTGATATTCAGGGCAGATAAAACATTACAAGATTTGGTTTATAAACTAGTACCCGGTTTATTTGAGTCTGAAATGGCCAATAGAAGAAAGTTTTATGCTGAACATCCTGAAGCTTGTAAAGACATTTCTTTAGAAGACAGAGGTGATGCCGTTTTGGAGAAAAACCTCGATTCTGAAGAAGAGCAGATCAGCCTAATTTTGG
This sequence comes from Patella ulyssiponensis, assembly GCA_963678685.1. Taxonomy (NCBI): domain Eukaryota; kingdom Metazoa; phylum Mollusca; class Gastropoda; family Patellidae; genus Patella; species Patella ulyssiponensis. The sequence goes on along the minus strand of OY783225.1, from coordinate 84,049,557 downwards.
AACTCAGTGCAAAGTATGTATAACTGCTTTTTTATTCGTTTTCGTCAGCATGAAAGAGTCAAATCAGTCAAATACAGAAACTGTTAGCTAGATGAATCTGACAAAGTGTGTGGTAATTTAATGTACACGCTTTGTGAAAAACGAGTAACATAAAATGGAACTTTGGAATATGTATGTATTGATTATATGATATCAATCATTGAACTCTATTTTATTGATGAGTTATAAATAATCGGAAAACATCGATTGATTTAACTATAAATGGTTATACATTGTCGTTATACAAAGAATTGAGTTGAAATGAAAGTCTTGAGATGTTATGCCATATAGTTCGATTGCGTATTTTCAAATGATAGCACAGGTTAAAAGATCAAAAGGTTATAATTGTTTCAAAACAAAACTGTCTTATATTGATGGCATTGGTGCCATAATCTAAGAATATTACAGACTATTACCAACGTCATCTATAAACCGCCTATTAATAACGATATCTTAATATTTTACTTTCAGTGGAAGACCACCAGGTGTCGATAACTCAAATGCACAGGTAAGTTCAAGTTTAACCAAAAAATTGAAAGATTATTTTAATGATCGTTCTTTATTATGGTGCGCCATGTTTGATTGAAAAACTATCACTTCTTCTTTCATTGATGAAATAAAACAACTTTAAGATTAATTCATAAGAACATTTACAACAGGATACCCTTATAATGTTTACCACTTTAGCAAGATATGATATTAAATTTGTAGCTAGAATAGATATTTGTGATTTGTATCCAGGCCAATATGTTTATTTCAGATAACAGATCGTCGTTATTTATTATGTCCCAGCGCCGTGACCGTAGAACATCTAAAGAAATTCATCCGCCTAAAGTTTGCTGTGCCTACTAAATATCAGGTATTGTCAAAAAGCTTTCAACACGTCATGTGTCATCAAATTTGATTGGTCCTCACTCCTTTTATCTCATATAGACTTGTTTATCCGGGCTCAATCGCTATGTATAAGCAATTGTGTGATCTGGTTGATAAGGACTATGAACCCCTGCAGTGAAGTATAATTGAAATTTTTACTCTTTATAACTGTGTGGTTGATTTATGTGTATTTTTATCTTCCACACATCTGCCACTACCTATTTATTTGTTATACAGCAAACACCCGCCAAACTTTTACATTCTTACTCTATCTGTTATATGTATATATAGGGTCAAAGATACATTGTTTACAAAAGAGATTTATATTTGAAAAAAAAAACAGATTCTAGACCCGAATGGCATCTACAATTTTGTTTATCCAACATAATTAATGTTCTTGAATAACAACATATTTTACATAACCCTAAATTCACGAATTAATATTTTGTGAAGTCATAAATTCTACTTAATTATTTTTGAATTGCAGTAGTAATACAAAGTTTTTACAGCAGCTACACAAAATTGTGGGTGCTATGATTAAAAACTATTTCTAAATTTGGCAGTCATATTTATTCACTTTGATGCCACGTGATACGCAGATAAAATAAAAATCTTGTTTATTTGCTTAAGTACAAAAGAAAAACGATACTTGTTACCTATTTTAACTTTTAACAATGAAACGAAATCTTATCACTGGGGTAGGATTAATTTTCTATCTTTAAAAGGTATCGTATCTCGTATGTATATATCTATTTTTATTTTGTTACAGATACAGTTTTATCATACCCGCCTAGAATTATCCGATAACTTGACATTATGTGATATATCAACATTATACACGTGGAGACGGGTATGTTATTATAACATATTATTATATCTCAATATAACAATTATAGCGGGCCCACCATAGTCGACCGATTATTAAGGTTGAACTCTCGTCTGTCTGTGATCTGGTGTGGCGGATTGGCGTGGTACCCGGTTTGGTCTGGACCTTATAATATTCTCTTGCTAAATAAACGGCTTTATACTTGACTTTATAGAACAGTCAATAATAAAACAGAGCTTGAAACGAATACAAATCGTCGAACCACCGGGAAATGACAAGTCCGTAAATACAAAAATACAATGGAAAGTATCCCTGGGAGTAGTGAAGTGTCTTGCTCAGCTGAGATTTTCCAGAAATTGGTGTGTCAAAAATATTTTCTGGACAAACTCACTATAGTTATTTTAGGATTTACAAAAAGCAAAACTTACAACAGGAAGTAAGAAAACGTCTATAAATTAACGTGATAGTCATCAGAATATGTTTTGTCGTGAAGATTTATGACGCGGAAAACATGCACAATAACTTAATTAAAATATAGTTCTACAGTCTGTTTCTTTTTTGTACCTCCTCCTTCATTTACATAAGAGTACAGCCATTTTAGCCTTATTACTTTGGCACGCAAAGTCTTCACATAACATATACGGCCAGATCCCGAATCTCTGGCCCATTCAAGTGATTTGATGGTACTTTTATTATTTATTTCTTGTAATGTCCGTGTCTTAATCTTACGAGTCTTGTCCATGGGTTTGTGTGTGGTGCGGTTCTCCTGTACCTACTAAATAGAAATCAAATAAAATATGTTTTTTCTTAGTGTAAGGGGACACTTTATCGGACTTAATGCTCAATCATGTCCTTACTTGAAACAAAGCCAGAATTCCACTCTACACCCCCGGATGGCTTATGTCTTCATTTTACACCTACACAATATTATCTTTGACCAAAAAACGTTAAAAGAAATAACAATTTATCTTTTGAAATACAACATAATTGGTTTAATTTGTCTTTTGCAGACTCGACCTTTAAGGCTGTTTTACATGATATACGACCCACCCCCTAATCAACGGAAACTGGTTTCCATACCGGAAGACAGGAGACGGCGGTCTAGTGTCAAAAAGTCAAAAGCTGAAGTAAAACGGAAAAACTCGAGGGATTTCGACTTTATAAGTGCAGAAAAGGTCGCTAAAATAGCCAAGAAAGGCGACCAGTCAAATTTGCTGGGAAGTGACTCAAAATCTGTCGAGTCAAACGGTATGCAGATAGATAAATCTGATATGCGCACTGTAACCCGTGACGTAAATGAAAATTGTGTTTTACCTCACTCTGAAGACGTCAAAACTGAAGTGTTAATTAATGATTCTAAAGGTCGCACGTGTATAGATAAAGCCAACTCTTTATCGAAATTCACATCATTGTTTATTAAACCAAAGACGCCACCTAACGGCAAGCATAAATTATCACGAAGTAATGACTGCCACCTAAAATCAAAAATAAGTAAATTGGACATTTTCTTGAAGAACACTAGCAGAAAAAGTAAAAACTGCGACTCGTCCAAATTGTTGAATGATAATAAAATTGTTGATGGCATGAAGCTACTGAAGATCAACAAAAATGGCGAGGTTTTTAAGTGTCCGACGTTGGATAATAGTGATTCATTAAAAAGTCCAGTTAAAAGTTCGGACACTGTGAAATTAGCCCGAGGAAGTCGAAGTGGGGAAAGTCTTATCAGACCAGGAAAGAACATTAAAGTTAATGAGGTGAAATCCACAAATAGTGTAAATAAAGGTGACAGTAGTGAAGACGAAACTAAAACTCGTGTGATAATTGACATAAATCGCGCAGCACCCAAATCGCCATTCAAATTCTTTGATACAAAGAAAACCGTTCTTGTGCATTCGTCCTTAATTACCGACATAAGTTGTAGTAAAAGTGATATCTCCACAAAATTAAACAATAACAAAAGCGGTGTAGCGAAGAAATTATCCATTAAAAAAGACGAGGTTGTGACGAAACCGCTAAATAACGATCAAATTAATGGAAGCTTGCAGCAGAGCAAAGTTGAAATTCCTGAAGTAAATGTGGGGACAAAGGATAAAAAGTTTAAAAATGCCGCTAGAAAAGTAAAAGACATTTGTGTACCTAATGCAAAACAAACGAAAGTAAAAACTGATGACGTTTTACCCCAAAACAATAATAATGACGTCGTTGTGAAAAATGACGTGGCTGTGAAGAATGACGTCCAAATGAAAAGTGATACATTAGTGAAAAATGATATCAATGTGAAAAATGATGTTATCGTGAAAAATGTTGTTGGTGTACAAATTGACGTGATAAACAAAAGTGAAGCAATTGTGAAAAATGGTGTGGTTGTTAAGAATGACGCCATTGTCGGAAATGATATCAGTGAAAAAAATAATATCGATGTGAATAAGAAAACTGATCAAACGGAAGATGACGTAGAAATAGACAGTGGACGAGAATATTTAAAAAAGAAGTGGTTCAAAAGCAGAATTAGCAGAAATTCCATCTCCAAAAATAACGATGTCAAAAATGGCGTCATTCTGAACGAAAAGGACGAAAAATGTGAATCAAGTGTTAAAAACATACCAGCTATTTCTACACAGGAAAACACTAAATCTGAAAACATGGTCAGTGATAAATCTAATAAAAATGCCACTTTAACACGTCCAGACTCTACCTGTGACGTAAACAAAGCAGATAAGGATGTTAAGACACAAAAACATGACCTTAAAAACATTTTAACTGTTAAACAAAAAATAAAAGCAAGTGACGAATACGCACTTCAGACAGGGGGAATAAATAACATTTCAGAACTATCCAAAAATAAAACAATCAAGGCAAGCGTGAGCCGAGTAAATGATCAAAATGTTGAACACGTGGGAAAAACTAGTAAGAGTGACATTACTTTGAAATCCAAGGATAAACAAAATGACGCAGCTGCTAAGCCTGTTAATAACGCCATTGACCAAATTAAGATTGGTAAAAATGACGTCACACCAAAGACAAATGATGACGTAGTGGCCAAGCCAAAGAATGACGTCACGGCGAAGACAAAAAATGACGTCACGGCGAAGCCAAAAAATGACGCCACGGCGAAGCAAAAAAATGACATTGTAAAGTCAAAAAACGACGCGTCGAGAAAGAAAGAAAGCAGAAATGGCGTCATTGCAAATGAACTTTGTGAAACGGACGCCGATGTTCAAAAGAATGGTACTAAGACTGATAACGATAATGTAGAAGATAGTGCTCTTTGTCACCATAATTCGCTAATATTTAATGCCGGCTTTGCTACCGACCCTTACTCGTTCGAAATGGATCACCAGCCTTTAGATCTGTCGGACGTGTCGCTTAAAAGATGTGTGAAAAAATCGGTGATTTTAAACAAATAAAAAGGATGCTTTATTTACTACAGTTTTATTTTGTTTGTTTATACTTGTCTGTAGGCTACCGTTGTATGAAATCAACACTTTTTTGATTATCCGAGTCGAGGTCGAAGTTTTAGATACACTATCTTTAAAATCAGGAGTAAGCTAATTTCAGAGGTCTTTAGTACGTGGGGGGGGGGGGGGCTTTCTGTCAATATGTTGAACTATTGTATTTCTACGTACATCTCACTATTTAATGGTTGTGGATGGGGATGACCGAATGGTTGGTGCGTGCGCGCTGCATCATAAGGTCTGTCAATGAGTCAACTGTCGTGGTTTCGATTCCTCGGTTGTATGTGACAAGGAGTAGGGTTGCCTTTCCAACCTCGTGAATTTTCTCCGGGTCCTCCGGTTTTCTCCCTCAGCTAAAGACCCCTACCCCAAGCTAATTATTGAATTAAAATCAAATCATGTGTTAGTCCCGAAATGGCCTAGTTTGTGTTCTAGCACTTCCTTAAATATGTATTTGACAACGTATTTGAGTGGGTGGACTGGGCGTTGTATACATGTAGTTATATTTCCGAAGACCTCTCTAAAACGTTTTTATTAAAGGAATTTGCTTGTATCGCGAGCCTTCTGCTTTATTATAATACTGTGTCGCCATATTCTGTTTTAATCCATGGGCCTACATAAACATAAAAATGACGACTGACTTATTGTTCTGAGCCCTGGAAGAATTTTACCCATTCATGATAAATTTTCTTATTTTGAATCCCTTGCTAACTGTAATATTATGAAAGTGGGATGTCTAGATCAGGAATAATCGCCCAGCTGTGGTTCAGGTTTGTTCCGAATTTACAAGGATACGATCTACTGAAAATATCGCAACATTCAGCATCCTCCATTGACGATATAAACTGAATATGGTCAAAATGGAAGTAGACCAAAACTTTCAAAACGGCCAAACATATGGTCCAAAATAATGTAAATACATGTATTTATCATTGAATTCCCATTATAAAAACACACATTAATTGCCGTTATGATCGATCTATGGCTCCTGAATCTTCTTAGCTAAAATCTTTTAATAAACCCCTTTTTCAATATGATTGAATCTAATCTAAGCCAACTGGGAGATTATCTACAGTTGATATATTGAATTTGTTTATTAATTAAATGTTAATAATTGGCTTGAATACATTTTTGCGTGGGTTAATCCTTCCGTGACTAACTTATATACCGAGGGAAACATATCAAAAGACAAACAGCCGCTTTACTATATTTTGAGGTATGGGGTCGCGGAAAGCCATGCATTGCCATAAATATGTTACTTAACCAAATAAAATTGGTTACCTAAACCAAATAAAACTCCTTACCTAAACCAAATAAAATGTCTTGCATATAGAAAACACATAACGGATTTTTGAAGTCTAATTATGCATCTATTTTTACATAATATTTTTTACATCTAATCATACAAGCATCTATTTTCACATCTTAGAATTCATCCATTTATTCAGACATAGACAATAATTATTATTCAAAGATATTTATCTCGTTCAAGTAGTCTATTTTTAGTAGCAAAAATTATTCATGACAGGTCCCAATTACGTCACTGACTATATATTGAGGGCATACGTTAAATTCGTACGGGTTGGCTAAGGGCAATGCTATCCGAAGTGGACTGACGGCATATTTGTTTCGTTTGTTTTCCTGATATGAAAGTGCATCAATAGGGGTAGTACATTATTATACACAGGGCGCGATTTTGTGAAATACAATTATACTAACTGGGTAAATATAGATTAGTATTCTAATATAGACTTCATCAAACAATGCTGTGCTGTAAAACAGGAATTGTATTCCATAGAGCTCTGTGTATATCATATTAAATTACCAAATGTCATCGAAAGGGATTACCCTTGCAGCTTTTAAAATGCACTCACCTGATAGGCATGATAGGATACATTTGATTAAATATAGTTTAATCTTAAGGATATAAACATATATTTAAGTTTCATCAAAATCGGACAAAAATTGTGACCCACGACCGTGGTATTACATGATTAATATAATATTTGCATGAAGGGGAGTGACCATTTTGTCAGACAGTCTATGTTCGATTTTCACGAAATTTATGGTGTAACGGTGATATATTTGTCTGGGTTTTAAAATAAAATAAATCTTGTGACTTCTAGAGGGTCCGATACATGACAAATTTACGGTCCGATACATGACAAAGGAAACAAGATCTTTGGGGTTTAAATCTATATTTAAAATTTCGTAAAATCCGGATAAATATTGTGACCTGTAGAGTGACCACAAACAAAGTGTGAACGGAAGGACAGGGGGCGAAGACAAAATACGTCCATATGAAAATGTGGGGTACACAGACACGAATTAGAATTCAATATTAGTCCATTTCAATCAATATTTATGTTGTTATTTTACCAAGAAATATTTGAAAATCAGTACACGGCGTCGTGTACTTTATGGTTTCAAGTGTCATGACGAGAGAAAACATGTTCCACAAGACAATACAGAAGAAACCAACAACTTATTTTTAAAGTAATAAGTGTAGAATGGACTGAGCGGACACAGAGGGATGTCGTTCAATTTGGGCTATTCACGTATTTCACCGAACAAACACAGTATATATTAAAATATGTACTTTGAGATCAAATTTCTTTTGTGAGTCACAATATCAAAGGGGTACAAAAGTAACTCCTAAAAATATTTGGTATAGCATAAATAAGGGGGGCATTCAATTTTCGCAGCTAAGGTAAAGAGAGAGAGAGAGAAATGGGGTTTAACGTCCATTCGACACAACTAGGTCATTTCGGGAATAACATATGGGTTTTTTTTAATTTTATTTCAATAATTCGCTTGCGCGTAGGGGTCTTTAGCAGTGGGAGGAAACCGGAGTGCCCGGATGAAACCCACGAGGTTGAGAAGGCGCCCTTATCTCCATGCCACATACGCTCACACCAGGGCTCGAAACCACAGCCGCAAGCCAGAGGTGACCGGCCAGCTAGAGGTCGAAGCGCGGCACTCTAGACCACTAGGCCATCCCAACCCCTCTACGGTAAAGAAACCAGGGTATACAAATTTCATTTGTTTCCTTGTGACGGACAATGACCCGAATTTTCAACCATTATCACTGTTGATGCACCATTATCAGCCAGGAGCTCCCATGCAAGTTTAATCCGGCCCTGGGTGAATAAAAGTATTATTGAGTATTATATATCTGTGACACAAATGAAAGAACAAGACGCATCAGTACACATTATTTTAAAAGAACATAGCCTACACATACATAATAATAATGGAATTGTTGACATGAAAGGGCTAATGAAGACATAAAAACGCCATGCAATATTTTACGGGAGTCAATTACCTGGACAGGAGTGAGCTACGGACACTCTCCGATTTCAAACTAAAACAGGCTTGAAATGGTAGGCTATTTATGTGATGCCACGTGTTTATGGTCCCGTGCGAGTGACAAGATTCAATTTCTTGTTATGATTCATCGGAAGCCCATGGACTTCCATAGCAACTAACACAATACTATCCCAACCACCACGGCGCCCTCATATTGTGGTATTTCCAGCTATTTCCAAAAAACAATCACAAACCTGATATACAACAAGATACCTTCCCGTCGCACAGGCCGTGTGATTTGATGATATATTAGACTAAAAATATATTCAAACTAATTTTTATATCAGAAGCTTGCTTCAAATCACTCTAAAAAGTTAAGTACTCTAACGTATTTTAAGCTATATTGTTTGTCCCGTGACTTGATAATTTGAGAGTTCAAAACGGCTTATGTTTGTCCATTTATCAAATAGCGATACCTAAGTAAATTCTTGGATTATCCTCCGCCTACTTCTTTTTCCGCCGCTTAATCGCAGATTATAATGGATCTTAATTCTTTTTGTGTATTCACAACGGTCAGCACCCTGATCAACTCATACTAAGCTCTCCTTACGTTACAAAAACCCTTACATTTTTGCCCTGTGAGCAATCCATGGGTGTTTTTCGGGGTATCCAAATATGCTATAATTTTATGGGAAATAAGTATCCGTTAATACTTTTGTAGGAGCGTATCTTTAAACTAAAAAGTCATTGCATAAGAATTAAAGTGCAATATGGTGAAATCAAGGTTTGTTAGTTTGTTCGGTCAATGCCCTCGGTCATTGACATGATTGGGAGTGGGGAAGAATTCGAAAATCAAGGAAACTTCACAAATGTTTCTTGAGATACGTAAACTTATATTCAAAGTAACACGAAAAACAATCAGGTACATAGAAACTACATTTTAAAATTAAGGGGTCTTTTCACATGGCTCGTCGCAATAACTCATACTTCCTTGAGGTCGGCAAACTTTTCTTTCTCATACCAAGCAACACGAACAACAGCCGGGTACAACGTTGTGCAACTTATAAAATAGGCATGAACATTTAACGTGTCATTGTATTTCGTTCTCTCCATAGGATCTCGCATGTATAAAATATTTTCTTTGTTTTGGTATATTAATACATATGTAAAGAATTTTACACCTAGTCTTGAAAAACATTACCCAATATATCTACATACATAGCAGTCGTTATTACAGTTACTGGCTTTACATAATATCGTGTTCTTGTCACGAGCTTCCCGCCGTTTTTTATGACATAGTGACCGATATTTCCCACGTTATTCAACTAAGACCTCGAATTCATTTGTCATACATCACGTAACTGTTGCTATTGCCGGGTTGATAAAGCCCAGGTTTTCGAAGGCCAGACATAGAATGTTAAAAGCGCGCTTAATATATTAAACCAGTCCGCCAGTTGAAACTCCGTATCCCATATCACGTGACGTGTTTGACTTCTGCCACCGTGGAATGTTTTTGCTCCAGGTATGCTGGCGAAGTAGGACACGATCGCGAGCTCGTGGGGTCATTCAAACATTGAAAACGGGTCCGTTTCAAAACTACACGTATGTATCGATTTTCAGTCATACGCCATGGTTATATATGACGTGAGCTTTATTGCTTCGCATAACCAGTCGTGCTATATCTTAATTAATTTAGTCTTATTTAATTCAGTTCCTTATAAGGTTTATGTTCTATTTATGCAGACAGCTGCAACTAAAATACTGTATACTGGCACTCTTTTGTATTATCGACTAATATTTCTCTCGCTAGGTGGCGATAGTTGTTCCTTTACTCCCGTGTAGCCGCTTCTACTCGACACGGAGTGAGAAAATACGTTTAGATATTAGAAGATCCACTCTGGATTTCTCAAATCTACGTTTTCTTCAATACTGTTCAGCAAAGGCAATAATATCAGAATAAAGAAAAATAACTAAGCAACACGACTATTAATATAACATACTCGATGAATATCTCCATTTTTCGATATTAAGGTATTTAGCCATGAACTAGAAAAGAAAATGTCGGACAGCTTCCATTGAGATTGACGGTTCATAGCTAAGTTTGCGTATGGTTGGATAATTTCGATATATTGCGCAGTCTAGGTTCATAGATACCATGAACAACGTCCATTCTTGATATTAATCCAAGACATACCCATATTACTGGACATTTAAAGCAACTATCTCATCAATTCGGAGGTTCAAATTTTCTGATTTGTTTAAGACTAGAAATTATACAGAGAGGTAATGCTTAACGAGTAATATGCACATCAAATATGGGTTTTGATACATATTTATGTAAAAAAATATAATATAGTTTTTGTGAATTTGCACGATAGCCTTTGATGACTTGAAACAATGGTGTGTATTGGTCTATGTTGTAAACCAATGGATATTTAAGCCGTCAAATATGTAATGATCATAATTATAGAAACAGTTTTATACAACCATTTTTGCTTGTTACTGCCTCCTAGTCACTTATAATTTTAAATGATAAATTGTATATACTAATCTTCTCTTGAATAAAATACTGTTTAAACCAACCTATCAGTCTATGAATATACAATTTACAACATTATATGAATTGAAATATTTACATTGCGCCGAATCCCACAAATTTTGCATTTTTTTTTTCACATTGGTTAAGTGAACAAAATTTATTGTTGGAAAACACTACAAAGTAATTTGGCTTTAGCACCCATCATTTATTGTAAGTTAAATTTGTTTTAAGAACTTGAGCATTACACGAAAATCGTGAGTGTTTCTGACCAACTCACATGTATATCTAAAACAAGTCCCTGGGTGGTTTGCCTACTTGTTTTGGAGTAGAAAAATATATTTTGCAACAAATATCACCGAAAGAGAAACTCAGATGATTAAAATATAAATTAAAGACTTCATTGTACCCCAGTTACGAAGAATCCATCTAAATATGAAAGTTCTCGGAACAATCATTCGTATACTTGTTCCTGATTTATTTATTTATATTTATTTTATCAAATGTTTGATCGACTAAAGCAAACCTTGTCCTATAACTCCGGAGATTCAAAAAACTTTATGACTAGCATTACATTCTTATATTAAAAATATACATTCTAATTGCAATAAGCGCTTGAAATAATTACAGACATTTTGATGTTGCCATTGCCACAAACCTTATCAGACTGAATTCTGGTTTGAGCATTTAATTTACCGAAACGTCCATACGTTACGTTGTTGTGATATAATTCTCTTTAAAAGAAAAATAATGACAATATATTGGCGGACTGTATATTTTTACAAAATGTATCTTTGCAATATATTATTTAAATTTTATTATTACTTGTATGGGATAACTAAATATGTCTATAAAACGCAAAATTAAATAAAAATTTCCCGAAAATTGCAGTTGAAAGTTATCTCTCTTGAAATGATTGAGACGGTGGAAAACATTATTAATTTGAATCAATGATTTGATAGCCAGTTTAACCGATGCACTCTATGTTAACTTAGTTAAAATTGTTGAAATGTAGCAGAAAATCTAGAAGTGTTGGTATTTTTCGGATTTTATATTTTTTTTATTCCGTGTACGCCACACGGTTAGATCCTCGGATATCTGGTTAAGAATTCAACATCGGTCGACAATAAAATTCAGGATTTTTAAAACGGTACGGCTTGCATGATTGATGGTGATCGTATTTGACAATAAAATATCCTCTAGCAGTAGGAATTATTAAACACCAGCCTCCAACCCCCTGTGCGAGATATGTTTCTCCATCTCACGCCAGGTGTCACCAATAATATTAAAGAATAAAAGAAAATAAAAATAAAACATCAACGCCGTCAACCATTCCATTATGTGTCCCGTAAATTAATAATATTATTCACATTGACTTCAACCTGTAAACATAATATAGGGTTCAATGACTATTTTTTACCTTAAAAATTAAGGTATTCGTAATTTTAAGTAAGGTGATACACAAATAATTAATACATTTTGTGGACCATAATTAAGGACAATTCAGACACTTTTCTCTCGTTAATGTAATATTAAACAAGTCTTCTCATTTTACTGTAATATTTAAAATACTCTTCAAAGCCACCTCATTTACTCTAATATACATGTATATCAAAACTCTCTTAATGTTATATTATATTAAAATACTCGTTTAATGTTATATTTTAAAATACTTTTCAATACTAACTCATTTTACTCTTCATATATAAAAATATCCTTCAATATATTAAAATATTCTTTAATGCTAACTCAGTTTACTGTTTAAGGTTAAACATAATCTTCAATACTAATTCATACTAACTCATTTAAATGTGAAAATATTAAACTACTAAGAGTATTCTCTCAACGTTATCTACTTTATGTATTAAAATATTCTTCAATACTAATTCATTTTAATGTTATATATAAAAACACTCTTCGATACTAACTCACTTTAATGCTATGTTTTAAAATACTCGTCATCACTAGCTTATTTTAATGTTTTATATCAAAATATTCTTCAAATACTAACTCATTTCAATGTTATATGTTAAAATACTTTTTAACACTAGCTCATTTTATTGTTCATGTATTACTTATATATTACAATGATCTTCAGTACTAACTCATATTATTGTTATATTGAAAATACTCTTCAGTACTAACTCATATTATTGATATATATTAAAAATACTCTTCAATACTTACTCATTTTACTGGTATATTAAAAATACTTTTCATACTAACTCATTAATGTTCATATTAAAACACTCATTTTGTCATATATTGAAAATACTATTCAAAATTAACTCATGTAAAAAGCCATTTATATGTTTTTATTCCTTTCTATAAAAAGAAAACGAAAGATAGTGATTTTAGGATTGTCAATAAAAGAGAATTTTAATCCAATATACAGAAAGAATCTGAGCCAACTATTGTATTTTATTAGTTTATTTAAAATGTAACGATTAATTAATTTTTATTCGGTTTTTGTAGAAAGATATACATAAGAAAGGGAAATAATTATAAAACTATTTGCCCTTAGAATACAGAATACATAAGATGTGAGCTTAAATACCTCTCTGCCATTTTGTATAGAAAGTATTTATTAAAAGTATAAATTTATATCCACTATATTTATATTAATATTTTAAACGAAATCAGTGAATTAGACCTAATTTTGTAAACTGTTGCATGGGAAGCGATTTTATTCTCAGTTCATTTACTGACGGACGTCATTCTGTCGAATGTGCAACACATTTTGGTTAATGATAGATCAATAACCGATATCTTTAAAAACCATCATGCATTTCTTACAAAGCGAAGTTAGAAATCCTCATAAAAAATTCTACAATAAAATGACCCATTCAAGATAATGGTTTAGATGTTTTCGGACTAGAAAAGTTAAGACAAATATGTGTTATCTTCTTTACCGTATCCATACACGTGAGCACCAAAATAAAGAAAACAAAACACATCGTCTTGCACAATGGGGAACGTATTATAATAAACCATTCCTTGTTCATAAAACATTCCTTGTTAATTGTTATGATTTATTTAATATAATAGGGATTAACTTTATTTAATTTACGATTGGTAATACATAATTGTCAAAAAATACATCTCCTCACAAAAACCTTTATAAGAACTTGGGATGTTTGAGGTGATATTTGATTGATTATTATTATTTTATTTTTTTGAGGGTCTGGTATTTTATTAAAAATATATTTGTTTATTTTTCAATACTTTTCATGACCTTTGTATTATTATTTTGTTTTATTATAGTGCAATTTCAAAACATAATATATTAGTCTTGAGACACCATAATTCCCCAGAATATATATTGTATTGATAAATATTTAAAAGTAAATATTCTTTTTAATTGAAAAAGAAGAAAATATAACAAAATAGTATTGGGAGATGGCCCCTCCATCAGCGTCTATTTTAACGATCGCTGCCTTTTCGTGACGTCATTGTTAGCAGCGAACGGTAGTGGGGGAAACAAAACGGCGTCTGAATATATTGACACATATTTCACGAATGACATATATTTTCACTATAAACATTTTTCATGAACGGGGTATTTTGCTGAACAGACTTTTGTAATTCCACGACAGTCTGCTATCCATACCATACTCGCAGTTAAAGCCATGCACTGGCGACTGGCCTTTTTTGTTCGCTGTATTGCTAACTCCAGATTTTGACTTGTGGAATAAATCATTTAATACCCTCGTCTCTCACACTCCATCACAGCCATGACGAATGTAAAAACGAGTACAAGTGGAGATCCCGTTATTTATTCGCATATCTATGGTTATACTATCGTTATATATGTGTCATTATATTGACATATGATAAACACATTCCCTGTTAATGTACTCATTTATTACACATAATTGATTACAATACGCGTTTATACTGATTAATATAACCCTATAAATCATAAACTAATACTTTAGTACTAAGGTTAGTTTGTACTGATTAGTATAACATTGTAAAACATAAACTGATACTTTATTATACTATAATAGTTTATACTGATTAATATAACATTGTTAATCATAAACTAATACTTTAGTATATATTATAATGGTACACTTCAGGTTCCTGAAAAATAGAAATGAAATAGGGTCTAACAATTAACGTTCTATGAAATATAGATGTTATAGATAATGATTGTGAATATTATAACTATCATTTATTGTTTTGACAAATGCATCCTAATACAACCATCATATAATATGTTTCAGACTGTCACTTCTTTTTGGGTCATGCTAATACAGCACATTTAAATGTACATTATGTATACTATGTAATTAATAATTATAACATGTAATTTGAGCATAATGTAAAATTACACCAGATAACATAAATATTATAACAATACACGAGTAGCACATCATTATGTTATATTCACAAAATTACATATGGTAACAATACATAATAATACATAATGTTATATTCACAAAATAACACAAGGTAACATTACATGTATCACAATACACGCATAGTACAAAATGTTACATAAACAAAATAATTATATTTTGTATATAAATTACCATGTATGATTTACGATATATCATAACCTTACGACCAATGTTTTACTTTTAGTATACCGATTTAAAATGTATTGTATATATTGATATTACAAACTATGTATTACCATGATGTATCATAACATAGTGACATAATCTATTACTTTTAACACATGTATTAATGTTACATAACGAAGATATGTAAAATTCCGATTAGCAAACCGATAGAGGTGACCTTTAAGTTTCGTTCTTTTTATTCTCGATGTTTTATATAAATAATATTTCACCAATGTAAGTAACAATAGATGGTCGTGTGAGTTATTATATATATGTATATTATATATCAGGTCATGTATAAACCGTGTTAGGGTACATATCGCAGAGATTTTATATTTTATATAACTATGTTATCAGTTGTGCAAATAAACACCGTTATTCGTCTCTTACACGACGCAGTTTGTTGACACATCTACCGCGAGACATGGCTACAAAATCAAATAGAGAGCCGTATTTCTCACATGAGCTATCGGAAACCCAATGAAAGCTTCTTAAGCCGAGACGGTTTTTCTACACTCGATCTCACGAAATCTATTCCAACCTAATTCCAAGCATCCTTACGTCTCCTGGCACTGGACGATCCCATTCTCTGTAGATAGCCCAACTATATCTCTGTCGAAGAGTCTCCGCTATTCTCGCAGCAATGGACTGGTCCATCATCGATCTTTAGACGATCGTGATGACTTGCAGCAAGATAAGGGTGTTAAAGTCACGTGACATTAGTCGATTTTGAGCTGATTAGCTTCCTGCAGACGGTCAGTCGTGTAACTGATGTTGAAGAACGAAGTGATGGAGTTTAGCTTTTTTTTTATTTGAAGAACTAGCTTTCATACTTTTGCTGGAAACTAACTAGGCTCAAATAATCCAACATTATTGAGTATCCTTTCCTTGTGCATATTCTCATCGACAAGAACTCGCCGTCAAAAACAAAACCATAGAAAAACTGCCTTGTATAATTTACAGGTCACAGTTTCCTGTATATAGCTTGTATTTTCATATCGACTGATATTTTATACGAACGCAGCCTTTGCATATTTTTTCATATATTCATGCGCAGTTGAACATTGATTATTGTAAACTAGTTCCTGTGATTATATTTAACCCTGTCCTTTATATTATTAATGGAAGGTCAGCTGTCTAGTCGTTAGGATGGGACGAAAATCAGAGGTCCCGTGTACACATCGGCGTGCACGTAAAAGATCCCCTGGCAGTTGGAATTCGATCTAAGAGTAGGCCGTAGCGCTGCCCGGGCCAAATTTCCGTCATACCACACGGTATGACGTATGCCGGCTTCATTAACCCAGAGTAGGACGTTAAACCCCATTTCATTTCATTTAAAATATTAATGGAGCAGGATTTCTCAATTTTGAATAAATACTTCGTTGATGAAGATATTTGTCATTTCTTACCGAGGTCTTATACCATCAACACGAGATAATAGGCCCTATGTCACTATTAATCAATTATTGAGGGAATTAGATGTTTATTCTTTAGCAAAATCTTTTTACCATAAATCTTTAATAAACTACAATACTCAGCACCCGACCTTGGTGTAAGCATTTGTTCCGGCTTATAGTGAAAATTGTATGCTAAATGAAAGCAACTGTTGACCAAATGTTTGATAAAAGCCCCGGCCATATTGTTTGATCTGCTCCACGTCTGTTTGCAGAATCGATGTGGAATTTGGCGCGCTTTTGTTAACAGACGCTGATGTAGTTTTGACAGGAATCTCGACTCAAATATCGTGCCATTTGGAAGATATAACGAATTCTAGCTGTCCTGACAAAGTTCAGAATAATATACTGGCTTATATAAGTTGGAATTAGCATGTTTTATTACCCTAAGCCAGAACATATAACCTCATTATATTAAAAAAAACCAGGAGCAAGAAGTAACTAAGAGCATCAACACAAATGAAATGGGGTTTAACGTCTTACTGTTTCGCTCCGACTGGGCCATACGGTGTGCCGTGGGTGAAATTTTATCCGTACAGCGGCTTACTCTTACATCGAATTCCAACTGCCAAGGGATCTTTACGTGCACCTTGTTTTTTCCATCCTATCCGAACGACTAAAGAGAACACAGAATAGTTATATCAGGTCACTAAGATAAACCTTATTTGGTATGTTCCCTATACAATATAGCTTAACCTTATTTTATAAAACACGATTTGCTGAGTTATAAGGAAGCATATTTGTAATAGTTTGTTTTGTTAAATTGTCGTTAAGTGCGACCTATGGCGATGTAATATCCTTACTACAGTCACGCCGACGCTCAACTACTTTAAGTTATGCTAATATATTTACAAATATTATTAAGTCGACTTTGCATTTTTTGTTTGTCCCCATGCACTTATGTCTAATTTTTTTGTCCCCCCTTACATGTCCATGAAATTTAAATTTTCATAATTTTGATTTGACCCAAGCGCTTAGTTACGGCGGCTCTTTTATTAATCAAATCGAACTGTTTTTATAAAGTTTGGAAACTAGTGTTTCTAAAACAATGAATATTTGAACTGCCAATCAAAATTCGTTATTACCCAGCCGATGATAAATGTTCGGAGTTCAAACAAGATTGGATCAAAATCACGAAACGCAAAATCAATTTAGCCCACATCTGAGACACTCCGTTCCGTTTTGTTTCCATCTGAGTTCTCTGTGACATCTTTTGTAAGCAACCCTGGGTTTGATTGACAAGTCAGCGCTGTTCAACTAATTAGATCTTTGGACAAGGTTTTCGTTGATAAGAGCAGCTTACAGCCAGCTGGCATTCTACTTTCATTTTCTAAACTGCTAAGAAAGACGCCTCGTGATTCGATATGCGATCGTAGATAATGATACAATTCGTTCTCGTTTGATAACCGTTTCCTGGAGCAAAACAAAAGCAAAAAAAAAAAAAAGAAAAAAAAAGCGAATAGAGAGCACCCATACAACCTTTTATTAAATTTAATCAAAACAAAATCGCATCTAGGGAACAGAAAATCTTTATTTGGTGTTTATCTTAATATTATAGCAGCTTCGCGGATCTTTAAAGATAATCAATTAATTATGAACGGAACCAGAATGCCTTTCCTTATAAACGTCTTCTTGACAAGTGGGTAAATATCACGAGGGTATATCTCCAGTTTAAAGGCGGTAAGTGCCATTCGTTTGATACATTGAACAGACATGATACATATTTCCTTTTGTTGCATAGTTTCTATGAATAAACCTTAAAAGGGAAATACCTTAGTAGTAAAACTAATAAAGGTCATTGTTCTTCTATGCATTACATAAACTATATCCGCATTCGTGGGTCCGGTTGTTGTGAACAATTCGAACTTAAAACCCCTTGTACTATACTAAATATGACTAACATGTATGGCTATATATTGGCGTGCACGTAAAAGATCCCCTGGCCATTTGAAACCGTGTAGTCCGTATCGCCGCTGTCTGGGCAAAATTTCTCTTACATAGGACACCGTATGGCGTATGCCCGTCTTCATTAGTCCTGTCGGAGCAAAATGGTTTTTTTTATTTAATTAAAACGGACCGTGACAGGTTAATGTCCCACTTTTCTGCACCAACCGGGACAATGAAGACGTTGTCAATTACGAGTTTTTACTATTTGTTCTAACATTGTTTCTATCAGCGATATATGGACGATTATGGTTCCAGGACATTAGTTTTATATTTTGAGACTCCACGGCAATAAGATGGAGTTTTGGTTCGCAGTTTTTTTCCAATTCTAAAATAAATATAGAAAATAATGTAGCACTACGACAGCATTTGGTGGATCTTACAGAAAAAAGAGGAGTCTCAATTGTGTTATTATGAGCTTACATATCATCTTTTAATTACATGTGTATAAGTTACCGTACAATACATGGTTGGGACCGGGTAAGGGTGGGTGTAGGAGCGTGTGGGTGTAGGGATCTGTTTTCATTTCGAGTTTCTGCCTTCAGACCGAGAGTGTTTGACTGTTTGGTCAATAACAAGCAGTGATTGAAGAATAGCTCGACAGGCTTTCAAGAATGTCGTCACATACAGCAGAAATTACCCACAACTCGTAACTCTGGGTTTGAAAAGAGAATGATATCAGGGTACAACAGGCCATAACTATACTTAAATCAAGAAACTAGTATCTCTCGTTGTTCCAATAATGTCACACGAATCAGCAGCCTATTATCTGAAACAGAACATAAATAGATTCATCGATCCCATTGCTTGAAACAAGGAAATGATCTTTATATAAACCCAGTGGAATTTTTCAAACCTTGGAAATCCTTAAATTAATCAGAGCCAAATTGTTCGTCTTGAGACCAAATGACGGCGGCCATTCCATTGTCTCGTCGGAACTCATCACCATCAGTATATCCCTGAGGTTCCATGCGGCTCAACTTGATGAAAGACACATCGAAACCTTAGTTCAATATCTCATGTTGTCTTAAAGAAACTGGCATTGAGTTTCCCGTGGATCAATACTCTTTCTAAAGACGTTCATCTCTCGACAGCATCATATCTAGCCGTTCCACTCTCACAAGCTGTAACTCGTCGACAGAAAAGTCTCGTTATCTTGCTCGTTATCCCTCGTGCGTTCCTTTTTAATAACATACCGTCTGCGAAATCATTTCATTCCATCCAGCTCGCGTTCACAGGCCTAACCTACATCAACCAATTACTGTCAAGATAACAAATGACAGAGCATGTGAGGGCATAACGCGTGTCACGTGATCAGTTTTATATCCCACCGAGGTAGTGTTTTATCTTGATGATTGACTGCCTGTGAATTGATGCGAGGAAAAGCATAAAAATAAAACATCACTTTCCAAACCCACAGGTATCTAATGCTGAAAGCGTAATACGTGTACATTGTATATCGTTAGAAATCACTAGATTGTTCTCCGTCAACTTACAGGAGTAACTCATTAAAGAACAAACTTTTTGGTAACTGCTGACGTAATATCAAACTGGTATGACAGTTAACCCTGAAGGTAACACCAATCTACCTAAAGGAACCCTAAAGCCCCCCACCCACAGAAGTTTAGGTTATTCTATTTGACCGAGGGCATTCTTAGTCCAAGCGCCATTTTCAACCAAACACAGATTCACGAATACTATAGCCTTTCTGGAACAGAGATCCACTGTAAAATGCGATCTCGACTCTTTGTTAATTGATTACACGTAAGAAGAATGTATTAACAGAGAGGTCGCCACAAGTAGGTTCTATATTTACATGCGATCGGCTCTTTGCTAAGGTTTAAACCGTATTTACAAAGGAGTCACCACAGCTTTCCAAATAGGTTTTGTAAACGAGAGAAGGGCCCTTAATTAAGTTATGAACGTCGTATTTCTTATTGCCGTCTTCTATTCTGTGTAATGATACAACAACGGATAGTTAAATTTGAGGGTCTCATTATGAAATCGCCCCACCCAAGATGGCAGCATTCTAATAATTACCAAGATATCCGAAATGTATATATCATTTCACACAGTACATTTATGGTTTTACATGTATCTTACTAATATCACATGATCCAAACGGTTATTAAAAGTAGTCTCTCACTCAGTATCATCTACAGTCTCCGACCTCATTTGTCAATTGAAATCAACATAAAACCATAAATTTTAATGTAGGCTTCTGATACCCAATATTTAAGACAAAATAATCATTTTACCATTGGTACATGTATCGTGTACCAGAATGCCTTTCAGAGTCAATTGTAGGGACTGAAGAACAAATCATGACAAACAGTGACCCATATTTTTATCTGCAGAGCATGTGTAATAAATACTACTGGTGTAGACTGGAATAACCAGACGTTAGAGATTACCATACGATTGAAACTTCTCGCGTATTTCGCATAACGTATTTGAAATAAGAGTAAAAACGGAAACGATTGAATGTAAATCAATTTATATATATTCATATTACATGTTTATATGCGCTGGGGCCCATTTATGTCCATTTTTAGGTGCCAAAGAATAGCGATTTAGCTCTTTAAGCTTACCCCCCCCCCCCTCTTTCTCTCTACAAGATAATCGCTTCTATAAATCGTGCCAAGTAAAGCATGCTACATGAACAACTCTGAAATTCCCAATACCTTTGCCCATACATGCAGTAATATTAGCTTTTAAATGTATTTTTTTTTTTGCTAAAAGCACACGCTTCGGATATCGTTATTTGCGCTGGGAATAACCCTTTTCGATTTCTCTATCTCAAAGAGAATCTCTTTCGCGGTTGCCAAGTAAACCATATTTCATTTGAGATGTTTACCTCTGGCAATGTGACCTTTTGTGTTGCCGTGTCGTATTTTCGTTAATAATTAAATACAAGCACTTGTATTTCTAACAGATTTAGGCTGAGTAATCGCGTCTCAAGTCCCTTGAGCCTAACATACATCAATATGATTAAATTAGATCTCTTGATAATCGAAAAGTAAAATCTAATTTTCTTTAATTTTCGTGAATGATTCATGAATTTGTGTTTATCGAATAATTAATTCAATTAAAATTTGAATTTAAATTACTGTTTTAAAATATTAATTAACTGTTAAGTACCAACAACTGTTCATAATGCATGCGGACGATAACAAAACCGACCCTTTATATACCTTATAAATTTATACCATCCGATATACCAGTTTAGTTGCTTACTATATAGAGGCTTGTGGTCTATATTATATATACATGCTTAATTGCAGTCATTCACTATTTACGACTTTACTTATATATTTAGTTCTTCTTTGATGTTAGTGTAAACAATTTCTGTCTATAGGTATAATATATCGTTG
Organism: Patella ulyssiponensis; assembly: GCA_963678685.1. Taxonomy (NCBI): domain Eukaryota; kingdom Metazoa; phylum Mollusca; class Gastropoda; family Patellidae; genus Patella; species Patella ulyssiponensis. The sequence continues at coordinate 84,027,176 of OY783225.1, read as the reverse complement.
TATATTTTCATAAGCTACGAAAACACCAAGATGCGTATCTAAATTGCGTTTTGCTCGCACACCAGATGTGAAACTAAAACCCCAACACCACAAACCAGCCTGTACACCACAAGCCGTCGTTTCATGCTACGTTTAATCCATAGAAGATACACATTCGTTTTCCATATATAGAAAAACCGCCCCTCGCTCAATTATTCAAAACGAGGCCAAAGGGCATTATTAACTGATAAAGGCCGGTGACAAAGGGCTGTGTATAACAACGGTTAACCATTGAGTGCGTGACCACACATGAACCTTCTAGTATACCTACGAAACAAGTCCCTATGTTCATGTATACACCTTTATTGGTTCGCCTCTTTTTTTTGTTTTCACCAATGCACCCAATAACCGGGTTAAATACACAGAAGCACAGAGCCGTGTAGAAAATATCTAACCCGCAGATCTTCAACGTTAATGCATTCTATAGTATAGCCCTGGAAACATGCGCATCAGCAATAATTATGCGATACGTATGGTAATAGATATACGTGCATGCAATGTTGGATTTGAAACCGGGGGTTATATTGCTTTATCCTCCGGCTGTGACATGCTTATTGCGATAGCTCGCAGCTCACGGTACGATAATTGATGAGGTCACGTGACCCCACCTCCCATGCGGGTAAAGCTGTGTAAGATTTGTAGGTAAATTGTAGATAATACAACCAGTAAAATATTTACTTAATGGCCATTTTATCTGGGCTACAAATAATGCTATAGTGAATCGGAATGCAATAAAAAGCCATTCATTCAAATTGCTAACAAATGGGTAGGACTTAGAAAGATAGACAAGAAAATAAGTTTTATTCTGGTATATTATACTGCTAATGACATTCCCGTTCGTTGTGAAAAATTTCCAATGAGATATATCAGCATGAAAGATATATATTGTCGGGTATCTGTACTGGCCCGATATGAAATGAACAGTTCAAAATGCTGCACAAGTCTCCATCACAATAATTTCGGTATTCCGTACTCATTGACATCTAGAAAGAATATAACGGGGCAAAATCCCAATTCGAGAAATTCAGATTTATGAATAAAGAAAATGCATTTTGAATCACGATTTATGAAGAAAGAAAATGCATATTGAAGAAAATGCATCTTGAATCACGATATATGAAGAAAGAAAGCATCTTGAATCACGAAGTAAATATCTTTCTCACGCATTTATATAACTTAGCACAATAAAACTGATCAGTTCACAATTTGTTTTGAACGAGGAGTTACTTACCAATAGCATTTTAAACGTTTTCAGTACACATTTGATTAAAAACAGATTAACAAATAAACGTCCTGTTATCAATTACACTTGCTATACCGAAAAATATTAGTGAAAGTTTTTTTTTTACTGAGGAACTTAACTGTAATTTCAGAATGCAAAATATTTGTTGCTTTAATTTAAAACATGTTTTAAACCGCCTGGTGATAACTTGGGAGTATTTATTTTTCAAGTCGATTATCTGGCTTTAAAATGCATGAAGTATATTTTTAAATGAGATGTTTTATACACCATCTACGAAAGCAAATAAGTAGCATTGCTCTATAGGCATTGTCTTCGTACCATATTGTGTAAACTTTATACGTGAGCTGTGGACAATACACTGCCTTTTACGATATGGCAAATTAATTAAGTTAACATCTATGCACAAAAAATACTGGATTAATTCAGTGTCGTCTTTCACTTGGTTTGTTTATCCGTTGTCGTCATTAATAGAGACCTTTTAAGTAGAAATATTTGACTAATACGGTAGTCAAAATGCCTAAATTGAACAAGATCATATTTATGTAAAGAGATACCTTGAAGATAGTTCTATTGCTGATATGGCCTTTGGGGCCTGGCATTGTTTCAGAACTGGAATCGATGTTCCCAGGGTTTCAATATCTCCCATAAGCCCTTTAAGAAAGGAATGTGCCCGAAAGTTACATAGATATATTTAATCTTTCAGTGCCATTTAGCGATTGGGAAACACCTTAACAGAACACAGCTTTTATGGGAAACAATCACTAGTTTATTCTAAAAGCACGACGTTTCGACAAGTATGCTCTAATCGTTATCAAGCACAATTGTTCATACTTTTTGGCATAACCTTCATATAAAACAAATGTTTGGTTTTTTTATTGTTAAAAAGGATCATCATTGTCATTAATTATTCGCCTTTATAAACATATAAAATATGGGTTTTTTTAATTTGGCGAATGGGGGTGGGGGTTCACAATAACATGTCATATTTGTTATAACAAAACTGTAATTCTTACAAGAAGAAATCCAATATAACATTTTAAAATCCTTATCAAAACCAGTCTTCATATTATAAGATCCACCTAATATTTTACACTTGTTTCAGCTTATATATTTATAGTACCAGTCATTAAAGTGATATATCACCTTTAGTTTGACCAATAGACGCAGATTATATGCCTTGAATACCATATATACCATTCGGTATAACTACTCATCCATCAACCTTAAGGCAAATCACGGACGATAAAAATAGTTTACGACTGGGTAGAGTTTTACCTATGCTATTTGATATGGTAATCTGGTAGTAATGTTATGATGAAGTTGTTTCTGCATTAATGTACAGTAATAAACCACGCTACAAATACCGTTTATGCATCTACTAATACAAAGATATAGGAACTACTTCTTAGCTACGTGAACTTCGCAAACAAAGAGTGGTATCGGGCACTCTAAAACTACAAAGCATAACCCGTTTGGGCATTAATTTGGACCTATTTTTTATGACTTCGATGGCTTTGACCACGAATAGCGTTAATCCTAGTGACTTGCCAACAAAATAAGTTAGGTATGTGAACTCATTAAATAAGAAGTGGTACCGGCCAGTACTTATATGGTTAAACAAATGTTGAAAGACCGAAGGTACTGTGTATGATATTATCCGGACTCTTCTACTACCACTGGAATCTCCACCATTTGATATAAATACAACCAACATTTGTTAGCTCTGTGAACAAATGAAGATTGGTGTAACGGTGCACAGACAAAACATGAAATGACCGTTTTACTGACATGATCGAGACTCCTGATCGAATTCCATCATAAAAGCTGAAGTTCAATCGAAAAATAAGATAGAAGAAACAATGAGTAAATGCTGACAAAAGAACTATTTAATTGAGCACTACACGTTTAGCTATTGTCAAATACCAATCAATGTAATGTAATACAGATTACCGTTTTGCTCATATTATATGACGTAATGTTTTGAACCCGATTAAGGACATTGCTTTATTATTATTTACAAGGGGTTTTGATTTTTCATTATCATTTTATATTAATATCACGTCGTTTTATTTACTGCAAAATACAAAAATAAACAAAATGTACAAAACATAATAAATTGACTATAAGAATTCTTATGAAAATGAAATGAAATGGGGTTTAACGTCCTACTTTTCAGCATCGACTGGGTTAAAGAAGACGGTTATTCTTATTGAATCGCATGCACTCCCTATATGTCGTGGGGGTTGGGATGGCCTAGTGGTCTAGAGTGCCGCGCTTCGACCTCTAGCTGGCCGGTCACCTCTGGCTTGCGGCTGTGGTTTCAAGCCCTGGTGTAAGCGTATGTGGCATGGAGATAGGGGCGCCTTCTCAACCTCGTGGGTTTCCTCCGGGCACTCCGGTTTCCTCCCACGGCTAAAGATACCTACGCGCAAGCGAACTATTGAAATAAAATTTAAAAAAAACCGTATGTTAGTCCCGAAATGACCTGGTTGTGTTGAGTGGACGTTAAACCCCATTTCTCTCTCTCTCTCTCCCTATATGTCGTTGGAGATAAAATCTACCCCCAGTCAATTGGCAATGCAAATGGTGGCGCACTACTATCACCATTTTATATTCTCTCTCAGAATCGCATATCGTACCAGTGGCTACAGAATACATCATTATAACAAATATAATTCATTTTTGCAATAAGAGGAACCCATCAATTGAAGACCTCCTCGGTCCACGAACTTGTCAGAATACGCTATATGCCGTATTTGTCATCTGAACTTGACTGTCATTGAGTACGTTATATTGTAAAATTCATTGCAGCAGGGCTTTGATATCCATCTTTGTAATAGTTTATGTATACCATTGGAATTGGGCCACGTTATGGTCGTCATTTCATGCTTCCTGTGTATTGCAAAAATTGACATATTCAGAAATATATGTTATAGATATGAATGCATATTCTACACACCATATAGAAAATTGAAAAGATTGAATAAATACATTACCAAAAGTAGGGGTAAGTGAAATTGCCAAAACAAAACCCGCTATCGTCGGTGATTAGTAAAACCGAATTTGACCCACTATTGTGATATCGTTTAAATTTTAGATGTGATATTATGTAGAATATGCATATCCATGCCCGTAGCCAGGGGGTGGTAAGGGGGGGCAATGCCCCCCTGAAAAAATGTTTTGCCCCCCGGAAAGAAAATTTGCCAACCATAACTTTAAAATACTGTAAACTGTAACGGGTGTGCCCCTCCAAAAAACTTCACTGCCCCTCCGAAGCCAGCAAGTTGGCTACGGGCCTGTGCATATCCTTAACATAAAATAATACCAAGTACTAACAATCCAAACCATTAGACACAATTCGAAGTCCTAAAAAAAGGTATAGGCAAACAAGTGTAATTAGGAAATGGACTATCCGCCGTGTACAAAATAACAGAAGGTAAAATTTAATGGATACAAAAATACTGAGTTTAATTCGACGTTTAGCATTAAACTCAATAATTGTGTATCCATAAAATTGTGTTAATATTAATATGTTCAATTACTAAATGCCACTCAAAGAAGGTGTACAAAATACACGACAACCATTCCTTTTCGGTGATAAAAAGAACTGTTTTGTCAATATTTCAATTATCCATATTTTTTTCAATTTTTGAAATGATATGTAGAATATATCTATAACATAACGTTCATTGTCGGGGAGAGAGAGAGAGGTTGGGTTTAACGTCCACTCGACACAAACTAGGTCATTTCGGGACTAACATATGGTTTAATTTTATTTCGATATTTCGCTTGCGCGTAGGGGTCTTTACCAGTGGGAGGAAACCGGAGTGCCCGGAGGAAACCCACGAGGTTGAGAAGGCGCCCCTATCTCCATGCCACATACGGTCACACCAGGGATCGAAACCACATCCGCAAGCCAGAGGTGACCGGCCAGCTAGAGGGCGAAGCGCGGCACTCTAGACCACTAGGCCATCCCAACCCCCGTTTGGATACTATTGAGCGAGAAACGTTCTTGTCGGTGATGAGTGGGACACTGTATGACCGATAAAAATATAAAAGTCGTTTCCCATTTCTATGAATAAATGAATTATACAGACATAATCGAAATATCTTAACTAAAGATTTAATTTTAGGTTTTCTTTTAGGGTCAAATACGTAAATTGCACAGGGAGGCTAAGATCAACGCTTTCCGGTGTAAAAAAATGATTATGTAATAAAAAATCAACTTTTTACACAGTAATTGTTTTAAGACATTTATAGTTGGGCGTCGTTTATTTTCAAGTAATTTATTTCAGGGATGCCTTTTCTATTAAATGTAGTGACAACAGGTATCTATCTATACAGTTCAGCGCTTATAAAGTTTGGGAAGAACAAGGTTAGAAAAGATTTACTATCTCGTAAAACAGAATGAGCTTATAACGATGTCGTTTGATTTCAAGCAAGTGAACTTAAATGCAATTACATCAAGATTAAAGTATTAAAATATAATATTATGTTCGTCTTTAGTTCATTTATTCCAAATTATGTCATCTTAATTCAAACTATCATTTAGGGACCTTTACACAACAAAGCGACCGTCTCAAAACATTCATTCTAAACTAGGTCACAGTAATGGAAAAGGAAAGATTACAAAATATCTTTATTAACTAACAAACTCTAATCAACTGGGATGGAAATACTAAACTAATTAATAAGTACATTTTATAAGATGTAATGGAGATACTACATTAATTATAATAAGCACATTTGTATCAACTGGGATGAAAATAATACTAAACTACTATTTCATAAGCACATTTGTATCAGCTGGGATGGATATACCACTGAACTACTATTTAATTTTTACCAATGAGACTCGAATAACCACAAATTCGTAACTTGGCATTAATCATGATAGTACCGCTAAATTACAATTAATGAAAATATGAAGTATACTGTCTTGGTTTATATACTCCTAACTCGTCAAATTAACCAACCACATGTATTATAAAATCATAACGTATTAAAAGTGAAACAATTTATTAAATTTACTTACTTGCATGATTATCTAGCTTTAATATCATTTATCACACTACATTTTTATAATTATAAAGTGTACATTTTATATTATCAATAAACAGATGAATGTATGCAGCTAAAATGAATCGTATGTGAATAATATCTTATTTAAAGCAAGCTTTATATGGTGTTTTATTACAATTTTAATTGCATTGGGTATTACTATGTTTTTATGTCTTCTAGACTTACTATTCACTTGATTTAGCTTTTCGTTTTATGATTTGTTTGTCTTGGATTTATTCTAAGTATTTACTAATTATCACTGACATTAGCGTTTATTTTATTTTGTGTATACTGTTGATAAAAAATGATATATATTTGTTTTATAAAATTACTGAAATCCGATGCCGAGTGATAATGAGTATAATTGTAAGAAAAATGTTTTTAAATAATCCAGTGACATTAATAATACTAATATTAGTGGACGAATCTCGCTAATAACAGTTCTTGTCTTGCGTCATTGCACGCGCAGTAACCCGACATTACTCATTTCGTATTACCCTTGGTGAGTCATGCTTGGTTCCAGGAGGTCACGTGATTAATTTATGGAATATTGATGAAGTGAAGAAAAGGTTTGAAGGGAATTCCTTTGTTAAATAGAGTTGAAATTGATTTCTGTTCTACACCATTAAAAGCTTCCTCCATAACAAACACACTTCGTTATTTGGGGATTTTCTTAATAATTAATGGTATTAAAATAGAAATAAAAACATAGCTACGTTACTAGAAATAATTAATATCAATACTGAAATAGCTCCCCATAAAAGGAATCAAAACAGAAGGGGATAAAGATTTAAATAAATAAAGCTTTTAATTTGAATCAAATTATTGACTTCAGTTACTAACGTAGCATTGTATATAATATACGTATAAAGACTTACAGCTTAAGCACAATTCCCCCAGGAGATTTTATAATAAATAATGCCATTTCCCTTTCATATTTTTTTTCCAATTTTGTTTTGAAAGCGAGATCAAATTTAATGTTAATAAAATTAACTTGAAGAGGGTATGTTTCTATATTTATCCTGTTCGAAATTAATTTTATATTTCTAACACTAAAAAAATGATTATACATTAGTAATAGATCGTGCACGTTGTTTTCAGGCTTACAAGTGTAAAATAAAATCAATACATTTCTATATGAGAAACTTTAATTTCATTTTTTACCGTGGCTCTTTGTCAACTATCACATATCCAATTAACATCATATACATGTAACACTAATTACTGTTTTAGTCACGCTGCCTATGATAGACATTCCTAATATATAATAATAACCGAGAACGATTTCTCATACAGGCAAATAATATTTGTTTTCAAAACAAATCTTAGTTAAATTGGGATTTTTGACGTATTTCTATCGTAACTGCTAGTTTCAGAATCTATGAAATAACCAGATCCTATAAATCCTACAAATCGAAATATATTGGATTGGTCTAAGCAAAGTACAGTCATTAATGATTTAAACTTACACTCAATCATAGGGTTCAGTTACCTAGATTCATTATCGAGGCGCAATTAAAAATTAGCAAACGCAATAGGTTCAATTTGAAACAGGGATACTGCAAGGTTCAACAATAACACCATATCTTTTTAACCAATCAATAAATATATTTTAAAGTTATCTATTACTCATGGTCTGGTGGATAAAAGGCCAGTTATCTGTTATTCTTGGTAATTTGTTATCCGATCGAATCATATAAACAGGCTTGAATTTGAGTAAAAATGTAAAGACAAAATCTGCTTAAGAATTTCTTAAACCATGGTGCAGGAAAATAATTTAAATTCAGATTTTGCTGTTTATCAATGTACTAAGACTAAAATGAAGAAATATGAGTAATGTTAATGTAATTTAAGAATTATGAAATTCAAAATGCTGAAACGAGTACTGTGCATGTACTTAATTTCACGACTTATGATTGTGCATTTTGATAATAAAATTCCATAAAATATATATCTATTTATATCGTAGTTGAAGAAATTGATAGATATATCGTATTATAACGTCATATCATACCACCTGGCAATGTACATGAACCTTCGTTAAATATATTTTCTTAAATGTCATTTACGTTTTCTTGAACATATAATACCACTTTCCATCTAGCTATGGAGTTTTGTAATATTTCTGTATCCACTGTATAACAGCGCATTCTGAATTTTCTCTTCTTTTCTAATTCGATGTCATTAAAAGAAGAAAAATGTTTCAATTTATATCATCTCTAGATACATGTAGTTATATGTGTATATAATACGTACTATCATGAAATATATGAAATATAATATTGAAGTAGGTTAAGTGTAAGATACTGCTCCTTAATGCAAAACTATGCTGGAGAGTATTATGCAGGGGACATATTGTTATTGTTAATCTGTAAATCTCAGAGAAAAAAATAGTAAAGAAAATCAAAGATATGTTCAGCCATATCACCTTTGCGAAAGCGGACGTTAAATATCACTAGTTCACAGTATATAATTAACCAATTAATATAATGCATTAAGAATAAAGCACGTTTATTAACCGAAACACACAAAACGAAACAAAATAGAAAATAAATTAAAACTGTACGCATATCCCACTTTATGCACGGCAGCATAGATGTTTAATACAATGTAGTGACAGTCGTTTGGCTGTGGTCGTGAGGCATAAACCGTGCTGGTTTAATTAATAAACATTATTGACGATTTCGATTTTAATACTAGAAACTAAACTGTCACAACTTCCCGTATTCGATAGTTTAAAATCCGTTCATCTGTAAAGAGTAGTGACCTCTGGGCACGAGTTCAGAAAGCATTCTCAGACTTAAGTTGAGAATTTACTCAAAATTGTTTGCCTTATTTTAACTAAAATAAAACCCTTTGTAAAACTTTTGTTGTTTTAATGTACCAAATACATCCAAAAATAAACTCTGTGCAATGATTTGTGTTTCTGGATCAAAGATATTTCTCATAAACACTGATTGAAAGTTGAATAAATTCTGAGAATGCTTTGTGAACTCGGGGCCAGGCCTCACTTATAACTAAAGTATATTTAGACCCAATAACATTCTGATAACTTACTAAAAATAACATAAAAAGCTTCGAACTTTGACTTTTAATTTGAAAGGTACTAACGTTTGATCTTTTCCCAGTGAGCTTAAATGGATCTCTGACGACGTCGACGACTTGTATGCCAAAATTGTCCTGATATTTCTTGTCAATATTATTTTTAAAGAAAAAATTGCCTAACATAAAAAGTTAGTAATATATATATAAAAACTGCTCCGCATTGTTATCTCTAAAGATTAAACTACTTTACAGATATGCACCTTCAGCTGGAGATAATGTGAACTCCAGACCACATGGTGTATCGTGTGGTAATTTGGGAAGCTGATAATAACACAAACTGCGACCTGAACCAGAAAGTATGAATAATGTGCCAAGGGGTAATTGATAAGTATAATTGTTTAATTGATAAGATATATGAGAGTAGAAGGGTGTTTGGGGTCTCAGGGGAATGGGTTGTTTTGGGGTTTTTTTTGTAAACGGTGACCATGAAACCATTTCCAAGCAAACGAGGTCACTATTGTGCATTTTGTTTTAATGTAGACTGTAAACACGCTTTTATATTAAATATTTCAGATTTTCTATGAATTTGTTATTGGCACACATAAAAGGGTCCCAGCATTCCTTGGATGCCCAGTTAAAATAAAATCCAATAATCTATTACTCGATTTTATCCCGTTTGTTTGTTTGATCTTGTGCTTAAGACTACCGGTTTATGTACCCCCCCCCCCGTATTCCAATGGTATGTCGTTTCTATGACCCGTGGGTTTTTCTCCGTGTTCAGCCGTTTCCTCCGGCTGCTACAAGTGCTTGTGTTTCAATGATATAAGGGTGTACAATCTTAGTCCCGAAATGGTCTTCAGTCTACACATCACAGATTATAAATTGCATTTTCACTCGTCTGTAAACTAGAAATCATGCGATCTGTATTTCATAAATTTCAGTATTTATACTTATTTCCTATTTAACATAATACATTTCTTGCAGTTACCCGAACCATTTTTTCTAGAAATGCACTAAATACAAACTTTGAGTTTTATGTGATAGGTAGTTGCAGAACAGGGGCGAAAGTACGATTTGTAATCTATGGGTATGTACACTCTAGTCCCCCCCCACCCCCAGTCTCTGTCTTTTATATCTGAATTCCCCATTTATGCGAAATACTTCGGGAGGTTGAGAGTTATTGAGTTGTTATTATGTATTTTTATAAATAAATAAAATTGTTTGTTTAAATAAACCGTATTTTTTTTATACATGCACTAGAATGAACTGCCTTAAATTAAACTCCATGTGACCTTCCACATCATATTTTTATCAACAAAAAAGATTTGTGATAACATACTGCGTGTGTTATAAATTGAGTATATAGCATAATGTATGCTCCGTATATATCTACAGCTATATATACAATATTTCTTATGGATGGTTCAATGACCTATTTTACACTTTTAACTTGTCGACAATAATGTCGGAATTTTGGCCCCGTGCCGATTTCGCTCATGTTTTGTAAACTATACCGTTACTCTATCTCTACCGCTAGGTGGCGTCCTGCCAAAAACAATACAACTTTGTTTTTTTTTACTACGTTATTTGAAATCTCGCCAGTTCACGCGATATCATATGAGTTTTATTTATCAGCGTGTTGGTCCTGCGTTAAAAAATAAGTTATTTTTCAGACCAGAACGACTGTATGATCCTCTGCCAATACTTAGACTACACTCACTTTCAATTTACTAGGAAATATCCTCTTGTCCCTATTGTTAACAATGTATTGATAGTGAAAGTTATTTATACAAAATTTTTTGGCGAAATCAGAAACAGGCCTCGTCTTATCTGGTTCAATTACGTTTTTATCCAAACAAAAAAGAAAGAGCTCTCTAAAATAAGAAGTAACATACTGATTATTTGTTACAAGATTTCCTGTTCTAAGTAAATTTCTCCTTGAACTCTTACGCAAAGACCCAACTGTAAAAAAGTCAATTCGTGCTCTCAAGAGCTCAAATTCGATTGTTGAAGAAACATTAAAACCATGACATTTTACGGTCATTTTCATTTTGCATAAAGGCCTGCACACACCAAAGACTCTTGGGCACCATAAGTTCGCTGAAAATTAAACAGACCGCCAGATTATCTCCGGTCGGCGATTCATCCAAAGCGACATATTTTTCGATGGGATTTTCACACAGGTTCCCTTCCCTCCCCGAAACAACTTAGAGCACATCGGAAACGATGTCAAAGAGGCCCGCGGGGGAATGGGGGGGGGGCGGCGTTCAAAAAGATGTAGAATTCTTAGTATACAAACAATAATTCAAAAATTCGACCATCTTGCTAAAGGTTGGTTTACCAGTTTTTGATCAGAATGTGACTAACCCATGTTAGGCTTTGCCAAGAAGTTTTGCAAAAAATGTTGGCACACTCCACAAATCCTAATGCCCTTAAGATGGGAAATCTGACTGAACAGTGTCAATGAGGTGTGCGATTCCTTGGACTTTTGTAAAATGCACCAAGGGGCCCGCAACAGTTATAAAATGTTGGAAACCAGTCTTTTAGTTGATGATATATACGTGAATGAAAAATACAATGCATACACAAATAAAGCCGTGGAAAAAAAATTCCCAAAGCAGAAGAAATCATCAAGGCTCTTACATGCAATCATGGTCAATAAAACATTACCTCAACGTCATAAATTTCCGACTTAGTCTCTCTGGGCTCTGTTGCCATAATTAAAACAATACCCACACAGCCGATCGTTTACGGAATTCGCCTTGAGTGTAGTTTATGCTTACTAAAGCAGTTTTTAGATGTTCACATCTTGTAATTACAAGTTATATTTAAATTCATATATTCAGTTATTTATGGCCCTTGGCGTATTTACATCAACGTGTCACAAACTGGGAGTTTAAAAAAACAAAAACTGTATTATATTCCGTGTTTAATTTAAGATGAACAGGTGTTCTACTCGTTATATAACAATAGTTCGAACTAATAATTCTCAGGTGTCTCTATAAACATAGTTAAAGTACATTATATTTTTCTATACGCACGTATTTTAAATTAGCAGTAAGTCTGCGCCAGCCAGAATAATTTGTCGGTCATTATCCTACTCATGGTTGAATATGCATATTGATGTAGATATTCGAACGGTTTGGGCTGAGGTAGTGGCAATTCGACTTACGAAGTTTGATTGTATCTGTCTATATTGTCACTTAGTAAACAAACTCATTTTGGTAGCCTGTATTTAGAATTTTAATTTGAAAAATGTGGAGGATTTGTAAGGTTTACTACGTTTGTAGGTGACCATAAGGTGCTTTAACTACGCAAATACTAGACGTGATCAGGTTTTATAAATTGATGAACATATCGTTACTTTAATATGATGGAAAATGAGTGTGCTATACTGTAATCTATTTTAATCTAGGCCTAATTTAAAATAAGGGGGGGGGGCTGTATTTTATATTTAAAGTAATTTATAATTAATACAACGTAAGCTATTTTAATGCAATGCAAACTTGATGTAATTAAATGAAAAAAAGGAATGTACATGTAATGTAATTTATTATAATGTAATGTAATATTTAACCACAAAAGCCGAGCCTGTTGTCTTACTTTCATGATATTATCTTGTCGATTTCACTTACCCATAATTTTGTTAAATTTACGATATGCTTTGTAGAATGTGCATCATATCTTTCGGTCACCCTTTGCATGCTATTGACAAAAAACGCCCTCGGTGGTCATAGTCCGTGATAAGTAGGATGGCGATTATAAGATAGGATGGCGATTATAAGATTATATTATATTATCACATTCCAGTCATTCGCCGACATTTGAATAAATCTGCATAGTATAATTAACGAATGAAATAAGGGTTTAACGTCCTACTGTAATTAAATCCATTAACTAGTTTTTATAAAAAAGAAACCTGAATACGAGGTGGCAATATTTTGTTACAAATTCATGGAGGGTATATAGGGTTACGTATTTCAGTCAACAATAAATAATTTAAGAATTTACAACGAAAATACAAACAAAAGAAATGCCGAGCCTTCGTTTTTAAGTGTTTATTATAATAGCTAATTGAACTAAAAAAAACTCACTTCCCACAGAAACATATAATTATTGTGTATAAATGTTTTATGTCGTGGTAGAAAGTTAATAATGTTTTATATTGCGTCAAGCTGATGACAGGTGGTAGATTGATGTGCTTATCTTTACGCTGTTTGCTTTCACCAAAAATTAATTTCTAGCCGAACGTTACAACAATCAGTTGCACGAATTTCATTTCATGTTGGCGTTTTAAATCGTTATTATTTCACCTTCAGCTTTTTTAGTATTTTCACCTCGTCAGTGATGCAGGGCGGAGGGCCTGACAAGGACAGTTATCTAGTCGTTCGGATGGGACGAAAACCGAGGCCCCTTGTACACATTGGCGTGCACGTGAAAGATCCCTTGGAATTCGATATAAGTGTAGGCTGTTGCGCCGCTGTCTGGGCAAAATTTCCCTCATGGCACACTGTAAGGCGTATGACTGTCTTCATTAACCCAGTATAGGGGCAGAAAAGTAGGACGTTAAACCACATTTCGTTTCGTTTTAGTATTTTTTTTGTTTTTGTACATGTATTTGTGATCTTATCAAGAGAACTGGGTGAATTTTTAAGTCGAATTAGAAATTGGGGTTGTTACACGTATCCACAGGCAATGGTATTAAGATATCATCGAATTTCACCTTACCTAAAGTAAAAAAAACCCAAACAACTGGATTATATGAACAGTAAATATCGAACAAGAGCATTAAAATAAGATGTAATGCTTGAGGGTATATAATTTCAAGAATTAAAGTGTGTTTGTTACATTAAATATATATATCTATATATGCTACAATATAAGGGAGGGAAATGGGGTTTAACGTCCACTCGACACAAACCAGGCCATATGGTTTAATTTTAATTCAATAATTCGCTTGCGCGTAGGGGTCTTTAGCAGTGGGAGGAAACCGGAGTGCCCGGAGGAAACCCACGAGGTTGAGCTACAATATGAAGCCGCAAGAGCGAACCAAAGATAACAACTTTTGAGAAGTTGATTGCGAAAGAAGTAATTATTTTTTAAAGCGTAACAGAACAAGGGAATTGCGATGGCAACCACTATATAGCATAACAATATATAACAGCGTCTTTAGAATATACAGTAATGTTTAAATACATAATAAAAAACGTTAGCAATATCTAACGACGTTTTATACACACTGAAAATACATTTAGAATATCTGACGACGTTTAATATATAATACAAATACGTTTAGAATGTCCAGACACTTTTAATATAATATAATAAAAATACGTTTAGAATATCCAAAAACGTTTAATGCATAATAAAAATACGCTTAGAATATCTAACCGGCTTTAAAAAAGAAGCTAAGAATAGCTAACAACCTTTAATACAACATAATTAAAATACGTTTGAAATATCTAACCACGTTTAATAATGAAAATACGTTTACAATAGCAAACAACTGTTAATAATGAAAATGGTTTCAGAATATCTAACAACCTTTAATACATAATCAAACTACGCTTAGAATATCTAACAACGTTTAATATATAATGGAAATATGTTTGGACTATCTAAAAACGTTTAATACATCATGGAAATGCATATATAATACACAACGCTTGAAATAATACATTTAGTATGTCCAACAAGGTAAAATAAAAGCTATTCTATGATTAAATACTCCAAACCATAAAATATTATCTGTTAAAGTGGCAATTTCATATTTTTAAGTTATATTTTTAAAATATATTAAAATAAAGCCTTAAAATAGATGGTATCTATAAACAGTCCTACCTTGTCAAAGAATAATCATATAATTCACTATTGCAAGTTGAGAAATTGGCAAAAATATCACTTTCAACATTAAATTCAAACGTTTGAAGATAGCTATTGCATGGTGGGAATGGGAAAACAATTGTGTTATTATTTTCGATGTGAAAGATGTTTCAGTGTGGAAAATAATGCCTATGATTGTATAATAGTGAGTTGACAACCTATTGAGCAAAAGACGTAGAAATAAATATGTTTTGACTTTCTTGAAAAATATGAAATTCCCGCTTTAAGAATTACCCCAATTAGGGATTTTGACAACCACGTAATGCAATAAACACAAAAAGTGATCTTTCGATGGCTCATGTTTGGGCAACGAAATATTAAACTGAAGGGTATTATAAAAGAGATTTATATTCAAATCTATACTCAATTTTATGAACATATCATTGATTGAGCGGATACTAGTAAAATTAAAATCATAGGTATCATCAAACATTCTTTAAATTTAATTCGACCATCAAAATGAAGCTCATGATATAATAATATACAGGCTATGTTTCTACGTTGCTTTCATTCTTTCGTGGGATGCAAAGATATCTGTTTAAGTACCAATATTTTGGATTTGAAACGTGAATAAAGCAGAAAGACAACCACCTCTTTAAATCGTACTATAGATTCGAAATTCCCTAATTTTGACAACGGCTATATACTTGATATTACCCACTGTCACTATAGAAAGGGTCAATATGTGATTACCATTATATTCCTACAAATAAGACATATAGGGTAGGAATTAGTCATTAAAAAGATCCAAACGATAAATTTAGATGATTGTTAGAAATCATATTCGGAAGTTTTAAGATTGCAAGAGAATAGAACGTAACGGGTATGTCTGTGTGTAAATCGAGCTAATAGATTATTCATACAAAACGTGAAATCTCGTAAAAATGCCGCGTACCGCTGTCACCCCCTTGTACAAAAGGATCTTTCCTGACGAGTGTCGTAATTAGCTTATATTTTAGTATTTCCCCATGTCAAAGTTTTATGATGATTCCAGTTGTTCAGTAAATACTTTTTTAACGTGGGTTCAGTAGTCCGCGGGTTTACTAGTCAGCCGCTATAAAAATACTATAAATATGGATATTAATAAACCTAGCCCAACCCTAATCCTAAGTGCACCACTATAAGAAATACTATAAATATGGGCATTAATAAACGTAACCCTATAGGTGCACTAGTGTGCCACTATAAGAAATAATATAAACATGGGCATTAATAAACATAACCCTAGGTGCACTAGTGTGCCACTATAAGAAATAATATAAATATGGGCATCAATAAACCTAACCCTAGGTGCACTAGTGTGCCACTATAAGAAATACTATAAATATGGGCATCAATAAACCTAACCCTAACCCAACCCTAATAATAGATATCGGTGGACAATTAATGAACCCTAACCTTAACTCAACCCTAATCCTAATAATAGATATCGGTGGACTAGTCAACCCGCGGACTAGCGAGCATTCCCTCCTCTTTTATGATTTGAAATATTTATTTGTACAATGGATCGTATTTTACCGAGGCAATATTAATTATCAGTATTATTTGGCATGGCTAAAAACAATGTTCAATACATAAAGAAAAGACATTTAGACTACACAACAACTTTGGACCATACGTAAAGAATACCGAACAACGTTTAGCATATAATGAAAATACATTAAAATATTCAACAAGGAAATATGTTTAAAATATCTAACAACGTTTAACATATCATGGAAGTACGTTTGGAATACTCAACAACGTTTAATACACAATAAAAATACGTTTAGAATATCTAACAACATTTAACATATAATGGACGTACTTAAGAATATAATATCCAACAACCTTTAACACACCTTTAACTCATAATAAACATACGTTTAGAATACACAATATTTAATACATAATGAATAGAGAATATCCAACAACGTTCAATACATAAATACGTTTGGAATACTGAATATAGCGAATATCCATCAACGTTTAATACACAATGAAAATACATTAAGAAAATATACACAACGTTTAAAACAATACCAGCGTATTGAAACGCGTTCAGAATATATGAAACAATACATTAACACATCCTGAACCAACATTTTGTACAACAGCGTTTAAAATATCAACGTTTAAAGGGAAGCGTAACACATTTCTCTCCATATGTTATCTAAATATTTAAAAGAGCGTGCAAAACCTAACATAAATACAAGAACACTTAAAATCTAAGAACAAGTAGGCTTCAGGTTCACGGAAAGATCGCTAAAATAGTACACTCCAACTCGAGCGTCTCAGCGTAACAGTAACATCTAAAATATGCACACTTAAACACGTCTAAATATAAACACCAGAATAGGCGAAAATCTATTTTAAAGCTTCACAAACCACATGGTCTATTAAAAAAAATTAGAAATCACAAATTGAGCTAACATATTCGGCCTGTTAGTACAATTGCCATAGAATTGATCCATTGGAATATTTTGTATTTATTTTTAGAAATAGCACACGTGATCGAATAATAAGTATTACGCTCTATATTTGAGTTGTATAGCGGCAGCTTAATACTTTAAAGGCAATCAAAACATTCAGCGCCAGATGAAATAAGTTCGGCTAGAATATATAAACCTGATCATGTGCATGCATGCAAAATCACAAAACAGTTTAGAAACACCAGTTCAAAGAGTGGAATATTACTTACTTATGTAAGATCTAAATATATACCTTTTTTGTAATTCAAATGTTACATAAATCATGAAATTTATTAGTCCATAATGAACTCTCTAGACTATCGCATGGCCTTGATAATCAATGAATTAGAAAACTCCCGCTGTTGAATGATTTAACGTTAACATGGATGTTTAGACTTGTTTATTATCGTAGCAATGGTACTCAGCAATTTCAAATGCTCATAACTTTCGTTCAGAATAGTAATTTGACTGAAATTTGAAATCTGTTGTTTTTTCTTTGTCTATTTTTTAACTACTACATTTCCTAGCAAAATTCATACATCGTTAATTTTAGAATCAAAATATCCTAATGATTAATCTCGAGTAACAGGTGACTGAAAGTATACTAAACATACTAAATTACAAGAACGTCTAAAAATTCATTGCATAGAGTGTCTAAACTCAAACAAGAATGTGAAAATAGGCTATTCTCTTTTTTGAAATCTAAAAAAATGTATATTGCAGGTTTAGAGATTGCGTATAATGCCAAGGCAAAATAAAGAGGCAGACTAAAATTGGACATGGGGCCAATAATGAAATAAGCAAGTTAACTATTACAGAACATCAATAATTATGCCCGTCGTTGCTATTTCAGTGCATGCATTATTTCATGCGATGCCAGGCATCGCAGTTTGACTCTGTGCCATTGCACTCGGTTCACTGGATATTAGTCTTGTTTAAATTAGGCCTTTATATTGGATATATTGGTGGTCTTCTTTACATTAAGACATCAAAGTGTCTTGGAATTCTGATTTAAACCGCTGTAATTGGCTATAATATCAATATACAAGCAAAAACATATTGTCATTGGCTAAATGAGAGATCAGAAACTTGTTAAGATCAGGTTAGACCTTTATATTGTAGTGTAAATGTAAGCGACAAAACACAAAACAACGAAAAGGAAACGAAAGTAAAGTTTGATTTTCAGTAGACTATTTGTATATTATACGCGAGTGAACCGAATGGGTTATGTATCTATTTTATTCGGTTTATTACTTCCATCTGACAGCTATTTCATAACAGTGAACTACTATACATTAATAATTAATCTCCGAGTCGTCGTGTAAAACGCCTGCTACTTGTATCACTGAGCGTAGTTATTTGATAATTATTTATTTTGGATCGCGAAATATATTTTTAAAGCGTATTCTGTAAAGTATTCCAATCTAATTTAAAAATGTGAAAGTATACGATATATTATATATATAAAATAACTGCTATCACAAATAAAAAAAAGAAAATCATTCAATGGGTACCTGTCATATTCAAATAAAACAAAATGTGCAAAAAATATTACTAGAAGGAATTAATGACCAAACATGGTTACAAGATACCTGAAATGAAAAAATGAAAAAAACCCGAGTCCTTCTTGTCACCGAGAAGAACCGACAAGAGCAAGCTTTTTTTTAAGTCAAGTATTGCAGAAAGTGACCAACAGGGACAGATATGTAACTGATGTAAAAATTCTTCACATAAATAATTTTATAAACATTTATGGATGTCGGCAATTAGAAGCATCGGTAAAAGTTAACGAAACTCAATTGTTAGAACGCTTGAAATACGTCGACTTCAGTGTTACATTTATAATATTTTTGGAAATTACCCTATTTCATTTCTTGATTATAATACATTAAACTAAATAATACCATCTCGAAAAATGAAATCAAACCATTTCAAATATCGCGCTAAATATTGAAAAGTGAATTCCGTGTTCCTCTGGTTTTCGATGCGGTCGGTGAAGTGTAATACTCTAAAATTAACTTTCCTTCAAAAATACCCATATATTTTTTTTCATATCGTAAATGACATTTGATGAATTTATAAGATATTTTATCTACAGATCCTAAAAATAAAGTTGATCAAATTAAGATACCCTCTACACGCTGATCGACAGAATAAATGTTCTCAATGCTAAACACGTATAATATTTGAGAAAAGTATACTAGCAGCATTAGCTTGTCGCTGATATTTGTATACAGTTTTAATTTAGCTATGTGAAACGGGAAGGGATATCAGCTAATCCTGCAGAAATATAAGCCTACTTAGCCTCGTGTACTCTTCCCTGTACTAGATATATCCATTTTGTAAGACCGAATTCGTGTTTTCCAAAAATTAAAATAGGCAAATGTAAATATTGTTTCCTTAGGATTGCGCATTTGAAAGGTTTCGACAATTTCGGACGAAAAAGAAACTATATTCTTTGGCCAATCGGCGATTTAATTACCAATAGTTGATTCATATCCAATAGAATCTTATGTTGGAATGGTGGCCAGTACGTTAGGATTCTTTTTTAAGCTCAGACTGTAAAAATTGACAGCCACGAAAAAATTGTGTGAAATTAAAAGTCGTTTACTGTACAATGTGTTCTATGCGAACATAGGGAAATAGTATGGAGAAGAATTTATAATTAATAGCTCAATAATAAAATGAAAAAATTATTGTAAATTAAGTGCTTTTTATCCAATGAGCAAAATTGAATTAATAATAAAGAATTAATAAACACAACGTTTTATGCGTGGTATGGCATATTTTAGAAAAGAAAAAAAAAGCACCAGCAACAAACGGCAGCATCTTGTTAGGGGTTGGGGATAGGGGTAACATTACCTCTCGTTGTGTTTATACTATAAGAATTGTAACAGCTAAAACAAATAATAATGTTTGACTAATAAACCGCATAAAAACGCCTTAGAAATAAAAATATAAAAATAATAGCAGTTTCGAGAGTTTTTTTGGTTACGGATAAACTATTTCCATTTTTATATTAGTTCTAGTGTGAAATATTTATGTCATCACCATTAACAATTTAAAAACAGCCGTTACATGTTTTTCAATTGATGTAATTGATTATAAAGCTGTAGAACTTAGGGTCCTATTATAGCCCTGTACCGCGAAAAGAATTTTCCCGTGAAATTTATTCCGATTTTAATTAAAAGTGATAAAAGATGAGTGCTTCCTCATTTTCTAAAATAATAATGTATATTTGTAAAGCGCCAATCCATCCACAAATGCATTCCGTGTTGTAATGGATTGTAATCAAATAAATAAATTGGATATTAAATTATGCATTTTTGGATTCTGGTTGGCAAATATTGTTGATATAAATAAAACATGGTACATATTAATATAGGATAGTTTCCTTTGTGAAATAGACGAAATACGAAACTGATGTCTTCCGGGAATAAAATTAAGGAACATCTCCTTTTAAATACATAAAAAATGCCCCTTAATAAAGCCATAACTCACAGTAAAGGGATATTTTATCTTTGAATGATAATACTTAATGCGTCTCGAGAAGGTCAGAAATCTTCACATATCTTTGAATTTCCTGATCGCCGTTCGTCATAGATATAACTTATGATTTATGGTGATACGTTTAACGTTCCCTTGTAATGGAAAAGATGTCTAAAGCACATGCTTCCGATACGTTAAAATCTTTAGAATAAACACTATATCACTTTATCACTGTAATTCTATAATGCTACATATTTTAAAATAAATTAAGCTATAATTGAAAATGATTATAGTTTGGCCAATAGAAAACGAACAAAACTCCACAAATATCATTAATTTACACACTAAACCATTTCCCTAATGTGTAGAAATCTGTGAATTTATGTAGTTGTACTGGATGAACAGAAGACATTGATAATTTTGTCGAAATTTATAAAAAAAAATCACCATAACTTCGGGATAATGTTAACGTTTAAATTAAAAACAGAAAGGAAATACTCTCATATTGCCTAGAATACCGCATGTTGTTTTGCTTTTCCAAATCGAAGTAGAAAAATAAAATTTGAACATTTTTGGACACGTTGAAGGTAATTTCCTTTATTATTTTTTTTTACAGCGGGAAGAGTACCTTTAAGTTGGTATCATGTTTTAGTTACGATTTAGAAGGAAGGAATTCATAAAACTAGACAGTGGAAACCATTAAAAGATTGGGTAAACAAAGTTGGACCCATGTTGACATTGGAGTTTTTGTGAGTTAAAATGGCGAGGTTTATCTGAAGTCTCGTCGTCCCTTTTCTATTTATTATTTGGTCCAAGTAAATTAGATAAGACGACAATGGTCGGGCGATAAGGTGACAATTTATGATCCGCCGTTTCGTATAATAGGGTATATTGGTCTTATAAATATTTAAACATCACTGTAATAAAAATTACAAAATCCTTTTGAGGCAAAAAGAATTACAACAAAAGTATGCCACACTATCACTAAAGCAGATGAAAAGATATAAATAAGATTTATAAAAAAAAAATATTTTATTTTGAGACGACCCCTTCACTATTTTTTTCAAAATCAAAGTTTGAAAACGTTAAAATTTGGACTATGGTTTTTGTCATTATTAAATTTTTATGTATATATATCCTATTCTTCTAGAAATATTAAACTATAGTATAGTCTATTTCATAAGTGTGTGCATATAACACTTTGCCATAGAATTATAATGTCATATTTATTTATATCACCGGAAATCTCATGAATTTTTTGAGAAAAAAATAAATGAATAAGAGGAAATATCCTTATTTTTGACCACAAAACTTGTTTTGTATTTTTATTGTGAAAACGTGCTGTGACACGAATATGTAATGTTATTGACATTGCAGTGGGCTATAAAGTTTATCGTTAAATAGACATGTAATGCATTAAAGTATAATGAATTTGAATACGTAATGCATTTCATGTTATAGCGTGTTAAATTCTGTTCGTCACAGTACATCCCGTAACGCACCACGTTCATGTCTTCAAATAAAGGAACAAAAAAACCTTTGACCTAGAAAAAACCAGAAGCGCGGTATTTTTTTTTCCTTTCTTGCTATTTAATTTTATCGGCTGCTGGCGAGGAGGCCGTCTGCGAAGCCAGAACCAGCGAAATCTCGAAATCGTTCTTCATTGTTCAGCCACTGGTCGACATGTTTACTCGTTCCTGGGTTTTAACCAATCAAATTGTTTCTACTAACCAGCGACGCGTTTATTCTTTACGCTGATTGGTCAAACCGTGTCGAGTCTATAAATAACGCCTCGAGTAAATAATACCGGCTGGCTGAATGACAGGTCACGTGATTTCTTCGATTTCCACTGCAAGGGGGACAAAAATAAGTCGCGGATTTTAGCAGATATTGGATAAATAAGGACGTGTAGAATGTGCACAGTAAGTAGAACACATTTTAAATATTTTCATACATTTAAATTCGTCTGCTTTTGGCGTAACAGCGTCCAGAAACGGCGCCGTACGAGGTTGAAGTCTGACCACTGTGAAATCAAAAACAACAAAATATCCAAAATGGCGACTGAAGAGCCAGTGAACAGAATTTACCGACGTAATTTGTTGTTGGGCGAACAGTCTGTTCGTTGGCGTCAGCTGCAAATCTATTAATAGACAAAATCCTGAATATATGACCCAAGTCTGGATATTGTTGGCAAGATAGGAATTTAAAAATTTTGCTGGTGGTTTTTATTTATCGTAAATATTGTGCGCACGATTGGGTTATATGGCTAATGGTATTGTTATAAGGCTATTGATGTGGTAGCGAGCTGGGGGGCTCATTCACTCGTGAGTTCCGAGTCGATCCAATTTGACATCACGTCGATAGCTAACTACTGACTTGGCTATGTCGAGTTGAGGTCAGTTCTATTCAGGCATATAGACCAACACCGTCCATCATTACTTTAAATTAAATAAGTAGATGTCTGAAGATGTAGCAAGCCACGGTCAACCACCAACTATAATTAGGTGGATTTCGTAGTTCGTGATTTATGATATAGTCAGCTACCTAATTACATAGCTGTAACCCCGATCTTATCTGTTCGTCACAAACACGATGTCACGCAACACAGTTTCTGAAAAAAAGTTATCCTCGTAACGTATCTCAAAATTTCAAGCATTAAACAAATAAATAACGACTTGGGTTTTGACGTGTTACGTCATTCACAGACATTATGCAAATTCTGGTATGTAACCACGGTGATGTATTTCGACATTTATATATATTCCATTGTCACATGACACAACAACATTGACATGACCCCATGGGGTTCTCCGGTTGTCGACTTTGTACCTCACACGTAACACGTTTGTGGTGAATAACTTTTGTAAAAAAAAAACAAAAAAAAAAACATCTTTATATGTCGATGTGTTGTGCATCGCCATTCATTTCCTGTGCAAACAATACTTTACATGTCTTGTGTATGTTTATCTGTTTAGATTTAGTACGTTGTTATTTTTGGTTTGACTTTAAAAAAAAAGGGTTATCCCATTTTTTATGATGTATTTCTCGCAAGTCTGCTTGGTTAGATAACGTCGGCGCACGTAAACACTTAAAAGTGTTATAATCCTCGACACGTCATTATTATAATGCGGTTTAATTACGTCACACGTGTTATTATAACGTTTTGAATGTGGATATAATCGGCAAGTATGGATTATAAGACTGTCATAGTTTCTCGAGAGTAACGCACACATATTTTACGCTCAAATAGCAGGGGTTACGTCATAAATATGCATACAATGCTAAGTCACTAAATAAATATTTAAATTTAATAACTAAACCGAAGGCTAGGGCCTGTGGAGGAACACAGCGATATCGAAACGTTGTATAACCCAAGAAATTCTGTCCGTCCTCACCGACGGATATATGTCGTCAATTTCACCCCGTGCCAAAAATCAAGATTATTTTGAAACTAAACAGACAGTTATTTTAATATTTGTCAGCATTGTTTTGTCTGTGGCGTTGTATATTTTCCTTGTGCATGTCAAGCAATACAGACACTTCTTATTCTATAATCCACGGCACGTGCGTTTACTGATTAATTAAAAGAACGATATCGATTATTTTTATAGATACTTTTATTTAATGTGTCACATTTATACTTCAATATACTATTAATATACGGTTTTTGATGTACAGTGTGAACGCTCTTTGAAATGTGATAACTTTTAATATTCATATACTTATATACAGTCAGTTTTTACAGCAACAACAACAATAGTTCATCTAGAATCCCGATGAATAAAATTTTCGTATATGATTTAGGGGTGTTGTAACTTCATAGCAATAATTATGACAAACGATACGCTATCATATCCGTAGTCCAAAAGTCAAACGCGTCTGTATTGAATACATTATGCTAGTCACATTATTCCCATAACCATGAATTAAAGAATCATGTTACTAAAAATAACTATGATATATTTCTTAGAAATACTGGTGTTGTGTACTGACCAGTGACGTAAAAGCGTATTTTCAGAATACATGACGTAATACAGATAGTTCAGTGTTACAAAACTGTCATTTTGTTTTTGGACAAATGAGAGAAAAACACCGAGCGTGTGCAATCTAATTAGAGTTCTTGTCCTGGAAAATGAAAAATATCGGAAAATCGAAGACAGACAATTTGGTAATTTTGTTCCACCAATGAAAAGCGTAGTCAGTGATACGTCACTTGCCCCCTTTTTACGTGTGATGTCAATTTATCAGCGCGAGTCGGTCGGTGAATAAATACTTGAATAACCCTTGGCTGATGTACTCCGTGAGTTCACAGACCGGCTTATTTCATTATATCATCCGGACCGCGATACTCGAAGAAAATGATTAGGAAATGGACGGTCCCATGGCGTCGTATACTAATCACAGAGCCGCTCAGTTTTACATACGTCGTTTGGTCGGAAGCAGTAAAGGCACGAAAATCAATTTTTCTTTCTGTTGAAGTCAATGAAGATTTACAATCTACGCCTTGGAACCAAAGAGACTTATTTAGTATATTCAACATGGATCATAGGATGTGCAGGAATAGATTTAACTAGAAAATACCCGCTATTCTTTACTGTTTATAATGAAAGCAGACAGACTGGATATGACCCCATAATTTTTAAAGAAAACGTACACGAATCTAGATAATCTTTATGACTTTTGAAAATAAAAAAAATTCAATGCTGTCGACGAAACATGTGAAAAGGTTCCTAATCGTTAACCAGTAAGTAGTACGGGAAATAACGTACAATGAATGCACTTTTACTGTAAGAAAATACAGTATGGCGACAGAGACCAGCACGGAAACAAGACGGATACTGAAATTTCTACATCGTAATATGATGATAAAGTACCATATCGGTTGAACATTCCAAATACAAAATCTTTAAAATTGTCATCAATACTTACGTTAAGCATTTTTAAACTATACATGCACGCCCATTGACGTCATTTAATTCATAAAAAAGTTTAAATTGATGCTAAAGTAATTAATTACTAATCAGCTATCTCATATTGCAATTAATGGGAATTTTTATTCTTATGACGTACGTAACAAGCATCTGCGTCAAAAGCATCCATATTCTCTTTGAATGAAAAATATTTATTCTTCCACGCATATTACGTGTGACGTGTAAACAAGAATGCGAGGAATCAAACAAAAAGAGTTAATATTAAATTGTATTATTGTGTGAGGTTTTCAAATGATACGACTGAAAAGTGCTGTTCTATTTTCCTCCCCTTTTAACTTGCTATACATGTATATTATATTATTATATAAGTGTGAATGATAAATACATCTAAAGCCCTAGTCAGTACCGATATGCCAAATGAAAACCGCTATTCTATTGTCCTCCCCGTTTAACTCGCTATACATGTACATATAAAACTGAGCGATAAATACATGTAAAACCCCCCAGTACCGATATTCCAATGACCTAGTTCTCACCTCTTTATACCGAACCAGGTCTTCGTCACACCCGTTAGTACCATTTGACCTTCGCTGTAAATATGTCTTCCAAGGTCACACGCCATTGTCCTCGTGGCACGGTCATCGATTGGTGACGTCACGTCGCAAGGGGTGTCCGTGCGGTAACCACATGGACAACAGCTGGACATGTCTTTGGTCAACATTCTAAACACAGCAATTTGACACTTTATTTTGTCTCTTTTGTGACAGAGCTGTATAATTTGCATATTTTATGAAGGGTTCGCCCCCTTTATGCCTTATGATTAGAATCCCCCATTTGGTGGCAAGTGTAGGATTAGGCTGATAATGGACCGATAACAAAGGTGTTTAAAATGATAGTTATCTTAGATTTCCATGCATTTCCAATTCGATTAAAAATGATGAAAGGAGTGGGGGCGCTTAAATTATTAGTTTATTTTAATGCCATTAAATGGTTTTATCTGATTATAAATTCACAACTTTAGGGATATTCAACGTTTTTCATCTCTCTATTGAACAACCCTGCACCGTTTTAATAGTATTCCACCGCTAGGGAATATGTTATTCCCCATATGCGTTTTGGTTCACTTTTTAAAATAGCGGTTTGGCTTTGTATTCCATGATATGATAATGATTATAATGATGTCGGTATCATAGGATTACAACACAAAGAAAAAAAAAGTTGTTTAAAAATGTATTCCCTATAGGAGATAATTACGTCATCCCTTGCACCCAAAAACCTATAAAGTATGGTGTCTAAATAGGGGCAACGTCCAAGATATCAAATCAACACACTTTTGGAATTCTTGGAATAACACGTGTAAATCTGGCACGTCAAGTACTACATAACCATTTTTTTTTAAAATCTCTTACTTGAAGATCGGTTCCAGCTCACGATAATAAAACAAATGTCTTTGTAGTTTTCGTCGATTCGTGATATGCACGCAATACAAGTTATATAGATACAAAAAATAATATCTTGGCTTGTCCATAAATCTTTACAAAATCAAATAATACGGGACCATTACTACGTGTTCTTGTTCAAACCAAGAGAAGAATTGTTTTTCGTTTTGTCTTTAACTTAAATAGCCAAAGCGTAGCCTTTTTTGTCTGAAATGTGGTTTAACGTCCTACTGCTGTTCTGCTCCGATTGGATGAATGAAGACGAGTTTCTTTATATTGGTTAAGGTAAACGGGTCAGTTTACCAAGCGATAAATGGAATGAAGAAATGAAATGGGGTTTAACGCCCTACTTTTCTATGCCAACAGTGAGAAGGAAGACGGTAACAAAACGAACCAGGACTTAACTGAAAAGTGTTTTTTATGAATTACAAAGTAAGGGACCTCTTCTCGATGGTTTCGTGTGCACGTTTCGAATGAAATTTGTGAGAAAACGTGATCTTTATTAGGGCGCTATTATCGAGATACATATAATGCCAATTATAATTTATTGAGAACTGACCAGTTATATCAAATTTTCAACTGCTTAACTCTCTCTAAAATGTATTCAAATTGATTAATTAACTTTTAATTAAGAAAACAAAATGGAAATATCATCGATAGACAATATTCAGAATTGATGATAAACATAACAATGTCAGTTTATGCGTATATCGAGATAATGCCAGTATATTGACATAATGCCAAAAGTATGTATAAACAAAAAATAGTATTGTTAGATAATGAGTAAAATATTGTTGTTTAATTAAACGATACTGATAAGATAACACACGAGATAGTGCTACAAACGATAATAAATGATACATGATTATATATTAAATTCGTAGCGTTTAAAAACAATATCCAAAATACTAATATATCAACAGAAAATAACATAATTGTTTATTTAATATGACTTGAAATATGATATAGTGATGGGTATAAAGAGATATATCTTGCATGTAGAAAATGATACCTATAAAATGGAGATCGGTTCAAATTTAAGTAATAATATCTTTCTGTTTAAGATACCAGATAAGTATTATTCATGGATAACAATGTTAGATTGTTTATAAAAGTTATTAGACTAATATTAATACTATTTGTATTAACACGTAGAGATAATAACAGGTAAGGATAAACACTAATCACGTGGTATACATGTAGTGTAATAGACAAGATGATTAGATTGATTGACAGGTGTTTTACAGGCGTATAATAGTTAATTAATCCCATACCTGTCCCCTGGGGCCTATTCTATTAATGTTTTCTCTTATTATTACCACCATTAATTGATACCATATTACCGCCTTTTATTATTACTGTCACCGATATTGAACACTGGTGGTAATATCACGGTTAGCGATTTAAATGATTTTGTGAACGACCGTTATTTCAGTGTTCCTAATATTATCGTAAACGATATCCGCGGATTATCGTTAACGATATTCACAATCCACGTATTATCGTAAACGACAACCACGATATCATAAGCGATACTAACGATTCACAGATTATCGTAAACGATATTATCGATTCATATATTATCATCGTAAGCGATATTAACCGCCGGCATATTATCGTAAGCGATATGCACGAACCACGTATTGCGTAAGCAACATCCACAATTCTCTTATTGACATAAGCTATTAAATGTTCCTACCTTATGAGAAAGATTTTTTAATAATCGTTCAGTTCGTTAAAATAGGCAGTTAGAATAAAATTAAATTTTTATTACAAAATTTGTTTCTAAACAGCGAACAGGAGTTGTTTTTAAATCAAAGCCATATTTTGACGATTGGTTGATAGAAAAAAGATTAGACACATTTCTTGGAGGTGCTGCAGTGGTTCTACTTCTTCGAGTAAACATCTTTGGATTGGTAACATTTGAACATTTCATCCTTACATGGAAATCAACATCCATGTTTTGTGTATGCTGTTTTGAAGGATTTGTACTTAACAACATTTCGTAAACTAGTTATATCACTTTCTGCACGTTTTGTAAAACGGACTATAAACAGGAAAGTATAAACTGACAAATTACAACTCTTAGAATAAAAATGAAAGTTTGTTGACTGACATTAACAAATATTCTTAACCAACGGCAACGAGCTGTGGAATTTCCGTTATTCCACGTTCAAGTGAAGCGATACTTTGTCAATGACACCATTTGGACGGTAAGTGACCACTGAATCGTATAACCACTGTCACTTGACCTCACGACATTGACAAGTTGACCTCTTAAAAAATTTACAGTCTCCTTGTTGAACCGAACTCGAGATTGGAACGTGAGAAAACATGACCGTTGCTTGCGCGAGACAATACGCTCCATTATTCACGTGACGTCACAAGTGTTCCTTTTTCACCGCGGAAACAAAAGGGGAAATACTGAAGTAAAGAGGTTGTTTATTCCGACAGAAGTGACACGTGATTTGTATTATTACGCCACTTCTGTGACATGTGTCGTTAATTAGGTGTTAAATACGCTAAAATAAAAAAGGAACAGAGAGAGAATGATACCTTGGTTGAAAAAGTTTGACAAAAGCGAGTCGCTAACGTGAAATATCATAATGCCTCTTAATTTTTTTATTAGTAATGTTTGTATTAATTTTAATATAAAGAGAAAGGGGTCCAAAATAGAGTATGCCCATTCCAAAAATCCTTGTTCAGGTACTCGGGTACAAATCTGAAAAAAAAAATAAAAATACATTTTTCCTTTTACTGATAAATCACAACGACAAAAATGCCTGGAATAATACCCAAATACGCTCTTGTGTGTAAAACCAACTTGAAGGATCTGCTATTTTACTTCCAAGTTTGAACAGGTCTTTTAGTACGTGCCTTTTCCAAACTGACTATTGAAAAGATTCAATGGGAATAGAACATTTCTTGAAGTTTCTGTAAAGAACACATTTCATAATAATTCAGACAGTTGGTGATAATTAATACAAAATTTACAAAAGTCACAACTTTTGATATTTCACAATATAGTAATCTGCAGAAGTCACGAACTACGTGCATTAAATAAATTCATTGTGTGATTAATCGATGGATGTCACGAGCCAACAACAATTTAATATACAAATGGCTACAATAACGACTTCATTGTAGACCCATTAACGACACTTCTGATTGGCAGCTTCATTGGTCTCTTATAAATGACCTAATGACCCCTGTCAATATCGTGACGTATGATATCTGGGAGGGCAATATTGGCAGTATTGACCAGGGTTGAAGGCACGTGATGGATTATTGATGGGTTCAGACCAATTAAATTCTCTTTAACAATTCTCTTAGAAGGCAACGTAGACATCACATGCCAGCATTCTCGCCATAATATCATGCCATACGAATATGTGCAGGTTTATAGACTCCGTTAGTTATGTTGGTTTTAGAACAGTATTACGTGTCTGAATTTATCTATCGTTTTATAATACGGGATGTTTTGACCTTTGTACCCGCTATAGATGCACGACGTGCACCTGATTGTTGTTTATTAACAATACAGTTTCCGCTTAAAGATGGAGTAGACTTGCGCTTGAGAACTATAACACACATTACACATAGGAACTGGTGTCCGATTCACCAGGGATGGCTCTTGGGATGTTGACAACGAAGATGGTCCTGGACGAGGTTGCCGCGGACAATATAGTGTAATGCAAAAAAAACCCATTATAAAGGAGATGTCGGAAACGTCGGTGCACCGGCAAATTTCGTCGCCTGGTATCCCACTCGGAATCAGAGAAATATTACCCTAGTAGATAGTCGATGAGTTTTAAAACCCTATTAATATAAAACTGAACAGAATTACACATCTTTCAAGAGTGTCCCGGATTCAAATATCGAGACGTATCGTGTCATGGGTTAGTGAAAATTATAACAGACGGAACAGAATAAAATCCTAATACAAACAAGTCAAACGCAATCATCAAGCCTTTCTAGTTCCGAATTGGTATATGGAGTTTTGTGAAATTTGTCGATATGTCTGACACCGCATGGAATGCTAATATGATTTTATCGCAGAGCAATTAGCACATTAACGAAGCACCTAATTCTTAATAAACAACAAAAGAATAGCTCATTTACTTAGACCAAACATTTAATTTCTTCGGCTGAAATACTGCCCGGGTTGTCCAGGTTTTCCCGAAATGAACAATTTGCCATCTCGTTTGCCAGTAGATACTCATACATAAAGAGTATCGGTCTCTTTCGTCTGAATTGTGGGCAAGGTAAATCGAAAGTAGATATCTGTAGAATAAAGTCATGGATTCGACCCCCCAGTCCTGTATGGGACACGGGTTTTCTTCCTATAACACTATGTTAGTCTCGAATTGGCCTAGTTAGTGTTGAGTGAACGTGAACTCCCTCTCTCTCTCTCTCTCTCTCTCTCTCACTCCTTGACTATTACCGCGGTCCAGCGCCCATATCTTTAATGATCTGTTGCTTAAGGATCCACCATAGTGAACATGTCTAGACTGACCAGTTTTTATCAATTAATTATAAGAAATAGCATCAGCTGTGTATGAAATATGTCACAGTGGGAGAGAGTATAAGATGGAAGTAGATCGTGATTAGACGACTACATGGAAATCAATAAATAAGAAATAAAGTATCCATTGTACACTAATGATCAATCTGGTGATGGGCACCCTGTAGACCGAGAGCGTCTCTTACCATGCTGTCTTTCAATAACAGATTAACCTAATCCTGTCCAGTAAGATACTCCCTGTGATAATCAAAACAATTAACTCGGAGCAATTTCTGAATTTATTCACCAAATCGATTTAACCCCAACTCCCACCTCCTTCGCTGACTTATGGAAGAAATGTCAGTTTCAATAGCTAATATATCGGCCATAGGCCACGAATAGAAAGATTACAAAATTATATTCTAATACAGGAAGGTTTAGTTTTCCTAATTCTTGTGTAAATCGGACAAATCCTGGTGTCTTTTAGCCAAGGGGTCCAATTAAACGACGCGTCGTATTGATTATATGGCTGCCCCAACATAAGAAAATTGAAAATGTATTAATATTCGTAATTATTAATAATGAAATGCCACTAAATTGTCAATTAAAATATACTTTTCGTGTATAAATAATTACGGACGTGTTATAGCCTACACGGACACTGAACAGAACATGATGTTTTGGTGACTATTTTCGAGTTGTGACGTCATATCAAAAATTGAAATCCGTCAAATTGTCCAAGAAACAAGCATGACAATTTTCTTGTGAATCGTACTTCATTTGACAGAGCCTGATGCCACTTAGAAGAGCGTCGCCTCAAGCACAACAATAAAAGCACAAGTAGCGCTTTAGGGACCAGTTCCTGATAAACAAATTAAAAAAAAAACAGAATGGAGAGAACTTACTCAAAACACAATTCGACCGAAAAAGAGAAATTTTCATCTTATTAAGAAATGTTGTAAAGTTATAGTTTTTAAAATGTTAAAGATTTAAATATAGGAAATTGAAATGTGTAATTTTTATTGGCATTTTGCCACTCAGAACTCATGTAATACTCTGGATTTTTCAGAAGGATTTGGTCAGAAATATCGACCCAGGTTCCAGTTAGGTTCCCATTTAATCGCTAGAACTTTACTTGTTGACAGGAGTTACATGTATATTGTTCCCATTGAGCAGTACAGAGACGATAAAACCAGCTAATCTTAAATTATTGATGCTTATATAGAACGTGTCATTTAGAGATATCAACGCCTCCTTTAATGTCGACAAGAAAACTTCGGGGTATGGTTATGTCCTTTCGCAGACATGGTTCAAAAATAGTCATGACCAGAAGTGTAGATTATAGATCCGGGAAGGATTCGGGTAGGAGGGGTGGGTGCAAACTGCGGCTTCCCCTCCCCGATGGATTTACCAAAGCTTTGAAACGTTTATTAAAGTTCTAGGTGTGACCCCCTGACGAGCAATGTAATTAGAGGAATGGATTTCACACGAAATGTTTACTGTCTATGTATCTACTGTCAGTTTCCCAGACTTTGACATTGGAATACTTGATGCAGTATGAAATAATGTACATGTAGTTCCATTAGGAACGGTATCGGATCGGACGAAATATGACCGTTCTATTCATCCTTATTGAGCTGTAATGTGAAAATATCGCTTAATCCTAACCTCTGTTCTAAGGGTAATTTGGTATCAGTAGGGATGAACCGGGACGGTCAGAAATAATGGGTCTATGATTTTGCTTTGATTCAGTATGAAATAACGTGTATATGATTTTGCTTTGATTTAATATGAATTAATGTGTCTATGATTTTACTTTGATGCGTCTATGATGCTGTTTTCATACATCAATTAGGAATAATACAACCTGTTTATTTTGTATATACAGTTATCCACAGGTGATAGTAATGGTCCTGGTGTTTTAGTTGTGCCCTGATTATGATAATGTTTAATTGTGCCCTGATTATGATAATGTCCTAATTATGCCCTGATTATGATAATGTTTGAATTTTCTCCTTAATTATGATAATTTTATGAAATTGTGCAATGGGGCCTGTTTCACGAAATTGTAACCAAGATAAAATCCAAATTTTAGTAATTTTATTGGATAATATTAGATTCATTTAAGTGCTTAGCCAATTGAAATTGAAGTATCTACTAAAATCTGGAATTTATGTTTAGATAAGATTTTGAGAAACGGGGCCCTATTTATGATAATGTTTTAATTTTGCCCTTAATTGTGATATTGTTTATGAGATTGTGCCCTGATTGTGAAAACGTTTTCAATTGGTCTTTGATTGTGATAATGTTTTTGATATTATTGAAATTTGCTTTAAATCATTAGACATCAAATTCGTAAGAAAATATCGACTTTGTTTTCGAGTGTGATATATTTTTATTTTATGGTCAACTAACGTAAATAATACAGTGATCTACCCCAGACACATCTAGAGACAAGAAAACATTATAATAATACCCATGTTATTTTCTATAATAATATACTCTAGCCGGATAGATTATTCTCAATGAGTGGACTGACTTAAATAGCCTTTGTTCAACCCCTTTCAAATACTTTATGACCAGAAAGGTCCATAGACATCCAATCCATTCTACTTGGCGGCTAAGATAAAAAGAATAGCCTGGGGTCTACATCGTGTACTGCGAAAGAACACTGCCGTTGTCGTTAAACCGTTATTAATTCCTCGATTGATTAGCTAATTCATCGTCAACAAATTGTCTTGACTTTCTTCGTATTCCTTTCATCTGATTTCTTTGCGTGTTAAAACGTAAAAAAACGGTTTCTTTGGCTTAAGTATCTTTTTAGAGTAATGGTCAACTGTGTTCTTTGAGTGGGGAGAATCGATTGTGGATTATCTCGAGTGTAGAGATTTTATTGCCCTGTTACCCTGTTCAGTTAGTAGCTATTTTCTTTAAAAACGAGTGATTTGTATACATCTGAAAGAATGGGACAAGTTGTCGGTTGCTGTTGGAACCAAATTGTGGATTATCGTGAATTATTTAAGGCGATCATTATATGTCTAAAAATGTACCGGTATTAACTTTCCATCAAGCATTATTAAAGTAAGTTCGTTTGTTTCTGGAGTTTAACGTTCACTTCCACCGAGGGTGATATCGCAGACAAAGTTAGCTTTTCTGTTGTTATGACGTATTTGAGAGAAGTTTTACAATGATGGATACGAAGTACAGATAAAGAGATTTGTCGTTTCAGAACAGAATGGCGCTTTGTTATCCATGTTCTGGATTGAGTGACCATGTCTCATTAGATATGACCTACCTTTGTATTGTTTTTTGATGTTTGCATGTTGGCTTCGAAAGCAACGAATACCGAACGGTATAACCATGGACCTTATAATGTAGGGGACTGGGATGGCCTAGTGGTCTAGAGTGCCGCGCTTCGACCTCCAGCTGGCCGGTCACCTCTGGCTTGCGGCTGTGGTTTCGAGCCCTGGTGTGAGCGTATGTGGCATGGAGATAGGGGCGCCTTCTCAACCTCGTGGGTTTCCTCCGGGCACTCCGGTTTCCTTCCACTGCTAAAGACCCCTACGCGCAAGCGAATTATTGAAATAAAATTAAAAAACCATATGTTAGTCCCGAAATGACCTAGTTGTGTCGAGTGGACGTTAAATCCCATTTCTCTCTCTCTCCCTTATAATGTATTATGAGGTCCATAGTATAACCCTTTCAAAACTAAATCTCTCCGCCAAAAACGATATAATATTGAATATTTAGCGATATAATTTGACATATCATATAACGAACAAAGCACAATCTAAAAGATATTAATTTTGGTACCCCATCCCAGTTAAAGGCTAACAGTCAAATCGGTGGCATTGCCATACTAGCGCTATTTAATTTGCGAAAAAATAATACTTCCGTATTCTGTATTTACAGACTAACCAACTTTGTTTACTGACGATGATTGAACGACGATGGTTTGTCGAACTCTGTTATTATTAATATCTACAAGTTATTCAATTTTATTTGTATTTTTAGATGCACAGGTCAAAGAAGATTAATATTGGGGACGTGAACCCTCACTTACTGTGTGTATTATGTGGGGGATATTTTGTCGAGGCTACAACCATCATAGAATGTCTACATTCTTGTAAGTACAAATTTTATAACATCCTATTACTTGGAATATCGAATGAATGAAAAATCCCGAAAACAGTTTTTTTGAAAAGTTTGAAGTGGGAATGATAATTGATTGACTTTAACAAGAACAATATTATTTTAGTAGCGCTGAATTCATATTTAACCTCGTAAATTGGTAATGGATTGAAATAGGGTTTAACATTCCATATTTTAGCACCATCCGGTAATATGACGGAGAATATAAGCCCTGACCTTTTGCCCAGACAACGCCGCTACGGCTTACTCTTATTTCGAAGGCTAACTGTGTCAAGAGTTATTTTATATGCATGTCAACGTGTACTAGGTAGGGACGTGGGTTTTGCGTCCCGTCTGAACGACAAGACAATGTTTTTTGTCAGGTCCCTCTGCCTTCACCTCTGACTAGGGGAACTCACGAGGTGGGAGAAAACCCACGAGATTTACAAAGCACCCCTATCTCCAAGCAATGCACTTTCACCATGGAACGAAACAACGAAGGCAAGCCAGACGTGACCGGCCAGCTAGAGATCTAAGCGCAATACCTAAGACAACTAGATACCCCTCAACCCCATCCCCGGTGAACACTTTCATTTTAACAAAAACCTCCTATTGGAATGGGTAAGCCAGCGTCCTACCCACAAAGCCATCGCGACTCTCTTGCAAATTGGAAAATAATGAAGTATTAAAGAATATTAAACGAGGATGTATATATATTGCTTTAAGTGTTATATATTTATAGAGCAGTGAATGAAATGTATTTTTATTTTCTATTATAGTTTGTAAAACGTGTTTGATACGTTACCTAGAGACGAATAAAACATGTCCGATATGTGACGTACTCATACATAAAACACGGCCACATCAAAATATACGGTAAATTTAACTTAATATAATTTATTTATTGATCTCAGTCTCGAGACTGACTTCATAGATTAATCACTTATTCAACTTCACGTACTTTCTATATACGTTACTGATCAAAACGAACCCCCGAGATTTAAGGAGATTAAAGACGAAAACGGCGGTGCCCATGCAAGACTCGTCGATCTTACCTTAAAGTTACAGTAATCAATAAAAACAACAAATTATTAATTTCTATATTTGGATCTGTATTTTGTTTTAAAGTGAATTGTTATAAAATATTGCAGGTCTGATAAAACGTTACAAGATATAGTGTATAAACTAGTACCGGGTTTGTATAAAAGTAAGTATACGTATATATTTAAAGCTTGTATTAAAGGGTTGGACTTACTCGCTATAATATTTTAAAAAAATGATAATGCAAAATGAATATATTGAAATTTTGATTCAAATTACTTCATTTTGAGCGAAGTTTGTATTCTCGAAGTGTTTATGAGTGGACAGTGCCTCTTAAAACATTTTCAAGAACATTATAAATATTTCATACTCATTTTCTGTGTGATAGCGACAACATTGGCATATTGTCTTTGACAAATAAACTTTGTGTAAATATAGTTTATAGGATGACAATAACATTCCCATTCGTTGGAAAAAGAATGTTCATTTGTTACTTTGCATTTCCACAGCAACATTTCTAAAAACGGAGGATAAGAAATGAAATGGTGTTTAACGTCCTACTGTTCTGCTCCATCTGGGCTAATGAAGACGGGCATACACCATACATTGTGCTACGAGAGAAGTTTTGCCCAGACAACGGCACTATATATCGAACTCAAACCGCCAAAGGATATTTTACGTGCACACCAATGTATACACGAGGACCTTGGCTTTTCGTCCCTCCCGAACGACTATACAGCTGCCCTTGTCAGACCCCCTTCCTGCACCACTGACAAGGGGACACCACGTCGGAAAATCGCGATAACCTTTTCGGCCAATGCATGGAGCGATACCGGAGCCAGCGTCTTACCCACTTATCAAAATGCCCCCCCCCCCCCACCGAATAAGAAATAGTTATGAGTATGTGTATTAAATGAACATCACATATTGTTATTCAGATGAAATGAAGAGAAGAAGAGAATTTTACAGTCAATATCCTAATAAAGGTAGATATTTTCTCTCATAACGACACAATAAGCCAGATTGTTCACATGTACCTCAAACTTATTAGATATACTTTTTTAATGACTAATGTTATTATGTAATAACGTACATCTGAGTATTCTTTTTAATCAGTGACTGAGAATGTGTTCACATAATGATTGCTTGATTTGATTAAATTTTGGACCAAGGTCTTTTTGAATAAATGTAATATATTTTAAGCTTAGTGTCGATTATGACGCAGAATCCACAGACTTAGTTCTACTTTCGGTGTGAAAATGCCATAGAAATATGAGAATTGCACGTTTCACTTTAATTTTTAAAATGCACATCCTTTCCTTAAAAAAATACTAATCAATATAATCCTATTTCGTTTCGTAATTTAATAGTCCAAGTATAAATAAGCGAAACGAAATTTAGACCTGTATTTTAATCAGGTTGAAATACTAGCTTTAGCAATACAGACAGAAAGAAAGAACGGAATCCAATTCTTTCATTGCTATTACCATTTTTCTGATCTCTTTTATGGTGCGCTACTCTCGCGGGCATGCATTCAGCTATGAAATTACTTTCCTCGCCTCTTGGTCGACGGAATACAGAAATTTGATTAAAGCCACATTGCCCCTCACCCTATCGTCTATGAAATTAATATTCATAAAAAGATTCTGACACCCTGGTGTTGCTTTAACCTTTAGCGTGTTCAGAACAAGATTTCTGCAATACTTTCACGCTCGCCTATTCTGTTAGTATTGATCCGTATTCTTAAGACTAGTTCGTGTCACGTGAAGACACAAGCCTCGGTATAACATGTCACGTGTCTATATGAAGAACGTGATTAGAGGCTATTATGCCGCTTGTGTAATAAAGAAGTTATACGGATTAGTTGGCATGATGTTGTGAATCAAAGATAAGAAGCTTTCTTTACAAGTGAAAACCCCTTTCCTTCGCTCTATATATATTTAGCCCTGTCGCGCTGGTGGTGTCTTGTGGTGAAATTAAAATTTGGCCAGTGTGAAAGCGGACCTAAATCCTTAACCTCACAAATTGTTACGCAATTTCTTCTGGTTATATATTACGATTTAAATTTGACCCCAGAGTCCCTCGTTCGAAACATTCCATCCCATCGAGGAGCGAGGACGATATATTCGTGCAATTAGGATACTAGACATCTCTCTCTTCTCCACTGTCGGTGCAAATTTATCTCCCTCCCAATGTAAAACAAGACATATATCATAATTTAAGTCTTTAAATGAGACGAGATGAAATGGGTTTAACGTCTGACTTTTTCTGCATGAACTAACCCTTGTAATGAAGACAGACATTCGTCATTCAGTGTGATATGAGGACTATTTAGTGTGTGAGACCGGTCCAATATGGGAAGCTCAATATGGCAAATGAGACCCCCCCCCCCGTCTTTCTTATAAAGGAATGAATATATGAGAAGCTCATTTTGGCAAATGAGACCCCCCACCTTCATCTTTCTGTTTAGAAAATGATAAACGAATAAATATATCATACTTACAGGAAATATTAAAACACCGAGTGAAGAACGAGGGGATGAAATGGCCGAAAGATTTATTTTCACAGAAAACGAGAAAATAAGTTTAGCTTTAGAATACTGGACAGAGTAAGTTTTATTTTAGATGTTTTATAAAACTGGAATCCCACATCCACGACTTCCACAAATATGTCTACTATGATAATAAGTGATGGACCATGCAGCATTGTCTCTGCATGCGTGTTCAACTTGAAAATAATGCCCACATCATTTTATAAGTCACATTACTAATCTTGAAAACTCGAAAATTCGATTGAGCGAAAATTGGAAATATAATACTACTTTTAACGTGCGTGATTAGAGTGTTATTTCCAAGGTGGAGACTGGTTTTTATCGTGAATACGGCATAGTTGGAACCAGGTATTTACTATTACTTACACCATAGGATATGGGGTTTATTCCCATAACGCCGACTCACCGAGTTTTAGGGGGAAAATTTTGGTCGGTGTTAAGGGGTCGACTGGCCATGAACAATAGACCCAAGCTGGGGGATAAAACTAATTAAGCCGATAATTTTGGGAGCATTTATTTTTTAAAAAATTTATAACAACCTTTAACACATAACATTACAAATAATTTTAACTTTTGGCACGCATAAAATGTCCAACATAGTCCAAAAATTGTAACAAATTCAATCCTCCTTCTTCATATCTATGTTTTGCATCTTCGATCTTTCTGTTGATATCTGTGTATTTTTTCCTTTTAGGTGGTAGTCGCTGGCCACTCGAATACTGCAACAACTGAATTTCGATCGTCTTTTGCTCTTCTTTCAAAAATGCCATCACTTCAAAAATATTCGGATGAGCTTTTCCAATTAATTTTTTAGACGCCCGTGCCACCCCTCTAAAGAATTGTTGGTTCTTCGCGTGGTTTGGTTGTGGTTCCATTGTACTTGAGTAAATTGACCGTCTAACCATTGGGTAACCATATAGTCGGCCAGTTGTTAAAATTTCTCATTATCTGGTACCTCGACCATTATTTGGATCCATGCGTCATCAATCTGTAAATAAAAGAAAGATACATATAAATTATTTATATTTACAATATAGCTATATTTACAAAAATGAATACTTACATCAGTCACGGACAGTAATGGTATCCAGATACACCGTCTAACGAATTTGCATGTTTCTTCTTCTCGGTATGACGTTTGCAGACCCAGTTGTTGGACTTTTCTCCAAATACATTGACCATAGTGAAAATAACACCCTTTCCATTCTACCTCGGGGAAAAACTGTCTCACTAGCATTCTTTGCGGCCAACTCAAAGTCCATCTAAAAAATAAGAAACACATTTAGGTCATACTACTATGTTATGGTTATACATGTAGATTACGATGTAGAATATGATATTAATCGGCGTATTGTGTGAGTGAACTATATCAATAATCTAAAGTCATGTAAACTATAGATTAAGAAAACTATAGTTAGTGAGTTGAATTTAAGTGAACTATATTAATAATGACTGGTCCCTACCTCATTAACGCCTTTAATCCGTTCTTAACCCATCAAAGAGTGCCGCGGTCGACTTTCCAAACTCTGGTGAGTCGGCGTTATGGGAAGACACCGGATATGGAATAGTCGAAACAATATAACAAAATAGTTGTTAAACGCTTATTAAGATTAAACCATATTATTATGTTAATGTGTAATGTTTCTATTCTGCTTGCCTCATAAATACCAATTATAAGTCTGAATCCTAATGATATTGTCTCTTTTTAGGGGAATTCCCGATGGTCCAGAATTTCAGAAAGTCTCGAAAAAGGAGATGGGTGGCGAAGACAGCAAAACTCAGGTACACAGGGCGCATTTCTATGTATACCATTACTGTTTATACTGAGCGACGTTTCTTCCTCCATTCTTTAGTCATTATCAATGTAATGGGTCATTATAAACAACAAGTTAGTTAATGGCGACCGATCATTACCGGGGGCCAACATTTGCCTTGAAGTTAATCTAAATTTAATAATCTAAATATATTATGAAGATGATCAAAGTTAACCACGGTAATACCAACATCATTCCTCCAGTTTCATCTTATAAGCATTATATTTTTTATATTTTTGTAGAAGAGAGACGTTCGATATTTACAATGTCCAGGTGCTCTTACAGTTGCCCATTTGAAGAAATTCATCAGATTAAAATTTGAATTACCACATAGATGTCGGGTGAGTTGAATACGTTGAGAGTTAATTATTTTCTTATTTCCCAACAAGATATACAAGTTTCTTGGAACTATCTCCATTCAATGAGTATCAAAATCTGTTTATTTTTATTTTACTAAGAAATATCATATCCTGTTTGTGTGAATGACACCCTGTTATGTTGTGTTATGTCATCTAACACGTCATCATTTAATCCGGATCCCATCGGAAGGGCGCTCTACTATTATCGTGGGTAACGCCAGATTCCATCCTCGCAAAACCCGAGCTCTTCAATGCATTTATTATAGTCATTTGATTTCTGTTTTACTGTAGTGCTATTATGTCGCCAATATGATTGTTCCCACATCTGTGATTCCGTCAGTCGCCATTATTGTTTATAGGTGTCATGAATATAATTATGAATGGTTGATTTAATGAGACCTGGTTATCTAGACCTCATAATCCGTAGACTAATGCATCCAGGCTTACAACAAATAATGCATCAGTTATGCCAGGGCTATGGGCATTGAAGAACCCATTTTGCTAGCACAGGGGGAATCACAAACCAGCTTCGTGTATATC
This sequence comes from Patella ulyssiponensis, assembly GCA_963678685.1. Lineage (NCBI taxonomy): Eukaryota > Metazoa > Mollusca > Gastropoda > Patellidae > Patella > Patella ulyssiponensis. Next base: position 83,984,656 of record OY783225.1, on the reverse strand, counting down.
GTGTATGACACAATGTCATGTTTCGGTGTAAACGAATTGGAATTAAAGTCTTCCCTCCCCATACAATGCGCGTGTATTACGAGAGAGACAATTTGCTCCGGACATCATCGCTTCTTGCCATCCTAACGACATGACACAATTTTCATGTCAGCCCGCAAGCATCACCCTTGATAGGCGAATATCGAGCGTCACAATTGAAAGGTTTTCCAAGGCTCATCGAACCCATGGACATCTCGGTTTTAGGTCCAGTGTTATAACCATTCTATGAACGACACTGCAGTCCGAGCAAGCCGTCTGTCTGTCGCAAATGATGGAAATTTTGTGGGGACAAAACACTACAACCCATTTAGTTCCTCTCATGGAATCCAATAGACTGCAAAACGTCAATGTGGTTGATGCTAGCAATTTAACCGTGTATATATATATATATATGCAGCAGGGGAGATCACGGTGGCGAAGTGGTTAAGACGCTAGCTCGCTGGCCTGGAGGTCGGGTGTGTAATCCCTGCGTTGGCCGAGAAAGTACGGCGTGGTTTGCCCTTGTCAGTGATGCAGAACGGAGGGTCTGGCAAGGACAACTGTCTAGTCGTTCGGATGGGACGAAAAACCGAGGCCCCGCGTGAAAGATCATTTGACGGATCGAATTCGATATAAGTGTAGGCAGTAGTGCCGCTATCCTGACAAACTTTTCCCAATATGGCGTACGCCCGTCTTTATTAGCCAAGTTCTGAGCAGAACAGTAGGACGTTAAACCCCATTTAATTTCATTTCATATACAACAGCGACCTGAGTTAAACCATTCTATATGTTTTGTTTTCAGATTGATATGTATCACAAGAAAGAGATAGTTTCTGATTATTATACCTTGTTGGATATCGCATGCATATTCTCCTGGAAAAGAGTAAGTATTTTACCTGTTTGAATCCACTATGATCCCGGTAACTGCTAACTGTTCTCGGTTACAACAATAAGCAATCTCTTTAACAGTTGGTCACCGGAAGAAATATTATACCAATTTTTGTTTTCTTTTCTTAATGCCCGGCATTTTAATCCTCTTGATTTTGGCCGAAAGGTATATTTCTCAACCTAGCAATCATAATCTGTGATACAGAGAATTCAGCGAAATCTATTGAAAGCCTTGATTATTGACACAACTGATTGGTTGTCTAATCAAGGTCAAAGATATTACTATTCTGTTGTCCCAGTCCCAGAACAGACATTGATTTCTTTAAGCATGTGTTTAGATGCCGTTTCAGAGACAAACCAACTACTTCGTTAGAGAAATCGTGTTCAAAATACTGAGGGAACTAGTCGATTCCGCAAAATACTGAGGGATCCAGTCGATTCCGCAGAAGTACCCATAATGCCTTGTCACCGTTTAGGAGATCAATTAATGTTAAGTAAAAATAAAATGTCAAAAGCAGACGTTCATAATCTCATATTATTAAATGGATATAGATGTCAATGTGCACACCATTCCTCATACGCGACACCTGTCATTACAGATTAAAATGGAGTGGGAGGTGGCTGGCCGAATGGTTAGCACGTGCGCGCTTTATCATAAGGTCTGTCATTGAGTCAACTGGCGTGGTTGTACGTGACAGGGAGTAGGGTCGCCTGTCCAACCGCGTGGGTTTTTCCTTCCACTACTATAATACCCATACGCGCCAATAAAATTGAACATTGTGTTTGTCCCGAAATGACCTAGTTTTGTCGAGTGGACTTTAAACCCCATTTCTCTCTCTTTTTACAGCTAAAACTGTTTTTCTGTCTGTTTCAGTTGGAACCTCTTCGCCTGTATTACACTATTTATGAGAATATTATCAAAAAACGAAAAGTAGGAGAGTTAGAAACAAATCCCGTAGATACTGACGAACCTAAACCTAAAACAGTTGCTACTAAAGAAACGGCACCGAAGATACCAACTGAGGAGATTAGAAAGCCGACGGAAACAGTCGGAATTTCATCAGAGCACAAGTTCCTCACTCCTAAATCTACCAAAGAATGGAATACTCAGTCTACTAAATCAGCTAATCAACAGGCTCCTGTCATAGAACCATTAAAATCATCCAATCAGCAAGCTTCTATCAAAGATTCAACCAAAATAAACAATAAACAACCTGTGAGTAAAGATTCATACAAAACCGCCGATACACAAACCCCAATCACAGAATCGCCAAAACCAACCCAAAACCAACCAGAAAAGACAGTAATTACAGGACCGCCGATGTCAAAAGTTTCCAATTCCTATATCAAAGCATCAGCGCAAAACGCTGCCAAAGCAGCGCCTACGAAAAGAGCTAATCAGCAACCAACAAAGATCGCACCAAAAGTGCCCAACAATCAGCAAAGTGAAAAAGTAACCAATCAACAAACAGAATTAAAATCACCACCGAATCCGCAGTCATCTAAGATCATAGTCACAGAGAAATCGGCCAATCCACAAACAGTGAGGATGCTAGTCAACAACAAGGCCGCCATTAACCAAATGATGAATGTTCATCAGACCAACATGCCAAATTATCCTAGTCCCCGAACACAGAATACTCAAACGACACAAACCAAACAACAGAATCAAGTTCAACTTACAACCTCACAGCAGTCAACTAATAATAACAACAACAACAACAACAAAAAGACTGCTTTAACCAATCCAAATTCGCCAGCTATTCAAAACATAAAATCTTGCCAATCGCAAGTCTCGAAACAAACGAAATCAACGTCGAATACCATGACTGTGTCGTCATCAAACGTAAATGGTTCTAATGACAATGTCGTAAAACAAAATGGCGGAGAAATGACAAAATCCAACACGCCCGTATACAAAGCGTTACCAAAAGACTTAAACGGGATAAAAAGGGGGAGTGCGTTTGATATGAAAACAATGCCCGACGGTGCTGTGATCCGAAGTGTGAGACCTCCATTTAACAATTCTCAGAGCATTGAGCGTGCAAATAGTGCTACAAAAAACACCCCGATTGACAAAAATTATGTTAAAAAGACTGTTGATGCCCCTGTTGTTGACAAACAAAATAAAAACACTGCCGATGTTAAAAAATCAGAACCAAGAGTCAATGGAGATCCAACTCCTACAATTCCCAAACTAAACGGTACTCAACAGCAATCAACCCAAATCAATGACGGTGCAAGGCCCCAGACCCTAAAAGTAAATGGGGGTTCAAGACCTTCAACTCCCAAATTGAATAATGGATCAAGACCATCGACTCCCAAGTTACCGGGAAATTCCCGGCCGTCAACCCCAAAACTAAACGGGAGTTCACGACCTTCGACCCCTAAAGCTAATGGCGGATCGCGACCTTCGACACCTAAAGCTAATGGCGGATCGCGACCCTCGACACCTAAATTAAATGGAGACATCAGAAGCTTTAAGCCGATAGCGCCCAAGTTACCAGGACCTAATGTTGGACAAACCGAAATTCCAAAATCTGTAAATGGCGATCAACAGGCTCCATTAAATTACTCGAAAGTCCAGCCCGAAAAAAGAGCATTTCCCATTGTAGACGCGAGTTCCAGTGACATTTGTGAAGAAATTCGTCAAAGAAAATTGGCGCGTATGGACGAACCATTAAATTTGTCTAAACGTGACCAGGATAAAAATAAACCAGTGTCGCCCATAAACGGAAATGTTTCGCCGCGGAATAATTTACAAATGGTTGTTGGAAGCGCGGGAATCTGACTATCAGCGATTTATTAAGAGCACGTGAGCTTTTCCGGATATGACGTTTGTACCGTGACATGTATAAATAGCGAAGTATTTATTTCATAAACTGTATTAAATAGGATATGATGTACATAGTACTGTTAATGAAAAAAAAGAAAACTGTTTAATTTTTTATATAAATGGCTGACAATTAAAATGGATCTACTTTCTGTAGGCGTAGTAACTAGGTGTGGTTAGACAATTGGAGTGATTTAGTGATGTGAATAGTATCTTATGTAAATCATCGAATGAAAATATTTAACATAGAGTGTGACTAGAATGTAGAATACCTGTATTATAACAAATTAATGGCTTGGCTTCAGCGAAACTTGTTATTGGGTTTGTACAAAAAAAGAAAAAAAATGTGCCCCAGAAATGCTCCAAAAATACAGTGAATGATATCATTGCTTTTGTGAATAGAATTGTGGCATTGCTTTTTTGTGAATTGTAGCACGCTTTTGTTTGTGACTTGTAGCAGCGAATATGACAGATATAGCGACTGTGAAATGATATATTGGTTTATTAATATCAGAGTGCTTCTCTAAATGTTTTCATTAACAAAATAAAAAAAGAGAAACATTATTTTACAGTGTCAAGGAGACACTTTGACTGAATAATACGACATAGTTCTACATGTTTAAAAAATTTAAGAGTAGATAAAAGAAAATGGGTGTAAAACGGGTGTTGTGTTAATGCCCTTGATTTTGTTTATAACATATTACATTTAAACATATACCTTTACACTAAATAGAGGGGTTGGGTGGCCAAATGTTTAACGCGTGAGCGTTGCATCATAAGGTCTATCATTGAGTCAAGTCGCGTGGTACCGATTCGCCGGTTGTACGGCACAGGGACTAGGTTCGCCTGTCTAACCTCGTGGGTCCCCCCCCCCCCGGGTCCTCCGGTTTCCTCCCACTTCTAAAGACCCAACGCGTAAGTGAATTATTGAAATAAAATTGAATCATATGTTAGTCCCGAAATGCCTTAGTTTGTGTCCAGTGGAAGTTAATACCCATTTTTCTACATTACCTTTATACGAAAAAAACAGTCAGCTACTGCAGTCATGGTAGCAGACGTGTGTTATAATACACTGATAGTGTATAGATGTTTATATACTAATAATGTTATTATCTATATTGTCCATAAAACTCAGAGGTTGAAAGTGTAGGCTTTAGATCATAGGGTCCGTCATCCACCTGTCTTTATTATGGCACGGATAATTATAACCTGATGAATCACGCGGGGTCCTCCTAGTCTTCGGTAAACCCCCACGGGTTTGGATGCCTGGGTATCCGCATATTATTAAAATGACAATATATACCATAGTCCCGTATAACTCTGATATATGTAACCTCATGGGTTACTTCCATATAGACAGTAGATATGGGTGTAGAAGAAACTTAGTTAAATACTAAATCATTAAAACAACGAACAATGAAATTCATTTAATTATATTGAAACAAGTATAGGAGATTAGTGTCTGAATTCTGAATGTAGCCGTTATTTTTATGGGCTACATTTAATATAGAGTATAACTTTTAATATAGATGACAATATTCAGTATGTAATAAAATGATTCTAATTTATGAATGAAAATCATGAAAATATATTATTCGAGCAATGCTGTGAAATGTTTGGTTATACAATCACCGCCGTGAATGGATAATACTACATGTACTACATTTTCAGAGATATCCTATTTCTCCCACACAATGTTTTCAGACAAGTTACACAAGATTACTTAATGTTAAACGAAAGTATATTATATATTTCATATATCATTTACTTCAAATATAATCCGCTATGTTCCCAATTCACATTTTTTCTATGTTCAACAGAAATAATGATTGTAGTTTTTGTCTTGGTTTGTGGAGACAGTGACATCGTGCTTTAAGTTTTTATGTAATATTGCTTAGTTTGTTATGTACATTTATATATTTAAAATGTATTTATGTATAAAAGATAAATATACAAATATAATATACAATTTAATTTGTTATGGTTATTTGTTCCTAGAGGGTCAAACAAATATCTTTGCGGAGGGGTGGGTTAAATGAAACGAGAACCCTTTAGTTTAGTTTAAAGTGGGCATTAAAGACCTACATGACTGTTGTTGCATACGAGTTCACTGAGCAAATGGATACGGGAATTTTTGCCCATACAGCTGCAACAAGACCTACTGTTATACAGAATTCCATGCCAAAGGATGTTTTATGTGAACGCCAATGTGCATAAAGGACCCCGGTTTATCGTAACATCCGAACGACTAGACATCTGTCGTAGTCGGGCACTACACCACTGACAAGAGGAATCCACGCCCGGAAACTTTCTCAGCCAAACACCAGGCTTATAGCACGCCAGCGTCATATACACACTTAGCCACAGTGGATCCCTTAATGAAGACGGCCATACAACGAATTTTCTGTGAGAGAAATTTTGCCCGGATAGCGCCAATAGCCAAAGAGTTTTACGATATGTTAGTCCCGAAATGACCAGTGCATGTTTATTCCCATAAATACAAATTAGTTTAATAGTACGTTGCTTTCGTCGAGGGACATGCTAAAGTATAACGCTCCAATAAACGTTTCGAAGAGAAATCATACCCTGTCGAGTGCATGGCACAGGTCACAGCTATAACATGGTATAAATTGGGTGAACACAGATAGATAATGTGAGTGAAATACATAGAAAATAGAAGACACGGAAATGTTATACCTATTAACATTTCCTGGTGGCGGCCATAAAAATTCCGTAAATGCAGCTTGTTGGTTTTCAAAGGGGGTTGGAATGCCGAATGGTTAGCGTGCGCGCGCTGTATCATACGACCTGCCATTGAGTCAACTGGCGTGGTTTCAAATTCCTGGTTGTACGTGTCTAGGAGTAGGGTCGCCTGTCCAACCTTGTGGGTGTTCTCCGGGTACTCCGGTTTCCTCCCACTGCTAAAGACCTAGTTTGTGTCGAGTGGACGTTAAAGCCCATTCTCTCTCTCTCTCTCTCTCCCTCTCTCTTTCTCTCTATCTCTCTCTTTGGTTTTTAAATATCCCTTTTCTCAGCTGTTGATCGTCGTATTTTTTAAATAAAACAGGCATTATACTTTGATAACAGTAATTACATTATTGAATAGAATACTTTAAATTTCAAATGATATTACACGTACTTATATTCTAAATACATTTACACCAAAGATTATTTGCTGTTCAATATTTCTCAATATTTAAACTTGAAAAGGAAATCTATTTTTCACACACCCTGTAGCTAAACAGACGATAATGTTCTCAAGTTGAAACCTGGGAAAAACATCACGCGCTCTTAGCATGAAAACCTGTAAACTTATACCAACATCATCGTTGAACACTCTCGTATAATCTCGTGTTGAATATCCTTACAACTTCCGGTTTAAATTAAATTGTGACCTTTTTTTGAACCCTGTCAAATGAAATGGTTTGTCTGCTTCAAACTGTTGGATGGTTTTGTCAGTTTTATACGCTAATGACATTATTCTATTTCCCTGAATGTCAGGGTTTAAACTCACATTTGATGAAATATACCGTAGTTTATACACGTTTTATAAGAGCGGGGATGAATAGGTGCAGATAAACTTGTGTAATTGAGTCGCATAGAATACAAAACCGTGGAAAAATGAAATTATTGTAAGCCATGTTTGAAAGTATTATTAAGTGCAGTTATTTGTTGAATATCTTCATCTATTTCATAAATACAATGCTATTATATCACGCAATACAACCGAGCATATAAAAAAACTGTAATATTATATAAAGTACATTTATGTATGTAATTAATAAAAAAACGGTAGTGCAAAAAGGTAATATACAATATTGAATATACTTTTTATACTTTTATTATATAAAGTACATTTATGTATGTAATTAATAAAAAAAACGGTAGTGCAAAAAGGTAATATACAATAAGTACGGTATTTAATAAAAACTGCATTTTATATTATAAAAACAACTATATATTAAAGATGCATTATATAAGACCTAAATCCTCCAATTTTAAGTTTCTATTTTGGCTTCAAAAATGTCATGTAAACTATCATTTAGGCATTTATTCTTATGACATATAATCAACTCTCTACAGTGTAGACCATCTGATTGTTGTGCTTTGCACGGAATAGAACGCCAGCGTGATTTAAAACTTTAACGATACAAAAGGATAATCGAGACTTAGTCTCGGCTGTCAAGCACCGTTGCTACGATAATAATCCACATCCTCTACATTTTCAGTCATATCTCCGCTTAGAATAAAGTAATTGGTATGAAATTTTCAATGTACAGTATTCATTTTTTCAATACTAACTGCAGTATTATTAATGTGTAATGATAAGAGTATTTTATATTCAGTATATAATAAAGATAGCGTTTGAAATGAAGTGTATTAAGTTTGTATTGATGAAAGTATTTGATATACTGATAAAAGTATTTGATATTGAGTATTTAATAAAGATAGCGTTTATATGAAGTATTTAATAAAGATAGCGTTTGATATTAAGTATTGAAAGAGTAGTGCATTTGATGTATAATAAAAACTGTAGTAGTAGTAAAGATCTACATGCACGTGACATCTGGACGAACTTTAAAAACTGTGGTATACAATATGTAACATAATATTATTAACGATATCAAGCATATGAATTTACATTAGTTAACATATAAAAATACAGTCTTCACTAGCCCAGTTGGAGCAGAACCGTAGGACGTTAAACCCCATTTCATATGTATACTATGTAATTAGTGTTATAGTTAATAATTACATATTACGTAAAACCTATTATATGAATTATGTGACACATGAAAGCCTATTAATAATCAGTTAAAGTGACATTCCTATAAATTTATTTTAAAAAAACCCCACATAAATATATATATGTATAATATTCATCGATTAGTATGATTAATGACGCCTTTTAAAACTATTAAGCCTTTTTCTTATATATATATATATATATAACTAAACTTTGACATGGTAGGATATTAGTATAATTGCATTAGTAACATTCTTTCAAATATTCTTATTTACGTCGTAAAAAATTGCTTGTATATCAGTGATATAATATTTTCAATTTATTTACTTTAACATAAATTTTCTTTATTTTTTAAATGATATTTATTTACGAATATAAGTAATTTTATATTTACGCAACAATAACCGTCAAATTAATATCAAAATGTTGTTTTTTATTTATTAAAAGTAAAATACTTTCTTTGTAAATTTCGATTCAGCAAGAAGGGGTGAAAAGACTTCATATAAATCCACCCAATTACCATCTGCCCTTAGTCAACTGTATCGGTTAACACATTTAGTTCTTTATATAAAAAAACCCTCCTCCTTGTATGGGCCGTCGACAAAAAATATAATTACGCGCAACGTTATCAATGGTGACGTCACGCTATTGCACGCGGTAACATGAACTTGACCGCTTATCACACACCCGCCAAAACCCGGGATGAAGTCCCCGAAAGTTAGAGCCTTGAAGCAAATAAGAATAAACGAAGTAATCAAGCTCTTCTATTGAAAATGAGAGTCATCAATCATTGCGTGAGAGAGGAGTACAATAGAGTCTTGTCGCTAGGGGAGCACGTATAATCCCCAACAAGAGGCTCAAGAACAATAGCACGTTCTCCAATAGAGCGTGCAGCTTACATTCACCCCGTGGCGAATCTGATGAAATTCGACGAGGCGGAAGGATATTAAAGTAGACCCGACTTTTAACACAAGACGGAATTAATACCCCTTCATTCTTTTTCTTTAATTTCATATTTCGTGATATCTTTATCAAGACGCCATGGTTGAACGGTTTTGTAATAAACAAGAACCAATCGCGAATGTTTATCACAGTAGTAAGCAAGTCTTCAGAGATTTAATACCGTATTGTTGAGGTTAAAATATAAAGATAAAAACTGACCTATTAATGTATTACCACAAAGATAAAACCCAGCATTATTAATGCATTAATGTTTAAGATATTAAGATTAATCTCGAAATAGCCCTTGTCACATTTAACTTAATACTTTTAGTAAGGACAATATCAAAAGAACGCAAAAAAATATTCTGAATGATAAATATACCACATATGATTATAATTCATAAAAGAATTAAAGTGATAAAAAAAAATAGAGATGCCCATATAGTTTAAAAAAGAAAAAAAAGAGTATGCGTTATTATATATAATAATTACTATAATAAATGGTCTTCTTACAACCTTACTTTATATATACATGTACATGTCTGAGTGTATGTTCCTACGTAAGAATTGACATAATGTTATTTTATGCATGTATGCGTGTACGTTATATATTATATTAATCCATAAAACAAATATCTTCGATAATGTTATTGTGTATATAAATGTATGCATGTACCTTAGCTCTACCTTATTGACATAATATAATCTTCCATAACATGCACGTATACGCTACGATTATGTATTATATTAGTGGATAAAACAATAACGTTATTTTGTATATGTACTTAGAACTGTATATAATGATAATTGACATAATATAATCTTCCATAACGTGCACATATACGTTACTACATGTATTATGTTAGTTGATAAAATAAATATCTCCAAAAACGTTATTTTATGCATGTATTATAATATAATCGTCAATACCATGCACGTATACGTTACCACATATTATTATGATAATGGAGGTAATAAAATGTCCCTTAACATGCACGTAGACGTTACCACTATATGTTATAATAGTCGACTTAATAAATACTTCCTTTGATCTTATTTTATGCACGGATACGTTACTACATGTATATTATAATAACTGGAATAATAAAATCCCCCATAATGTTATATTAATGCAAGTATACTTTATACTAGATTATAATAATTGGCATAATAAATATCTACCTAGACTTTACTTTAAATGTGTTTATTTGTACGTTTCTAGTACAGTTATAATATTGACGTAATGAATGTCTCTTTTTATACACACATGTACGTTACTATATTATATATATATTAATTGACAATAATATATATTACTACTTTAACTTTATTTTATACATTTAGGTAAGACATTAAATATAGGTCTACTATAATAGTTGATATAAAATAAATACCTCCTATAATGTTATTATTATGTACGTGCGCGTTACCACTATATATTATAATAATCAACATAATAAATATCTGCCGTAACGTTATTTTTATGCACGTATACGTTAGTATTATAAATTATAATAATTGGTATATTAAATATCTACCAAGACATTATTTAGTACATGTGTGTGTGTGTACGTTACTACTATAGATTATAAGAATTAACATAATGTATGAACATTAACATAAACATATCTCTTAATAGCTTTACTTATAAGTTTATTTACAGATATGCGTCTTTTACTTACATAAAAATATTGCATATCTCTTCTTTTAAAGAGAGAAAAAATGCCTCTCCTATAATATATAGGTCACAATTCTATGGAATACAATTACTGCTTATTACTGAGCGACGTTTGGATTGGGTTTCTCTAGTCATTATCATAGCAGTAATTCTATTCCATAGAATTGTGACCTGTATGCTCTAGTTCAATTACTAAATGTCACTGAAACAGTCTCTCCTATAAACTTTACTTTATAAACATCAACATAAAAATTCATCTCCATAACTGTGCTTTATGCATGTTTCTCCATTACATAACTGACATAATAAATGTCTCTCTTATTTCACACATTGATATATATTATAATAACTGACAGAAAATTATCTCCCCATGGCTGTACTTTATGCAAATGTACGTTACTTATTTATATTATAATAACTGATGTGAAGGTTTATCAAATTATACCCAAATTATTCATCAATGGTGTATTTCAAACTATTTTAAGGTGGGTCTTATATAGAAGAATTGTTGCAATATTTAAAACAACGTATAAATTCATAACGTAAGTCTGAATTATATAATTAGTGTAATGAAAAGATATATAATCTTATAATGATTGTTCAAGTTCAACTGTTCTTTTTAAAAAAAACAGACCCGTCTTCATTAGCCCAGTTTAGGGGTAGAACAGTAGGACGTTAAACCCCATTTCATTTCATTTAAAACAAATATTTAAATTGTTTACACATCCCTCTAAACTTTCCACGGTACACTCAATTAACTTGTCGGTAAGCACGACGCAGAAATGAGAAACGTTTGAGAATTAACTTAGGAAATAAAACAATTATAGTCCCTACAATCTGCCATCCTCTAGTTATTCCTGGAAGACTAACTGAACAACCATTTGGCAAAGAACTGTTGTTTGATATTTTAAGAATGAGTCACTATGAAAACTTGTTAGTGCTGTAATTGACAGGGCAAAGAGAATTAATAATTATCATAATGTGTAAATTTACACCGCTCTCATTGGTAATCTAAATCACATGATACAATATTTCAAAGGGTCTGTGGCACTATGATTTGATGCAAAATGCCGCATATCGATTCCGTGTCTTATTTCGAGTATTAATAAGGCACATCCGGATCAAAATCAGTTTCTATAAAATTTGCCGAATAATAACTGTGCAGGTTTAACAGATTTGTCACTAATTTAAAAATAGAAATTATTTGCTGCTGTCAAAGCAAAATACCCTTTCTCCATTATCTTGGCTGGTAACTCTGAAACATCTATCGATATTTCAACATTGACTGACTCTACGAATGTATATCTGAATTAATAAACTTTTAATCAGTTACATGGGATTTTCACACACACACAACGGTCCTACTAATCACCACCAAGAGAAATTTTTTGTCAGGGTTAGGGTTAAATGTATTGCAAAAAGTGACCAACAAAGAGAAATATGTTCATAAACATATTCTACACATCACATCCCAAATTTAAAATAATTTCTTGTCGTTGATAAGGAAGACCCCCATAAAACGACGTGTCTGTCTAATTATTGGCGTTCTTCAGCTTACAGAATGAAATTATTACAGAGACCCTTGAGATGACTACAAACTAATGGCAAATGTACAATAATTTCTTCACCCAACTACCCTATTCAGAAAGATGGATACCTCAAAGGCGAAGTCGCTGTCCAAAGTCTAATTAACATAAACTGTACATATGAATATTAATTGCAGATTCAGAGATGTTCTCAATAATTATTAACTAGCAGAGAGTTTTGATGGAAAATGTCAATTGCGGGCCGGTTGGGGAGATTCGACCGCTTTATATAAATGAGTATTTGGGGAATACTAACCCTAACCCTTTTAAGTGGAGTGAAAGGTAAATTGAATCCATGTTCAATCTTCTAAAAAGTGTTAGACTTAGTATTACCCAAAATAGTCAGTTATATAAAGCGGTCACTGAGGACTCCGGAAATTCCCGAACCTCCCCAACCGGCATACAATTAGCAACTTTCAGTTTTTGATTGCACTTGTACATACTACATAAATACTTGAGTGAAATTTAGATATTTTGAGCATAATAAAAAAAAAACAACTGATATCAAATGAAATAAAATCGGATTTAACGTCCTATTGTTCTGCTCCCCAATTTATATGAAAAAGGCAATCACCGGCTTGTATACATTTAGCACAACGTTTCGACACATGTTCTCTTACCGTTTTCAAGCACATATCAATAAAGGAACACTAGTCGAAACATGGTGCGATATCTGTAAAAAAATAGGGTTGGGGGTGGTTGTTTTCAATAAAAATTGTCTTGTTTTTTCATATATATAAATCCATTTGATATGACCATATTGTTTGCGATATTGAAGCGGACGTTAAATAAAGTTAATTCACATTCATGTATCTCTACTGTACTTCCTAACGACAAAAGAATCGGTGCTCCTATATATTCAGTAATTATATTCTAGAAACGTTTATCTTTTTATTTAATGTCACCAATTACTAAAATACCACTTAATCAAATTATTGATATTCCAATTCAATTGACTTAGTTATAAAAAACATAACCTTCTCTATTATTAATGGTGGAAAATGAAATGGGATTTAACGTTTTCATTTATGGCACTGATGGGTTTAATATATACCAGTCTCAGAAAAGGGTTCGGATGTGTATAGCCTTTGGTTTAATTTTGAATCCAAATGTTTCATGCAAATTTTGTTATTAAAAGATTATAAATGACCAATTTCTATCAGCTGAAGTTCTGTTTATAATGATGAATACCGAGCAACCTATGTTTTTTGAAACGATGCTAAATCAAAATGGAATTAAAAGTACAAATTTGCATTTCATCAAAATTTAACAATCAATTGACTTGGATATTGGTTAAGAAATGGGTTCAATAAAATATAATAAATCTATATTATACATGTATTTTTATGCATACGAAATGATCAGTTGTTGTAAGACATTTTAAAATATATATTGTTTTTCGATCTAAGGTTTACTAGCATCAAAAAGCAATTACCAGGGACTACTTGAAAATAACGTCTTTTCATCAAACCATCATACCGGAACAACATAATATACCTGGAAAATATCGGCACTCAAAAATGGAGCCTTAGAGTGGAAAAATTAATGTCCTAATCATAAAATTGGACCAAAAAAATCTTTGTTTTCTGTTTCTGATATCAGACACTGAGTGGCATATGAATTTAAAAAAATATAATATAAAACGCTTTGTATTTCCGGGTCTTTACGTACAAATTTCGGCTAATTTAAGATGTTTTAGAGACCTGGAGACTTTCGTCTGTCTGTATAAACGTAATTTAGATTTGACGTGAGGTGAACTACCTCTACAGTTACTTCAAATTAGATTAAAATGTATGACAGGTCGCCTCAATCTGTCACTGACGGGCATTTTAAGGTTTATTTGGTGATCTTCAACTAGCGCAGAACGACACTAATGCAAAGTGCAGGATTCGGTGGTTTGGCAAATAATAGAGTCGACTTTGTTAAGTGACATTTATAATTTTGGTTGGAATAAACTAGGTACAATTGGAATTTCCATCGTAACAAATGGTAGTCGTCAAGATTTCTTAATATGCGAAGAAGCCGAAAAAAGAAAAACTCCAAACAAAATACTCTTTTTGACGCTATCTATAATCCTTATGAACTAAGGGGGGGGGGGGGGGCACGTGACAGTGCCTAGCCGTTCGGATGGATATGAACAACCGATGTCCCGTGTACACATTGACATGCACGTAATAACTTTCTCGGTCAATGCAGGGATCTAACACGATGCCCCCCAGACTGGCAAGTCAAGGTCTTACTCATTATGAATCAATTATGATTGTTTAAGCACCAACAAAAAATTTCTAGTATATCATCGGAGACGATTATTGCATTGGATTTGAACCCAGATTCCGGAGTATATTTGATCAAAGATCTTTTTATTTCTAGGTTTGCCGGCTCGCGAGGTCGTCGTTGGTAAAGAAAAGTATAACACGTTTGTTATCTTTCTCTTCGACATTTAGGTCAATATGTATTTTATCTTTTGTACTATTTGTAAATGAATGAAATGAATGAAATGAATGAAATGAATGAAATGAATGAAATGAATGAATGAATGAATGAAATGAAATGAAATGAAATGAAATGAAATGAAATGAAATGAAATGAATGAATGAATGAAATGAATGAATGAATGAATGAATGAATGAATGAATGAATGAATGAATGAATGAATGAATGAATGAATGAATGAATGAATGAATGAATGAATGAATGAATGAATGAAATGAATGAATGAATGAATGAAATGAATGAATGAAATGAATGAATGAAATATGAATGAAATGAAATGAATGAATGAATGAATGAATGAATGAATGAATGAATGAATTCATATGAAATGGGGTTTACATCCTACTGTTCTACTCCGAATAGGGCCAATGGAGACGAGCATACGCCATACGATGTGCCATGAGGAAAATTTTGCCCTGACAGTGGCACTATGGCCTACTCTTACACGGGACCTCGGGTTTTCGTCCCATACGGATGACTAGACTGCTATCCGTGTGCACTATTTTGATGTTATAACGTTAGATCATCGTAAGCAGTGGTTTGAATAGTAAATTGTACATGAATAGTTTTTGTGACTCTCTTTAATATTCGTCATTATTTTTATATTCCATTATTTTTATTATATTAACGTATTCATTTATATCTTTTTGTTAATAAAAACACGGTCGTTCTGCTCTCGTCTGGGCTCTCGGCATGATATATGATTTGGGGTTTTGTAATCAGAAAATAAAGTGTGTGCAAACCCTTGGCATTTGGAATTCGATAAATAAGAGTAGGCGAAATTTCCTTCATAACACGCTCTTTGGCGTATTTCCGTCTTCGTTAACGATAAACCCATTTTCATCTCACTTAAACATCATTTCATCTATTCCAATATGTTAATTTCACTTGAACATTGCGCACTATAAACCTTCACAAGAGCATTTAATGTCGAACTGTCAAATACACTTCAATATTTACATGATAAAAATAGACAAAGAAACTTCACGACCTCTTCCTCAAGATTATACTTTAATTGTATATTTATTTATTTTGGCACTAACTTCACAGACGGATTAAAAAAAACCCATCAATATTTCTTTCCAAAATGAAATATATAACCCGTATGTATAGTAGTTAACTGGTTAATCGAATGGCTTGCTGTGCTAATAATATTACGATAAGATAAATTTATAAATAATTTTTACATGATTAATTTTCACGCAGCGAATACGTGTATAGCGACTGCCTATAGACTACTCAAGCATCAAGTTTAAACTTGGAATAATGTGAGAGCTATTATGAATCGGTAATATAAAAATAGATGTATTCATATCCATTGCATATTGTGCATGCGAGTTCAATACAGACCGACCATCTATACCGTTATATCGAACGGGTTATACTGGTAATGGTTAGGACTTGACATAAGGATCTACAGTCTATTTGTAGACTTGGCTATCCAGACACTCTGTTTATTCAAATTCAACGCACAAACAGATCGATGAATTCAGCAAAGTAACGATTGATTAAGTGATAGAGCGCATGCTCATTGTTCTTGGCCTGGTTATAACGAGGAGATATTTCTCACGTACGATAATACCAGATAACTGAACCCGTTTAACGAATGGGGGATGTTTCACAATAATAGAATGTTTGGAGTTTGTGAACGTTAAACTCATAACCAAGACGAATGTTTGTTCAACATGCTTATTTACGCAAATATCTCTCATTAACCACTTTAATGGTTTTCGTTTTTGCAGAGCCTCCCGGGCATGTCATTGATTAGAAAATGTGATTAATTACTGAAATTAACTGGGGTTTAACGTCCTAGTTTTCACCCAGATTTTGAAACACGTAAGATTTAACTGCAAGTTAAAAACATTTCCCTGTGCATCTTTAATAAACTGCCTTTTCGTGACATGGGGATCTGGTTATGTTATTTTAATGACAGTTGGAATTTCAAATAAGAGTTGGCGATAGCGCCGCTGTCCGGGCAACATTACCTTCATATCACGTATGCCACGTCTTCATTAGCCCAGTTGGAGCAGAACAGTAGGACGTTAAACCCCATTTCATTTTCATTTCATGTCTTTTACGTGCAAGGCAACGAGAACAAGATACCACCGTTTTTGCCCGATCCACACAACTAGATGTTGTTCACAACAGCCCCACCCCCGTATTCACTCCTCGTCTAATTATAATACATGTGATATGTGAATAGGTTCTGGTATCTAACCCCTACCTCACCCAGACGACTAGACAGTGACTCTACTATTCCTAAACAAACAAGATATCAAATTTATTCACTGTGTTGTTATGGTGAAACCCTCTCTTTAAAACACGGAAGAAAAGAAAGAAATGGACAAATTTACGCACACATGACCCGCTTCTTTTAGTTACTTGTTTGTTTAAGAGGAAACATGCCCGTCACAGAGCATCAAAATAGTAGTTCATGTGAACAGAAATGGGAAATGGCACAATCATTAATACCCAAAATGCTTTCATGCTTCACAATTCTACTTTGTGCATCGCACATTAACATAACACTTGATGTCACTACCATCGCTTTACTTAAAATGCAGATGTGACGTCATACTTTGATGTTGGCGTACCATTATTTCCAATAATATATATGGGTAACTTGCCAATCGTACATCACCTAAACTAAATGAAATAGTGGACTCGTGTGAAACATTTCATTGAAAAGCACGCGCGGGACAGTGTCTGTATTTTAAGTTGTTTAATGGTCTCGAGCTAAAGACAATTCGTAATATTATATTGAAACAACTCATGCAGTATCAATATTACTCAATGTCTTGCTCTCGACCATTAAACCGTGCATAGCTGCAGTATAACTATAATCCAGTATTTTGAATTCCCCATTAATACAAATTTACCCTCTAATGTTATTGGCGATGTAGCTTTAATTTAATGCCCATATCGACAATTAACTGATATACCAGACCATGCTCCCTCTATACCGCTGGTCCAAGAGAATATCCCGATTCTACCTGTAAACACCATATTTCATGTCGTTTTAACGAGTACTTTACTTTGAATTATAACTGTTAAGGCACCTTGGTAATGTCTAGTATTCCAGAAAACAAATAAAAGCTAACCATTTCAGGCGTAAGCCTATTACGTATTGTCCTGAAATAAATCTAGACTCTCGTTATCTCGTGTCTAGGTTCTTATAAGAAAAAACAATAAGCCGGTATTAAGATGATGCGACCCAACGGAGTTCCAGTCTCTATCAAGCTTACTGTAACATTTGGTTATAACAACATGCGTCTGGATGTAAAGATATAGAAAGTAGACGTGATCTATGATCTATCTTTTAAAAATCACATTAAAACGAATATTTGGCATTATTTTTATCCTGATCCTACAGCTTAGACTGTCGAATTGTTCACTGATCAGTCATTGCTTGGTATTCGTAAAATGGTGTGGTGAAGTAATTCGCATTTTAAATATTTGTTTATATTCAATTCAGTTAAGTCTGTCATGACCATCCATATTTCAATGTCTGTAATATCCACCCAATTATGTCTAATGTCCATCCATATATGTCTGTAATGTCCATTCATGTCTGTAATATTTACCCCTAAAACTCTGTAATGTCAATACAAATACGTCTGTAATGTCCATCTATATGTAAGTCTGTACTATTATCTATATATATATATATCTGTTATGTCCATCCCTATACTAATGATAATCCATAAGTCTATAATGTCCATCCATAAAATTCTGTAATGTTCATTCACACATGTGTTTGCAATATTCAGCTGATGGTTTTCTGCAGTGACCGGGAAATTTAAATGATGTTAGATTTAACCTCGGGATAAAGTGCTTAAACAAACAAGTGTTATGTTAAATATGCATATACGTATTTTAGAAATACTTCGTATGAGATAATAATGCTCTTTAGATACCCGATTTACTTTAGTTATCATGACCACATGACTATCAAAATCAGCACCAATATTCCTTGTAGAAACAAAACCAGGCTGATTTGAAATTGTGTTGCCATAACCTTTTTATTAAAAGTATTCTTCGACACAATAAGAATATTTTGTTTTATACTCAGATATCAGAAGGTAAACTTAAAAAAATTATTTGACGTACAAATTTTTATTTCATTGGAGTGCGCTTCGCATTTAAATTCCCAGATATAAAAATTACTAGAATTAGATGGTTTATTGCTTTCTGTATATAATTCGTGGTTTCTGATTTGGATTTAAAAGCCAAAATCTGGTGATTCCCAAGGTGTAGCTTGCTAAGCAAGTTACGGTGGCAAAGTGATTAAGGCGCTGGTCCACAAGAACAAAAAGGTGCTCGTCCAGTAGAAAGAATGTTACGGGTTCAACAGTTAATGTCTGTATGTCTACCAGTTTAATTACAGAAATGCCAGGTTAAAGGTATCAAAATGTTTTAACTGAAAAGGATTAGGTTCCGAGCTAAACCCCGACGACATTGGCCTTGAGAATTTTCAATTCCCAACCCGTCCAACTAATTTGTCTGTAGACACGTAATCCATTTTCAGGTTTACATGTCTAACAACCCCAAATTGATTTCTTCTCCATTAGGCGTTTGACAGAATGGCGGGTGTCGTTTATCTTAACACGCAGACGATACAATCATATCGATTACTGATTATTCGAGTCTATAGATAAATATATCAAGTTGTAAGAAAAGCGTGCTTCTGAATCTGTTTAAAAGTGCTGTGAAAGGGGTCTAATGCCAAAGTTCCCTTCCTCTCCAAATATCTTGTATACGTTTTAAACTGTATAACCAAATCAAAAAGGATTTTTATTATATGTACTTTAATAAGGGTAATTTGGGCCTAGTGGACAAATATGCCAGTTGCATGTAATTCCTCTAAATTGCCCGAATTCATATGTGAATATTGGTCCAAATAACGTAATATTTCGAAAAGAATTCTTATTGTTGCCAGAAAATGGCTTATGTTTCTCTTAGGTTGAAAATAAAATGCTTATAATAAAACATATCTTTGGACACATCTACTCTTCGACTCCACCACCTACCTGCTTTATTCAGTCAGTCGATTCCCAGGTTGTACGTGACCAGGAATAGGGTCGCCTGTCCCACCTTGTGGGTTTTCTCTGGATCCCCCGGTTTCCTCCCACTGCTAAAGACCCCTGAGAGCAAGCCAATTACTAAAATTAAATCGAGCCTTCTGTTAGTCCCGAAATGAGCTAGTTTGGGTCGAGTGGACGTTAAACCCCATCCTCTCTCTCTCTCTCATACAGTCAGCCAAAAAGAACATAAATATTTGAAGGCAAACGTTCTATCGATTATGTAATGAAATAGAAAGACACAGACTTGCGTGATTACAGTCTGTAGAATAACTTATTACAATAGACTGAAATGGTATATGGTATTCCTGGAAACTTCTACCTCGAGTAGGATCGTGCTAGCATCAGAACTCAAAAGCTCTGATTATTTATATTTACTGTCCAAAGATATCAAAGTGATATTAGGCCATTCAACTTTCCAAACTTCTATGGATTTCAAAATTTTAATTATCCATAATTTTGTAAAAAATTTTATGAAATCTTTTAAATTATGGATACGATGTGTGAAATATGTGTGGTTTAATGGTCGAGAGCGAGACATTAAGTAATATATTGTAACAACATGAGGGCCGAGACCATTAAACTACTTAAAATACAGACACTAAGCACGGGTTTTTACAGTGAAATACGCCACACTAGTCCGATATTTCACTGGCATGAATAAAGTACGATTGGCAAGATGGCCGTACGATTTTTTGAAATAATGGTACGCCAACATCAAAGGATGACGTCACATCTGTATTTTAAGCAGATCTATAACATATCTTTCCCTGTCAATCACTTTTTGTAATATTTGGGGGGGGGGGGAGGAATTGTCGGTGATTCAGTAGGTGAAGATTTCTGATATATTAATGGTCTATGTACAGCACCGGAAATTCAGATGGTAAGCAGAGAGAGACAGATGCCGCTTATTTGGAACGGATGGGTAGGCTGAATTCGTCTTAAACATTTTGTAAGTTGCCCTGGTCTGAATTCCAAAGAAGCACGGCAACGGTGTCACAGTTTCTATAAATGCTTTAGCTAGTTTAGTTACTTTACTGATATATTTTTATATAAAACATGCTATCCACGTACGATATTTTCTGCTGGCATCATTATTATCTATGGTTTTATATTTTACATATTATATTTTGGCACAATTACCTAATTAGACCAATATTTAGGAATTTAAAACCAGTGTGTGCAAAGGTTAAAGGGAGAAATTATTCACCAGAAACTGGAAACCGACAATTGACGTTTTATATAATGCAGTCTGGTAAAGCAAGTCATGTTTCAAATTTCACTAGTTCAGACAGAAGCTATAGAGCTTTAACTTCAACGTCGATAAATTTACACCTGCAATTTAGCCAATTAGTTATTTACGATCTCACATTTTTTCATGAATACTTTTGCGTTTTGTAATAAAATATTTATATTGCAATTTATGTGATACTGTATTGCAATATATATTAACTTAATCACGAAAATGAAGATATATAGTCAATAGTTAAAGATACATTATGTAAGAAGTAAATCCACCTACTGCAGGTCTTTATATTTTGGTTGCAAAATTTTATATAAACTATTATATAGACATTAATCTACACGACAAATCAGTAATCAATCCTCCTGACCATCGATGACAGAGATTTAAGTGAATTTGCACTCCCGCGCGATTTACAAATTTAACAATAAAATGGATAATCTAGACTTAGCCTTGTTTGTCCAGTACCGTTGCTGTGATAAAAAAAAAACTATCTACTCTACATCTTCCAACTCTCCTAACTTCACTCAGAATAAAGTAATTTGAATGAAATTTAAAATATATTAGGGATGTGTATTATTACACAATGTACCCTATTTTCTTCAATATGTCTTCTGTTCATCCTCAAATCCCTACCCGTTTGACCCACACTTTTCTTCCTCACATCATAACTAAATCAGAATGTATAAGAAGAAAAATATTCTTCCTCATTCATTTATAAATGAAATATTTTTTTTGTAAAGTAATGCCAATATATTTGTTTTATGCCATGTACCTTTTCGTCCTCACTCTGTACCTTTCTTTCCTCAATATTTATTGAGTCGAAAGGAATAATCCTGTCAATGTATTAATTTTTCTTTATCTATTTTGAGCTAATATAGCGAGAACTGTCAGCTCTTTATTTATATCCTACATAATTTATTAACTTGAAGAGCATTGAACACCCCAACGAGTGACCAATTTTATGACTTTAGATATTAAAGTTTAGAGTAGTATCTTATTATAACAAAATATGAGTAGCAAATGCTTCTAAAAATGGTTTCCGGTTTCAACAAAAAAACAGTTTGAAATCATATCGATTAAATATATATTTAAGTTTGTGTGGTCTGTGGAGCAACATAACCTATTGTCATGCCGGGAAACCTTTCATCAAGTGTGGAAAAAGCGTCTCTAGTCATTATCACATTACTCTAAAATAAACACAACAGTACTACGGATAACAATTACTGTATTTCTATTAAAGCTACGTTTCAACAACGATTCGTTATCAAGCAGTATACTAATACAGACAGAAGGAACGGAATATTATGGTTTCATTGAATGGTGTGATTGTACATGTATTTATGTATTTCGTTCCTTCTGTCTGTATCAGTATTGTGCTGGATAACGACAAGAGAATCGTTGTTTAATATAAATACTGTACAATAATTGTTGTAACAAGTGACCATAAAGAACGAGGCTAGACATATTCCACAACTCGACACCATAAATTATCTGGAGAGCATGTGCAATAGACTGGAATAACCAGACACTAGGAATTTCTATTCGGTTGAGACTCATGTCGTATTTCGCTGGACATAACTGATTTGAAATTTAGAGTCAAGACGGAAACAATTAAATGTAAATCAGTTCATATACAATCAGATTGCATTGTTATATGCGTTGCGACCCATTTGGGTCAATTTCTAGGTCCCAAATATTAATATTAGCGATTTAGTTATAATAGATTCCCAGCAAGGTAATTACAAAAGTGTCTCTAGTTGGTTGTTGTTTACATGTATATTTTCATATTTTATCTTTGGTTGGTGGTAATGACTAGAGGAGACTATCAAAACTTCGCTCAGTAATAAGCAGTAATTGTATTTCATAGAATTGTGACCTATATATTCTAATTCAATTGTTAAATCCAAGTTTAAAAAGTTCGTCAGGTTTGTTGCTCGTGACCGTACGCCTCGTTACCTATGGGTGGACACTGCGCCTTACCCTCTCAAAGATGAGATGGACTCGGGTGTTGATCGAGAGGGTTATTAGGATTATCCAGTCTAGTTTCCATTTGCAAATGATGCAGGACTGGAGGTCAGATGTCGAAATGGCGTCTATAGTGGAGCTGATGGGACCAAACTTTCGGTAAACATTCGGTACGTTACATCTAAACTCGACTGTATGACGAATTCCGCCATTGGCATTGGCGGCGCCCATTCAGACGCATGTGAAGAGTGTTTTATTTTAAGAAACTGTATATTGTTTATTTATCTGATTTCTTGAAACAAAAGACAATTTTTAATTTTGCAATGAAAACTGTGTACATTCTTCGAACGACGCCATTTTGAGAAGTTATTTCTAAAAGCGTCAAGTTTTAATAAACTGTCAACCGCATCACACTTACGGTCGTACAGTCGAGGTTAGGTGTACCGAATGTTGTGCCGAATGGGAACCAAAAACCGACATCCACTTGTGCATTTAATTCCATAGGATATAATTTCCTATTCTTTCTGAAACGGGGTGTTGACTTGCCGAATGGTTAACGCATGCGCGTTGCGACATTAGGTCTGTCTAGAGACCGCTATGCGATAGCGAATTAAGGAAATGAAATTGAAACATAATTATGTTAGTCCCAAATTGACCTAGTCTGTTTCCTGTTGACGTTTAATCCCATTTCTTCGCCTCTCTTTCTGATACACGGTTGACATGTCCACATAGCTATGTCTAATTTTGTATTTTGGTTGTTTGGAATAACTAAAATCTGTGTATTAAATTTTATCCCTTTATTCTTATGCAATGCCTGTTTCCTCTAATAATTACAGACATATTGATTTTCGAATCAGTGAGTTAATCACTGGCAAGGCAGAATTGGACGTGGGGGCAGACATTGCGGTCGAACATCATTAGTGCAAACGAGGTGAAAATCCGCTTGGATGTAGACCACCCGTTAAGTTCGGAAATTACAACACGGTTTATATTTAAAATGTAGGGACCAATCACAATCCATGTAACTTCATGTTACACGCTACGAACAAACCAAGGTGTTGTTAGATTTACTAACAGGTTAAACACAGTGTGTATGACATCGATTAAAACCAAGAACAAATA
Source organism: Patella ulyssiponensis (assembly GCA_963678685.1). Taxonomy (NCBI): domain Eukaryota; kingdom Metazoa; phylum Mollusca; class Gastropoda; family Patellidae; genus Patella; species Patella ulyssiponensis. Next base: position 83,960,057 of record OY783225.1, on the reverse strand, counting down.
ATTTTGATGCAGCCCTGAGTCAATAAATGGGAAAATAAGCATCCCAGCCATTGTTATTCAGATGATAATACATTCCCTCAACTAAGAACTTCGATATAGGGGCCTATAAAAGTATTATGTGTAGCATATACACACAATGCTTCTCAATATTACGTCGCTGTTGCAAAATATCAATTTTTCATAAGTTTATCAATGTTTTTATGAAATAATTTAATATTTTGGATACGATGTGTAGAATATGCACATTTATAACATATCGTTTTGCATTTGGCTACATGGGACGCCCTTGACAAAAATTTACCTGTCCGGTGATTAGTAGGGATGTTGTGTGTGTGGAATAATGAAAATCCAAGTAACTAATGAATTAAAGTTTGACAGCATTAAAAAGTTGACGTTCGTCGAGTCAGCCAATGTTGAAATATGACCGGTAGAGGTTTCAAATGTTCGACGTTACGTATGGGATTTGACTTCAGCGATCGAATATTCGAATACCCTGACCAAACACTGATAGCACAAATGTACGTCTGGTACATAACACAGTCGTCGGATCGGCAGCCATTCTTAAAACATGGGCTAAACGATATTTCTAAATAGAATGGAATTGATCCATTCACTGGGTAAATCAAAACAAAGACAAATTTGAAATTGCACAATAATGTGTTTTATTTCAATTTTCTATATATAATATGTATCATTATTATTTATTAATGATAGTGAGTGATACTTGGTACCCGGGGCCTTTACAGTTAAATTAAATATAATTCTATATACACATTTCACTGCCTGGCAGCCTTTGACGTCACAACATCACGTGATACGCTATAATTTAACACGTTCTACAACCGATAATCAACAAACAAACTATGTGTACTACGTAACAAGTTCTACGATAAATAATCTAACAAACAGTTTTATTGGTTGATAAATATTAACATGCCCTAGTATCTTTTTTTTCTATCTGTACTTTTTCTTAGAACAAAAGCTAAAAAAAAAAAATGTTGCCATTAAAAATAGTAATACCTCTCTGAAAAAAATTGCCTCAAGATAAATGAAAAATATTAACAACGATTTAAAATACATGAGATTAATTAAATGAGAAATCATTCTAACATAAATAATTAGGGCTACATTGAACACATCTAAAAATAACAATTTTGTAAACATAAAAACCAGAAACTATTCAATTCAAACAAATCATGGCAGTCATTTAAGACCGTAAACATGAAATACAAAAATCAATTTGAAAATAAATAATTTATGTTTAATTATCTTATTTGAAAAGAAAGTATAGCCCGCGGACTTCCGTATATCGGTAATGGGATGGAATTACTCCCGCGATATAAATGCTCGAGTAAAATCGTTAGGATAGTGTATTTGTTTTATTTTATTTTAACAAAACATATTTTCTGATCGGATGTAAAAACCGATTAACTAATGTTTGCTATAATTTAATTTGTGTCAGGCTACGAAAATAAACTGTTACTTATATGCTTACAAACAAATCTTTATATTTTGGTCTATACATTAGCATACTTTAGATTATCGAATTACATTTGAAATATGGGACCGTTACTATAATGATTTACTAAATCTGCGTTTTAACAAACCGGCGAAGTGACTTTAAAATTAAATAATTACATTTTCCTAACGAGTTTAGCATTTCTGCTGCCTTTCATTCATGAAGTAATCGAGACATTATGGTGCTCATTTTTACATCAAACGGGATAATGAAGAAGGTCATAAGAATTTTGCCCGGACAGCGACGTTTCCGCATACTTTTCGTCAACTTTCAACTCTCACTGGATCTTTTTGCGTCTCATCCGAACGAGTAAACGTTGCTGTCGGGCTATCCGCTGAAATAGCCAGAGATGAGTTCTCGGCCAATTCCGGGAATTCACGGTTAATGAGACGGCCTTACTCACTGAGTCACCGTGGCTCTTATAGGATTAATCGTTATTGCCAGGGTAAACCTATTCCATCCTTTCGGTAACAATCTATACAACACATAGATTTATGTAAATAGTAATTTTACATCATTGTTTACTTTCAGTTTTCAAATTGAATGACTGACAAAATTGTTTTATAGGAAAATGGAAGTTAAAAAAGAAGAGGAGAATAAGTACATAATACCATAGAAGAAGCGATGAGATTAAAAGAACAGAGTTATAATATGTTGAAATGTCTATCTATATGAACAATTAATATAACAATAATGAACACATATTTGATTGCCAGTGAACAGGGTCGATTAGTCATCGTTGCTGCTGGAGAACGACAAGTAATCGTAATATGTGCACTGGCTTTTAGGTAAGTTCATTCTTAGATAATAAAACAAAATAATAACCATACATAAGATACATATATACACAATTAATGTAGTTTAATTATCAATATTTTTTTAAACAAAAGAAATGTTGATGTTAACCTCGCATTAAATTACCAAATATGCTTTTAATTTCATACATTAATGTTTTAATGGAAATTACGATTTATAATTGTATTTGATTGAACTGTCCAGCAACTGTGTGGAACCACAACGGGGCATTCATTTCGCACCTGAGTAATCAATATTAGGTAGCATTCCAGGACCTTTATAATTCAAATTTCTAGCAACTCCGTGATGCTGCAATGGGTATTAAATTCGTACCTGAGTTGACTAATAGGTATTTATTAATGGCAGTTTTGTTTGTCCAGAAAATCAAATCAAATCACAAATAATATTTTAAAGAGCTAAACCTTTTGATTTGGGTCAAATTAAATTGCTGCTTTGGGAAATCTGATGTGTTATTGGACAATCTCTGTAGCGTTAAATTTGTGTTTCGAAACAATAATCGGAAGTCGGTCTGTGTGTCAATTTAGTGCTGACTCGATATATCGTTGAACCGATGTATCGCGTTTCACCCTTTCAAGATTCGTGTATTGAATCGCGAGATGATGAATCGATTTTTTTAAAATGTTTTTTATTGTCGCATCAGTAAGTACCCCCACTTTTAATTATCCACGTCATACATTATCCATAGACACAACACCGTTAAATTGGTTTGGTCCTTATGAACATAAAATTTAATTTAATTTAACTTAATTTGAAAATTTCCCAAATCAAAGAGTTTGTATTCAGTAAAACAGTTCCCAAATTAAATAAATCAAAACTAATAACTGATTTTCATTTGAAAATAAGACTTTCTTAATACCACGACGGAAACCACTCATGTACATTACAAATAGGACATCAGAGAGATGAATTTTTCTTTCTTTCTAATGAAATGCATAAAGTAAAGAGCCACCATTTCTTCAACTATAGATGTGTTATTATAAAGGAAATACTTATTTACATACTATAATATTAAATAATATTTAACATTTAGTAACACAACCGTGTAATCCTATATTATCTATTTATAGAACTGGGGGTTTCCCAGTAATTTGTACAGAAATAATCCACTCCTACATTGTCTTCGTGGGTGAAATGAACTGTACTCCAAGTCAATTAAGGGAATCAATAATTCCAACAGCTGACCACGAATTAATACACCAGTACACTTAGCAACACATTTACACCGTAAATTAATTGTCATTCAGGACTTTCGACAATCATTCAGAATCTGGACTTGATGAATGGTGTAGAAATCACAATGTACGTGTTCGTAAGTCGTTCATTCACATATACAAGGCACCTCACTGTTCATAATTGCAAAATGCCACCAATATTCTCCTTATTCCACGCCATCAAAATGTTAACGTTTATAATCATATAACAACGTCCAGATCGCATGTATTTTAATGCACATGGTATAAAAGATTATTAATAAACGACATCGTTCATCTTTGACTTTAGATGAAAGTAAATTATATTTCGTTCCATTATAAATCAAAGTTTAAAACCGAACTTTTCTCACAAATTGGATTAACATAGTGTCCTTAACATAATCCATTAATTTAAACTTAGCGAAATAATCCAATTTGCACTGCTAATCCATTTGCTTATCCTTATACACAGCTTCTATAGCTATTCACATTATATGGTCCAGCACTCCAATGAATACAACAGTGCCAGACTACATCCTTCTAGAGTTTTCAGCTCCTGTACATTATTTCTAGGATGGTTTTGAGTAATCTAGTGGAAACGGTTCACGTTTTAATTCAAGCGGTTTGTCTTGTGGGGGTTTGTAATGGCCGTTATAGAAATTTTCTCTGTGTGGCTGCCAGTTTGGTATCATGGTACGGGGGTGTTGGGGGTACGTGTCGGACGAATGGGGTTTAAGCTGTGTAATGGGAGTTTTCACCAGTCTTGGTACCTGTGGTACGTGTTTTATATGTGTTGTTATTGGACTAGGACTTGAAGTATCTTTAATCATAGATTTAATCGAATGGGAATGAGAACTGTCTTTATGTCCCGACTTGCCGATCTGTGCGGCCGTGTCTTTAATGGTGGAGTTAGAAATTCTCGAGGTGGTGTCCTTCCCACTCACCAATGTGTAATGGTGTGGGGCTGTAGTACGATTGGGCGATGATGGGATATGACTGTAGGTTTCTTTCTTCGGCGACGATGGAGGGCGCGCAAACGATTCCTTATTAGTAGATGCCATGGTATGGGACGATGAATACGAGTGTGAGTGAGAATGTGACGTCACTGGTCGCGATATATCCTTCGAATGATGCGAAGAATGTTGAGGTCGTGACGTCGACTCTTTGTGATGTGACATCACTGGCCTTGATGAAGATTCTTTTAAAGGTGATTGGATGCTTCTAGGTATTGGGGAATCTTTTATCAACGGCGGCCTCGATGTCAAATCTTTCTTTGGTTGTGACTGGTGATGTAATGGTGTATCTTTTGGGGAGTTTAAGAGAGGTCGTGATGACGTATCCTTCTTTTCTGGCTGTGATGTTGTTGGGTAACGATATTGCGTTTCTTTGACAGGTGAAGGAAGAGGTCTTGACGCCGACTCTTTCTGTGATGACGTAACAACTTGAGAGGCAGTGTCCTTAACAGTGGATCTTGGTATTTGTAGGGATGAATCTTTAAAAGATGGTTTAGACGAGCTGCTATGAGATACCGCATCTTTAACGGGGGTTTTAGGTAAGGAAGTTTTGACATAAACTCTGGGAGGTTCTGTATGATTTGGCTTCGACTCTTTGCTTGATTTCTCTGGAAACTTAGAATTATTGTTGACGCGATCTTGGTTAGTGGTGTCTTTTGGGTCTTTTGGTTCGGGAGTTTTTGTTTTCGGGACGGGGGTACAAACGACGGGCACAGGTTTAGATTTGGTAGATGTACCAGTACAATCATTATTAAGTTTAATCTTTATGGGAGCGACTTTTTCTGGTGTCGGAATGGGTGTCTTTTCGGGTTTATCATCAATAACAATTTCCAAATTCGGTTCGGAATCGTCCATAATTTCAATTTCTCCCATAACTATCTGCATTTCCGATTCTTCGTCGTCATCATCATCATCAAACTGCGCACTAAGGACATCAACATCAGTGTTCACAGTTGCTTCCCGCGATGCCGGTTTCGGGATGGTCACCGGAAGACTAGGCGCTTTCGTTTCTTCTTGTACAGGAATAGGCGTCGGTTGAACGAAGTTTCCATTGGCAACAGGTTTAGGGCCACCACTTGTAGGTTTTTTCTCAGTTTCGATAATAGAAATTGACCTCTCAAAGATCATTTCTTTGCTGGTGTATTCTGGTTCTATTTTGACATCCTCTATTTCTTTAACGGGTTCTTCTGGTGGCATGTCCAGTTTTATCTTCTTAGCCTCATTCATATAAAAGGCGTAAAATAATCTCAATATTCCTTCCTGCAAAATAGAAATCATATTTAAATATCAAACTTGGACACTCTATAAAGTTATCAACAGATAACAGCACACTTGTTTTACTAAAACAGACAACCAACCCTCAATCATTCCAAACTATTTGTTTTGCTAAATCCATACTTGCACAACATAAACGCTGTACAGTGATCAACGATCAATCCAAACTCTTTGCTTATTATACATTATGTAGGAACTAAATAAACCTGCCTATTGCTGGACGTTTTCTGGCATCTATTATGAATTATTATGTAGATATCTATTGACATGACAAGCCCAAAACCAACTCTCTAGAACATCGGAAGACTGAGATATTAAGTGGAAGAGACAATATCTGCCCATCTTTATTAAAAGTTAAAATGGAAAATCAGGACGTTTTTTTTATTTTCGTAGCAATGGTACTTGAAAATTGAGACTACTGATGCTAGTTCTTTAAAACTTGTCAACCAATTATGACTTTATCTAAATCTTATATAATGTATCTTTTATTTACAGAGAAGCAAAGACGCTGCAACAACGATCCAAGATTAATCATTTCACTAAATGAAGACTTCCCAATACATTGACATAGCAATGCTCTACATGTACAATTATCCAGACTTTTGATAAAACGTATTTGTGCGATTGGAAATAAAACTGGGGTTAAAAGTCTTGCTTTTCTGTACCAACTGGGTTAATGAAAACAGAAAATGACACACGGTGTGCTGTGAGGGAAATTTTGCCCGGACAGTGGAACTACCCATATTCCTATTTCAAATTCAAACTATTAAGGGTTCTTTTACATGTACGTTTTTCGTCTCATACGATGGAGTAGAGACTGTCCTTGCCAGGGAATTGGACACACAACATAGATTTTTACATACACAGCGAAAAACATGCAAATCTTAGAACAAGATACCATAGATATTGAACTTACCCGTCTCCAAGAATATATGTAGGCAACATCGACCAGACTAAAACTATCTCGTAATGGTTGGTTAGTATGGTAAATATCAATCTATAATAAACAGATAAATAATACAATTATAACCATACTGAAGTACATCAAAGTCAAGATCTGAGAGATTAAAGTAAGTAAACTCTGCTAAGTGTACGATACTTACCATTAATACTTAACTGAGCAATTCGAATAATTTAAGTTCGAATAATAATGTATTCAATAATGTTTGTGTATAAATAATAGCTTATCGCTATCAACTTTGTCCGCAGCTTTGTTTTATGGGCTTTGTGTGGGCGGTGTGCTGCTGCCCCCCCCCCCCCACCTCGCACCAATTTTTAGCTTAGTCCTGCGTGTTTAGGCCAACCCCATGTACCAGTCAGTAAATTGGAATTACACTAATAATTCTAGTAGTATGATGATAAAGTCAAATAATACCCTACCTGATATCTATCTGATAAAGAGTACTTGTTACGGATAAATCTCTTTAGGTGTGACATGTTCACCGCGGCGGGACACAATAAATATCGACGATCATGTAACTGAAAAAAAAAATAATAAACAATACAGATCTCCAGACAAATTGCCAGACGAACGTTGTTAACTTTGTGGTCGCTCACATCTTTCATGAAAGTATTGCTTTATTAGTCTCACAATGCGGAAAATGGTAAACACCCATTTCAGTAGTTTTCTTTGGATTAAACCTCTTTAGAAGCGAGAAGTAGTCGGGGGGAGGGGGGCACCCGGTAAGTAGGTAAGACAATCTATTCATGTCCCTCAAAAGCCATTAGATCTTACACACTATACATGGATCACCAACGGATGAACTACAGGTAATACATTAACCATTTGAACCCCATCGCCTAGTCTCATAATGATAAATTATAACAACTCACCTTATCACAGCTTTTACGATCACAATCAGTTTCCATGGAATTAGGTCCCCTGAAATAAAGACACGTCATTAATCATTAGGCTGAATCGTTCTTAAGTTACAATATACAGGATTAAAGGTAAAAACCTTGGTATGATACCTTCTTGTGGTCGATGTTCATGGATATAATAAGTTACCCGTCAGTCCGCGTGAAATCAAAATATTTGACTTTTAGTTTGGAACGTTTGGCTTACCGTGAAGCCAACAGATAACGTTCCAGGCAAGCCTGTTCCTGAGAACCATTTAGATATCCCGAATAGAATATTAATTATAAAATTCTCCGATGTCCAATGCCTGGGAAAAAATACTCACTCGGGCCAAAACTCCAATGAAATGCTAAATTCTTCATCTGCCGAGAAAATAATCCTTCCAGAAGTTCTTGTTTTACCAACAGATTTTGCTGAAAGAAAATAATTATTTAATTCATAAATTACTTCACTAACAGTGGAGCCACGGTGGCTAAATGAGTAAGACTCGCTAACATGCAGGTTCTGTCTTCAATCCCTGCATTGGCCGAGAAAGTTCATCGGAATTTTCCGGCGTGGTTCTCTCTTATCAGTGGTGCACAATAGAGGGCTTTGCAAGGTACAGCGTATAGTCTTTCGGATGGGACCCAAAACCACGGTCCCGTGTACACATTGACGTGCATGTTAAAGATTCCTTCCCTTCATTTACTTCCCTATCAAGTTGAAAGATTCACTCTTGAATTTCGCGTTCCAAATAAAAAATAATCATTATCAAACGTATATTACTATCAAATGTTAAAATATTAAAATATCATTTTTTTTTTCAAATAACATCAAATCATTTTTTCAAAAGTAGAATTTACTTACAAGGTACGGGCTGATTATCATAGTAATCCCTCCGTCTCTGCATTTCTCCTGTAGAAAAAAAAACAACACAAATTAACATAAATTGAGGATATTTTTTTTTTTATCTAAGTAGGAATTCGCAATAACGGGAAAAGATTAATGACTTCGATCGACTAATAAGACAGCTATAAATCAAATAATCCTTAATCGTCTGTGTACTGTGTAATGGCGGCTACGATAAAATTTTTGACTGTCAACAAGGTTACCCGGAAGTATATCGAAAGAAATGTTTTTGGTTAGAATGATATACCATGGACCTGTTTCACAAAATTTTAACTAAGATAAAATTCAAATTTTAGTAATTTGATTGGATAATATTAGATTGACTTTAGTGCTTAGCCAATCAAAATTGAAGTATCTACTAAAATTTGGATTTTGTTTTAACTTAGTTAAGATTTCGAGAAACAGGGTCCTGTTTTCGGTAGGTTATGTAGGTTTTCCAATTGATGGTTACGGGAAACAACTTGAATGATACTCACATTGGTCAGGCATTTTAACTTTCAATTTAGGAGGTTTTAGTGTTTTCCAAAATACACAGATAGATTGAATTTGCGATAATAAGCCGGGTTTTAAATTAATTTTAAGTATGGTATCATTCAAACCATTTCTAGCTGAGAGGACTGTATCATTCTAATTAATTATATTCATTTCTAGCCGAGAGTAGAAATGTCCTTTAAATTAACTGTTCAGTAAAGAAACGGTAAATGCATAATATTATCGTGCTGAATTTACTGATGACGTTTAATTTAACAAAAAAAAAAATACATTAGGAGAAAACCTCTTTGATTTAGGTAAAAAATAAAACATTTAATTGGGTTGATCTGGTGCGGTATTGTGATTAGTGATGGGTTAAGCTCTAGGCAAATTATTTTTATTTCGAACGCTCAAGACGGAAGTTGGCTTGTGTTGGCTTGCTGTGGTAAAGGTCGGTTATATCTATAAAGGTAAAATTTCAAGGAAGGCAGATTGTTATCGGACAAAACAAATCAAGATTTTATCGATGGTAATAAATAATTTTATTTTTTTTATCTGAATCAATGAGGTTTAGTTAAAGTAAAGATAATGTCCAGGAAAATTAAAAATACCGGCACATTAAGTTTATTGTAATAAAAAGCTTACTTTGGAACAAACCCGGTACTAATTTATATACTATATTCTGTAATGTATCATCTAATCTGAAAATAGAAATGAAATTGGGGTTAACGTCCTACTGCTCTGCTTCGAATGTGTTTTTAGTCCCATCCGAACGACTATACGTTGTCCCTTTCTAAGACCGCTGTCCTGCTCCTTTGACAAGGTGAAACTATGCCGGAAAAGACCGATTTAATAGTAAGCTGATGTCTTATTTTCTGTGACCATTATAGTGAATATTGTCGTGGTTAATACGTATTAAAAATAATTTTTACTTTAGCTACAAACCTTATATTCTGCCAAGGTCTAGTTTTGTGTATAAGAACCTCACAGATTGGACAATATTTACTGGTTTCTAGGTAACGCATGATGCACGTTTTGCAAACTGAAAGTAAAATAAAGAAAAATCACATTTTATATTGGTTTTCCTATATTATGGAACCCAGTGTTGCAAATGAGGCCGTGTCCGGTTATTTATCTATTTAGTTTCCCATATTCATATTGCAGCTATTTAAGTAGTTATGGCGTTAAAGAAGATTTCTACAAACAAACTGTTTATTATCAGTATAAACCTAGTATTACATTTGTCATATCTATTTCTATTTTACTCATTATCATTAATATAGTGCCATTAGCAAATTGTATGGTTAAGATTTATTGCCGCTAAGGTTCAGATTTATTGTCGCGAAGGCTTAGGTCTATAGCTGACATTTATATCTCTAGTTTTGGTTTATACCGTTTAGCTGAAGTTTATAGCTGTTATAGGCTGAAGTTTAGACTTTTATATGAGGTTTAGATCTCTGAGCTTAGGTTTAGATCTCTGAGCTTAGGTTCAGATCACTTAGGTGAAGTTTAGATCTCTTAGGTGAAGTTCAGATCTCTTAGCTAAAGTTCTTTTAGCTAAAGTTCAGATCTCTTAGCTGACGTTTAAATTACTTACTGGAAGTTCAGATCTCTTAGCTGAGGTTTACATCTACATGTATAAGCCGAAGTTCAGATCTCTTAGCTAAGGTTTATATATATTATGTTAAATGTAACTAAAATAGTAACAATCAGTTTTCTGAACATGTAATTACAACTATTTCGCCTGGTATCTTTATATCATACTACACTCGTTGTCATGCAACAAACTCGTCCGGGCAGTCGATAAGGGTCGTAGGTAATAAGTACATTTACAAGACAGATATCAATTTCATACAGATGAAATGTTCACAAGGTTCAACAAGATGAAACAAAGGTCACAAAGTTATTAACAGAAATTGCTTACATCAAAAGGCATCATTATTTTACTAATCTTAATAATGCATTTAAATTTAATATTAATCGGATTTCTAACTTTTGTCAAAAGATAGGTTGCCAGGCAACGAAACATACGCCCACAGCAGCTAAATCGTCCGGGCAGTCAAAAAGGGTTGTCGCATATTTTTACTTTTTTTGGTAATGAAACATCTTAAACTCTGTGTATCAATGAAGTCAATCACATATTAAGTTTCGCCTCTAGCTAGAGCATCCACAAGATTTTTTGAAGTGATCAATGACTACAACTCTGGCACTAATTATCAGAAATCGCTGAAAATCAATAGGCTTCTTCGTCTCATGATCTTAAACACTGTGTATAAATTTAAAGTCAATCGGATATTAACTTTGATCTCTAGACCATCCACAAGATTTTTAAAAGTGATCAAGGGCCATAACTCTGGCAGTAATTATCACAAATTGCTGAAAATCAATAGGCTTCTTTGTCTCATGACTGTGTATAAATTTAAAGTCAATCGGATATTAACTTTAGCCTCTAGAGCGTTCAGAAGATTTTTCAAAGTGATCAAGGGTCATAACTCTGGCAGTAATAATCGGAAATCGCTGAAAATCAATAGGCCTCTTCGTCTCATGACTTTAAACACTGTGTATAAATATGAAGTCAATCAGACATTAACGTTAGCCTCTAGAGCGTTCACAAGATTTTTCAAAGTGATCAAGGGTCATAACTCTGGCAATAATTATCAGATATTGCTGAAAATCAATAGGCTTCTTCATCTCATGACCTTAAACAATGTGTATAAATTTAAAGTTAATCGGATATTAACTTTAGCCTCTAGTGCGTTCACAAGAAATTGTGGACGATGGACGGACGGACGGACGGACCGACGGACGGACGGACGGACGGACCGACAGACGGACGGACAGGGGCGACGGCAATATACGACCACATTTCCATGTGGGCGTATAAAAAGTGATATAATGGATATGACTCTAGAAGCTACGGAAATTGCTGAGTTCAAGAGGCTTCTGCGTTTTATTAATTAAATTAAATGGGCTTCTTCGTCTCGATAATGCAATGAAAATGAAATGGGGTTTAACGTCCTATTGTATTATAGAAGGACATACGTCACACAGTGTGCTATGGGGGAAATCTGGCACGGAACTACGGCGCTACGGCCTACCTCGGTTTTTCGTCCCATTTGAACGGCTATACGTTGTCTCTTGACAGGTCCTCCCCATGCACCCCTGACAAAAGGGAACTACGTCGGGAAATCCCGATGAACTTTCTTGGTCAACGCACTAATGTATATAAAATTGTCAAAATGAACAGATAATAAATGTAGCCCGTAAAGTGTTCACAAGTAATTGAGGGTGTATGAAAATGTATTCTGATTTAGAATTTCAACTGGGTACTTGCAATATTCTCGACAAATGTCCGTTGTTCATTTCTCAAACGTCACTTAGCATAAACAAAGGTATTTTGGTTGCCAACCAATTTAAGAATTCAAGTTTTCCCTTCAAAGGTTGTGATTGGGAAATGTTAAGGTTCGTATCGTATATATTATCATAATGTATGCTTCACTTCGTTCGTCTATCATAATTTAATACATCAAATGAGCGCCTAAGTAAATAAAAGCACCATTTAAAATTCCCGAATGGACGACTTACACTAGACAAGAAATGCCGTAACGATACTAATATACCGAATCTATCCCACGCCGGAAAGGGGGGATGTCATTCAAAAACTAACTAAATAGGTCCTTGTCCGTTCCACTCCCATTCAAATAAATGAAAGCAAAGAAGGTGGTTTGAAATACAAAATACCAACTAAGGGTTGAAATTTTAAGACCGATCCACACCAACGACATGCGCCAAGGGTACACCAACAAAGATCTCACTAAGACTAAATATTCCCCTCCCTCCACCCACCCCCCAAAAAGAGAAAATCCCCGAGAGTTAGTCCTGATCGAAAAATATATCCCTGCGTACATATATACCCCAGGATTAGATTTGAACCGAATCAAACAAAACCAAACCACCTTCGTGTAACATGATATAAAATTTAAATAACTATTACGCTAGTTCATGTACATTATCTATCCATGATCATGAACGAAACTTGTGCTTTACAAAAAAAAAATATCAATAGCTTTATAAATGTTTAACGGATGTCGTAATTTTTCAACCCCCGAAAAATACATCATAATGACATGTTTTTAATAACCTTGACCTTTCTTATCAATGAACATGTGAACTATTTGTATGTCATGTGACATGTACAAAGCAGTACGTTTGACTGCTGTGTGTCGTGTTTGCGATATTATCAACTACATGAATATTGTATGAAAGAGTTTTAAGCGAGGTGAATGGGGTAATAAAAATGTTATCGGATTTGAAATCAACGCATGTAGCGAGCATGATCGTTAAAACATTCAAAATAATCTGTCACTCGGGGGACATTTTACCGCTATTTACGGCAACCACTAAGCTTGTAATAAACCTAAGAACGCAGTCGCCTGTTAACATATTCTTCAACTATAATTTATGGCCGTTTAACTATAATATTATCTAATATATGCTGAAAATATACACCAGTTTTATAACTTAGGAATTTATGAACCAAATAGTCTTGGCGCACCTTGATAATCGCGTTGGGCTGCGGAATTATCAAGTACATAATATGATAATATAACAATTTCGTGTCTTGGTTAACTGGGGGTAATATTTGTATCTCGCTGATTGGTTAGCTGGGTACCCGCTGTTATTTAGTCCCGAAGAAAGACCCACATCAACATTTATTACTAAATTAATTTGGAAGCTACTCATAGAAATTAAATTGACAATGCAATTTCTTTGGTTTCGATTTCATATTCTACATGGACCAATGTTGTGATGAAAACGGTGTCTACTAACAGTTGCTATAGACATTTATTTTTACTTTTAATAACTATATGTACATATCAGAATTAAAAATTGATTTAAAAAAACTTAAGTCATAAATAAAAAGGAAACGGTAATCTACTTTCAATTTTCATTACTCGTCACCGGATGGTTTTTGGTTTCCCAATAAACCCATAAAATTGAATGTTTAAATTAAATTTGCCTGTTTTAACATACAAGTATCTTTACTCGGCCGTTAATATAGCTACAAAATTAGTTTAATCTCCGATTCTCCCCAAAACAACTTTCAATTATTATGAAACTTCAATTCTTTCAATTAGTTTCAATTTTAAAATATCATGCAATGGCGCCATGAAATTCAATTGTAATTATTTTATAATAGAAATGCCTTCCCAATTACGTATCTTGTTTTTCTGTGACATAAAAGCTAAACTCTGCCCATGAAGGGGAAACTATATTGCTTCATACTCTGTCTTCACCCCTATCAATTAATTTTTATCCTTTCAAAGGCGATGATTTTATCTCCCATAAAATAATTCATTATAACCAACGATCTATTATGTTTTACTATTATAAATATAGAGAATATGTGACGTGTTATCATCATATCAGTGTTTATAGCCAGACAATGGGTATACCATTTACCTACATTTACATAGACCCCAGGTATACTATTAAACCAGTAATTTATACACACTATAAAGGTTATATACTGTCATCAACAAAACCCTACACCGTCAATAGACCTGTCAAATTATCTGCTCAATTACCGCCGACAAAAGGGGACCACAGACCCCGCCATTGTGAGAGTGACCAGCTGCCAGACTGTAAACTGATTGGCTGAATATATTATAATACAGTGTGGTTGATTGAATATAAGACGGACAAAGTTTTTGTTTTTCTCGTCCTCTCCTTTCTGATATTGTTTGTCCAATACAAGCAATAACATACCTGTTGTTCCCATCCTGACCAATTAATTTTATTTCGACTGTTCAGAGGGGTTGAAGTGAATACCACGTTAAAGGACACAACGCTTATTTCTGATGATTGATGAAACAAGTGTTGCTTAACATGTCAGATTATCAGTGGGAAACATTCTTAGAATTGAACATCAAATAATTCAAAGTAGCACGCAGCAATGTATAAAAAAACAAGTTTGAACATTGAATCAGAAAGGACAATATTAGTGCCAGCCATTATCAGTTATCATATTCATATATGATAGAACTGGCCAAAAAAACATGTTTCAAACATAATTTCAACAAGATCATTGCTACGATAGATGCGTAACGAAGATTTGAAAAAAAAACGCGAAGTGACACAAAAATGGAAACACGTGAGCAGAAATTCGACGTGTATCTGTTATCGCCTGTTCCTTCAGTTATATATAAGGATAACACGTGTATTCCATTTTTTGCGTCACTTTCCGTTTCTTCTAATCTTCGTTACGTATCTAATGCTCCGTGGGTTTAAATTATATTGGGAATGTGTTTAACCAGTTCTATCACATTATGTGATAATGACTGATGCCAATATTGTCTTTTAATTAGAAGGAGGCTCCTTTCATACTCTTGTATTAGCATTCCAAATCCAGCATACGTCTTTAGAACACTAAAAGCGCCATCCTGCACTTACTTTTAGAACACTAAATGCGCCCTTACTTTCATTGAATACGCCCCTTTCAAGATCACTTTTTGAACGGACGAGGATATTCTGAGACGGATTATGCGTCGGTTGTAAGAAAGTGATATTTCTAGTTTAGCTTGACCTCTATCATAAAAATATCTTTCCACCAATGTAATTCAGATTATTTCTCTAATTCAAAAAATCCAATAAATTAAAGAACGAGTCCCCTTAAACAAACATAGGACCAAACAACTTAATTGGAAATTTCCTGCCAAAGGCGAGATAACACTTTTACTCGTTAGCTTAATGCCACTGCACTATATAACTTGGCTTGCGGCTCTTCTGATTGTCAATGGCCACTTTACCATCAATATTTTGCACAAGAGCCACAACAAAAGCTCCTCTTAAAACGTCACCATTGACCACCCCTTTCAATTGGTATCTTTTACATCGCTGGATAATAGAGTCAATGATGTAAAGATCGATAACTGTGCATATCAATAACGCAGAAGTGGAACCAGTTTCTATGGGGGCCAGTCCAGGACAATTTCTTCTTGTGATACATTGCAGAGAAAAATTCTTCCAGGAAAATTATACACTTCGGAAGTCCACAATCAAACCTTGGTCCCTGGGCCACTTTGTTGACTTGATACACAATCATTTAATGGTGGTGGATCAGATTTATATTGATTACATCATTGAAATTTCCAGTAGAGGCCGAACATGAGGGTCATACAGATTGATAATGGCAATACATTCACTATTCCGTTTGAATAACCCCAATTTTATTTCGGTCTAGACTGAAAACCTAACTGACTAAATGGCTTTCAATAACCGCGAACTAGTAGTCCTGTACCAGTGACAGAAATCTCTAACACACGTGATAATAATACCGGCTCAATTCAGTAGTCCATTTGAGAAATCTTCGTGAAACGTCTTTGGAGGAAAATAATCAATATACCGTTTACATTGGAACACAGCTATTTAACTCAATTATTGATAAACTAGAATTGTGAAACGATCCCTATCCAGGAAGCAACGACCCCAATTATCTAACGGCTTATCTCAAATTGTAGATTGAATGATTGAAAAAGTGCTACACGAAGGGAAATCGATCAAACCGGGAAATCTACGAGTAATGCTGTTCAGTCGTATCCTGCCTAACTAAACATTACAGCTTATCGTTTACTACTAATACACAGAGTGCATTTATATTGACGTCTTGACACCAAGCGATAATAACAACCTATATACTGAATCGATTAACGATAAAAACACCACCCTTGAAATATTACTTCTTTTACCGACAACTGGGCTGGCAAATTTGGGATGCAGGAAACTTGTATGTAACGTAAAATAAAGTAGTATGAAGTACAAATATAAACGGTAGATAAAGATGACTATTCATTTTCCACCTGGTATTACGGCTCCATTTTAGAATCTGTCCAGCATTTAGTAAAAGATAAAAATGATCCCAACTCTGGTACCCGGATTCACAACCGGTTGATTTCAGTGACAGATAGATTCTGATATTTTGCCAGCCCCGTCTTTACTAACGTGCAACGCACAAGAGTTTGGTTTAAGAATTTATGGGACGGTTAAAATTGTTCCGTAATACTATATGAACTGGAATGGAATGGAGTTTAGAATCCTACACTTCTGCTCCATCAAGGCTATTGAATATGGGTGTGTGCCATGTAAGAACAGTGGCTCTACGACATGCTTTTATTTCAAATTCCAACTGTCAACGGCTTTTTAACGGGCACAAAATCCCAAGGACCTTTCAAAGGCCAACCATGATATCTAACCCGGTGACTCCAGGCCTATAATAACGGTTCAGATCCATAATACTAGTGAATGGTGTAAAAACAAGGTGCTAATGCAGTTAAACTTTTTAGTTATTGCTTCAAAAAACTTACATGAATGGAGACATTCAACAATAGTTGTGGCATCTATTAGATATCCACCACACAGGGCACAGATCAGATGTGGGTTAACTTCCGTTATCCTCATTCTGTCCCCAGAAGATTTCACACTCATTCTGAAAGATAAAAAAAAAGAAATTAATAGTTATTTCAAGTCTTATGGTCCTAGAATTCGTTTACGTGGAATGTTACTAGTAAATCTTTACATGTGCAAGGGTGAAACAGCAAATAAGAAAGTGTAAGATTACACTCGTTTGAATTTATATTTTTTTTTTTAAAAAAAAAGTTATACGCAGCATGCATAATTTAGACCCAGGACCGTAAACCACATAAATATAATTTCCACATTTTAGTCTCAAATGGTATGGGTTCATAGTTCAAGACAAATCAACCTCCTTCCGATTTCACAACACGACAATAATCATGTCTCAGAAATCCCACCAAGTATCTTGGTATAATTTGTAAAGAACACCGCTGTGTTACTAGTATGTGATAGAAGGTTGACTACACAGATTTGTAAACGTCTACAAAAAGTCTTATGAAATTATTCTAGTTAATTCACCATTAAGAAGACAAAAGAGGTCTGAATCCATGATGTCTGAAAAGGAAATCATGTCATGTGAATTGTATTATATTGCTTTTGTATATAGTCAAAGTTCTTGACGCTTGCTATCAAATGTTTCTTGAAGAATGAAAACCTTGGAATATCGATTCATTCGCCAGTACAACGACCCATACTTTGAACAGCATATTACACAGTTACAGAAGAGCTCTGGCAAAACACTTTAACAAGCTATGATGCCATTACTGCATCTAACATTTTGTAGGAATTTTTGAGAATAATATACATCGATAGTGTGTAGGACGACAAACACGGATATATTTCCTATACAAACCTTTCTTTTTAAGCCCATTTATTTGTAAAAAGAGAACACTAGCACTGAAATGCATAGACTTATAGACAATGTACTATACACATAAAAGTAGTCAACTAAAAAGTTTAGTTCACTCTGTTATTTTTTTGTTTTATGCACGATTCCGTGGACATCGGATTCGTGGAGATATATAACCCCTTGTTTTCAAGTTTTATAACCCCTTGTTTTCAAGTTTTACCTTTTAATTTTACAACCTGTTCAATCTATTTTTAATGGATAAATTTAAATAGCGATTACTGATGCATTTAACAAAATGTTTAAATATTATCAAAATTGCATAAACCTGTTTCTCGTGCTAAAAGAGGAGAATTTTCTTGTGTCTTAAATGTATAATCTTCATCTAAACCTATAGTAATAGCTAAATTGGGATATCATAAGGCACAAAATTTCATGCAAGCATTAAACAAATCATCAACAAGACTTTCGATTATTAACCATACTCCTGTCCATTGCATAACCCAATTTACAAACACCTTACAAACCAGATTTATATTTAGTTGAATATTTAAACAGCCAAACTATTTGTGTTTAAAGTACGTGCAGGTTTAAATTTACTTATCAGAGTTACGTGGGCCAAACCCTTGTTTTATTTATATTATTAATATTAATACAAAAAACGCTCATATAACAGTATAAAATAATAGCCCCCAAATTTAAAATAACTATTCATTTTGTCGACAGTTCGGCATGTGTTTAAATATGTTCATATTTATCCAACTGCATGTGCATAAAGGTTTAATTAAATAACTATCGAAATAACTATAATGATGTCTAACAATTTTTATTGTTTCCTTTCAGATATTTAAAATTATTTCTTCATCTAATAAAATGAATCATTTCACTGGTATTCTTTTATTTGTTTTTTTTTCTTTTTTCTCGACACAAAATTTTAGAGATCGATCAATTCTTTGAAGTTTACAATAAATCAATATTCTACGTAGGATGTTTCTATATTTATCAGTTTAATCTATGTTAACGCAACTGGCAGAGTTATTCATATTACATGTATAATCCCCCAAGTTAAAGATCTAAGCGCACAAACATAAAATGAACTTGATCCGTATATATCGACCTAAAGGTTTTCTGGTACATTATAGTTTTTGTGAAATATGCAACGTATTGCGCAACATATGTACATAAATATTAGATCACTTTTTGTTTTCAGCCATATTGTCACTTCCAGTTAAAATCACTATTAGCCATATTGAAATATTAAACGTTTACAGCGTGCGCATTTATTTTCCCAGGGAGTTCTTGTCAAAGGAAAATATTAAAAAAAATTAAACATAACGTAGCGCATCAAAAAATATCCTATGAATAATCTGATCGTGTGAAATGAAATTACATGCGCGAGCTACTTGACCCAAGGTCAGCGCGTGATGATATTAATGAATGAAATCTCGCGAGGTTTGAGTTACCGTGCGAGTCACGTTTTCACAGCTATTCAATACATAAAAACATAATAAGGCGTCGGCATTGGGTTTAAAATGAATGAATGATTTTCTTTCAAAAGAAATAAGTTTGGGAATTGCAACATAATACGAATGAATAATCTCCCCCTTTTCTGTGAAACGTTCTGTATCTATGACAACTGTCCTGAGTTACAAAAACTTGCATGGGAATTCATATATATCTCTCCCTCTCTCTATAGTTATATATATTTATCTCTATATTTTACGCCGACACACAAAAACGGACGCTTTTCTTGTGGGATCATTTTAATCCTATTCTTATTCCTCATTAAGCCAACCTAAAACCCCAAAAATAGACACGGGAGGAAGTACCTGCTTATTCTTACGTCATAGAACAGCAGGCATTTATAAAACCAAGCGATTGTGTTGAAATCATATGACGTAAATCTATTAATCTGATATCCAAGTTAAAACAGTTTATTAAACTCCCGGAAAGAGACCACTGTACAAAAGCAGGGATAAGGAATTTATCATTAATAAAGTATTATGATATCCCCTGGTGAGTATTATTATACTTACTGTCAAGAAGGGATGGGGACAATTCTTTGTTGTAGTTTAGGGATGACCGGCTGAAAACATGAAACTGCCATCGCAAATTTTTTTAAAAAAAAAAATGGCGTTTTTTCGTACATGTACCGGTATATGAAATTTATTTAACTCTCATAATAATTCTTCGAAGTTACTTCAATTGTCAGGATAATCGAGACAATACTGTTCATTTTATGCCTCGTTCATGTAGGTCTATTAAATTACACTCCATTACTCTTGAGTCAATAACTCGTTCTGTCAGTTTCAAGCATGAGTTACTTTCGTTATTTCTTCCGTAACGCTTCAATAATCAAACACAAGGACTGGTAGACAGACGCTAAAGGTGCCATTGATGTAGTCGAGATCAACAGAGTGTTACAACTGTCGAACTCCCAGGAGAAAGTTGGCAACCAGCTGGAACCATTTACTCAATTTGTAAGTAAGCAATCCCCTGAGGCGGCCATAACATGTCTTTATGGCATTAACAAATACGAACGGAAGATAAAATCACTGTTAGAATAGTATAATCGTACAAAACATGCACCCTTTCTCTTAACGAATAACAAATTGTAACCTTTTATTACCTCTGTGCTGTACAGTTTCAGGAAATGACATAATCGCCATAATACTCATTATTATCTGACAAAACTGACCGGAAACATTCTATAACTTGATGGATATTAATTTTTGTTTATTTCTTTAAGGAGATCAAATAGCCAGTTCTCATGGTGATAACCCTATAGTTTATTAATATCGTAAGTAAAATAATTCAAATTTCGAACAATACACGAGGACCTGTTCATCCTTAAAAAACAGGAATCCACAACTCATGCCTTTACGCCTCTGTATCATGTACTCAGTGAAGTTCAAGGCGACAGAAACGCGTTTAATCTCTAAGCATGTTGCATTCAGAGCAGCTCAACTGATATACCATGAGAAATGCCATTGGAGAATAATGCACAGCGTGTGAATGACGGTTATAAAGATAAGACCTGCATGTTTCTACTTTAATCTTAAACACGATTCTTGTATTCAAAATTTCTTGCGTGAGAAAAATCTTATCTAAAATAATACAAAGTGACATGTTAATTGTATAGACTCATTGAAGAAGAAACAGGACATGTAGTATATTAATTTAGTTTAAAAATTGTCCACGATGGCCAACACAAAGTATGGCTGCACAGTCAACCGCACTAGCCTGACCGTTATTAGTTCGTCACAATTATTTGCTTTATCCTTAATTACAGACTCACATTCACGGCTACGCCCATCATCATATAATTACAAGGGTTAAAGGTCATTTAATGTCAATTAATCCTGCTAATAGATGATAAAAGAGCACGTGCTATGACGTCGAGGATGACAAGGTACCACGATTGTCGATACACTTTGCGCGTGACTTCTCATTAACAATTATCAACTTTACAAAGCAAGGACGTGATCTCTCGGCAACTAATTTAACAGGCATGCGTGGTCAGTTTTTACAACCCCTGAGTATAATTAGCGGTCAGTTTCTATGATGGCTCGTGTTTTAGCAAGTCCAATACAAGCACGTGCTTAATAGCGCCAATTCTCCGGTTCAAGTTTAACATGGATGTGAGAAGGCCACGATTTGCTTGACAGCTCGATTCAATATTTATATAAATTGGTTTTTATATGGCATCATTTTGTCTGTTGTCATGTCAACAAGCAACTAATCAAGCACCATTCAAACAACCACTTTCCCTTTTCACAGAACAATACGAAAATAAAATTATCAATACAACAAAGGCCTTTTCAAATATTTTCGAACATTGATCGTCAATAGAATAAAACAACTGAAATACAAAGATAAAACATCTTTAACAACATGCGACTAAAACCACCGGATTGTTCATTAGATATTAAATCATATATTCATAATCACGTTCTCTTTTAGTTGGCGTTTCTATTAACAACAGTGGACAGAATCGATTCAGCTCATCACGATTCTCAGATCAATGAAATAAACTTAGATCAGTTCACGTAGTAGTAGGTTAAATATTCTCACTTTTACGTTTAGAACAGGAGTAGAATATCATCGAACTTTTTTTGTGGCTTTCCACTTAATTGTTAGTACTGGCGATCAACAACACTAATAGGATACTTATCGAAACGTCATGCCTGTGGGCAACAAACCCGTGATTGCTATCCTATAATAGTTTTATTAAAATCCTAATCCCTAAACAACACTAAATGATTATGATAAATAACAGTGTGTAAAATAAACGTGCAGTGTTCCTAAAATGTTCAATAATATCCTTAACTTTGCGTTGATTATCTTCATGGTGTGCAGTAATTGTGTTAATGAATATACCATTTTAATTGAACTATCTGTTCCGTTCTTTTAATAATTTTTTTTTCGAACAAATGATAGCCAACTGTAATCCCTGTGTATGTCTTGCACAATATTAAGATATTGTGCCCCATCCAAACGATCACACATGTGTACAAAACATCACCATATCCAGATTTGTTGGAACATGTGGATATCTGCCTACACGGTCTACATGATGAAACATGAGGTAAAACAAAAATGTATTGGCGGGACATGGCATCACTCATGGAGGTTCATTATGCCATTTTAAGTGATGTTGCTGTGTTGATCACAAGATCTTTGATCCGTTGACGTTACGTTAGTAGGGAAAACAGTTCGGACGACCATAATTGATTCGGAACACAACTTATAGATTTGGTGGAGTGATGTGCCTGCGTAACGTGCAAAATATTTCAAAAATAACGTTTTAAAATTATCCATGTGACTCTCCTCAAGTCACATTGACAATTCTTAAACACCATCTTAGACTCAATTGTCTACCTAGCGAAAATTAGTGAGTATTGCCACCTATTGTACTTTGACACCTATTATTTAATTCCAACCGTTTCTCACGGATCAGTTTCAGGCGGGTTATTTGCCCGTGAATTAAAAATCGGATTCAGACCACATGGTCGTAAAAGACTTTAGATATTACACTTAGTCGTACATACGATTACATCATGTGTACCTACTTCAAGGATCATGGAGTAGGCAAGCACAGGTGTGTCGTATGTTAGTCGTACAGCTTTGGTCTAATGTTATTTTTGAAATATTTTCCACATCATAGGAGCCTGTGGATTGATGGTCCACTAAAAAAGCTTTACATCGAATCAATGTCAACTCAACAACTTCTCGAAACAACGGTGAAGGATTTACGCATTTATGGCGTCTTTTGGTAAAAATAATATACGTAAAGCATGTACTTTTGGCCTTGTCGTTTATCCTGAATTGGGCTGACAACGGAAAGGTAATACAGCGGGAAGTAAACAGCTGTTGTAAATAAAAGGAAGATAGTTTAATTATTTCTTTGTTCAAGGCTCAACTTACATTTAATCACTTTGCTTCCGATATTTTGTCATTCGATACGCCCTTGTTGTGACTATAACGGTTCCTTCACGTGCTCAAAGGAGGAAAACACACGCGCACGTTCTACACACTTTCACTGCCATCTTTGTCGTGTTTTGTTTCAGGGTTGTAAAGTTTAGTATATG
Organism: Patella ulyssiponensis; assembly: GCA_963678685.1. NCBI lineage: Eukaryota > Metazoa > Mollusca > Gastropoda > Patellidae > Patella > Patella ulyssiponensis. Next base: position 83,936,177 of record OY783225.1, on the reverse strand, counting down.
AGTAAAAACACATTTTCACGTGTAAATAAATAAACGTCACGTGATTGAAATTACACACAGAATCCCGGCTGTAATAACAGTAGTCACGTGATGGTGCAGAGTGACGTATATATTTAAACTAAGAATAAGTGGCATTCTTACGAGGGCAAGCGATGTGTTCCTATTTGCTATCTTGGTTATTCCAGAAATAAAATACTTCCACTCAGCTGTTTTTGTTTCAAGCCGGATAAACATTATCCGTTTCAAGGTGATATTTGATCAGAATTTTGTGTGCTTGGTTTTGTAAACAGTTGAGAAATTCCATGCCGAGGTTAGACCCTGGTATTAAACGGTGTATCAGTAGAGCGAGTTAGTATATACTTGTAATAAACACCGCTACTAGGTAAACCCATGTTTTCTTAATTTAATGTAAAGATGATTAGATTAGATGCGCCGATAATGGCAGTTTCTGACTTTAATTGAAAGGGGGTTTAACGTCCTATTTTACTGCACCAATTTAGCTTATGAAAACGGTCTTATGCAATATGAGTGGCATTTCGCCCGAAAAGCGGCGCCACTGTCTTCTCAAATTCCAACTATCAAAGTCTTTTACGTTCACGCTGACGAGTAGAAGAGTCTTTGGTTTTCTTCTTCCACAGCGGATCCCCAAATATAACGTGTGCCAACTCATGTTAATATGGAGCCTTTCGTATGATTAACAGAAGTCAAGGTTTGAATGTCACTTATAATTTCGATAATATGGATTCGCTTAAAAATCACCATATAAATATCATACAAAATACTTTTGTCTAGAAGAACGATCAGGAAATGTGTTATCACTGGATGCATATGAGTACAATAAAACGTTTTAGCTATATAAGCTTCCTGGACAAATGCAAAAAGGAATCGGACGTTCCTATAAAGAACAAGTACATGTATATATGGATGTTCATCTATCATATTCTATAAATCATATAAGAATTATTGACTTGTATTCGGGAATTTAAGTCCAATTTATACCCAACAAATTCTCTACGCTACGGAAATTTCTTTCGAAAATAAATACCAACCGAATTTCGCAATGAGTTGTTAGTTACGCCCTTGTAAACTAATATATATAAACGAGTATAAACTTGTTTACTAGTAAATAGCTTTAAATAAAAAGAACAAATATTAGTTTCGTATCTTGTAGTAAAACCAAACCAAATGACTCCAAGAATGTTACAAATCCCCGAGTACAATAAGGTTCCGTTTTCTGGCTTCTCTCCAAACACGCACCTAAGTTCCTAAAACAGATAAAAACTCACCAAATTTACAATTTGCCGGAACTGAACAACTCAGCCAAAGACTGGAAAACATCGACATTATGCAACTTGTTAACCTAAGCAAATAGTAACTTTTCTTTTATCTTTTTAGCCCTAGAAATACGCATAATTGCGCCTTCTTTATGGATCATTTCCACCCCTGTTTCTGGTGTTTATTATCTTGTTGAAAAATCATTATTTTTGTTGGTTACCTTATAACGTTATACGTACATATAAACAGTTCTGCAACAAACTTTGTTCAAGAGAGATACTATGTCAAGAAACATAAACGATAATTGACATTGTCTAAACAGGGGCAAATAATCGCAGACTACCAGTAATTCTCTTCAAATATCATTTTCCAAGCTGTAGAGACTCGCCTATTATTATTTTTTTTAAAAAATGAAAGAAAGCCGGTATTCTGTCCTATCGGAAAAGTTCACAGGGCCGATAATTGATGAATACAGATGTATTAAAGAATATATAGTTTTGTCCAAAACTTCGCGCTTTTGATTGATTGTCATTAAAGGTTTTTTTCGAACTATGTAATCTAAAGTCTGGATTTTCACTTTTCAGAACATGTATTAATAATTTACCCTCTTCTGCGGCATAGAAATACAAGTCAATTTCATATTGATGGTGGTAAAGATTGAATATCAGACCATTTTAAATCATGACTAATAGAAATAAGACTTATTATACAAACACACCTAACTCTAAGAAACGTAAAAACCAAACAAAACTGGAATTGTCCCAAAATTAGTTCGATTTTTTTTTCTTCTCGAAAAACCGTGTTAAGATTTGAAACACTTCCAGTTGAGAGGGGAGATTAAACAGCAGTGAATGGTCTGGGATTTTTCTTTTGAGCGTCTGGGAATCTTTTAACCACCAAATAATACATGTAGTTTTAAATCTTATTCCTTTCCATTGCAATACCACTTTTGTAACACATCGGACGTAAGATAATTCATGTGAATAAATATTGATCTAATTGAGAACAAATTAAGAAGAAAGTTATAAAAAAATCAAAGCTGTAAGTGGTTATAACTTAAACACTTGAAATTACTTACCGAAAATCCCACGGTTATATGGAAATTGATTATGACATTCTTTCCGACACGGGTATAGCATAAATGCGAAAACAACTGTTACAAATAATCCACATATCGCCCTTTCACTGTGGTCATTATCATAGTCAGAAGAGACGATGTCTTGGCTAATTTTTAAATACTCGAGAAATTATTTCATTTTCGTGTACTCTCTTTACCCCGCATGCAAGCACATTAGTTTAAATTAGGCGTATAACTAATTATTACTTATATTATTACCATAAATCACAACCACGCCAAATCGAATATCATCCAATAAATTGAATTACTGATGAATAATGTGTTGCAAATTTATACTTTGCGCCAAAAGATGTAAACTCTGAAATATTTCGTGTGAACTATTCAGTAATCACCTAATAAAATTTTCAATAATGAAATCAGTTTGTAGAGGTAATTTAGTACAAATGCATTAGATATTGGCATTGTTAAACAATTTGCAGTTTAACACATTAGATATTTTATTTCATAGAATATCTGATTATGTATGAAACAAAATATTGATTTATATCAAGACGCGGATTCTGATTTTTTATCCATCGTTTTGCTCAAGTAATGGAACATATTTCTTCATCAAATACTCTTTCGTAAGTTTTTTACTTATCATCCAGATTTTCCAGGCACAAAATCCTTTGGATAGTATGTTCTACGAATATGTTCAAGACTATCTTTCTGGTTGGCATTTTCTGCCAAGAAAACACGCGGATCAATATTCCGTAACGGTGTCGCGTGCGCGCGTGCAAATTCCATTAAGCTAACGGAGGTTGAAATATTAATGACATTTTACGGTTTAAATGCCGTGGAGAATACTACGATAATGACGGTCGTTTTTCTCCTAATTGTTGCAGCAGTGAAACTTAATTCCTCTGGAATTCAACTATCGTTGTAACGATCAAGTTTATTGGCTAATTTTAGTGCCAAGATATAACTCCGCAGCAAATAACTAGTTTAAAATCTATTGGTTTGTACTAGGAAATAAACGCTGTTTACTTGTTAAAGCTGTCAGGAAAAGCTCAAGAAGAAATAATTCCAAGTGAGTGTGCGCAGCTGTTATTCGTCTTGTAACAGTAAGCTGAACGAGAAAAAGAAAATAACATTTTTTTGTCTTCCGTCTTCAAATTTTGGCACGGGTTGCGAGGCAACACGCCATATTACTTTAACGATATCTAGCGTTAATTGACGAGATCTGTTGAAAAAATAAACAGTTACGGCGTGTAACGGCTTTTATAAGATGGAAATCCCAGAATTCATCTGGATCTAAAATATCAAGCTAACTAACCTAAAAAATAAATAAAACGAAGTCTGTGCAAGAAAACAGGCGATAAACCGAACATAAACATTATTTGATTGAAGCACCTTACTTGAATCTCTACATGTTTTTCGATAACTGCGTCTTAAACAGAGATGTATCGGATATTGATGTGACATGCTCTAGTAAAGAGTACAATTCTGGAATAAAAATTGATGAAAGTCCGCACCTCGGAACACGTTGCTTTATAGTCTTGTCTAAAGATGCAGCCCTGCTAAAAAAATAATTTGATTTCTGGTTTGTAACTGTTTAAATATATCTACTGAAATATTCTATAATATGTATAATTGCCTTTATTGTTTATTTTAGGATTAAAATATTTCTTTTATTATTTCAAGATTAAAATATTCTACAATATGTATAATTGCCTTTATTTATTTTAATATTACATAATATATATATAATATATATTTGGTCAGTATTGGCAAACACATTTTGTGCGTCTATTCTAATACATCTGTCAATCATAATAATATTCCCACGTATACCCCCCACCCCCGCCCGCTTAACTAAACAAATGTCCCGATTGCCTGCATGTACTCTATTTACACACCCATCCATATTGCTATTACAGACTTATACTGTATTGTTACTGGTTTTAGGCTGTAATAATATAGACCAGATAATTACATTCGATTAAATTTATCCGGGCCTCGAGACCATGAGTGGAACTGTCAGTTTATTTGACACTGTAAAAAGGAGGGACGTTACGTATTTATCTCCACTCTCTTCCAATGTGTTACATATATATATACAATTTGGAAGATTTAAGTCCCATCTGCAAACAGACGTAAGATTTCATAGATACGGCACATTGTAAGCCATGCAATTAGAATACCGCTACACCGGATGCTATGTGAACAAAGATACGATTAGACACTGGGTTCGAGCATCAAGTTAGTTAACATAGAACTTATACAATGTATACATTATTCCGTATTCGAATAGCATCGACTAGCGTGTGACCAGCTTGCTCTGAGTTGAAGACAACACATCTCGTTTTGGTAACATTTTTATCATACGGGAGACTGTTGAATGAACCAGCATAGCTACACCAACAGATCACTTCGACAGCCATTACCAATGATATTGCAATCACGAAGATAGGGCTATGTGGGTTCATACGTCATGAGCAAGAGTATATAACTCTGATATTTCCTTTTGGTGGATTATGCTAGTACGTAACTCCATATTTGAGCCAAATCACCTATGAATAAACAGCGCTCTGTAAATGATACCAGTTATTTGCGATATGTAATCCATAACTGGGCGATGCTGTGAAGAAAAGACATCTCTGAGGTAGAGTTGAGTTTCAAAAATCTTTGAGCCCAAGGGGGGTAAGCGTGAACCCGACTAACATACGCCAAAACATGGAAGCAATCATATATTAGACGTCTGCTTCAAACAAACCACCGACCGTCGGCAGCAATACGCGACACGTGCTTAACACGTGAAGAATGTCTCGCGACTCGAACCACTGGCTTTTGAACTTTTGGTATATTAAATCCTGACAGACCTGGATCTTTCACACGTCACGCGGATTATTACAACCCCGTTTATATTAAAATGTTAACACGAGAGCGGAAAGACTCAGTTTTATAGCAATGTTCACTTAACTGTTTATAAACCATTAAACTAGAAATCCATTACAGAACAACTTCAATTATGAGCTCAGATGGATGGAGCGGAATGATGTTTAACACATTTTTAGATATAACACTGCCAAATGCGAGAAACCTTTTAATTATGCATGAAGCAAGAAACAAATAATGAAGCTGCCAACCATGGTTGTTTTTTTAAAACGTAACGCCATTACTCCAATAAGAGTTTAAGTTGTGAAATTATGTAAAGATACAACTGAGATTGGAAACTTCAACCTAATATATAAGTACTCCAAAACTAAAATATCTGTCATTGTTAAAAATACATTAGAGTGCACATATCAATGACATAGAACGCTAATACTCACATTAACGTGACACAGTAAACTAATAGGATATTTATATGAGATAAATTACATGTCATGGATGCATACTAGCAATTCGTAGTCGTGAACTCTCTGCGATTATAAAAAGTAGAGCTGATAGCAAGGTTATCCTATTGTGTGTTTCGTTACTGGCTTGTCAATCGATAATTCTTATTGCTGGTTGGTGTAAAATATGAGATTGTGGGAGTGAAACGAAGTGTTATATAATTTTGACCCAGATTTCATTACTGATGTGACGGTTTGACTCGGTACACAGTTTGGCTCGGTATTTAGACATATATAAATGATAGGAATACAGAATATTCAATAAGTACTCTGTAATCCTAAATAAGAAACAGAACATCCAGTCCAAGTGTTATACTAATAACAAATAGTTGGGATGTTGAAAAAACCGTTCTAGCAGCGTGTTTCAAAAAAACAAAACCAGTTATACCACAGACAAACAGCCTGATCAATCAATACTGTTATGAAATAGGTTCCGTGTGAAAACAGGGAACCGAATAGGGGCAGATGCTTTTCCACTTGTATCCAAAGCAGACGGGGCCAAGCCAAACCGTGTACCGACACCGGGATTCGAGAGCGAAGCTCGTTTAATGCACATTAACCATTACAATACTTCTGGTCCTATTAATTCAGTACTTTATGTATTAATATGACCAGTATTCCAAGAACTGTCCTAATTAATTAGATGTAATGTGTTATCGTAACTAACATATTAAATGTTATCCCGGAAGTGGTGTTATTCCAGATGGGATCTTGACATTTTTGTTTTCATTAGATCCGTCAGAAATTTCACGATGATCATTCTGAATGTCACATAGAGGAAATATGTTTCAATCAGACTTCCTGCCAAAATTAGCCAGTAATATCGATGTCTGGCTGATTGATGTTTAACGTTTGCTTCCACGGCAGTGATATCGTGGACAATAAATGTACATCCGAAACTGCCCCATTAACATACTATACATTGCCCTTGGTTATCATTCACATAGAAAACCCAGAGGTTTAAATTTGATTAAAGAACGAGTTCCCCCTTTGTTACACGTACTTCCATTCCTAAAGTCTACATTTACAGAAAATGTCATTATACTGAAGAAGGGAACCAATGTCCAGCCAACACTACTTAGTTGTTCCTATAAGACATAAACTATGGAATAAGCCGGATAAAACTAATGGACTTTAGCACACAAGTCGAAAGAGCAACGGACTGGTGACAAATCCAAGATCAGAGGGTAACAGAACGTTATTGGTCAAAATCTGTCTAATGCAGGTCTTTCTTTAGGCCTAACAAGTTACATAAACTATGAATTAGTCATTTAATAACCATATCAAACCATACTGGCATCAAATACTCGAGATTTTAACCAGATTAGAACATTTCGCCATTTAAAAATGGGAAATATCTTCATTTTACACTATCTATTTTTGAGCTATGATAGATAGCAAGAATGGTCAACTCTTTATCCAAATCTTACATAATGTATCTTTAAATAATTTATAACGGAAAATACACCAAGTGAACGAATGAATCTAACTGGTACGAAATCTTCTGAACTGAAACTCGATAAGCAACCTGCATCCGGAAAAATATCCAGATAAGAATCTTGTATCATTGACAATCTAGCAAACTAAAATAACAGGGCATAATCCTGTTATCTTTACAGAAAATGTGATCCTGATTCTAACAGTATAGATAAATAACTATCTGAATACGCAATTGTGCATGGTTCAAGGATACAGATTTCCATTTTCGTAAAAATAAATGTTAGAAACTATTGGCGGTGTATTATTTTCTTACCGTGTGGCTGAATCATCTCTTGGAGACATACCAATTCCTCATAAGAAATAGTTATTCGAAAATGGATGAAGATTAAAATGTTAATATAGTTATATCTCTTTTCTCTACAAAGATTAACATACACGCTATAAAGAAGATGTCGCGAATTGGACTTCACGTTTCATTGACATGCGTGACAGATGATATGGTCATGTACATCCTAGGGAGGACACTCTGGTTGTCTTTAGCCGGCGATTTATGATACACTGGGGAGATGAATTGTAGTGATTACGTCAAAATATGCCTAATTATATACGTTAAGGAAACACAATACGTATAGGCAACTTTCCATTCATTTAACTTTGATCTTTGTTTCCCGATGGGGCAGAACGAAATTCGATTGTTTTTGTTTGTTTTTTTCAAGGGATATTTCATATATATATATATACATATATATCAACAACATTTAACGAACGACATTACAGATTACTGTTCAATATTTTTTTAAAAAAAATATTTTTTTTAAAATTATTTATCAAAGTATGGTACATGCTATATTCTAAGCTGTTCGTTAACTCCAAACATCAGTGCAATATCATAAAAATTACGGTATAATTTGATGATGAACATCTAACGATCGTGGCATGTAGTTTCGTGTGTGCATCCAATTATAAATGTGCATTACCCATTATTAACGTTAAATTGGCGTGTTGTCAAACATTGTCAAGTTCCATGACTACCAATATTTTATGTTATTCCGACAATGGTGAGTAATTGGGATTTTAAGTTTGGAATTTAAACTATGTTTCGTTTGTATTCTTATTTTTAATCCTGTTCGAAGGCATTTCTGGTCCGTTTTTCTTTGAAGTATTAAGTGTTTACATAGCTCATGAGATGAATCGATTCGTGGTCAGCTGTGATGACCGCTGTGTTGAAACCGTACATAAGGCGGGCAGCATTTTCTTAAAAGTCAAAATAAACAGAATATTTCAATACGTACATCAATCAAATTAAATTTAGATAATCCTGTTCCGTTTTTTTCCCCTGAATTGTACACTACATTCGAATCCAACAAACTTTGTTTCACGGTCCTATACATGTATTAATCATATTATCAGGTAATTCCAACGGTAATAACAACTTAAACCAATCGACATGAATTACTCATTCGGCACAAAACAATTGGACTGGTAAATAGGTTCGGGAAATCTGAACACGGACCTCAAAGGAAATATATGTCAAATTGTAACAACATATTATTGTTGTACGTTCACGAAATACATTACAACTGGACTTTAGTTGCCGGTATACAAACTAACTCTTAACCTGTGTACATATAAAACTGGTGAGACAGTACATTTAATGGCCGGACATTCAGTGCGTTGATGTTGAGCGTGGAATTTTACTGACATGCCATTGAATAATGTAAAATTTGCTAACCCACTCACAATTATTACGTATGCTACATGTATTATCAGAAAATCTATTCAAATAACACCCACTGCTTCCGCCCCTGCTTTGATCCAAATTCAGATATGAATAGATTTATTTCAACCAGCAGTTTTAAACTATTTCAGCTTATATTTCTAGCAGTTTTAAACTTTTTCAGCTAACATTTCTGCTCTATTCTATTCTGTTTGTTATATAATATACATTATTCACGATTACTACTACAGTTAACACAACGGTTTTATGCATCCATTGAATAAGTGCACTTTTGACACATAACTCATTGATATATGTTTGGGTGGGTCATATGCGTGACATAGCACGACAAATCAAGTCGTTTGGGTACGTATAGTCCAAAATGTTTACTGTAGTCTTCAATATGGCAATCAAAGGGCTGAAGAAGGACGAGAGGGATACTCTTGGCGATGCCAAGTCTAATCAGATCACAATGGTTCCAGATGAGGCATTTTCTCGGATGTCTGATTTCAAATATTCCTATGCCCACTTTGTCAATCTACAAAACGGCCATATGATTTTTTTCCTAAACATTCATACATGTACATATATCGTTTATAATCTGATGACGTTGCTGCCAGTGGCTCGATCACGTATTATTGCCACACACCAGATACATTGGACATTCAACATAAAAGAGTATATATTCATGTTTAAACAAAGATTATTAGCACTTAACAATAGATATTATTACACATAATATGGAATGACACAAATCATCCAATCAGGAACGGGATATTACAGCATACATGTATATAATATTATGAAATGGCACGAAACATCCAATAAGAAATGAGATCTTAAAGTAAATAATATGAAATGGGGACATTAAACAAAAAGGATACAATATGAGAGAAATAGCCTATAAAACTTACGAAAGACCTCTGCGAATTGGGTTAATAGGTTTCTCTATGAATAGATTATGTAATTAAACAAAAATTTTGATTACGGGTATTTTTTGGTCTCAATGTTTGTCCAGACCTTGGATAGGCGCTGTGCATGGAATATTTTGACTAAATTTGTAGATAGTAGTGTCACGCGATTGAAGAAACAAATTGTGCATTCAAAATCTGTTTTCAAATAGTTTTGGTATACCACATGCATAGGCCTGCACAAATAACGTGAGCAAAACCAACTATAATTCGATCGTATTTCCAATATTTATATCATTAAAACTGGTTTTAACCGTGGGGCTTCCATGGCTGAAAATCATATTATGTATTTCCATGGTCTCCATGTTATCCAGAAGATGCATATCATATGATGAACAAACAATACGAGTGGGTTAACCATAATAAAGGGGTAATTTAGATAAGGCAGTGAAGCGTGGACCCTGATAAATAAACACCTAAATATTTTATCGTCTGCTACAAGATTTCTATTGACACTATGACGTCATCAATAGCTGAATGTCGTCTGCTTAACATGCTAGAAACCTGTTGAATTTACAGAACATGCAAAGTCATTTACATATTAAATTTTTTCCATTATTCCTTTCACATCAACATCAAACATAGATTGACAATTTTCTATCCGATAGCATCGATCCTTCAAGCAACAGAAGGATCAGCGAAAAATTTCTGCCCAAATTGTGCAAACCTTGAACACCGTGATGTCTGCAACGTAAAATTTGCAATGCAAGCGAGATCGGGCCCAATGCTATGCAGATCAATCCTAGTCGAGATTCTGCAGAGCCTCGATTTGCACGCAGACAGACGCCATCTTGGTTAGACCCTGGGCCTCAAATACCATCAGTGAAGGGATGGAAAAAAATCGATTTCTCGCCACAAAACCCACTTTTGGCTAAAACGAAAACAGAAATTGAAAGATTATAAGTTTACCTACCTGTCAAATTTGTATGGTAACTCAGTGCGTTCTGTAGTCCAAGTTACACGTCCATATCTGTCAACTACGCTTGCTGACAACTCGTTTAGTCCACAAACTAACCGTATAGCTGGCGGTCACGTGACTAAAGTAATTGTCAGTGCGGTCGATAAGGTTTATGAACGTCGTGTGTGAAACAGAGACTGAGCGAGGGCGTTACATGTATAACGGTCCTAAATTTATCACTGCATATGGCCGCATATACATTTTTTTTAAAAGCCTACTCAGTTTATAATTCATTTTTTTATTTACTTCCAAGGTCGTTTTAACGATTTTCTTTCCACGAAATGAGATAAATTTTGCACGCAGTGACATGGAATATAAAAACTTAAAAATACCTCACAAACCAAGTTTTTATTTTGCGCGTTTGTAAATATATATTAAAAAAAAATTATTAAAATATTATAAATAAATCACAAGATACTCAAGTATTTTTAGAGGTGTGATGAATTTAATTTACATTTTATTAACATTAATTTAACTGTTCGCGATGCAAAAGAAATTCTTGTAGACTTGTATTTTATCGATCATATATTAATTATTCATAAGAAACGGTTTCTTCCAAATTGGCAACATTTCGTTGAATGAATATTTTCTTTTGACCAGTGATGGAAGTCGCTTAATATTGAAACAAGGTATCTAAAGCGTTGATTCCCCGGAAAGAGGCACTTTTGAAACGAATAACGCGGTTCTGTAAAAGAATTGTTCTTTCTTTTTGGCAAAATAATTTTAATTAGATAATATTAAAATATCTCATTAATAATTTTACGCACTTGACAGAAGCTTAGCGTTGTTAGCTGCGTGAATAATTTATACTTTAAAATAAGGATTAACTCAGTATTATTTATCCCAATTCATGTAGACATTCATTTAATAAAATTCCTGGAAAGTCGATGTGGTGTCAGAACGACCAGTCATCTGAATGAATTTGGACTTCTGTACAATAATGGTATGGAGACGAAATAGGCGACTTCCTTAAAAAAACAAATCCGGCAAAAGACACTACTGAATTACAAATTAACTTTTAATTTTCATAAAGCGACGCAGAGATATTTTTAAGATCTGAACAATATACTTTAAATTACTATAATTATATACTGTTGCTGGAATTTCAGATATATTTTACCCAAAACTTCAAAGAGATTGAAATGAATATGTTTGTTCAAATAACGTGTCATTCGTACGATCCGCTAATGAAATGGAAATAATGTTTATCAAATTTAGATTCCATAACTAAATTTCCAAATGAACAGCGTTGTCTCAAACGAGGAAAATTGTCTTAAATGAGCATTCCTTACTTTTTGTCGAACTGTGACTAGTAATAACAAATAAATCATTCTCTTTTTTTTAAATTCTTGTGATACGCAAACTTTCTTTGTATGAATTTATAAAAGAATTCCCTAAATTAAAATATAAAATCTATCAAAATGTTGGGATCAGCATCTTTATTTAATAAATATTGGCATTTGACTTTTACTAATTTTCTCCACGTATTTCTTTATCATTAATCAATGAAACCTATCAAATGGATTTAACAACCAGTGCTTTATGATAACATATTAATTTAAATCAAAAGCATAAGATATTTATAGAAAGTGAATTGGTTGTACGCCTAAGTTTTTAATTATTCTAAATTCACCACAGTATAAAATGATTAAATGGAAATATGGCAGTGGAACACACATTTCCATTTAAAGCTTAACATAAATAAATCTTTAATAGAAAGCTTTTCATGTACCACCTGGACAAAGTAATATATTAAGATTAATTACAAAAGCGTCTTTTTTTCTCATAACACCCCACCCCTTCTTTTTTTTTTTTGGTACAAATACATGTTCTAAATATTTAAAATTATTTATGTGACGGGTAAAATAGAGGCGTTTTTCCCCCAAAATTAGAAACAGGTTTCTGCTCCTACTTATGATCGAAACTGGTATTTGTTCAATTAGATTGAATCATGCCTTACGATTTGATTAAGTTATGCCTTTCCTTTAAGTTTATATGATTTAATATTGGCTTTAAGAGGTATTTAAAGCAACGCGAATTACAACTTTTGAGATCAAAAGGATATGCGGTCTTTATAGACAAAGGACTTCAAAATCATTTGACAGATATCTCGATAAAAAAAAACTTGTTAATAATTGAGAAAACAAATGAGAAACGAATATACGTGCAGTTGTCCTTCTATGCAAATATATCGCATTTAGGGAGCATATGGTTTTCAAAAACTTGTCGATGTTTCAGTCATTAAATATTAGTTTTCATACTCAACAATTGTTAACTGGCGCTCAATTTGTTTCTATCTATGCAGTGTTGGTAGATTTTAATTTATTTATATGGAATATTTGTCTCATTTATGAGTGTTCCGATCCAATTTGAATGATCCCAACAATCACTGACATTGTTGTATAATTCAATCTGGTAACACTGAATTAAATGATGAATTTATTGAAACAAGTAACAGAAGTATTAGTACATATATATCAACCATTTAAGGATACTTTGTATTAATGCCAAAAGGGCAAATAAAAATGTCTATCAATGAATCAATTAACACAGCATTTGTATAGCGCAAACAATACTTCGATAAAGTTCTAAATGCGAAGAAAAATTTATGTGGATTCTTTTAGTGTTTATCTTCGTCAAATAGATGTCTTCAAATGTGACTTAAAAATGTCTAGAGTTTTTGATTCTTTGGTGTCTAAGGGTAAAGAATTCCAAAGAAAACTGCCTGCAATTTCTTACGCGTAATTCGATATCTGTACGCCTTTGGATTTGTGTCTTTATGGAATCCCTTTTCCAAATGCTTGCCTATTTGTCGTTTAAAAATAACCTTTGCAATCCACTGATTGTTAGGGATTTTAAAATTTGAGAAAAAAGTGTTAATATTCCCAGGATTAACCATTATGCAAAATAAGTGCGTGCTTAGTGGATCAAAGAAAAGGGGCACCATAGAACTTTTTTCCTGCAGCGTAATTAATCTGTAATTGAATGAGAGTGGGCCTCTATAGATCTTCGCCCGGCCCGAGTATGTCATTGAAAATGTCTTCCATGTTATAGTGATAACTCTTTTAAATCAAAACACCGAACCCAGCCATGATTATATTCCCTTGCTTACGTTTAAATTTAAATGAAAACTGCAAACATTTCTTTTGGAAAGGATCAATCGTATAGTCCTAACGGATTTTGACACAAATTCTTTGAGATAAAATAAAATAAAACCAAGAAACTATTTTGAAGCGCAATAAAGTTCAACTAACCAAATCGCCAATAGGAAAATCAAAAATATATTGTTCTTCGTAGGACTGAGTGACGTTTGACTGTCTAGTCGAATGGTCGCTCACTAATAATTATTGTCTTTCGTGTATTTTCAGGCATTCAGTCCTAACCAAATGCATTGCGATCAGACCAAATACTTCTTTCATTGAAATTAATCCGTTTTAATGGAAAAGTCGACACAATTTATTCACCAATCTACCGAAAAGATTACTACCAGTCGTCGATATTATTATAGTTTATACTGCGTGACACTCCATCGATTTTTAATTTAAAAAACTCACCGGTCGTGTATCATGTGTTATGTAGTTACAACTTGGGCAAAGAAGGTTAGAAACCATGCGATAATAAATGCGTAAAGGGATAAAGGGTACATTTAAAGGGTACATTTTTCATTTTGAATTATCGCAGATCAATCCCATCCACATATAACTAATTTGTATAATTATTATCCTTAACATGTCAAAAATAAAATATAAGTATAGAGTTTTAAGACCATGCAGAAGCAAAGGCCCTTTCATAAAATAAAAATTATTATTTTGAATATCTGAGATATGTGTAAACTATCCGCTTTGTTGTGCATTTATTATATCAATCAAATACAAAAAAATGTCCAGTTTTACTGTTATTGATTACTAAACCATTCTTGGCTTTGGTATTGCATAATTTTCACTAAATGTATAAAATGACAAAATTTGTAGCATTTCTACATTTTCATTGAAAATGTTTTGTGTGCATGGACTGGTTAGTTTTGTTATATTCTCACGGTTTCCTTGTATTCGATTATGTGCAATGCACATTTATTAACAGATATCACGGAAGATAAAATTTCATGAAAAGTATTGATTAAATAACCAAAAATTGTATGTGTGAAAAGCGTGCCTTGCGAAATACCCCTATATGATATTAATAAATATCAGTTCAAAATCCTATTGAAATGATCAGAATTAGCCATGAAAAAAAAAACTATATCGAATTAGAAAGCATGACTAGTCTGCTTAAGGATCACATTAGAAATATGCCTTTTTAACAATGTCCAATAGTAGGGATAAAGTATTGTCAATAGATATTCAGCAAACTTAGAAAAATTTAATCCAACAACGACAAAAGTGAATAAATAAATAACCTAATTTACATTATTGTTAAATTACTGTTACAACAAACTAAATGTCAAATATTTTAGTTGGATTTCAGAGAGAATTTCTTGCCGTTTAAAACTAATGTTTGACATAACTGTTCACAACAACACTGTAATCTAAAATATTTAGTTGGCGCTAATTTGGAAAAGAAGTCAACCGTGAACTCGCCCCAGCATGCAGTTTTGTTACATTATGTTTCAATCGAAAAATGGTACAAACTACAATTATTTACAAACTTCCCTTTGCATAAATTAATGATGTGTTATGTCTTGTTGGTGTAAAAATAGGCAAGGATTGTTGTTTGGTTGGTTTTGTTTACACGGATATTTTCGTGATTAATTATTATCTTTAATATCTGGGCATTCTTCATTGTGTTAGTATATAACAGTATCAAGCTTAACCTTGTAAACTTGATCCAATAAGTTTGATGTTTATGCTTAATATATATAGACAGTATTCAGAGTGACAGGTGATATTTACAGGCAAATGAACAATTGGTATTTGACTTTTTATCTTTAGAATAAATATTTACAATAATGGTATTAACTATCACATACAATAAGATTATGATCTATGGACGGCAAACAATGTTAAAGTAAGGTCAAATCAACACTCGTCTTAGAAATAAAATAAGTCAGGTACATTGATTCTTTCCCTTTCTAAAAGTCTATTGCTCTTATCAACAGTATAAATATTGAATATGTGGCATGATCGTTGATAAATGTGATACAATCACATCAATTATATTTGTCTGTACAGCATGCAGAATACCAGAGAGGAGATATGTATTTGGATTGAAATGGTGCTGCACACCTCGATCCAAACAGACACAGACCCCCTTGATGAGGCATTCAGTTGATATATTACCTACAAAACAAACTTATTAGTATTTATCTGTCATTCACTAGATCCCGTCACTAATGTATTTATCAGCTAAATAAATTCACAACGACTATAAGTATTACAGATTATATTCTAGATCTGGTTAAACACACAACAGCGATGCATGGTTCACTCAACTAAAAAGCTAACAGTGGTGTGGGAGACGGGGGGTATTTAGAATTCTGGTGTATTAGAAATGTTTACTGTAAATTTCTTGATTATGAGACGTTTATCAGTAAAAAAAATTTGCATACATGGTGTTATAATACAAGATGTTGTCAACGCTATTAATTTTTAAGACAAATTTCCTCCAAAGGTACAAGTTTTTGTCATGATGGTGGCACCCACCTTTAGAGGTAATGAA
Source organism: Patella ulyssiponensis (assembly GCA_963678685.1). Classification (NCBI taxonomy): domain Eukaryota; kingdom Metazoa; phylum Mollusca; class Gastropoda; family Patellidae; genus Patella; species Patella ulyssiponensis. Next base: position 83,919,706 of record OY783225.1, on the reverse strand, counting down.
ATTATTGAAGTTACATTATGGGAGATAAGATAAAGAGATGGCAGTTCTCACTATAATAGTTAAAAACTAGATAGTGTAAAGGTAATTTGCTGAAAATTTCAGTCAAATTGATCCACTATTAGCCGAAAAAAAGCGTTTGAAATATTCACATAGCCTCGTTAATCATTACTTAAATCATTAATATAAACAGCATAGTCTCGATTATCCACTTGATTGATTTAATTATCAATGGCCATTAAGCGGCATATAGTTATTTAATCCGCCAGCATCGAAGGCGAGCCTTGACAACAAGAGTTTATTATGGTCTGGATATGTTAATTAATGTCTAATTGATTATTTAGATAACATTTCAGGCCTAAAGAAAGACCAGTGATAAGCAGATTTTGCTCTATATAATTCTATTTTAATAACGCATCAAGTATCCAAAAAGGAGTAATATCCGCCTTAGTAGAAACATTTAATGACGTTCATAATTTGGTTAGTAAGTCGAAATCACAAAAGGTTATATAAATCAATAGATACCATGTTTTTTTTTTAATTCTACACTTTGATTTGCTTAATACTTCGTCTGCTAAACATTTTGAACCACAATGTTTTTCATTGAGCAACTTGTGATAATGTCTTGTTTGAGATACAGAACGTTAATAAACATTTTTATATCTGCCAAATATTGACTATTCACCAAAATCTGATAGAAAATGCAAATTAAAGGAAAAGACCGTTGTGATTCTAGACCAATAATGTAATAGAGAAATTGTTATATCTATACATACCTGAAAGATCATCCAGCAAAAAAGGAACAATGTGGAAGCAGAAGATCTTACGTACGCCAGTGGTGAGATTTAATTAGTAGAAATGAAATAAAATGGGGTTTAACGTCCTAACCTGGGCTAATGGAAGACGGGCACACGCTATACAGTGTACTATGAGGGAAATTTTGCCCGGGCAGCGGCGCTACGGCCTACTCTTATATCGAATTCCAAATGACAAGGGATCTTTTACGTGCACTCCAATGTGTACACGGGACCTCGGTTTTTCGTCCCATCCGAACGACTAGGCAGCTGTCCTTGTCAGGCCCTCCTTCTGCATCACTGACAACAGGAAATCACGCCGGAAAATCGAGATGAACTTTCTCGGCCAATGCAGGGATCGAACACCCGACCTCCAGGCTAACGAACCAGCGCCTTATCCACTTAGCCACCGTGATCCCCTTAATTAGTAGAATCTACTGTAATTTGGAGGATGATACTGTTCAGATTTAATTGCATTGTATATTTATTTTCTGCTTGAAAGTTGTGATGTCTTTAATAAATGACAACGGCAGTTTTCACCACAATTTACTAGAGATATACTAGCATAATATATAATATAAATATTCCTTCCTAAAACGCAGAGTGGGCATTGGCTTCGGAACTGTCTATAAAATGGGTTAACGAAATCGAAATTAAGAGCAGCGATGCTTTTGATGTAAGCCACGCACAAGGAATTTATTCGTTCGTCAACAAAAACTTTGAACTTTGGGGTTCTTGAAAGACCTCCTTTTTATGCCTTGTAAAATTTGAAAAAAACCTGGCCAGTTTATAACAGTCTGCTAACAGGGTTGAGGTAATATGAGCCATGGACCAGCTAAAAAATCTAGGTATATTATGGGGTTTTTTTTTATCCAAAGCAATTATTTCGGTGATATGGGCATCGTTCCAAGAACGGGCATGCAACAGTGACAATCCCGTGAAATGGCAGCTTCTAAAAAATAATTCAATTAACTATTATTGAAGTTAGCAATCAACAATCAGTATATATCCTGGTGGGCAATATTTATATATTGATAACTACCCTTATAATGAGAAAGACAGTGGGAAATTATGTCAGAAATACAAAGCCAAAATGCTGGGAATTAGTATGAATATTACATATACTCAGAGTTTCAAAAGAACTACAACAAGGGAGGTATGCGGGAAGTTTTCTAAGGGTCGTATCTAAGTGCAAAACAGTGCTAACACATTAGTGTTTACAAAGATGAATGTTATCAGAAAAATAAACCCGTTTTCGAATGGGAAAGGCACAAGTTGCTATCAAGATCATAAGTCTGTATAATGGAGTATTTCAAAGTTGTGTCGCGTTTGTTTGGGTTTTTTTTAACGCCAAGCTACATGATTTCGATACACATCTACATGTTTAGAGGCCACACGATTTATAGCTAATCAACTAACATCATTTTAACGAAATGAAATGGGGTTTATCGTCCTACTATTCTGCTCCGAACTGGGCTAATGAAGACGGGCATCATACAGTGTGCTTTGAGGGAAATTTTGCATGGACAGCGGCACTACGGTTTACTCTAATATCGAATTTCAATTGTCAAGGGATCTTTTACGTACACGCAAATGTGTACACGGGACCTTGGAATTTCGTCCTATCCGAACGACTAGACTGTTGTCCTTGAACGCCCCCCCCCCCGTCCTGCATAACTGACATTGGGGAACCACGACGGATATTTTAAGATCACGTTTAAGGGGCCACAATAACAAAGAAATTAAATGCAATTAACATCGTATTAGCATTACCTTTAGAATCAGAATACCATCACATCTTGGGTTACTGGCCTACTCAAGGTGCCATATTTTCTTCCTTGAAAACCACTAAAGATGTATATTTGCTATATGATTTGTAAGAAAGCTCAAATTACTTTTATTGATTTTCATCGATGGATTGACCGATTTTTTTCAAATTTTGAACACCCACGTGATTCTACATTCAAATCAAATAAAATCGAAAATCATATTTGCAAACCGGTGGAAACCTAAAAAAAAACAGTCTCTCTTTAAAAAGAATAGTGTGTCTTTCGGGGTTATTTGAAGGCTTCAAAAGTGAAGAACAATATTGTTATTAGAATAGCTTATGTTATTACATTACAATTGTAATTTGTTATCAATCCACAAAATGGTGAGCGTACGTTTTGTTGTCTGGCAAACCATCTTTCTCCTTCTGTAAACGTCATCAGATAACCTACAAATCGAATACCTTTGATGGGTAGTTATTACATTAATCTCGGCAATAAGAACAGTGAAATGACGAAGGAAAGTAAATGCTGATTAAGATAAGATGAAAGAAATCGGAGAAAAGAACATAAACAAGATTTTCATGGCTTGAATCATGTAAACTGGTGGTTATGTCGTTATGACATTGTGAAATGACGTCAATACAACCTGCTCCAGGGTTGGAATCTCTGTAAATGCTTCAAAACAGAAACTATACGTGTACATGGATATGACTAAGTGATTACATTGCCACAAATAGACATCCTTGCTCGCCACAGTCTTCGTGGGGTTTCCGGTCTTGTTCGAAATACATGCACATAATTAGATATATGTTAAGTCAAGAAACTGTAGCGTTTGAGTCAGGTATAGTGGCCGGGTGGAAACCTACAAGAGAATTGGTATTTTTCTGTTACAGGTTGCTGAATTGACATGGCTTGGAAGCGAAGTATATTGATTATGGCGAGAAAAATTAATGGTAGTCGTGAAGGGAATCTCTTAGTGGATGGGAAATCGATTGGCTAAATGCCTGTCTCCCTGGAAATTCTGAGTGCATCCTACATGTACTGTTCAGATCGAACTAGTGGGTGTGACATGAAGGCGCATGGGTAGTCCAGGATCGGGTTTTTGCATCTAGGTAGGATTTATCCAAACTACACATCGTTAGTCATGTGATCTTGCTATGATCTAAAATATGCATGTTTCACGTCGATCTCTTATTTTCTATCGATTTGTCTTGCTCTGTTCTTCAGTTGGGTCTAGAAACATGTGTTGCGGTCGATATTACCGAAAACCTTACATTTAATAGAATTTCTTTCTAGATGAAATATATAAAAACACAGATCGTTATCACATCACGTGCTGTCGAGGTCAATATGTGTCGATACACACATGGTGTCTTAGCAACCGATGAAATTTTACTCATAAACCATAATGACAGATGGCTTTAATCCAATCAATTTCTTATTATCACTCCCAAGTAGACCACGTGATCGGGCATTAATGAGCGATATCCCACGGAGAATATAGATTAACCCTTTCCTCATTGGTTGATTAGACTGGGTGTCACGTGCAAGTACGTGGCACTGTGCTTCCGTTCTCTCACCGCCTGGAATATTAAAATAATAAAATTGTATTACTAAACGGCATTTCACATATGTTATAAATTCACAATCGCGAGTATTTTTTACATATAAAACTAACCTATTTAGCTTAACTTACTTAGCTAATAGCTTGGCTATATAATATAAAGTGAATTTACAATATATGCAGTGCTAGGATTATAGGATATAAATAGCTATACTGAGTACTCGTCGATGAGGTGAAAGTAAGCCACGAGTGATTTAACAGAGCTAAATCGCAAATATTTGGGACCTAGAAATTGTAACAAACGGGTCGCAACACATACTAATGTTATATGAATGTATATAAACTGATTTGCATTCAGTTGTTTCCGTTTTTACTCTAATTTTAAATTATGTATGTTCAGCATAATACACCAAAAGTCTTAATCAAATAGCAAACTTTAGCGTCTGGTTATTCAAATCTACACCGATAGTATTTATTGCGCATGCTCTACGATAGCTTCCCCGGTGGAAGTGGACGTTAAACTTCAAAAACGAACGAACATAAAAATATGCCAGTAACGTTTGTTGACCAGACTTGTGGATTCAGCTCCCTTCTTCGAGTCCCTTGTTACATGCTGAAACGCATTAAGGTACACGATTTGTGTACCAAGGTAAAATGTTTATTTTGTCTTAAATATTGGATATCAGGAGTTGTCTTTTCCCAATAAGATCACAAATAACCTGTACTCCGTATTATTGTGTCATATGTTGGATGAAGATCAATGTTGATTATTTCACTTGACAAATAATTATTCGTGTTTTCAATGTCGAAGATTTTGGATTGTATTGAGTTAGAGACTTAGTTAGTTTAAGTGCATATCTGTTTGAGAAGCCCCCGACACAACCCCACCCCTCCCCGATTTACAGAAAAACATAAAACAAACATACATGAACAATAGTCAATCTTTTACCAACTATGAAGATGTTAAACCCGACGTTTAGTTGTATCATACAAGTTCGCCCTGTTTGCACGCCCTTCTTAATCTAACATGATATACGTCATATTGATTTAGGAAGTCATGTATTCCTTCTTACTGATATACTATTGCATACCAAATTTTCTTTTGTGTATAGCAATGGAATATTGCATTACACTTATTTTACCACCAATTTCATTGAACACGTGGTATTTTATCTGGAATAACTAATTGATGACATCGTGATATGATTGTTGATACATTCCATTATCTGCACACTATATTATGACAATATATTCTCAAATTTACTACTTAGTCGTTCGGCTGAGACAGAAAACCGAACATTGGCGTGCACGTAAAATTTCCCTCTTTGCACACTTTGGTGTATGTATGGCCGTCTTCATTAGCCCAGTTCGGAGCAAAACAGTAGGACGTTAAACCCCATTTCATTTCAAATGCGCTGCCAGAGACTGCTGACAATGGAGCTTCTCTAATTTTAAAACTAAAATTGATTGGAATCATCAAATATACGATTAGTAATAATCTCATATTCATAACTTTTATTAGAATTCAAAATTGAATAAATTGATAACACCAGGCGAGAATTTAAGAATAACCAACCCATTTAATAGAAAATTAATACGGATGGGTGGACTAAAACATGTCCCCATTTACAAGGAAACAGGTACGACTGCCAAGTATGTTATCTGCAGAGGGTTTTATATTTTTAAGACTTCAGAATTTAAAAAATATTTAACTCACTTCGTACTGTTACATTTCATTTACAAGTTATCTATGCGCATAACTTTCATATATTGCAGTTATTTAGCTCACATAATACTGTATCTCAAATGCACAGTTCAATAACATAGAATACGAACAAAACATAAATAAAAATAAAGACTACTCAGTCGTGTAATGTATAAAAAACCCATGTATTAGTTGAAGGAAATAGGTCGGACATGTACTCAGGTATATGCATCGTTCAATAAAATCAAACACTCTCAAAATCTGAATAAAGACGACACATTCATATTACATTTATTGGCATTTTGTATATAATCGATGACTGAAAGAAATAGGCGTAGATCGGAAAATGAACATTTGATTTACTCATTTATTTTTGCGATTTAGTGTTTTGAAAGCAAATTGAAAGTGTTATTGGTTGTGACGTTCTATGGAAAAAATACCATATTTTTAGTCGGAGCTACTTTTCTACAACGATTCTCTTGTCGTTTTCAAGCCCAATACTGATACAGTAAGGAAGAACGAAATACATACTATTTGTTTTCCATTAAACTGTTGTTGGAGAAACGGTGGTTATGTGAGGAAGACGCTGGCATGGTAACCTGGAGGTCGCGGGTTCGCTGCTGGTGCTGGCCGAGAAAGTTCAATGGGATTTTCCGGCATTATTTCCCTTTTATCAGTGATGCAGGACGGGGGGCCTGATAACTGTCTAGTCGTTCGAATAGTGCGAAAAACGAGGCCCCTGTACATATTGACGTGCACGTAAAATATCCCGTGGCAGCTGGAATTCGATAAAAGAGTAGACCGTAGCGCCGCTGCCCGGGTAAATTTTCCCGCATAGCACACCGTGTGGCATATGCCCGTCTTCATTAGCCCACCCGGAGCAAAACAGTAGGAAGTTAAACCCGTTTTATTTCCATCTGCTATGTATTCCATTACTAATGCCGTTTAAACAGTATATAAGACATCAATGAAGATGAGCCAAAGTTTCAAATCTCTTATGAGCACTAATGTTTTCATTGTAAATAGTTAAATTTTAAACCGAGCTACGTTTCTACAATGGTTTTCTTGTTTTCAAGCACAATACTGTCAGACAGAACGGACGCGGTTAATTGTATTGGAAACTGAACTTATTAACTTAAGTTCGAGTTCTGTATAGACAACATTTTGTACGTAAGTCTGACTTTGCAATAAATGCACAACATTGACTTTAAGTACGTTATCCGCGCTCGCTGTGCTTCACTATTTACGTACTGAGCTGTTGTAACTTATTTAACTCGGTTGGCAATTAGTAATATAACTTAATTAAAAATATAGACTGTATGAACTTTATAAATATTGACTAGACCATTCCCACGGTCGAAAGAACCCAATCCATTGTAACAAATTCCCAAACTTTACTTTCGGTGCGTTACCTGTGCCGCCGTTGACGTGTGGCATAATGTGTATCGTATTAAACTCATTCGGTAATTATAAGTAAAAACAAATATGAACTCCTTGCAAACGGTCTCCCACAGTCCGATTCTATATAACATACCGTAACATGCACGTATTTATTAACACGAAGGTTTAACAAAGCACTGCGTATTGTACTATAAAACTAAAAGTAGATGTGGAAAGTCTAAAAAAAACCTGTTTGAATAAGTTGATTAAATGATATATAATAAAGACCAATATTGCAAACGATTTTAGGCTTTCATTTATTAATGCTTAAAATGAATAATTACACACTGTTTCAAACTGTAAAATGAATATATAGCCACGAGAGCCATACCGAAATATAGTTAAATAAATGAGAGCACGTGTGACAAATTACCGTTTACCATGAAATGAACTTTGTTATCGGAGAATAACGGTAATTATAGCGGTCTGCTATCTTTCTCTTGATATACCACACCTATACAACACAGCTGTTCCCGCTCTTTTTACATATATACATATATAATCACTCATCACGTGGCATACACAAAGTCCAGCCTTGTCCTTTATGAAGACACGTCACGTGTAATAGTAATATTTCTTTTTGATATTTTTTCTTTATCACAGAGATATGTTTGAAGTTTTTACCCTTGACCTATTTTTATTAATTCACAGAAAACTTTTAAAACTTAGAAATTATCTTAATGTTTCTTTAATCATACTTTATCATTGACAGAAACTTTGCAAAGTAATAATTTGTTTCAAAACGAACAATTTTTCTGGCATTATAAAAACAGTCGAATTAAAAATAGATTTACGTCACAACCAATAACATTTTCAATTTGCTTTCAAGACACTAAATCGTAAAAATAAATGAGTGAAATACAATGTTATTAGTCATAAAAAGTGCAACCTATTAAAAATATACCGTCAAGTCTACAAATACGATTATCCGTCTGTTTTGCCCAATGGCGCATGATATAAATTTCTCACAGCAGGAAGTCGCGAGAGCGCGTGCAACGAAGGCAATATGATGCCAATCACTACCACGTGCTAAATATATACTTATGTATGAACGACATGATTCGGACGGTTTTACGACAATGTAATGTAAAACAGATTAATTCTGACTTTCCACGTCATTTCATGTGTATTTGTTCAAAACAAACCTCCGCTAGTCGTTTACAGCAACCCTTAACGTAAAATACAATGTCTTGTGCAAGTTGAGACTTTAAAAACGTTAGCAAAGACTTCTTATAGAATGCTACAGAATTGTAGTTTGTATTAGATTTCTTTATATTGAACCCTTAATATTCACCCAAGTGGTTGCTTTAGATACGGTTGAAAAACAATCTTATTTAGGGAAAAAATTTTGCATGTGAACCCAAAACTTTAAAACAATAAATACCCATAGTTCAAAGTATGGATAAGTTTACATGTAGCGACAATTCACGCCCCATTACTCCCACAATTCAATGATGAATGGTATTAACGTGATAGCTTACTAGTTTAAGCATTTGCTTTCCAGTCACACATTAAGCTTTATGAAATAGGGTAATCGCAAGTAGATTTTGTATGACAAATTCAAATAACATGGTGTTGCTTGGGAACGAATAAACGCTCACAGCAGCTTTATGAGCACGGCAAAAAAAGTTATATTATGTTGTACTGCAAAAAACAAAAACGAATATAAACCGTGACTTGTTAAGAAAGGGGATTTCTTTGCAGCTCCGATTCTATTTTACAGTCGGGCTTGGGGACACTTTGTTGAGACAATTTCAACTCACTGTTTAAGTGTCTGAGTTCTATATTTGTAGAACACCAGCATCTATGACCTGTACTGCGCATACACGACACTGTTTCCGTGCGCATGGCTTGATAGTGTGGCTCTATACGACATGCCAAAAAATTCCAGTTAGTCTAATTCACCAGTGCAACCGAATTTAGCGAGCGAGGGTCAAAATTTGGTTTAACATCCAATCGACAGAAACTAGGTCATTTCGGGACTAACATATGGTTCAATTTTATTTCAATAATTTTCTGACGTGTATGGATGGGTCTTTGGCAGTGGTAGGAACCGGAGAAAACCCACTTGGCTGGACAGGCGACCCTACTCCTTATAACGCACAATCGGTTAATCGAAGTCACACCACATGACTCGAGGGGGGGGGGGGCTGTATGGTTAGCACGTGCACGCTGTATCATAAAAGCCTGCCTCTGATTCAACTGACGTGGTTTCGAATCCACGGTTGTACGTGACAAGGAGTAGGGTCGCCTGTCCAACCTCATCAGGGGCGTTTTAAGGTTTATCATGGCGGAGGCTATACTATTTTGAGGGCCCTCTTTAGGGGGGGGGGGGTCAGAAGGTCGAGAAATTTTGCAAAATAGAAATCATTTTGGTGCATTCTGACATATCCCCCCAGGCCCTTCGAGTCCGGTTTAATCTTAGGGCTCGAGCCTAATTCGATACTCGTCTGAAGACTGAATGCGAAACAAATCACTTGTAAGTATCGGGGAGCTCAATCAAATAATAATTAATGGAATATGATGGAGTGGGCCTATTGTGCAAGTAGCACGCGTAATCCCGGAAATCTATTCAGTAAAGAAAGGATCGCTCTGCCAAGCCAGGCTACACAAAATAGTTTATTAATAGGTTTTCAGAAAAGGTGATTTCTTGATTGATGACTTTCATACCAATGAAATAACTGCACACTTATTCAGTAGTGGATTGATTCGGACTTGGGGCCTTTTCCCTTGACCAGAGGGGCCCTTTTGTCGGACTTGGGGCCCTTTTGACTGCCTTTAAGCCCTCCCTAACTAGGGTACATTTCCATATTTCTTGTCGGTTTTAGCCTTTTTCCCCCCGTTTTATTTTTTCAACTTCTTTGATTTTTTTCGCGAGGAGGCTGGTGCCTCCAGCGCCTCAGCTATAAAACGCCCCTGAACCTCATGGGTTTCCCAGGGTTCTCCGGTTTCCCCCCACTGCTAAAGACCCCGACGCGCAAGCGAATTATTGAAATATGATTAAACCATGTTAGTCCCGAAATGGCCTAGTTTGTGTCGAGTGGACATTAAACCCCATTTCTTTCTCTCTCTCTCCAATTGACTCAATGACAGATCGAACAGGGACCCCAAGGTTATCGAGCTAACATCTTACTTGCTGACCCACCGCGGCTACTTCTACAAAATGGGCACACCTAATAAAACAAGGACGAAATTATCCGTATTCATTCATCTGATAGACGTCCAATCCGGGAGCTGGATCTATGGTAATGTGATCAGATGAGAATCCGGATGAAGAGAACAGTACCACCTCAAAGCAAAAACTGTTTGATGGAACACGGTGAAAGTTATTTGCAGAGTTTACAATTTGCAAATTGTTGATGTTTTTTTTAAAACCATTTGGACATTGGACTTAGTAGTTGATCATTAATTGAAATAAAGGGCCATATGTCTGAGTAATTCATGACATTTTAAAAACCCCAACGTCCTATCTCAATTTTCATGTTCCCAGATCATCTAAATATATGGAAGAAAAATGTTTGGAATTTGAAAGTATGACGAGGCCAAATTTCTAATCCCGTTTTCTTCATGTTGTAAAATATGGAGATGGGGTCCTGTTAATCATCAGCCCATGATTTGTCCTGAAAACTTTCACAAGATCCGCGAGCAAGGGCAAATGACTCACGAAATAATTATTTGAAATTAATGAAAAAGAGCATGCTTCTTGGTTCCAATAATCTGAACAATCATGGTTGTCGTAAAACCCTTCATAAGAGGATGGAAGTATGATAAGGCCAAACTTCTAATCCCATTTTCTCCATTTTGTAAAATATAGAGATATGTCCAGTTAATCACCAACTCACGATTTGTCCTTAAAACTTTCACTAATCAAAGCGAGGGAAAATGACTCTAGAAGCAATTATTTTTAATTAATGAAATAGAACATGCTTCTGGTTCCACTAATCTCAACAGTAAAGTTGGTCGTGAAAGCCCTTATAAGTGCCTGGGCAATAACTAATTAACGGACATCGTTGACGAAATCGTCTCCAAGTGCAGAAATACAGAATTAATATACCGATATGTAAAATATAGCTAATGGTACAATGTGTTGTCTCTAACGAATAACGACATGAACGTGTATTCCACCGATTAACCCACGTACGCCCTGGCATGTCAGTTCTAGTTACTCAATCTATCGTAATACATTGACATTCAGTTCTAAACATCCATTAATTTGTGTTTTAAGAAAATTGGATTTCTAGATTTCCATTTCGTGCTTTTATGCTGAAGTCGGAAGGCGAAGAAAACCGAAAGGGGATGCTAGAATTCTAATCATGGTCAAATTTAAGAGACGCCCCGGGGGCCTTCAAATTTAATATTTTATGGTACGTGAACAAAGAAACGAAAGAAAAGTAAATTGAACACGTCTGAGGGTAACATGAAGATGATTGAAGTTGGCTGAATTATTACGGTTAGTGGTGCCTTTTATTGATTATAGAATTCACCATGCATTCTATAGTCGCGCATTAATACACCATAAACACGTAGTTCGGTCGTTTGAGGCATCTTGGGGGATAATACATCGCTACATGTTTCCACCTAATTTATTTCCCAATAATTATAAAGGAAGCGCGTGCCACTTCGCCTTCCAGATTCTGAAATCAAAAATAGTCCCCAAGCGTCGAAATATCTTTTCAATTCTTCATCGAATATTATTTTGCCTGCTGTAAATGTCCATGCAATGCATATTAATAAACGCAGGTCATAGAAATGGAGAATTTATCCGCCCGTAAAACATGTTTCTTTTCTGTGGGCGCGTGCAAGGTTTATTGACGTCAATTCTTTTGGCAGACAGCAAAATAAACAAGCACACGCGACGTATGATTGGATACAGTATTGTTGCCATGGAAACGTCATTCCCAGGGGCACAATATTTCCAGTTGAGAAGTTATTGTTATACAGTAAAAGATATCTCAATATAATAAAGGGAAATGAGTCGATCGGCTGTTAACATATACACCAACCTAATGCTGATATAGGTAATTGTTCAATCAACCGAATCCCTAATTAAGTGTGCCAAGTATCAAGACAAATTTCAAAACATATTACCTGAGTATAGTAAATCTATCATAATCAAGTGATTCCACACATCTTATTATCTTTCAGCGATTTGTCAGAGTCGACAAATAATCTTATTTGAGAATAAACTGTATCACTCACAGGTTTTTGACCAATACTTTATCAAATGAGAAATCAGATTGTCAACCAAACTAAAAGAAACCATTATTTTTTGTTTGAATATTGGATGTTTTTAATCAAATTCAAACAGTGCCAATATAGTAATAGTGCTCTGAACACAAGAATTAAGTTACGATTTTTCATTCAGAGCTGTTCCGTAAAAATGGCATATTAGTTATTAAATTATGCCAGCAGATTTAACAGTTCTGTAACCAAGCATGATGACATACTTAGAGCTAAGCAGTGGGATTCGCCACTGCTTTCATTTAACAGATTATTTTAGACCAACTGTTAAAAGATTCAGTGGGTAAATAATTCAGTCGTGTATTGGAATCGACGGTGGTGAAAGCTGTACTACTGATTAATGTGCCAGAAAATGAAACAGAACATAAAAAGTAATACTAAATCTGAATGTAAGAACACCTCCAATTAAAAATCAATACTATAATTACGCAACTAGTTTGCCACTACATATTTATTGTATAATAACTACACGTGCAAGGATATCTACCTTTACGAGACAAATGGAAAAGAACACTAGCAATTAAGAGCCTTTTTTAAAACATGCGTGTATAAGAAAATCCACAAAGAAGATACTAATTCTATAGCATTACAATGTATTAAAAGCCTACAATTAATATAAGAGACTAATACCTACAATCAACAAACACGTGTAACATTACCATTTTACAAAATAAGTGTTTAAGAACCCACACAATTTAAAGACTAATGTAGCACTATAATTTATAATAGCCTTCAATTAAGAGACTAATATCTACAATCAACAGACAAGTCTAACATTACCATTTTACAAAATGAGTGTTTAAGAACCCACACAATTCAAAGACTATGTACACGTACACTGGAGTTTTAGTAGTCTGTATAAACATCCACATTTTAGAAACCAGTGTAATACTGTTAAAAAAAACTATCATTTAAAAAGTGCATGATGATTTCGGGAGGACAACAGGTGACGGTTTCATAATTTATATTTTTCTTGGGGCTTACTCTATCGCGGTTGCTTTAGATTATTACAATTTTCCAACCACTTATTGGGAATAGAAAATTCAAAACATATAATGGTTCTAATAAAGCAAGTCACAAGAAAGACTAGTCCCTGCAGATAACGAGAAACCACATTTAAAGTCGAATTAAGTAAATCTCTGTTTCTTATGCAATAATCGATTATTCTCCATTAACCTCACTGGGGCTCCTTAACTCATGGCGCCATTGCAACAGTAATGATCTGGAAATCTATTTCAGAGATTCTGACGTGGCTGATGTCTCTGATAATAACTAAGATGCGTTTTGAAATCTTTTCTACAGAACTTGAGTCCTGATTACTTTGGTAATTGGAAGAGGTTTCGTAAAGTTAATTGGCATGATCGGTCAGTTCGGGGTTTCTGCCTTCCAGATATCAGAATCGATCAGTGGATTAGAATTGCACAGCAAAGGTAATAGAAGCCCGCGAATTTATTGGAGCTCAGCATCTGCGGTTCCGATCGATGAGACAAGATGGCGAAGTAATGAAAAACAGATTGGGCCCATCTCAATGATTGTTTTATTAAAGAGGATGGATTCTCCAGCACAATGGAGCACAAACAACATATTTTAAGTGGTTGCTTTAAAACGTATTCCTAGTGACTAGAACGTCGATAAGGACATAATATGTCATTTTAATACAGATTGAAATGGGGATGTCATTAATTTCCGTACGCAAGACAATTAATGTCATTGTATGAGGATAAACACGTAATTAAGAATAAAAAAGACCCGAAATTGGGCTCTGATTGTTGAACTCAAATATGCCATTAGTTGAAAATATTAAACAATATCTAATCAGAAGAGGGCTGAATAAGGTTATTGTTACATCTAAAAAGAGGATTCGATTTATTTTTTCAGATCATATTTTAAATATAGGTAACTTCAACCATGTGACACTGAATCGGGGATGAACATTGCAAGCAATCATTAAACGACAGTGTTCGGATTTTGCGTTATAGCAATAAAATATTTTAAAATTAACCAAGAGGTCCCGAATTCGACCCGGATGTTAGCTGAGAAAGTACCAAGGGATTTACAAGATTTTCAGTGGTGTAGGACTGGGTGTCTTACGAGGAAAGCGTTTAGACGTGCGGGTGGGTGGGACGAAAAATCGAGATGCCTGTTACACATTGGCGTGCATGTTAAAGAACCCTCAACGGTTTGAATTATATGAAGAGTAGGTCAGGGCAAAATTTCCCTCAATTCATTTAATATTTCAACATTTTGATTTGGGTATACATGATAACGGAGTTGGATACGTGGAGAAATGTGTGCCCGTAGCCGGCAAATTTCTACAAAAAGTGATAAAAATATCCACGAAAAGTACTATCTATTAATCTCAGAACGACCTAAAGCGAAAACTGGTGCAAGTTAGGTGATAAAAAAGTAACTGTATCGTCGCTAATCACGTATTATACTGAGTATGCCTTTAACCAAAAAGAAATCGCATATCCGCTTGAGCGCAAAACAAAAGCTCAAACCATTTTAAGTTAATGTCAAATTAAAGGATGTTTGACAGAAACAGACAGTAAAAACAAGTTAGTGGAATGTAGTTTTTCTTATCAGGTGACATGACTATTCATCAAATGACGTAGAGCTACACAAACACGTTATAGTGGCTTATCATAGGTCTTCACTATTTTATATCAAGACCTATTATATGATAAGATGGGCGATATGTATCAACCATTTGAGGAAAACGTTATTAAATAACACAGACGGGGTTTGTAAAGCCCGCTGCCCTCTAATATAACAAGCAGTAAAGCTGTCAGCGCTAGCTCTAAAATCTTTGTCAACAAATCCCACAGGTAACGTTTATAAAAAAAAATAAAAACAAAAACTTTCGAGAAGTTTGACTTTGATCGCATTCACAAGATTTCATAAATTTGAACGTAAACGCGGGGATACCATACCGTAAATTGAACGGTGCTCACCGGTAGGCGTTCAAAACTTATGATTGGACTATACGATCTGAGGTTTTCGAATGCTGAATAATGACATCGAACTTTAAAAAACTTTCTTATTGTCATTTGAGAGATAATAGGGTTTTTTGTGACCAATGCCGCAAACCCTGTGAATTTGTAATAAACAAAGTAGGGAGTTCAAAAGAAACTGGGAATGGAAACAAATGTGGGTTATGCCAATATACGCCACCACGGAACTCAATGGATACTTTGCAAAGGTGTGCGAACATACGTCGTATTAGTTTATGACAATAGTCTGAATTATACCTTTTGTAGTTTACTAAACCTAAGTTATTTTAGTTCTACGCTCCACATGTAATAGGTGTGTATACATTTGCGTTTCGTCTGCATCGTCGTATTAAAATTTGGCAACGTGTTTTACTTTACAAACAAAATTGTAATGATTTAGAAAATACGACGAATCTTATGAATACTGTTGCTACTACCACGTCCACTATCCACTTCTCGTGAACTTTGCCATTTCTCTTCGTTTCGCTCTATCCATGTTGATCTGTTTAAACAGTTGGTAAAGATAACGAACCCGCCAATACGTAAAATACCCACAAAAACCCATAGCTAACCACAATCACATGATCACTTTCTGGTATTTACTCCCTTTTCTTACAGAATTAAACCACATCCGTTTACTCGGTTTCCCACTAGTCGCTTTGTAAATAAATATAAAAAAGATCGCCTGGGAGGTCGGGTTTCACACAAAAACATGTAGTCTACATGTCTGTGGTTTACAGGTTTATAACAGAGTTTTGGTTGGTTGAAAAAACAGCTGTTGGCTTCTAAACGATTTAGTACTCGTTAAAATGTTTAACCAATTAATGATGTTACCTCCGAAGTAAATTAAATCTCTGACGAAAATGTATACCGTTACTGCATTAGATTTCCAAAATAATGGCATTTGATATGGCCATTGTCTCGTAAAGCTGTGCAGCAGCGCTTGCCGTTTACAGAAATGATCTCGAGGGTGCTTAAATGTGACTAAAAAGCATTAAAATATAACATTTCAAATTCAATTCTGGGGGAAAGTTGTTATGTTTGTAAATAGAGATGACCAACTAGGTTCATAAAAATGATTCCTTCGCCACACGTACATTATATTGAAATCTCAGTCATGAACTGTCCAAAGATCTTTTAGTTACTGGTATTCGTAAAAGTAAGTCTCCTTTACAGTGCGACAAAACCAACCTCGTTAAATAAGGTCTGCAATTAGGTTTAAGAATAGGATTTTGAAACTAAATACAGGGCACTAAATAATTCGCACTAAATGTGAAATAAAAATCCTAGTATATTATGGAGCAAGAAAGGCGCGCGGGTCCTTATTTACAATAGACATTTTGAGGTTCCATGAATTTTTAAATTTGGTCTAAAATATCCTCCCACATCTATTGGGTAAAGGTGATTTATTTCCACACGAAATGTAAAAAAAATCTATGCAAGGAATTAGTTTAAAAGTGTTTATAGATGTTGGCATGTCACTTTGTGTTGAAATTGAGTCAATGATACGCTTTTCACGATAAAACCTCGCATTCTCGGGTCAGTTACATTTCAACTGCTCGATTGAAGACCCACTTCAAACTTGTTTCCGACAGACCAAGCAAACATTTAACTATAGTCATCATCGACAGGTCTCCAGTCACCATGCAAAGGGTCCCTGGTCTCTGGATAACGCAGGCTATGTAAACGTACTTCACAGCGGAGTTACAGTGTAGTGCAAATCTCGCGTTATCTGAGCCAACTCCAAATGCTGTGGCGTCATCCAACACCCCCGGCGATATACCAGCAATATTCTCGTACTCATTGAATAATTTATGTCGACTGCTGACATGTTTTTCTACACGAGGGACCGTTTCACGGTAACGAAAATAAACCGCCTTTCTTTAATTCAATATGAAAGGCAATGGGGCGAAACAAAGTGGGTAAAAATATAAACTGTGTGTTGCTAAAGAAAATATCGGCTATAGTTTTAATAGAAAGAATGAACCAATACCATCCATAGTTAGAACCTTAAAGGCGTGAAAATTTTGGTTTTAGATCCAAAAAAGTATTATTTATTTTTTTCTGTGTAATTAAAGTTTTGTTTGATTTTGAAGATGAAGTGCAATTTGGTTTGTTTGTTTGTTAACTAGATTTTCGACAAAAGAACAATGGCTTTAACTGTGCACGTAAAATTTTGAAAATTCAATGAAATCGAAAAAACATTTTTGACCCAAATTAAAAAGGGTTTGTCGTTTTAAGTTCCATAATTTTTACAGGCAATTATTTGAAAGTAATAAAATACACCCACGGTTCACTTTGTCAGCACAATAAAAAAAATATATAGAAAAAAATTGCATTGATGTTTCCAATTACTTCAATATTTAGTAATAAACACTATATACTACGTTATAAGTTGACGAACACAACAAGCAAACTAACATGTTCAATTATTATGTTTGATTGAAGTGAATCCAGTCTAATCAGAATCCGTATTCGTATCCAACACTCTAAAGAGCAAATTCTTGACTGCTAATAAAGGTGTCCAAATTCGACCACATATCAATCAAACACGTCCAAAACTAGTGGAAATAATAAAATGTTAAAATTTACAAAGGGAGATAAGCCTTATTTTTTACACTTTATCTACAAGGCGTGCAACGTCTTACATTTTATGTGGGCCCAGGTCCTGCTTGCGTGCACTTGTGTCCCAGTGACCTTAGATTTACGTCACTTTACGTGTCATAATACCAATGTTTTCAACGAGATCTTGTCGTACTGGTGTGCATTGCTATTGAACTCATTTGACCTTCACGGGCGTAAGTGTTCTTGTGTGTGATTATGAGGGTTAAACAAATCAATAAACACTGCCCGAAAATAATACTTTTGCTTGAAAAATTATATTTGACCACAGTCTATGTTTACGTGGTACAATGTGTACGGACGGAACCTCGGAGCTACCGGTCACCTAAATACCGCAAGCAATCTCTGATTTACAAGACACAAATTATTACAATGGGCTTCTGTTTTACTTAAAACACACAATCATAGACATATATCGCGAATCAAATGTTTTTCATTTAATTAATAATAACAAATTATGAACCTTTATTCCTTGAGGCCATACCACATTAATATTGCATTATAGTATTAAAATCTATATTTTAAAAAAAAACCTAAATAAAGAGAGAAAATGTTACCGTCCACTCGACACAAACTATGTCATTTCGGAACTAACATGTTCGAATTTTATTTCAATAATTCGCTTACGCGTAGGTTCTTAGCAGTGGGGGAACCGTTGGACCCGGAGATAATTCACGAGTTACATTTTTAACAATGCCAGTCAGTTTTATTTTATTATTATTTCGTCGTCTGGATTACCATCTAATTCTAAAGCACGCTTTCGGTTCTTTAAAATTGAAAAAGAGAAAGGACTATTAGCAACCTGACGTTGAGTTTGAAAGTGGTTAATTTTTTACAAGAAAACATAAATATGCTCTTTTTACGTGTCATCGCTTTATAAAAATACACTTCGACTTTTATCAAATATTTTAATGTTATTTATCTTTTAAATGTAATAGAACATACAGTCGTTGTGAGGAAAACAGTTGGAGATGTTTTTTAAAAAGGAAAATACCGACCAATGAAGAATATTAAGCACATCGCAACAGTCGTTCATTGTCCGATTTCGTTTTATTTATGATTATCAAAAGAATATTTATTATTTTATGCATGTACAGGGACTGGCGATAAGAGTAAGAAAACAAACAAGACGTGCGCGTAAATATTAAATACGTTTTACCTATACTACATTTAAAATATAGATGATTACATATTTAACATATTATATATATAAGAACGAAAATAACATTTTATGTGTTTTGTTGTCTTTGTGACAGTTTTATAATACATTTTTCTTACATGTTATTATTTAATAAAGCTATATAAATAAAACTCAGGATGGGCTTCAAATGCGGAAAGATTGATAAACCTCTCTGAATTTCAATAGTTTTTTTCCTTACGACGAGCCAAACAATCTTAGTAAGTTTGGAAACAAGATTCAAAAGCTCTGGCGTATTTAGCGTCTAGATTTCAATTGAAGGGCCAGTGATTCCATTAAAAAAATCGTTGAGCGACGCATTATGATTGGCCAAATGAGTTTGATTGCCACTGGCTGCAACAGAATAAAATATATAGTTCACATGAAACAAGGTCAGTCAAAATCTGATCGTTCGAACTTGGTAGCAAAATATTTTCAATTGACAGAACAATTGTTTCAATCACTACTTTTATTGTGGAATGTCCGTGGCTATATAAAATTGTAATCATCGTTTCAATTTGTCTAGTCCAATAAAAAAAATGAATTGACGCTATTATTAATCACTTCCTGGATATAAAACAGGCGAGTGATAGTCTACAGCCGGATGCCATTCTACTCACGCCAACAGGAATTGCGCTTTAATGTTGATACTACACGTACATTGTATATCTTACTATACTATATTATGCAAGCAAAGTTATGTAATAAGTTTCTGGAGCATTCCAGGCTACAAATAAATGTACACCAAAAAGCAACCATGCTGTGATGTAGGCTATAAAATCATTGCCACAACCAGTAAGTTTGGAATTAAGAAAAAATCCAACAGCGCGATTAATAACAAATTGAACGTGTTAAAAAAATGGGACTAAGTCCAGCAATCCAAAAGTAGACATAAGGAAGTACAGCACGGCAGTTCAGCCTGAAAGAAAATTCCGGCCAGAAGATGTGCGTGGTAGATGGGAGAGAACTCCTTTTGGTGACCCAATAGATGGATTGCCACCACAGCAAATTACTATGTGAGGTTCAATGTTAATTTCATGCTTCGTCACAGTGGATCTTATAATGGTCTTGAGATGTGTTCTACTGAAGTGGCTGGCCAGTTTTAAAGTGCCATGAGATTTCTCGTATTGTTAAAGCCCCAATACCACTCTTGTTGTAACTGAATAATATGTCCCAATCTTTATTCTGGTCAACAAATTGTATTATTTTACAATATTCCAATTAATTGATGATACAAATTCATCTTAACACACCTAATTTTAAAAATTGGAAAAATTCAACTTAATAATTTGAAAAGGCTATACGTAAACCTTTTCAAACGTGACTTGGATTTTAAAATATTTTCGAACCCTCTGGACAAGTAAAATATGATGTAATGGATAATTTACACAACAGGTAGGACACTTAAACATCTAGTACTTAGAATAAGACTATTATTTATTTTCTGGAGCTCCAAAGCCAGCAGGAGTGTTATTGTCCCTTTAATTTACAACTCTTAAGCTAAACCCTGCCTTCAACATACATGTAGTCTCTCCATGGGTGAGGTGAGAACAAAAGGTTCGTGCTAGTGAACAGTAAGTCGAGGTCGGTATATAGCCTAGACTTAACTTGAACTCCTTAATCTTATGTTCAGGTTTGAAAAAAGATTACGAAAATATACGAAATTTTCAAATTGAGCCACGTGGTCATTTTTAATAATTAGTGTGTTCTATCTATCTTATTATATGAATCGGGGAAGACAAGTAGTTAAAACTTTATTTTTTACTTTTGGGGTAAATAATTAAAATCATTTACCTCAGAAATTAACACTAACTCACTGCTTTGACCGCAACAAAATTTGTAAAATTCTCTTAGCTTTTAATTACTCAAATGAAGGGAATCCAACACTAGTGCCACTCCTTTAGTGTTTCCCTAATCTCAGATCATGGAAGATTTCTGGTGGTTTTGTTGTAACATTACGTTATAAATATTTACCCCCATTGGCCCCAACACTACTTTTCACCTCACCCATTGTTTACCCTACATTCTTCTGGCTATAATTTTATTGTCCGCGTCTGCAAACATTAGAAAATACAATTCAGCCGGACACGAAATTTTGATAAATACTACAACAGGAATTGCAAGGACAGACGTAATTTATCTACTATTTTGCATGAAAATTTTACACCGTATTGCGGTTCTTGCTTCTTTCAGCTTAATACAATAATCATATTTCTGAATAGGAACATTAGGCCCACATCACTAGCCTATCTCACTTTTAATTATGTTTTTAATTGGCCTCGATGTCTACCTAGGTAAATAAATAAGCCGTTTCCCACTTTCAATCAATAGGCCTACACCAGTTGGCCTACACCAATTGCGCGTGATTTCTATTTTTTGACAAAGCAGCACTTTTGGGTTAACTTGACGTACAATATTGCAGCTACATGTAATAATATAGGCAATCTTTTTCAATAGAAGGCTTGGTCTCGCTTTAACTCCACACATCTTATTAAGGCTGGGGCTTTGCTTCAGGAATATGGTATGCCACGTGACTCCGGGGCTCCCTGTTTTAGAAGCCAGCCAGCACGCTCAGTCAATTATTCAAATTTCTTCTTTTCTTTTTTTTAAATCACCAAAGATGCCCCCAAAGACGGCTACAATATTGCAGTTTAATTGTGTCAACAACTGTGTAATGAAATACATGCAATATACTTACGCAGCCTTAGTTTATTTTGTAACTTCTCAGGCCTTCCCACCGATGAAAATGTCGTTTGGCGCGGAGCGTCCTCAGGATGTTCGCGCATGTGTTGATTGTTCTTGAACGTCATGACGGTAATCTGTTAAATAGTGTGATACTATTATACTGTTGAATGCGTGCTTCAATTGTGGTCGTAAAGGTTCAACTATTAAGTTATCAAGATGTATTTTGACATTGGAAATTAGTTAGAATTGTTATATTTTTGTCAAAAATGTGCATGTTTTCTACGAAACCGTCGTGCTTCTTAAATGAGAATAAGAAATCAAATATATATTGAACGTTGAACGTATATCTCACGATTTTGCCATCTGCGTTCTAGGTTTCCTGTGCTGAGTTTTTTTAGGGGGACCAACATGTATATTTGGGGACAAAAGTTACAAACCACATGGCTCGAAATTGGTCTTCATGATCATCTTATAAATTTAATAGGACATTCATTTCTAGCACTGTATAATGTCTAAAACAAAAACCAAGTGTATAGGTTACAACTGGACAACTGTTTTGCTTTTCTAAGGAGGTGGGAGTACTGTGTGGATGTACATAAAGAGCTGGGATGACAATGCCTAGAACTGGTGTAAAATATTAGATGTAAAACCATGGAGATGTAGGCCTACAGTGCTATAAGTTTTATGCCTGACTAATTTAATAATGTTGAAATACATGATGATCATTGCATAGATTCTCCTCTCGCCCTTGGGCCACCGGACTGCTACTGTTCTGCTCCATCTGGGCTAATGAAGACAGGCATATGTAATACAATATACTATGAGGGAATTTTGCCCCGACAGAGATGCTACATCCAACTCTTATATCAAACTCCAACTTCCAAGGGGCCTTTACGTGCACGTCAATGTGTACAGTGGACCTCAGTTTTGAAAGTGTTACCTGTCAGCCAAGAAAAGCATATTACACAAGAATTTTGTCACACCCACGAAAGAAGATACCACATAATTATTTCATTAGTTTTTCTCAGGACAAATTTGATTAGGTTTTCCCAAGACAGATTTTATATTTCTAAGAAGTGATACTAAGACTATTTAATAAGAAAAACCATTGATTTCATGGGGATCAATGCCTTTTAGTCGTTTTTCCCCCCAATTTACACAAATATAGAAAATAGAATAAATTTTTTTTTTAAATATTTAAAATTGACTTTATTTTACACATCTTAAACATAAAGCACTGATTTTCACCCAAAAAAAGGTCTGAGTTTGAAATTGAAGTTATAATGAACTATTTGGACTAAAATACATAATCAATACAGTCAATAAAGAACGATGGTGTGACAATGGCAAACAAATACATTGTGTGACATTAAAAATAATACAAGAAACTTAAAGCAGCACTAGGGGTAATAGTTATGTTCATATAAGTCATTATATTGAGTAGCCTTCTAGTAACGGAGTATTGGTTTGTCGAAACAAATCCTAAAGATATTCCCCACCTAATTTCATTGACTATTACATGAATCTATTGTACCTTTGTGTTACTCTTGTTTATGAAGATAACCCTTTGAATATCTACGCTTACAGAATCTACATTACATTTGATTAAAACAATTAAAAGTAAACATGGAAGCATAAAAATACAAAATATACCGGTATAATCTTTGTCTAATGAAATGTGATATTGATGTTAAAGTGACGATGACATGCATCATATCAGTTGTGTTTTATCTCTGTGTAAATGTATGAGGCTAGGGATTTTTTCTCATATTTTCGTAGTAAAATCCTTCAAGCTGATTTAGAGACACACATAGTTACAGTGAATTTATCATTAAATGTTTACACTTTACAGCTATATAACAATATATAAAATTGTTTTAATACAAAAGGCTCTTGGTCACTTTAAACACAGGTTTTCTCAATATCTTTTTAAAATGACAGTAACTAATATAGACAATGAAGTAATGAGTGGGGACTTCTATTAAACATTAATCACTAAGCATATTGAACATATTGTCAAGGGATTACACAACTGAGCACTTTAAGGCAACATTTAACACATATAGAATTGCATATGGTGGCATAATAATAAAGACAAACAAAACTAGCAAGAATTACAGAATACATGACCATAACATATCAGAATATGATGATAAATTGTTGATCAGTATAATGAAAACAGCAATGGGTCATTATCAAAAAATGGCGGGGAGGATCAATGCAAGAGTTATCTCCCATTTCACATGTTTCCTCTATCCGTAGCCCTATCTCGTATTTTGTTCAATAGCCTAGACATACAATTTGACAGAAAAAAAGGTTCTGGTCAAAGTGAATAATACCTTGTGAACTAGGTTCTTGCCATAAGAATTTGACTGTACACTCACATCATATCACCAAACAACAGAATGGTTCAATTCACTGAGAGCAAAATGGGTAAAACTCTTATATTTTAAGTCAGAAGATGCTGAGAATGGATTGATGATAATGGCATAACGAAGACCTGCACAACATTCATTAGATATTTAAAAACAAATGTAACATGGTATAATAGGTTTTTGACAATAATTAACATCAATAAGTAAATTATAATAATGTACAATCTTTAAATATCAACACCTCTATAATCATTTAGCTTGAATAGGCTATGATTCTATGGAGAGCTATACATGCACAAATTGATATCTATGTTGAATGAAACACATGTATTCAGTATGAGTCGTCACTATGGTGCGCTGACAACTGGGTAATCTATAATATCATACATGAATTATACTGAATTATGAATAAAACAGAGTATTAAAAATACAGAGACAATGTCATCACAATAATATTAATCAGCTACATTGATAATAATTGAAGTACTTCAGTCAGATTGCAACTAGACATTTGTAAAACCATTCCCAGAATAACACCTAGTTTTGTTTCCACTTTTCATGTCAAATGCAGGAATAGCCTTAAAATCTTAATAAATACAAACAATTGCTGTTTTTATGTTAGCATTTTTCTTTTTCATATTCTTCATAGGATCAACATTTTGACATATTTTGTAGTCAATAAAGTATCTTTCGTAAGCTTTCTTTTTTTTAGCATCCAGTAAACAATTTGAGGCACTATAGAGTTTGGATGACTTAAACAGATTTTTACAAATAATTTTAGAAGATTTCCAATAAAATTAAATGTTTTATCTTATCAGACAGCATCCATTAAAGTCTGATGTCATGTTCTTACAGTACATAATCATTGTGAAATTCATGACAATAAATTAACATAAAAATAAAATATGGCTACATTAGTACATGATAAAAACATAGATATAACATAATTAATACATCAACAGTGTTTAAAGTATTCAAATAACCAAGATTAAAATATTTGATCTTCATTAATACAAGTGCAAAAGTTATCTTTTCTTGTTAAACTATTCAGAATGGAAGAATCAAATTTTAATATTCATCTACTAGTTTATGTCATTTACAATTTATTCTTATCTCTAAGGGATATTTTTTCATGATTAATCTTTTCAAAGAAAAATCAAAATATAAATTGTTTTTTCTAATAAAAATATACAAGCTGTGTCTGAGAAAAGGATTATATAATTCAAATTTCTGATCTAATGAGTTGACTATAACATGATATTCACAAGAATTTAAGCAGAATAATTTTGCATATTTTAGGTTTAGTCAATATTTTTTTCTGAGAAACATCAATAGATTTACTTTGAAATAATTAATCTGAACTTATTTACACACTATGATACAATGTACAAATATCTTAATATATTATATATTTATGTATATATGGCATCTAATACATTTCATAGTTTAAAATGAACAATGAACACATTAAAGCATCATTATGCAAACGTCTTTAGTTGGGCTCATGAAACAAAACCGTCTTTGATATCTGATATGGTGTGTTACTTCAAATAGATATAGATGACAAAACTTACTTAAAATTTAGCTAGTCCAAAATTACGAAACTTTAACATTCCTTTTCGAAATTTTACCTCTATTATCAATGATCTAAACTAATGACACAAAAAAGGGAGGCTATCCATTCAAACTAACACATCAGATCTGGTTAAATCACTAATTTGTTCTATCACATAAAAGGATGTTTTTGTAAGTGAATAGTGACAATTCAATATGTAAATTTCTCAAAGGAATTCAACAAATT
Organism: Patella ulyssiponensis; assembly: GCA_963678685.1. Lineage (NCBI taxonomy): Eukaryota > Metazoa > Mollusca > Gastropoda > Patellidae > Patella > Patella ulyssiponensis. Next base: position 83,893,543 of record OY783225.1, on the reverse strand, counting down.
AAATTTGAGCACATGTCAAAAAATACTAATTAAAGCAAACCTCACAACATAGCTATATGAAAGTATTTTCATTCTCTTTATTGTCCATTTCATTGTTTATCTTGTGACCTAATCTTTAAAATTCAATGAATTTTATGCATATACATTAATGAATTCCAATGAATCCAATGTTCCCTGACACTTGACAGAATTTTTTATGAAGATGAGGAATCAGCAATTGGAATGTCATCTAATCTACAACTACTAATGGTTCATCAAAGTGATGCTAACTTGGGGCCAATTTATGATTAGACATTTAATTCTTACTGAATGAAAAATAGGGACTATTTTCAGCCCTGAAGAAACAAGGATTTGATTAATTACAGTCTTTCATTCAATATACGTCATTCCCTATTCTTTATATACAACCAGAATTCACATTAGTTCATTTTCCTTTGGACCTGTTCATGTGGCTTCAAGGGCAGTATGATTTATATTTACCTCTCGTTCTAGTACATAACATATAATTGGGCTATTTTTATGGAAATCTAGACAATAACAAAATAACTGATCTTACATTAGAATTCTAAATACATATTGTTTGATATCACATATTGACTACAAGTTTCATACATTAATTTTTTTTTTAAATTTTGCCCAAGAAATAGAAAACATAGTTTTAAGAATAAAGCGAAAACGTGACTGCTTAAAATCTACATTAATTTTTGTGCAATGTGTTTGTCAGACTTAGCGGACACTGACCTTAAGTATATGTGTACACCAGTTGTTTTACAACTGTTTAATCATGATTGAATAAAATATTAATGATATAAATATACACAACTAATTTCTCTTTCTACACATGACTACGGTAAAATACTAACGAGACTGAGACAAAATGTCAACAAAAAGGATATATAACTGTACAAATTATATACATCAAATTGTTTAAAATTACATCATGGTATCGGTATCAAGTATTTAAATAACATCTCTTTTTGTATAAACACAATTTACTTGGCTGAAATTTTTTTACATGTATCAAAGCAATACATACTAAATTTTCATTAGAAATTAAAGTATTTTCTCAATGTTGTATTGAAATTAAAATTAATAAAATCTCAGCCAAGTTTATAACACGTACAATAGTGCTAAATGGACCAGGAACAGAGTATGCCACATTAAAAATCAAAGTCCATCAATCAATCAATGTGCAATTGTCCAAAGAACAAGCATGTCAATATTCATGTTGATCATACTTGAATTGGCAGAGCCTTGGGCTATTTTCGAATCACCACCAAGAACAAGATAAGTAGCACTTGGGGAGCCAGTTCCTGATCCAATAAACCATCTGAAGCCGGAACAGGTGGCTGTTTATTTTACATCGTTAACAGATTATTATTCAGAACTTTTGAAATACACTAAGCGTCCAATGTATACTTTCCTCAATTAATACACAATTCTTATCAAATTATGAGCCATTTACAAAGGCTCGTATAGACGTTGTCTTACCACAATTACGAAGAAATCAAAACATAATTTGACATAAAAATTACTTCAAATATAATTTCTATGGCCAATTAGATAGAAAATATTTTACTCAATCATCCTTAGAAATAATTTATGATGTTTGCAAAATGTTATTCATCATGAAAAATAAATTAAGTTTGACCAGAAAAATCCCTTCAGAAATAATTATTGAAGATGGTTAGATGTTTAAGCATCAATAAACATGAAAAAGGGTGAAATTTTCAAATGAGTATATTATAATTATGACACTGATATCTAATAATAAGACTACTTGAACTCTACTATTAAATAGTTAATATGAAATAATGTCACATGATCAATTATTTCCATATATAAAATGATCTGAATAAATGTTTACAACACTCAATTTAGCACTTTCAAAATTTGGAATAAAACATGATCCTTTTTCAATTATAAAATCATCAAATTGTCAAGAACTGACCAAATATAACAAACTATTTGAAACAAAAAGATTTTTCCTTTAAGCATCCTTCTTGGTTTTTGTCTTTGCTTAAAATCAGAAACATTTTTCAAGATGTTATTGTGAAAATGAAAGTGACACACAGCCACCAGAGTTTTCTTTTAGGATCAAAAAATGCAAAATAAAAATAATGAATGACCAGTCTAGTCTATTTCTTTTTATACATATAATTAAATATAAATAATTACTATAGGCCATTTTGCTTAGATATTTTCAGCATTTTATTTATGTATTCTCTACTAGTTTTCTATTTACACATTAATGACACATAATACAATTAGAAATGCCAAATATGTATATTTAATTTCACAGAAAAAGGAAATGCCGATAACAGTGCAACCTCTACACCAACCCTATCTGCTCTTCTTATTTTATCAAAGCAAACTGGCCCTTCACATTAAAAAAAAAATCTATTATAAAAAATGTATTTGTTCCTAATTGAGAATTGATTCAGGTAAGAGTTTGATAAGTTTGATTCTATTTTAAGTTTATTCCATATATTTAGAGAGAAAATCAAGAAACCGTTTTGCATACTGTTCTGGTTTCACTGTAGATATTTCTGCTCCAGCTCCATGTTTCACTGTTTTGGCAGCCTGTGCTGTTCGTTTCTTCATACCATATTTGGTAAGTATGTCAATCATTGCCATAAAGTAAACTTCACGCCTTGGACAACCTACGTCAAAAAAAAATTTGCATTATAGAATACTCTGAAACATTAAGGATGCATTATGTAAGATTTAGGTAAAGAACTAGCCATTCTTGTTATAATACAGTACTGGTCAGGCGGAGGTACGAAATTCCCCCGTGGTCCGACCTGGGCGGAAATGAAAAATCGCGGAGTACAGCTTATAATTCCGCTCAGGTCCCGCTCTGAATTCCGCTCTAAATTTCCGCCGCGAATTTGAGTAAACCGCCGACCACAGCGGTTTTGTTAAACCACCGACGCCCGCGGATTTGTTAAACCACCGAACCAAGTGCGAGTTTTAATATTATGAAATTATTGTTACACGTATGCTTACATTGTATTCGTATCCATTAATTTAGAAGTCCAATTCCGAAAACAACATTATCGGCATGCTTGTAAAAGTCTGAATTAAAAAATATTGATATATTATCGGTGTCAGCATCGATGTATAATAAACAACATCGCCGACTCGTGTGAGTTTGTTTTGTTTTTGTTTTACATCTACGGCATATAACAAACCTTTCAAATAATATTAATCATCTGGACGAACATTCGTAAATAGGTATTATTCGACTTTATTTAACGTCCGTTTGGCTGTCCATTTATGCCTTATACATTTACACACATCTAAGTATTCTGTTACTATGTTTTTGTTTTTGATTTTGTTTTAAAACAATGTGCAACGAAGCCGTTTGCCTTTTATGAATGTCGGCAAAGATTAAAGCAAAGTGAGTACACTCATTGTTACAAAGCCGTGGTTTCAATCCGAAACGTGTTGACATTGCTATTACAAGTGATTCTAGAGCTTTCATTCAAATAATTAAAAAAAAGTGAGCACAGTTTTAAAGCCGTGGTTTCAATCCGAAACGTGTTGGTATGGTAGGCTAAGTGTTTATTCTATTAAAATATTGTTTTATTAGACAATACAATAAATCACAAAAAATGGATTATTAAAAACAGGCGAATATGCGATACAAGGATGTGGGTCAGTTCATCCCAGGACCGGACTGTTTCATCCCAACCTAATTTATTATCGGGATGTTTCATCCAGGTCTGTTTCACCCCCTTGTTATTAGAATAGCAGTTAACGGAGTTATACTTATTGTTAAATAAACTGTTAAACACTTACTTATTGTTAAATAAACATTACTTTATTATTTATTGTTAATGTATCTATCTTCTTACAAATGTGTAAAGACAACTCAGCCCCCGCCGCATGTTTTTATTACTAATCCCTAAGTAATTATTATGGATTAGTAATAAAAACATGCGGCGGGGGTTGAGTTGTATTTACCCATTTGTAAGAAGACAGATACATTAACAATTTGGGCACAAAGCCGCCACCGTAACAAGTCGGTGTTTCCGTTATAAACATTGAAAAAAATTCAGAACAATGTCCGAAAATTTGGTCAAAAAATGTATTTTACACACATAATTTTTTAGCGTAAATTAGTCGGAATGTGAAAAGGGAATTCCTTGGGGCGTGATCAGCTGAAATCTGCAGTGATTAGAATAGTGTCAAGTTCACGTGAGACGCCGTGTTTGATATTCAATTTTATACCGATATTATAGAATCCTAATTATACATATTTCTTGAACGGTAGTGTCATATTTATTTATGTATATTTAAACGGTCGTGGAATGAAACGACCTGCTCCCTGATACAACACTTTTAGCCAAGTATGCCTCTATAGATACATTACTTCATTAATACGTTCGATATTTTTAAAACTTGCATCGTTCAACTATTTACACACATAAATGCTGGCCTTACCTTGGACGAAAGTGTTGTTTATTAAAAAAGCCATTTCCATTCTAACAAATAAGTTACAAAATCCATTTTAAATCACACCCCAAGTTATACCTTCGGATTTAATTCCCAAATGAATGAAATGCCTTAATCTCCTGTTTTTAAGCACATATCGCCAAAAGTCACAGTCAACCTTGCTGAACACATATGTACATTAAAACTATCAGTCGGATAATACCGTGAGGACCTTTTCATTTAGGCACCAAGGAGTCATATTCCTGAAGCAATGGCCCGAGAAATCTCTCTCTGACCATTGCTGGATTGACTTCTGATTCTTGAACTTTTGCGGGAGTGCGTCTATTCTCCCCGTTCAATGAAAGCTATCACTTAAGTACAGCAACATGACAGTCCTTCGTTTAATCTAAGTCTTCCCTAAAACTTTGGACAGTGATTTAAGGTATTAAAAAAGGTATAAGTATGTTCGTTTCCAAAGAGTATTGTTTACATTTCATTCGACTTGATAGCCTCGTTTGTCACACAATTAGTTTTACTGCAGTATTCTCCTATGCACGGGTTAATTAGGCATAATAAAAGCGTGAGCCATGACGTAACGTTATGTAAACATATTTGGTCCAATACTGGCACTCGTTTTAAATGTAAAGCGTTTGTATGGTAGGTAGTGATAGGTTGGTAGTCGGACTACTGACTAATCAAAATTTAACACAACAATATCCACTCAGAAGAGCAGTGTGTAGTGAGATTACCTATAATCAAACGAAACGCTGCGCGGAGTATGCCAAGGAGTCTGAGTCAATGCATACTGTCAATCAAGTTTCCAAATTAGGTGAATTCACACGTGCCATCAAAAGGAATTGATAATTGACTATAATAGATTCCCCCTTTTACAAATTTTTACCATGTCATGGTCTTGTAAACAATATTAGGGTTAGGCTAGGGTTAGGATTCACCGATATCTATTATTAGGGTTAGGGTTGGGTAAGGGTTTATTCAAGTTTATTGATACCCACATTTATAGTATTTCTTATAGCGGCAGACTAGTGCACCCGCGGACGAGTGAGACGCTCTCAGTGTATTTTTAATTTGGCACAAAAATCATCACTCATATCGCACCAAGCCCCTTTAACTAATACATGCTTTTGTTGTGAGACATTTTCCTTTGTACTCTTTGATCTATACTCTCTGATGCGAGAATTAATTACTATTAATCTCAGTTCCGTCCGGACAAGACTCGATTCATAAGATCTGGGCCCTGTTTCACGAAATTTTAACTTAAGATAAAATCCAATTTTAGTAGATACTTCAATTTTGATTGGCTAAGCACTAAAATCAATCTAATATTATCCAATCAAATTACTAAAATTGGGATCTTATCTTAGTTAAAATTTCGTGAAATAGGCCCCTGGTTCTTAAGTGTTTTATTGAAAACTTCATCGATATGTTCACTGGAAAAATGAAATTTAATATTTGTTTCTGTGATAATTATTAGGAAAAAAAGAGAACCGGATTATTTTTTAGGAAATTTATCGCCAGACAATTATATAAATACGGTAAGCAGTTTGTGTGTTGCATTTATAAGTTAAAGGATAAAAATGAATATATACAAAACACTTAAATTACTCTTCGTACTTAAAGCTAAGGGTGCGAATTGCTACTTCCTGAATAATTTTTCAGACCCCTCTAACATGAACCAGAATTCACGAAACATGGTTTCATTGTCGGATTAAGCGTTGCCATCAACATGAGCTACTGTACACATACACGTATGTTCTTTGTGATATTATTCACAACTGTAATACCAATGTTTATTGGGCAGAGTATGGTCCCTTCTAAATATATTTGTAGACAAGCTGTCGGCAGTGCTTACCGAATTCACGAAACATGGTTTCGTTGCCTTGTGTAAAATTAAGAGTTGACATCTAAAATAGCTACATAAATTGTAGATTTCGATACGTAATGTACTAAACATTACGGAATAACCTTAAATCAATTGAACACGGGTAAAACTGCATGCTTTCTGAGATGGTTGGATTATGCCGACGTGTGAATATGGGTGTATGCGTTTCTTTGATCTGTTATATACGGTTATATCACGGGATAATTCTGTTTGGCGAGATGGTTTTCATTTGTAACCGATATCCTACACATTTAGTAAAATGCTGAAGCAATTATAGTTTAAATATAACCTTTGTGTGTAAAATATTACTATTGGACAGACTGTTGTATTATCAATATGGAAATTTCTATCTTATGGATTTGCATCGTGACGCGTTTTTCATCTTCTTTTTAATATTTTAACAGACTTATTCATGTAATTTGTTATTAAATCATCATAGCTAGTTCTCGTTTGTCAGCCATTTTTATAAATTGAGCGCAGTATTTGATTTGATCAAATTGTTTAATTATCTTTCAACTTATTGGGAAAAGGAGGCTTATCATATTCCAATTCCGCTACATGAAGTTTTTGCGGGCCGACTATATTTATTTGGGACTATAATCCGCCGCGGTTTTTATACTTTCGCAGACTATAATCCGCCGCGGTTTATATATTTTCGCGGACTATAATCCGCCGCGGTTTATATATTTCCGCCGAGTTTTTTCCGCTCAGAATGCCGATATTTTCGCGGACTGCAAATGAGAAAACACCGCGATTCTTGAGCGGAAAAAACTCGGACCAAGGACTATTTTAATACCTCCACCTGACCAGTAGTGTAGTTCAAAAATAGATAATGTAAAATGAACATAACTTCTTAAAGATATACCCTTATTAAATTTTAAAACCTTGCAGGTGTTTTAATTCATTTAAATCTCAGCCATCCAATGTTCTAGCAAGTTGATAATGGGCTTGTCATGTGAATAAATAATAATTCATAAAACATTTGAAGGCAAAATAAAGGCTTGCATTAGGCAGATTTAGTTTTTACATAATGCATCTTAGAGTATGGACATCATGTAACACAGGTGTACGATTAACCAGATTTCAGCTGTTCTATCCCAATGATGCGTTTGCAGGCCTCGATATAGTAGGCGATCGATCGGTCGATCGCCCACCGATCGCCTGGACGAGATTTCAGGAGAATGATAATTTGATCTCCCCGGTTATGTCGGGTGATCGGTAAAAAGTTTATGGGGAACACCAATTTAAATCCACGTTTTAGTTGGCTCAGCAAAACTGTGGCCAACTCACGGAGAATAGTGTTGACTAGTTTGATGGTTTCTATAACCAAATAAAAGACGTCCTGATGTCTGAATCTGTGTGTATTCCAATTCTTCAAAGCGCCATGCGCAGAGTTGGTGGTTTCTGGGGAATTCCATAGTTTGTGACGTTAAACACAGTTGTCAAATTGACAAGCTCGTGTCCAAATCAGGAAATCGGCGACTTCGTCTGTTTACGATCTTTCACGAAGTGAAATCTCATAGCATACGAATGGACTTTGTGATTTCGTAAATGACATATTCAGCGGTGACATGGGACAGGCCAGGGGCGTAAAAATCCACTGTCCTGACGCCCGGGGCTACCAAAAATAACTTATGGGCTAGTGACCTATTTTGCCGTACTAGTCCTGGGCTAGTACCATCACCTATATGTGACGACATGGACAAATAAACTGTTAAACATCCCACATTTATTTCTCAAATTCCAAGGAAAACTCAGTCATAACAATATATTTTCTGTAGTAAAACTTTATGGACATTTTTGTACATATTCTTATACACTTATTCATTCATTCTTGACATTTCATTTCTCCATCTTGCACGCTTTGACAGGTCACGTATATAAACGAGTTGAAATCAGGTTGATTTAAAAACTTCAGATTAGTTCTGACATAAATATTTGAAAGCATACCTTTGTATTTTTAAACACAAGATAATTTTGATTATTTAACATGTCAGTTATTTCCAAAGAATTTACTACACGTGTTCATTACATACACGCCATGCCGAATGGTTCCAGTGACCCGTGTGTCGTCAACTTTGACCCTATCGACACGCAGCATGGCACCGGAGTAATAATATAAACAATTTTAATCCTGTCTATTTCAATATTATATCAGCAAATCAAACTGGTTTGTTTCGTTGTGAGATGCTTTACAGAGTGACCAGGTAAATAAATAAGGCAAAACAATTAATTTGTCAATCAGTCGAGGCGTTCTCGTGCTTTGCGCAGGCTATACAAAACAAATCTTCGAGCCGGAATTAAAGGACGTTGATTTACCAAGATTTATTACAAATGACGTGCTATATGAAGTATTTATATGGTCTTTAGTGTGGCTACCAAGATTAAATCTTGTTCCTTGTCGAACTATGGACTAGTGGATATTAATGCCGGGCTAGTGCCTGACAGTAGACTATTACCCCTGGGCTTGTGGATTCAAAATTTTTTTACGCCCCTGGACAGGACCAATAGACTGACCCTTTCGCTGACAGCTATGCAAATTAATCTGGGAGTCCCTGTTGTTATGCAAGATGCCCCGACTGTCACAATTTTCTCAACACGTGGTTGTGTGGATTTGACAAGATTTTGGTTGAGTTGCCAAAATGGCCATTCAAACAACATCATGCAATCTCTAGTTTTAGGTGATCGATTCAGGTGATCGATTGCTCACCTGGTTGATACCTCAGGTGATCAAAAAATCGATCACCTGGACCAAAAATCAGGGGATCGATTTATTGATCACCCTGTGCCTTCTTATTTCGAGGCCTGGTTTGGTAAATATCCTAGTATTAGCTACAAGTATAAGCTATCATTTGGAATTAGAATTCCTATAACATTTTTGGGGTTAAATGGTCATACACTGAAAATACAATTAAAAGTACCTTATTTTATAAAGCAATAACTCATCTTGATAAGTTCCTAGCTTATGTCAAACCTGATGGGTTTTCTCCAGGTGCCCCGGTTTCCTCCCATTGCTAAAGAACCCTACACGCAAGTTGAAATAAATTAAACCATATGTTAGTCCCAAAATGAACTAGTTTGTGTTGAGTGGAAGTGAAACCCTATTTCTCTCTCTTTCTCCTAGCTTATGAATAAGAAAATGTCCCTATTAAAAAAGTTGAAAAACAGTAACCTTCCAACTTTACCAAAGGAGAAATAACAAGACACTGAAGAGTTCAAGCAATAAAAAGAACTTACTTCCTGAACTTTTATAAGCATATTTTTCTAACTTTGCATCAAGTTCTCCATTAAAGGGAAGCGGAGTGGTTGGTTGTGGGCTGTCAGGTGGTGTGATTGCCAAACCATAGCCATCATTAAGGTCATCTACATCTTCTTCTTCCTCTTCTATATCATCTTGATCCACACTTCCTGCAAATTCTTCCTGTTGTTGTATTTGTTTTTCTTGCTGTTCTTGTTCAGCTATGTCAGCATCATGAATGCCCACAATTAAACTATAGTCCATTAAATGAAGATTGGATAAAAACTAAAATACAAAATCAAAGTTAAAACTGAATTAATAATTTTACAGTAACTTCTAATATGGATGACGATAAGTCAAAATAAGTGTAAAGAGAAAAGCACATTTGTGTCATGCAAAATTAAAAATAAGCTGCTTGAGCTGTAAGCTTACTTATCCAAAACAGCATGCAATATTAGGATAACAGTTTTTCAATAATATATACTGAGCGCCATAGAAAATGCATCACTTAGTTTTTCGTATAACAAAATGATCCTGTAAACATATCTTATTTATTGTGCTTCTTATTGTGAACAATATTCAAATGGGAACACATCAATAACAACACATTTGTACACTTATGGATGTTTAATCTGTAATCAACCGTACAAAGTCAGAGGGGTCAAAACCAAAAGTACGACACAGATGGTTAATTCCATGCTACGTCACTGCACAGCGTGCGTAACAGCCAGTGAAGGACACACGCGCTACTGACATCTGTGTCGTACTTTTGGTTTTGACCCCTCTGACTTTGTACCGTTGATTAGGATTCTGCCATATTTTTAAACAAACATTCAAAAACAACAAACCTCAGAATCTTTTTGTAAAATAGACATAATTTTTTCTTTTGCTTCTGGTCCGACATGGATCTTAAAACCATCATTTACAAAATCATTGTCTTTAAATGTAGGTAATTCTTTTAACTAGAAAAAAAACGTTTGGGGAGATGCATAAATGTGTGCCATTCAGCGTACTACTATCTTTAACATTAATGATACAAAAGGTATTTCTTGTGGTAAAGAAACAAAAAGGTAACAACTCATTTCGCACTGAATTAACAGAAAAAATGAATACGTCATCAAGATCTCTCCCCAACTTTATTTGGTACAGGATAAATTGTGCCCGATTCCATATCTATTCTGGCAATTTTGGTCAGCAAGGGTTGATTAGTGACACCAGGTACAAAACATTTAATATCATGGATTTAGCTGTTCAGTTATCAAAATTCATTGAAAATTAATATAATTGTTTCATCTCAAAACCTTAAACTCTGTATATCAATTTGAAGTCAATGGATAATAAGTTTGGCCCCTAAAGCGTCACAAGATTTTTCAAAGTGATCAAGGGAGATAACTTTGGCAGTAATCGGATATTAACTTTGGCCTCTAAACCATACACAAGTGACCAAGGGCCATAACTCTGGCAGTAATTATCGCAAATCTCTGAAAATCAATAGGCCTTAAACACTGTGTATCAATTTAAAGTCAAACGGATATCAACTTTGGCCTCTAGAACCTCCACAAGATTTATTGAAGTGATCAATGGCCATAACTCTGGCAGAAATTATCGGACATCTCTGAAAATCCATAGGATTCTTCGCCTCATGACCTTAAACACTGCGTATAAATTTAAAGTCAATCGGATATTAACTTTAGCCTCTAGACCATCCACAATATTTTTCAAAGTGACCAAGGGCCATAACTCTGGCAGTAATTATCGCAAATCTCTGAAAATCAATAGACGTCTTCGTCTGATGACCTTAAACACTGGGTATAAATTTAAAGTCAATCGGATATTAACTTTAGCCTTTACAGCTTTCACAAGATTTTTCAAAGTGATCAAGGGTCATAACTCTGGCAGTAATTATCGGAAATCGCTGAAAATCAATAGACGTCTTTGTCTCATGACCTTAAACACTGCGTATAAATTTAAAGTCAATCGGATATTAACTTTGGCCTCTAGAGCGTCCACAAGATTTTTTGAAGTGATCAAGGGCCATAATTCTGGAAGTTTTTATTAGAAATCACTGAAAATCAATAGGATTCTTCTTCTCATGACCTTAAACACTGTGTGTAAATTTAAGGTCAATGGATTATTAACTTTAGCCTCTAGAGCATCCACAAGATTTCTTGAAGTGATCACGGGCCATAACTCTTGAAGTAATTATCAGAAATCGCTGAAAATTGTTAGGCTTCTTCGTCTCATGACCTTAAACACTGTGTATAAATTTAAAGTAAATCGGATATTAACTTTGGCCCCTAGAGCGTCCACAAGATTTTTGAAGTGATCAAGGGCCATAACTCTGGCAGCAATTGACGGAAATCGTTGAAAATCAATAGGCTTCTTTGTGTATAAATTTAAAGTCAATCGGATATTAACTTTAGCCTGTAGGGCGTCCACAAGCAATTGTGGACATCGGACGGGCACAAAGACAATATACGACCACATTTCAATGTGGGTGTATAAAAATAAAATGGGGCTTAACATCTGATTTTCCTGAATAGACTGGGCTAATGAAGACGGTCTATGCTGCACAATGTGCTATGAGGAAATTTTGCCTGGAAATCGCTGTTATGACCTTCTCTTTAAAATTCCAACTGTCAAGTGTTCCTTTAAGTACAAGACACAATAATTACTAAATAGGTTTAACTTACCTTTTCCTTATCATTAGCCTGTCTATCAACAGTTGAACCCTAGAAATAAACATCAAAAGCTTGAGAGACTTTTCTTCAAATATTTCAGATCATACATTTAAGAACAGACCTAAATTCCAGTAAGGATTACACATTTTGGGGTAAATTTTGAGATTTCAATAAAATCTATTATTAAAGGTTAACAGTAGACTAGAATAGTCTGAAGTATCATGACTATAAATTACTGTAATTTCGAAGAAAAAGAGAAACTGGTAATTATTTTTAAAGTTGATTGAACTCAACATAAAATCTATATCATGATTTCGGGTCTTACAATAATTTGCCTAGTGATTTCAGAGACTAATGTGCTGTGAGTGTTCAATAGCATAGGCTTTGTCAAAAAATTAGCTTATATGATATACCTGACATCACAAAACTATGCAGCAGTACAGGATTTCAAACAGCAGCTGTTTTTGTAAATATGAGTTCTCAACTTACCTTTAAATCATATTTTTTGTGAATAGCTAGTCTGGGACTGAACACATTTCTCATAACCACCATATAGGTCTCTACATCATTCACTGTTAAACGATACATACCAAGATACTGGGGTAGTAATGTATTAGCATTGTTCTCTACAACATACTGAAACAATACAAATACATAATATTATCTTTCATTGTGCAGGAGGCTGGGGTATTTAGGCCAATGAACTTGACTGGAATATCATTAATTCTCATATTCTTAAAATAAATTATCTTTCATTGCAATTTAATATACTGAGAAAACGATTGATAAATGATAATGTGCATTAATGAGTCATGTTTCATAGATAGTGTGGTTACAAATTTTTCCCAGCAGTAACAACACATGTTTTACCAAATACAGGGAATTTGTTCTGCAGTGTGAAAGCAATACACTATTAAGTTTGATTATTTACCTGATGATATTGTTTAAGTATATGATGCATCTGTTCTACTTCTTCACTAACTAGTGTTTTAATAAAATAACTTTTATCTGTTGACACCAACATTCTAGCTCCACTACGACCGGGAGAATCTACATCAGCAGGTTGTTTAGTTAACGAATTCTATAAATACATCATTTAATATATTGTTTCCATAAAACTGATGTCAATCTGAATTTTGTGCAAAATATCGAATATGCTTATTGTCAGCCCCTCAGATTTGACTTTCAACATGACAATATGGGCTTTTCCTCATATCTTTAATTATGTTTTAATTAAATATCTCATACATTAGGTTAGTTCGTTGTTTGTTCGTCGGGCTTAACGTCTGATTCCACTGAGGGTAATGTTGCAGACAGCGGCTTCTGTGTTGTCAGGATATGTAAGAAGAAAAGAACTGAAGACCGAGGGTAACATTGCAGACAGGGGTTACTGAGTTGTTAGGATGTGCAATAAGAAAAGAACTAAAGACTTGGTCGGTCTAGGCTTTTCTATGCACCGTAAAGGCCAGTGTAAGATTTTTTTAGATTATTCTATACTTATATAGCATGGAGCCTATTTGTTGATGGAAAATATTCACTTTGGATTTCAGAAAAGTTCTTCATATCAGTTCTCTTGCCTACTATACAGCTTGAAATTGCCAGAATAAAGAAGCCTAAAACAGACTGGATTGGTTTAAATTTCAGGACAAAGTAAAAGTATCATAACCTAGTGAAAGATGAATGTACTTACCATATATTCCATATCATCAATTCCAAATCTTTCACGTAAATTCTTAAACACCAAAGGACAATATTCTTTCACTTTAAAATGACTTGGCATGCTATCTCTGTTAGAATATAAATTACACTAACTTTAAGACAAAGGACAGAAAAATTAAATATAAGTTCATGCAAAAAATACTTATTCTGGTACTATGACAATCCTTTGTTTCACTTCTCTTTACGACACCAGAATCTGGAAGAGTTGTAATGTTATACAACTCACGTTCTGCATGCTGTGAGGGATTCACCAATGAAAAGTTCTTTTACTGAGGGTTTTTGGTGTGAGTTCCATGGAACTGTGGGTAACCTACTAGAAATATCAACACTGATTTGTTCATCAATTGTTGAACGTCATACATTCAAAACCCGCTCGTATGACCTCTGAATTCTGACCCAACCTCTTGCTACAACTGGTCAGATTTTCAAGCAGTAGAGGCAATCGAAAGTATAAAAAAAACAAAATGTGCATCTGTATTTTAATCAAATTGTACGAACAACAACATATCAACTTTGTCATCCACAAGATTTTTCGAAATAATCAAGGGCAATTATTCTGGTGGTAATTATTCTAAATTGTTGAAAATCAATAAGCTTTTTCGTCTACTGTGTATAAATTAAAGTCAATCGGATATCAACTAGCAATTGTAGATGCAATCATGAGAATGAAAATTACTGTATTCTTTGGTACATTAGACGCACAATTTTTACCAATTGTCTTAATGTCATTTCAGTATAATTAAATCAAAGCTGGATAAGGCTTAATATTGGAAAGGATTATAATGGTAAAACTGTTCAGTTTTCAAAACTTTAGGTCCAACCCAGTTACTGGAACTCTTTGTCTTAGAAAGGTGCACCTAAATCCTGGTATTTTTATTTTTCAAATTCCTAGAACACCCACGACAAATTCAGTCTGCACCTCATGTGTGCATGTGCCTTATGTACCAAAATATACTTTATGTATATAAAATACAATTTTGCAAACAATGACAGCTAACAATGCACCACAAAACACAGAATAAATGATACACAAGAAGACAGCCCGATCATTTGTATACTTTTTTTTATAAACAATATTTATTCAGAAACAGAGGGAATTGGGAAGAGCCTGTGACAGGCCTGGAAATAACTGTTTTAGATGTACCTGACAAAATAGACACTTATGAAATAGTACAATATACCTGACATTTTCAACACAGTGCCGGACATGTATTAATAATATCATTAAATAAGACAAATCAGTGATTGACAAAATGACAGCCACCAGAGGTTTTGTTCCAGACAAAAGTTGAATCTTTGTCTGACATTGTCAGTGATAGGTGCCTTATCTCCAGGCTTTTTGTGGTGTTGATATTATTTACAGTGTGAACTACTATACTTACTTGTTAAACATGTGATTGTCAACTCTGATTTTACTGTAAGACTTGAAATCATCGGGCATCAACATTACCTTCTGATTAACATGATCTAATTCATTGATCTACAAAAAATATAATACATTTATAATATTTACATGTATATGGTAAGTATTTTGTCAATATAGATACCTTATTACTTATCTGAGTTCAGATTGTGTCCTTAAGTTTAATTTGGGGAGAAGACTTTTGTCCAGAAAAATGCATTAATTTTGCAGATTCTTTTTTCGAACTGAATTTTCTCCCTTTTCTAAAAAATATATGCACTTTTTGGCTCTATTCAAAATGTACATATATCCATATGCAATTTTAATTTATTTTATCTATCAATCAAGATACAAATATTGCAGAATTCTATATCACTTTGAATAAATTTAACTCTGTCTCTTTAAAATATTGTTCATAAAAGTCAGACATTCTCAAACCCATTCCATTTCTTAAAAAATAAAATGTCAGTTTCATTCACAAACATCGTTTTCGTGATTGATCAATACACGATATAAAAATTGATTTATTGTTAGTCTAATGTTAGTCACTTCCTGATATAGCTTTGATTTGTGATTGACATTTTATACATACACATCACTTCAAAGCTGTTTAACCTAGTAGACAGTCATAAACTAAACATCATACAGTAACAAAATAATAGGATAGGCCTATGTTGTGTAAACCAACATAAAAATAATCTGGAACCACACACGTATATCAAAATAATATTTCGTTACTTATTCATTTATAGGGTAAATAACTCAAATGATATTACTATTTTAGCCCTAAGGCTCTGGTCGACTACAACACGATATAATTTACAGTTAAGTCAACATAATTAACTAATTGGTAACAATTTACAACTGAGTTATTTAATGAGGCAGACACTCTCCAAACCCCATGGCATTTTCTTGTTATGAGTTACACCGCTTTATTACGGCAGACAATCAATATACTCCAAAAATTAAATCATATTGCTTAATTTATTGACCACATCATAGACAATTTAACAAAGAACTAGATATAACCCAAGTGTATGAAACCTTTAATCTCCATAGCAGACAGTGTCATAAAGAAGTACGTGTATGCACTTTGAATAAATCATCATTGTTGGAGACAAGTTTATTCAAACAATCAATAGCATTTAAGATACAGCTCCTAAAGCTTATGACTATTTGTATCAGTGTGTGTACTTTATGGGAATATGTGGTGATTTGAGACAATATCAACTTGAGATGATCAATGTCAATGCCCGATGCTGGGTATATAGGAACTGTGATATCCAAAATTACAGAAATTGATCTTACATAATGTAATAAGACAGAATAATAACAATTCACAGCCAAATATTGTCCATTCTCCATTATACATTATTACTGGCCTACCGTACATGTACATGATATTATTGACTGATAAATTCTAACCGTCTCAGGTGTGAACACATGCTAATTGGCCAAGCCATTCAATCATTCAATCATTTATGGAATGTCATTCAGTATTTTGAAATATATTTGTTTCTTGTAATACATGTAAATAGATTTATGTTAATCCAAAATATGTAACAGTACATACATGTACAGTACATATTACGTATTGTCTGTCTGATTTACAACAAAAAGATACAATTTGATATTTACTGAGTCATAATATACCGGTATCTAATGTTCCTTATCTGTGTTTAAAATTTGTCAATAAAAGTTTTAAGTCACCAGGACAGATTATTCACAACAAGAACATGATGTACTATGTTAAAATCAGTACTATTATTACATGTACATGTAATCCTATCCTATCAACTAGTATTCACAGACGAAGGTCGTGTCCTGAACTGAACTACCTAAACAGTATGGGTCTAATCACCTTTACCTTTCAGCATGTATAACATAGTCTAAACATAATAATCCATAAAGACTTTCGCCCCCACACTTTACAACTATGATAACCCAATTTTAGTACAATGAAGTATAAAGGGCCATGAAAAACCAGTTTTAAATATTCTGCTCCATTGTGTCAAGCCTTATTGTTATATACATTGACAAGTTTATTTACTAGAATTATAATTGGTCGAGAATGCGGTGTTTAATGTGCAATATTCCTGAATACAAGGCAAATCAACTTTCAATCCATACAATTAGACAAAAATATAAGACTTGTTTAACAATAATCCAATTTAATAGGCTCTGCACCATATCAGGTTATGGAAAGCTATTTGGAGAAAACAATATTTTGTTTCCTCAATTTAGAGAATCAGTTTTCAGTTTTCGCCTTTTATTCATTTCAAGCACTGATTTCCTGCACATAATATATCTGTTGGCAATCTCTTGTAAGTGCACACAGAAACAATTTGATTTAAGTAAAACAAGTGTTGAGATAACATTTGAATTGATGTCCAACATCTTATGGTAGGTATATGTACCATATTTCAGTTGTTACTATAATATTAGGTCACCACATCTGTGCCAGACAGAATGACAAACTTTCGTCCAGAGTGTTTGTGTCTGACAATGCCTGACTTGGTGTCTGACATTGTCTTTGACAAGTACCTTATTTCCTGGCCTGTGCGAAATAGGGTGGTTTCAATACAACATCTAGTTAGCTTATTGTACATACCAGTATTCATGGCAGGTACCAGTTCATAGCACTTTAAAATTAATCAGAAATCAAGCATAAAAAAAGTTATAACTACCAGTAGATTAAATTGAAATAATCAAGATGCCTGACATAGAAGACAAAATAATGAATATTGATCAGAGTGCATTAATGTTATATAAATTAGCTATATTAGCTTTAATAAATGTCATTTTTCACTTGAACATATATCAAATGTCTGCATAAAGTCAGTAAAGTGAAAACAAAACACCTTACATGTATGTACTACATGCTACATGTATTATAGAAATCAGATATTACATCTTCAACTCGATGAAATCAAATACTTTTATGTCAAATTGACATGACTCAATTTTGCAAGTGAAAACAAGTAAACTGATTTATCAAGAGGCAATTTACGTAACCATACATTGAAACAATCCATACAGTATGATGGAGTGGTTTATTTTTCACATTCAATGGGGTGGAGCTACATGTAGATAAAATTTTTTGTTAGATTTGTCTATATAATGCCTTTTACTTTCCAAATAAATAATAAAGACTAATAGCGTCATGTGCTATTTATTTATTGTGGGGGGGGGGCAATATGAGGGGATTTGGGTACATGTAGCTCAGGGCTATATAAAAGTTGAGTTTGCCTGCGCGCACACTTGAAAATGTGCCTGCAGGGTCATACTCAAAAAGAGAGTATTCAATTGCCAGGTATATAATATGATTGATTGGGGGGGGGGGGGCTTACGAAAGCTTCTTGGGTTGGACTCGGCAGAAGAAGAAATTATAAATAATTTTTAGTACCTTTTTTAGTGCTATTCTTTTAATCATCGACTGGCATTCGACTAGAATTGTCTTTAAATTAAGCAGAGGTCACAGGTGATAGGTCATAAGTCACAGGTGGAATCGCTAACGTCGCGTGCTGATGTTTCATCGACTAGCTTATTCTAGTAAATTATTATACAGTAATCAAAGTAAACAAAAAAAACAAACAAAAAAACAACAATAAAAATAAATAGTATTCTTTATTTTACATGATTTACGTGACAGTAATAATTTTTAAAAATGTGCCTGCAAAAGTTTTTTAAAGCAAATGTGTCTGCGCACACCGTGCGCATGTGCGCGGAAATATCGATGCCTGATGTAGCTCTGACATTGATACACAACCTAAAACACTACTGGAAATCATCCTGCATGGCATATTGTCTCAGACATTAAAGGGCCAAACCATATATATTATGGAGAATGAAAATGCTTACTTTTGTGTTAAAATCACTTAAAATCCTCTACCTTATGGCTGAGCAACTAACTCAATATGCGTGATACGTTTTCAAACAACTTAAACCTGTCAGTCTTCATCTGGACAGACCGGTGTCCCAATGTGTATTATGAGGTGTCTGAATGTGTAGGTGAAATTAACCTTTCATTATCGAACACAGCACAGGGTAAAGAGTAGCAATTTTCACAATCACGTCCCAAAAACTCAATATTTTGAGTTGAAATTTTGAGACAAGGTAAAAACACCATTCCTCTTCATTTTGGCCCTAAAATTCTGCAGTACTCAGACTGTTATTTTTGAGACCCTGTTAAAAGAATATTCCATCTATTTTATTTATCCTTGATCACTTTAAGTTCATCCCAACTGGGCCAACTTGTACGCAAGCTTATGAGTAATCCAAGGACAATATGTACACCTACATGTACAAACAGAGTCATGGTTGACTATTTTGCACACCTTGCATGTACTAGAAAATTAGAAACTTTGATGAAAGGTACAAGTGTGAAGATGATTACAGTATTAACAGGGAGTTGCCAATGGTACATGTACATGTAGTTATGTTAAATCTATAGGATTACATAGAGCATGTCATTGACTTAACAATCATCTATAGAATGAGTCATGATACTATAGAATTCAATAGATAGCTTTTTGTTTTGTTGAGGTATAAAAACAGGTAGATCACTAGCAGCAAGGTATAGTTCAACAGGTAAATAATCTATTTCAATACCAGTGCAGCATGTAAGAAGAATGTACATTGTAGATCTTCGTATTACATCAAGCTATTACATGTATTTTTGTATTGAACCAAAGATAAGTATTCTATAACATGTATAGCCTACATACTAGTGCAACTTTAGTATGCATTATTGAAAAGATGTACTGTGCACGTTCAGCATTTATTCCATCATCCCCTACTTACCCGAGGCGACATGAGCTGACCTACCAATTGACAAGCTTCACTCCTCATGTAACAATAGTATTAATTAAATGCAATTTTATACATATAAATGCAGTAAAATTGTCATCACACACTGGACGTGATATTTATTATAATACAGTAGCCATTAGATGCAGGTGTGCAAAAATTCTTTGAGTTTGAGACAGACTTAAACTATGTTGCTCTGTTTTGTTATAAAAACAAATTGAAAAATTTCAAATTACAATTTTAAATTGGGTGTTTATTTGACAAGGCCACATTCCACTGTCATAATGATATATGGTAAACCAGTTATATTGCCACACTACAACTTATAAAAATCACGCTCAGTGCTATTTCCGGCAATGTACAATTTAGCTCCCCTCCCCATCTCAAACAGCCAGGACTAAAAAATATGGGATCTGAACCTCTCAAAATTTTCCGGATACCCCCTGTGTAAACTTATCCGCTAGTGCTGGGTATATTACGATTGTAATTGCTATACGGCATATGTATTGCGATTCTGGTGTTAATGTGTGGCATGGATCATAATAGGTAACTATGTATAAGGAACATGAACTGTTGTGGAACCTGCGGCATCAAAACTACACTAATTAAACATTCTTCTTCAGGCGAAGTCATTTTATTCAGTTACTATGAATAAACACATGATGCAGCACGCGTTTGGCATCATTTTGTTATACAAATACAATACGAGGTATAGAGCCATTGTATCATGTAAACAACTTTTGATATGTTGCATCTGACAGTTTGTATGAAATGCTTTAAGTCAACAATATGAGATCGGTATTTTAACACAGGTAGGCTAAGGACAAGGTAGGTACCCAATTAATGGTGCTACACAATTGTCATTATGATGTATAGAAGAAACTGGATCATAGTGGATGTAAATAGAGTTTGATAAAATCATCCAATCTTTTCTTAAAAATTAGATCTAGCACAGGATAAATTGTGTTTTGTAATTTTGACAGAAACTCTAGTTCTACCTATAATTCTAGTAATATGATAATCAATCGTCTGCATCAGCTTCGGTATAATTCTCAATTCTGTAGTGTTTAGTCAAAATTAAGACTTAAATTTTGAGAAACGATTGATTTCTTTTCATCCACATTTCAAAGTTCTGTGTTAAAAGTAAACGTCTGACAACCTACAGTTTTTAAATTTTACCCATAAATGAAGCGAAAAAATAATATACTACCCCATTAAATACTCACCGTGTGATTTATCCCCCACATAAACACACTGAGCAGCGGTTCATTAGCTCGGAAAAGCTTCAATTTTGGAGCCACTGCTTTGACTTTGAGCTTCTTCCTCTTTGTAGTCGACATCATTACATATATTGCACTAGTCAGATATAAAAGCTATAACTCTAAGCTGAAAGGAAATGTTAGTTGTCACAAAAAAACATTGAAATGTCTCATGATTTATTCCACTTGTTTTGGAAAAGCCATAAGCCCTTCCTCCAAATATGGCGTCTATAACAAATTTATCCCACAATGCAGCTCATTTTCCAATAGCCTATTACCAAGGGAAACAACTCTATTTAAAAGGCAATATCGACACCCTTTTGCAATAATATTCAGCTTATATTCACTACGATTTACATAAAGTTAAGCGTGTTTATTATTTGCTAAATTTTGATGCTGTATGGTGATTACATTATCTGTCAAGCTCAAATAAGACGCAGCCCTGAATTAATCATAAATAAAATAAGCACTTGCTTTAAAGGACAATATTGGTGCCAGTCATTATCACATATGTGATAGAACTGATTAAACATTTTCCAAATATAATATTAACAAAGAGGAGTAATAAAGGATTCATGAATCGGAAGTGACGAACGCCAAAGGAAAACACGAGTTATTCCTCTAACTGAAGTGACTAGTGATAACAGATACATGGGCGAATATTTGCTCACTAATAATTCCCTCGAAGACCTAAAGTTGCTGTGTGACACTGTGAGAGAATATCTTACAATTCATAAAAAGAATTGACTGCCACTAGATAAGAGAACGCGAAAGAAAAACAGAAAAAAGTCCGTGCATTACCATATTTTTATAAGGTAGGGGAGACCGGGGCACATTGAACCACCATGGATATATCCTTTATAAATAATACTATACAAACAGCACTATACAGAAGTGAGATAACTTCTTAGACCCATTTCTCCATCAATAAGCCACATGCTGTCAATTATTTTCTTAGGCAGTGCATTTTTCAAAAAAGCGCTTAAAAGAGAAACATTTTCCATACATGTTAACTTCTTAGCCTAGGAAATTCTTGTACTTAAAATAAATTCATATATGTCTAATATATACAATCCAGATAAACCGGGGTTTGATCTATAAAAGAGGGCATATTGATTTTTTTTTTAATTTTGATCATGAAACTGTGATGGGGCAGATTGAACCTCTGTCAGCGGGGTACTTTGAACCATGGTTCAATGTTCTCCAGTGAATTATAGACTCTATATCATTTAATAATTTGTTTAGTCTAAGAAACTCTTGCATGTGTAATCTACAATCCATATAAACAAGGGCTTGATCCATTTTGAACTTTTTAAAAATATCTTTGAAAATAAAAACAAAAGATTTAGAATATCAGTTTATCCATCTCTGTAGGCCTGTCGTATAAAAGGAATTAAACTTGTTCGAAACTTGGCTGTGCCATGCATGGACGCAATGGGTCTCCCGGACCATGGGCGTACGGGCTCGATGACAGTTAGGGGGGCAGAACCCGAATTGCCAGTAATATTTTTGGGTTTACAGACAGCCCCCCCCCCTTCAAGAAAATTTTGGAAATTGAACTGCTATCCCAGCCTGTAAATATATCAACTTCAATTTGGTACAATACAGCCTACCTGCTGACCCGAATTCCAAACAATCAATCAATCGTCGCGGAGAAAATTTTGAAAATTTAACCACCGCAAATGCGTTTTCTGCTATTCTAGCCCCAATCTGTTTCACAGAGAATTACTTACGAATTAACTCTGTAACAGATAGTGTCCAAAGCACGTGCGTTGACTGCAGTCATTGGCTCAACGGCTCGTGCAATGTTTACTTAACACCTAACTGCTTCGGGCAAAATGACGCATTTTACTCATTTTAATACCCATTTACACTTAATAGGAAATATTTTTTAACTTCAATTACTTCAAACGTCTTTATTTATTTTTCTTTTACCTCAAAAAGATGTTTGAGAATTTAATATGTCGGAGTAAAAAAGTTAATATGCCGTACTTATTAAGCCTCGTCGATGTCATGCTTATCAGTGATTGTAGCGGCCAAGCGAATATTCACTGCGGGATCAGTTTGTTCTAGCCCATGTAAGCAGCTCCAAAAGTATCCTATGGTTTTGTTACCGAAATCCCACTCCGAATTCCAAGCATCCAATCAGACTGTTACAGCTGCATTCACAAATATACTAATCGATGCCCGAAAAATCGCACAAAGTAGAGTGGCTCCAGACTAAATGTTTTAATCCATAGTCAACTCAGTACAAATTCGTGGTATTCAATTAAAAGAAAAGTAAAATTAGTGTATTATTAGGGCTCAATGACAGTGGGAAGTAAAACTAGAAATGCCCGAAAAAATTTCAGGTTTACAGACAGCGGCGCCATTTTTCTTCGAGAGGCAAAGGAGTGGAGCAGACCTCGTATATACCCCCAAGAAAATTTTGGAATATTTGACGGCCGCAAACACGTTTTCCTGCTATTCCAGCCCGTAAAATTAGTGTTTTATTAGATTTCGGACACTTTATTTTTCCAAGTAGATCAAATAAATTTTTTTTCTCTCACTTTACCCGTCTGCGCGAAAAGTCAGCTTGTGCGAAAGTTTGGCTCGTACGCCTATGTCCCGGACTAGAGTCGCTCGTCAGCAAATCAGGCTGTCTGAATATTGGACCAACTTTTGTTTGAATCACTACAAAAGTTGAATTGATCCCACCAAACTGCCAACTTATGTGCATTTTACGGTGATCTGTAGGAGCCTAGGGAATCCAGACTTCTGCTTGTTTCGATCGTTGCACCGATGTCAAATCTGTGGATATTTGTTTTCAACTATACACCTGATTGTTCACAGATTCATTAGATCACTACGAAATAAGTGACTAGGTTTAAGATCTAAATCCAGATCTATGTTAACATGGAATTTTTATCGGTGTTCGATTCCCCAATTATTTGGTTAAACATGCCCCGACTATTTTGTAAGAGGGATACACTGAACCATTACGGTCAAGTGGGTTAAAATATGTTTTGTTTTGTTTTGTTTTGTTTTGTTTTGTTTTGTTTTGTTTTGTTTTGTTTTGTTTTGTTTTGTTTTGTTTTGTTTTGTTTTGTTTTGTTTTGTTTTGTTTTGTTTTGTTTTGTTTTTTTTTGGGGGGGGGGGATAAGTTAAAGATTAATTTAATTGAATCTGATGCACGATAGCAACTATGATATGTCTTTAAACAATACAATAAAATAAAGATATCTTCTAATAAAAACATTTTGATATGAAATGAGGACAAACATGTATGTGAACAAAATGGTTCAATGATCCCCGGTCTCCCCTATAGAATGAATAAAGACAAGGGGCTGTACGGAGTATTTCTATTTTTCCCGTGTTCTCTTATCTTATGACACTTAATTACTTTATTGAATCGTCAGATATCCTCTTGCGGTCCCATACAACAACTTTTTGTCTTAGAAGGAATTATTAGTGAGCAGAAATTCGGCCGTTTATCTGTCATCACTCGTCACTTCAGTCATTCACATAGAGAGATAACTCGTGTTTTCCTTTGGCGTTCGTCACTTCCGATTCACGAATCCTTTATTACTCCTCCATGGTAGCGATGATCTCTGTGTTAATATTATATTTGGAAAGTGTTTAATCAGTTCTATTACATATGTGATAATGACTGGCACCAATATTGTCCTTTAAGTGCCCGAAGAAGCGCCGTCATGGATAGCGGGGAGTCGTGGGGTGATATCTTCCAGGACAAAGACATTAAACAATCATCCTAACCATTTCTATTGTAAATATTAGAATCAATTTATAATTTTTAGCTATCTATTTTTTCGCAAAGGCAAAACACAAAGCCTGTTTCAAAATAGACATAGACGTGTAGAAATGACGACTTAGGTCTTCTCTATTTTGCTTTAAAGACATTGTCAAATTTTGCTAACAACAAAAACATTTTCACCTGTAAGCGCTTACCTATTTGATTTAACTTTCACCTTAATGAAAATGCAATTGTCGCAATCTAACTTTGGCGGACTTTCCCCCATAAGACATGTATACATAGGCTAGAAAATTTTTTTTTATATTTTTACGCTTTCATTTTATGCAGCGCACAGGTTACACGCGGTATAAAAATTTGCCTGTCCATCCCTATAATTTGGAGCCTAAATGGAAATATTTGTAGAATGAGCTTAAAGATACATACTCACTGAAGTATACATACTCTGTTACAGAAATGGAATGAAATGGATTAGGGTTCTACGTTTGTTCACTAACCTGGGTAAACAATACGGGTGCCGGTATTTAGTATGCTGTCGTATGTAGTATGCTGTCGGAAAACTTGTTCTCGGCAGCGTTTCGACCTATTCTTTTCCGATTGTCCTCTGAAGGGCTCTTTTACGTGCATGACAACATGTAGGCCCCACAGACCTTAGGGATCGCGAATTTTCGTCCTATCCGAAACTGCGTGGAAGTATTTGAAAGCAAATTTAAAAAAACCCATTAAGAGTCGTACAATATTTTGCTCACGAATAATGGACGTCAGTGGCATATTTGGGACAGATTATGCGAGGGGGGGGGGGGGGTGAAACCATCTTTAAAATCAATTTCATTCTGGACAAAATATTGCGCACCCCCAACTAAACTTTCTATAAACCCGACAATTGCGGGAATTACATGCGTTAAGGTATTTTATAAGTTGGGTACAATTTCCATTATGGAAAAATATTGTGCACTCCTCAACCCAACATTCGAAAATCCGGCAAATGCAACGTCCTTCGTTATTTTGCGGAAATTACATCCGCTCAGATATCGGGTGCAAACTAAGGTTCTAACTCCACGCTCATTTAATATTATAAAAGAATCATTGTTATTTATTAGCCCGGTTGAAGATGTAATTCAAGATAGTAACACGTATGACTAAACTAATAAGCGCACCCAAATCACTTATTCACCCCCTTAAAATAAAGATTATACTATCGCCATGTGACATTTTTTACTGAGTAGTTATGAAATTTCTGTTTCTGTCTAGTGATCTAAGCCGTTTTTTTTTGTTTTGTTTTGTTTTGACGACTTTTGGGCCATTTTCTTTTCTTTTACCGCCGGTTCAACCATAATGCAAGCAATTTTAAACGGGTTATGGCAGAAATACTAGATAATTCAAGGAATAGGGTCGTTACTAGCCATAACAAACCTGTCTGCAATTCATGTAAACGCCTAATAGGACGGCATTTCATAGGAACCCATTTAGATTGTGCCATGTTGAAATGACATCAAGGAGGAAACTCTTCGTAGAATTCCAACTGAACACGGGACCTTGGTTGTACGTCCCATACGAAGGACTGGGAGCTTACCTTGCCAGGACCACCGCCCTTCACCACTGACGAGGAAAAACCGGGTCAACACGGAGAAGACAACTTGTAAGTGAGCCACCGTGGCGATATATTGTATTTATTCCAACATACATATCAGGACCTAATTTGTCTGCGATATCACCTCGGTGGAAGCGGACGTTAAATAAAGCTATTTCACACACACTCAGAACCTAATTAGAGAGTGGTGGTAACCACGACCACTGATCTTATCCGACTGTCAAATTCGACAAAAAGACTTATTGAACGGGAATAAATACAACTCTTGTTCGAAAATAGCTTCACTGTGTATGCATGAATGAATGAAGTGGGGTTTAACGTCCTACTGTTCTACTCCTAAACTGGGCAAATTGGGGGTTAATGTTACCAAAATGGAGTTATTTCCCTTCCCACACGGCAAATACCCAACCTTCGCCCCTTCACGAATTTTGAGGAGCGAGATATATTTAATCCAGTTAAGATCGTTCACACATTTTTAAATTTTGGTAATTGTTCTTTTCAAGATTATTTTGAAAGCAGAAATTATGGTCGAAGTACTGATCTACACAACACGTCACGTGCATTGTCTAAATTATTAGGGGTGGGTACTTGTAAAACTTACCAGGGTTTTCGAAATTTAGATACCTTTCACCATGAAATATATAATTTATATATGGGACGGGGAAATGGATCAAGGGCAGGTGGGGTGGGGTGCTATGCAATAGACTGCCATATTTCAATCTGGGCGGTTAAAAAATTAACTAGCCAGTTTCCAGACGGCTGAATACGATGGTGCGTATAATTCATGCGGATGGACAAGAGTTAAATAACTAAGGTAAACAACCCGATTCGTTGAACTCGAGAAAAGGGCCATCCAGGAGATAGATTAGGATGCTTCCAACCATAGAAACTAGCAGCCCCCATCCCAAGCTCCTAGGAAACAAAACTGGAATTGTTTTCCGTTCAATAAATTCTTTTTATTTTAGCAAGTATCACATGTAATGATGCATTAAAATATTGCACCCTGAGATTTCTAATATTCTTCACCTTCCTCCTCGTCTTCAGCATCTGCAGAATCAATACCGACTTCTTCGTAATCTTTCTCAAGAGCAGCCAAATCTTCCCTAGCCTCTGAGAATTCACCCTCTTCCATACCTTCACCAACATACCAGTGAACGAAAGCTCTCTTGGCGTACATAAGATCAAATTTATGATCCAGACGAGCCCAGGCCTCGGCAATAGCAGTGGTGTTACTCAACATACAAACAGCTCTCTGTACCTTGGCTAAATCACCTCCTGGTACAACAGTTGGTGGTTGGTAGTTGATACCGACTTTGAAACCAGTTGGACACCAATCCACAAATTGGATGCTTCTCTTGGTCTTGATGGTCGCAATGGCAGCATTGACATCCTTTGGCACAACATCTCCTCGATACAACATACAACAAGCCATGTACTTTCCGTGACGAGGATCACATTTTACCATCTGGTTAGCTGGCTCGAAACAGGCATTGGTGATTTCCGCTACTGAGAGTTGTTCATGGTAGGCTTTCTCGGCAGAGATGACTGGAGCATAGGTGGCAAGAGGGAAATGGATACGTGGGTAGGGTACCAAATTAGTCTGGAACTCAGTTAAGTCGACGTTTAGGGCACCATCAAATCGGAGAGAGGCAGTGATAGAGCTGACAATCTGCCCAATAAGTCGGTTCAAGTTCGTATAACTTGGCCTATCAATATCTAAGTTACGACGACAGATATCATAGATAGCCTCATTATCAACCATGAAAGCGCAGTCGGAATGTTCCAGGGTGGTGTGGGTGGTGAGGATTGAGTTGTAGGGTTCAACCACAGCAGTGGAAATCTGAGGAGCTGGATAAACAGCAAATTCTAATTTGGATTTTTTGCCATAATCTACGCTTAATCGTTCCATAAGGAGAGATGAGAATCCGGAACCGGTTCCTCCACCAAAACTGTGGAAGATGAGGAAACCCTGGAGACCTGTACATTGATCAGCATTTTTCCTGATTCTATCTAGTACCACGTCGACGATTTCTTTACCAATAGTATAATGACCTCTGGCGTAGTTATTAGCGGCATCTTCTTTACCAGTGATGAGCTGTTCAGGATGGAAGAGTTGACGGTATGTACCAGTTCGTACTTCATCTGGAATATAATATATAAAAAGTAAAGAAACTGAAGGACAAAAATGGTGATTGTAGAGGGAGACACAAATAACCGTCGTACACATTGCTTTGTCTTTAATTAAGTAAATGAACGGAATGGTTGTCGTTATTTCGTGAACAATCTTAAAAGATTAGTTACAAGGCAACGAAACAGCAGTGCATCCGCTAAATCAATTGTCGAATTTTCATTCTTTCGTGGGTAATAGGGGTATTTACAAGACACTTAACCTGACCAGAAGTAACTAAAATTTGATCAGCTCCGAGTGCCTCATTGAGCTAATATAAACAAAACGTGTACCGGTAATAAAAGGTTAGCTATTCGAGTTATTGGATATCAATAGGCGTCTTAATCTCACGAACAATAACACTACCAAACACTGTCAATAGATATTAACTTGAGCCCCTCAAAGTTTGTCTAAGTGATGCATCACTGACAGTAAATATTGGAAAGCCTCCCGTTTTAACAAGCACCAGTCGGTCCAAGTTCATTAAAGCGATGGTTTAGATACAGAATTTGTATTAGAAAAAGATGACGCATCCTTTATAAATTGTATTTTGCTGGAATCACTAGAGTGGGATAATTTTAATGCGATATGTCGGCCTCCCATTGCATACAATTTTTAACATACATACCGACTACAGTGGGTTCCAAATCGACAAAGACAGCTCTTGGTACATGTTTACCAGCTCCGGTCTCAGCAAAGAAGGTATTGAAGGAATCATCTCCACCTCCAATAGTTTTATCTGATGGCATCTGACCGTCGGGTTGGATGCCATGTTCTAAACAGTACAATTCCCAACAGGCATTGCCCATCTGTACACCAGCCTGGCCGACATGGATAGAGATACATTCACGCTGAAAAATACAAATTAACAAATAAGAAACATGACTCAAATCAGTGTGTTGTCATTGAAAATTGTCAATAGCCTAGCCAAATATATGCTAGCTCTTAAGATTGACTGATTGGTCACTAGTTGTTAATTTCCCACTCGAAAACATCCAAAAATATAAGTGGAATCGGGTTATAGTTCAGTGCATTTATATCTGATAGTACAGTGAATGGAATAAATTAATTGTAAAAATATAATAATATAGGTCACATGTAGATAATAACCCTGGGTGGGAAGATTATCACCCCCGAATAACCAATACACATTATGGCATGCATGTGGCTTTTACCGGAAATAACTTAACGTGTTTATTTGTACATGTCAGAATTATAACAAGGAGCACTAACAGCTCCTGACATCGGTTAAGGTCAGTTTAAATTCATATTTTCATATCCGGTTAAGTTTATTTAGTATTTCGCAATGATGGAAAACTATAAAGATAATCCAGTCTTGTTCGGTTACAATTGGAATTAAATATTTAGAATTTAAAAATAATCGGTAGTAAATCAAGTAGTGCATGGGATTTGAAATTCCCGGGGTTTCTTTTAATTAATCAAATTATTGACTGATGCTAGGACTTGTTTTTGCAGTGTTAGTGAAACTTAAAATAACCCTTTCAAAGTTGAAACTGGTAAAAGAAACTGTGTCATATATAACTAGTTAGTTTTAATTAAATCACGTAGTACCCAAAGATAAATTTTGCATTGATATTCCTACAATACTTCTTCAAGACAAGAATGGTTGTTACAATTCTAACATATAGCACCCGTGTGTAGTTATTTTGGGACAAGGTGATGGACGGAAAGATGAAAGGGCTTTGTATTTCAAGATTAGTTATTTATGCCTGGATAAACAAGATTCATATGTGATGGGGTAAGATAAATGTCAGTATAATGTTATGATTGATCATTTAAACACTCAGTCACCCGAACTAAGAGTATTCCGATGTAGCTGATAATATATACACCAGCTCAAGATGTCTATCTCTAACGTCCATTTTCGTATTCCGCCTTGGCTGTTAAATGATCAAGCTACATTTCTAAATGATACTTATTATATAAATGTTATCAGGATTGACACCTTTAGTAAATGTTTCCCAAAACGAATCGAACAGCATTTTTTGTAATTTGGGTCATACTTTTCAAATGATCAAGCTACATTTCCAATTTAATGATGCCTATATAAATGGTTATCAAGATTGAAACCTTTAGTAAATGTTCCCAAAACGAATCAAATAACATTTTTGTAAAGTGGGTCATATTTTTCAATCTACTTCTGTGCTCTTTAACGCGACCTAAGGAAATACGACAAACTGATCCCGCAGTGAATATTCGCTTGGCCGCTACAATCACTGATAAGCATGACATCGACGAGGCTTAATAAGTACGGCATATTAACTTTTTTACTCCGACAAATTAAATTCTCAAACATTTTTTTGAGGTAAAAGAAAAATAAATAAAGACGTTTGAAGTATTTGAAGTTAAAAAATATTTCCTATTTAGTGTAAATGGGTATTAAAATGAGTAAAATGCATCATTTTGCCCGAAGCAGTTAGGTGTTAAGTAAACATTGCACGAGCAGTTGAGCCAATGACTGGCGCGGTGAACAGTCAACGCACGTGCTGTGGACACTTATCTGTTACAGAGTAAATTCGTAAGTAATTCTCTGTGAAACAGATTGGAAATACGATAGTTTAACTTTGATGAAACTGGGCTTGAAGCACGTTTAAGAATAAGAAACGTTTTTTTGACGAGTTCACGTGAAGATTTGTCTTTGCTCAGCCTCAAGTGGTCGTTGAAATAAATCAAGGAGACGCCATCAATCAACGTCATAATAAAATAAAGCTTTCAATCCGATCTCACATTAATAAGCTTGATGGTCGTTGCCCGAAACAGGATTGTTTGGTTTAAACGAGTTTTAAGACTCACAAATATGCGATATAAATGATCATGACTCAACAGGGTGTAGCGGCGAAGACCTGTACATCTCGAGAAAAAAAACCCTTGATTATAGATTCGGGTTATACTTAGGGTCCATTATTATGACGTCCTGAAAAACTTATTACTCTTATTCCTTTAGACGTCTGTAAATAATCACAATAAGGAAAATGTATTAATATAATATGTTTGTATGCGATATGTGAATGGCGGATGTGTATAGCTAGTACCAACAGGTGGTGCCAGTAAAGAATGCGTACAGTATAGATCGTGGTGGTTATATTAGTTTTATCAGCAGTATGCCGGTTATTTGACTGCCTGTGGTATTTAGGTTAGTGACACACGGTGTATGCCATTGTACAAAGGTATAGAGTTGATATATGGTAGCTTTTCCTGTTTAACATTTGACTTTCCGACATAAACCTAAGAATTAACACGTTCGTTTCAACCCAATCCATGAGATCCCGAATGCTTTATTCTCCAGGTGACAAAGCTATCCAATTTCTGTTTTAACACTTACATCACCGATTACTTATTAGGGTGGTGTAAAGATTTTAAAGCCAAGTCTCGTAAGCTAAAGTCTTCATATTAAAATTGTGAATACGTTTTAAATGGTTGAGGAATAGTTTAAGCCAAACAAACAAGCTTTCGCATCCGTGAACTACACACAGTAAAATCTATTTTAACTTGGGATTTACATCGAAACGTCTTAGCAGCCGGTGAACTAGTTACGCCATGCAGTGTCGTTTAAAATGGACATTTTAACCGGTTGGTTCTGGATCGTAATTTAAATATTGACTTTAACTGCACAACGAGGAAAGTCGTGTCTGGGGTAGTTTAACCTTTAGTACATTATATATTAGAGGAAAGGAAGTGAAAATAGACCGGCTTTACAACATGAATCACGTTGTCACGTTCTAATACTGGTACAGGAAATCTACACTACCCGGACTGATATTACCAGAATAACAACCAATTCATGTGATACGTTATAACATATAATAAGTCCAACTACAGTTCACACCCTCATCTACTACTTAAAGAGTTTTATTTAAGGTTCAAACAAACAAATATTCAAACAAGACCGTGTCTGGCAACTATTTAAAGCCACTACGACTAATTAAAGACCCCCCACTGCCAACACTCGCGTGATCAAATGATGATATTTGGCCATCTGGTCTTAACAGAGCCATAATTGAGACGTCACACAGGAGACCATCTTGTCAGTGATATTAATTATTGGTTAAACATTGGTGTTGTTGGTGGTGATAGGAAGCAGTTTTATATATTAAATTGAAATATTTAAACCAAAGTGTCTGTCTTGTGTCATCGATTGGAAAGGAGCCAATTTGTCGGGGAGAATAGGATGTCAATAAGATGTTTGGAGAGTTGCCAAAATTCCTATCCCCATTACACCCTAAAAACTAATCCTATTATACTATAGTTTCACATAATGAACAATATGACGCATATACGTGTGAATATTTTATAACTCAAGGAAATGTTTAGAAACGGACGATTTAACTTATAATTAGGAATAACTATATCACGTATAGGTTTTACAATGACGTTCATTAATGCTGGAACATGTAAGAGTTGTTAGTCACACACTCCACGTCAGCTTTTCATCGCACGCGCTTTAGCAGTCCGCCATTTTTAAAGAACAACCACAAGTTAATTAAGGTCACATGTCAACCTTTTCAGAAGACGAATAACTTTCAGGAATAACGACAAACGTCGATTCAAATTTATCAGTAGGTCATATATCGACATTTAGATGCAGAAGAAATTCCAAAATCGAACTAAAGTAGAACTGACATTTCACCACGGTTCAAACAATTGATGTCCCAACCACGTGACTAACCGGTTGGATAACAGGTGGTTGCAACAAAACGAATTACACTGTATTGAATGTTTTATTTTAAGACACTGAGGAGGAAAACGAAGAAGTCGGAATGAAAAGATGAAGGTCATATTACCATCTTGAAGATATGACATTATTGATATTTTAAGATAAATCATGTTACCGAGGATGAAGGACACGCCCTTTGAAGATGCGCTAATTTGTCGTATACACAATCTGAACGCTTGCAAATAACATAATATAACAGAAGTTGATCGGATTTATAAATTAATTAAACACTTACCATGATTGCTGACTTTACGTTTTAAGCAGACGAATTTGTGAGGAAAGTTTAAAGACCTTTGCACAAATCTCACACAGACGATAATGTGTCCAGTGAGCTTCTCGCAGCAGTAAATGGCGGTTGATGTTCAACACAGTCGGTATATAATGTTGACCTTGTGACGTGTTACCAAGGCAATGCTTTTATTGGTTGAAAAATATAACACTCATCATTTCATCCTGAAGAGAGTAGGAGCAGTCCAGTAGGTAACTGTGGATATCTGGTCCATGGCTCAACCCACACGTTTCAAGCAAGTGATCGCCAATACTAGCTATTTTAAGAGCGCGCCTAATGGGGGTGGGGAGACATGGGGGTAGGGGGAGACCATGGTGTCCGAGCACTTCCTACTCCTTTTATCCACGCATGTTAATAAAATAAACTAAAAGGAAACACAATAATGAATTATTTGACTAATTGAAAGAAACAATAGAAATTCGAACTATAGTATTGACGATTAGATTTGTACTTTTGTATTGGAGACTATTATTTTTTTTTTATCAATATTTGAAATTTCTTTCTTGGTTATATAATATGACAAGAACAGTTTGAGGAATTAAATTTTGACAGATGCCCATTCTGCGAGGTGAGCTTTCTAAAGTCATAGAAACGAACTCTGATATGGATGGACTTGTTATGGTAACGTGAACCATACAGTATTTTTGTGTATTTGTGTGGGTGTGAGAGTTTTAGACCTTTTCAATGTGCAATAAAATCTGAAATCAATCATGGAATATCGTAATGTCACCAATTTTAACAGAGCAGCTTTATAAATTGTGTTACGAAGGACATTTCCGTCGCTGTCAAGGGTGTTGTTACGTGTACACCGCGCAAAATAGAAGTGCCCCATCCCCCACCCCCGCACGTAAGGAACTAACTCGACCAACACCTGGATCGTACCCAGGTTTTTTGGATTAATGAGCCTGTACCTTGCTCATTCAACCGTGGGGTTGGGATGGCCTAGTGGTCTAGAGTGCCGCGCTTCGACCTCCAGCTGGTCGGTCACCTCTGGCTTGCGGCTGTGGTTTCGATCCCTGGTGTGAGCGTATGTGGCATGGAGATAGGGGCGCCTTCTCAACCTCGTGGGTTTCCTCCGGGCACTCCGGTTTCTTTCCACTGCTAAAGACCCCTACGCGCAAGCGATTTATTGAAATAGAATTAAACCAAATAAAATTAAAAATATCTCTCTCTCTCCCTCTCTCTCTCTCTCTCTCTCTGCTCATTCAACCACTGTGGCCAGTGTTGTACTCAGGGTTCTTTAGATGAGCTGGAAAAACCACAAGTTGGGACCGAACCCATGATTCCCAGGACGCGCGTTTGTCCGGGGGAGTGTAAAGGGACATTATGCTATAGAGGGCAAATTGGGACAAATTTTGGGTACAAGATCAAAAGTTCCATTGAATGACATGAAAATTCTAATTAAGATTTGAAAATATGAAGATTACCGTCATATCGCAGCGAAATCTGAATTGACACGATACAATGGGGTTCGTACTTGATCGACTTTTGGTTAAACGTATCTCATACAATCTTTTATTTTTGATTGTCTTTTAAAGGACTAGCTTGGATTGGTACATTGATTTAAGCTTAAAACTTCTAATACCAAACAAAAGAATTCCATATTTCCACTTTATTCAACTTTAAGATATCTCTGAATACATCAAATCGAATCTATTTTTCAAAAGTTTCTGTAGGGTACTCTCTTGTCCCTCCCCCAAAAGCTTAATAGAATAGCATTGCCCGCGCACCGCTCCTAGCTAATCTGAGAAAGGACAATTCCAATCAAGTCCGAGTTTGCATACGCCAGACTTTTTGGCAAGCGCAAATTTCGAATCCTGATCGCGTTTGACGTAAACAATGTATGTGCATTTCCTAAAGGGGTTACCATCCACTCGACATAAACCATGTCATTTCGGGACTAACACAAGGACAGATCTTACGATACAACGCACTATACCTAACCATTCGGCCATCCAACCCCCTTGCAAATCTGTAAATGATGTGATTGGTTCTATGGTAAAGGGGTATGAACTTTCTGAAATTATACATTAGTGAAACCCAAAACTGTTGCCGAGCCGGAATCGAAGATTTTAAATAAGGTTCGACATGAATACTTTTAAAAGCTCAGCGACTGTCGAGTGCGTCTTAATTCCCTCCAGGGCTCCAGGAATTGTAGGCTAGGTACTTAGCTAGTACTGGTAGTGATCATGGTATAACTGCCATCATGCTGTAATAGAAGGAAGTTCAACTCAGCTGCTCATACGTACGCGGCGCGAAAATCTGCCAAAGCTCTAAAACTACATCCATTGACAATGGATACGTGAAAAGGATGAGAAAAATTTGTATTTTCGTATGGGACTCACTCGATTATTTGGAAAAATTCATTTTTAAGAAACACAAACAAGAGCCATTTAATGTCAATAGAAGTTGTTTAATTTTTTACAAAGACCGAAGATAGGGTGTAGGCTTCAGACAGAAATTGATAGACAAAGAAAGAAGAGTGGAAACAAAATACTATTCAAGTCAAACTGTTTAATGATGTACAATTTGTAATACTAGATTGTAAAAGTCTAAAACAGGATGATCTGGAATCTAATATTCATCTCCCTCCCCTTCATCTGCTTCTTCGTCGGCTCCATCAATACCAACTTCTTCATAATCCTTCTCCAGAGCAGCCAAATCTTCTCTAGCCTCAGAGAATTCACCCTCTTCCATACCTTCACCAACATACCAGTGAACGAAAGCTCTCTTGGCATACATAAGATCAAATTTATGATCCAGACGAGCCCAGGCCTCGGCAATAGCGGTGGTGTTACTCAACATACAAACAGCTCTCTGTACCTTGGCTAAATCACCTCCTGGTACAACAGTTGGTGGTTGGTAGTTGATACCGACTTTGAAACCAGTTGGACACCAATCTACAAATTGGATCGTTCTCTTGGTTTTGATGGTCGCAATGGCAGCATTGACATCCTTTGGGACAACATCTCCTCGGTACAACATACAGCAGGCCATGTACTTTCCGTGACGAGGATCACATTTTACCATCTGGTTGGCTGGTTCAAAACAAGCGTTGGTGATCTCCATTACAGATAATTGTTCATGGTAGGCTTTCTCGGCTGAAATGACTGGAGCATAGGTAGCCAGGGGGAAATGGATACGTGGGTAGGGTACCAAGTTAGTCTGGAACTCAGTTAAGTCGACGTTGAGTGCACCGTCGAATCGGAGAGAGGCAGTGATAGAGCTGACAATCTGTCCAATAAGTCGGTTCAAGTTGGTGTAGGTTGGGCGTTCAATATCCATGTTACGACGACAAATATCATAAATAGCTTCATTATCAACCATAAAAGCACAATCAGAATGTTCCAGGGTGGTGTGGGTGGTGAGGATAGAGTTGTAAGGTTCAACAACAGCAGTGGAAATCTGTGGTGCTGGGTATACAGCAAACTCTAGTTTGGATTTCTTACCATAATCAACACTCAATCTTTCCATAAGGAGAGATGAGAATCCGGAACCGGTTCCTCCACCAAAACTGTGGAAGATCAGAAATCCCTGAAGACCAGTACATTGATCAGCCGTTTTCCTGATTCGGTCAAGAACCAAGTCGACGATTTCTTTACCAATAGTGTAATGACCTCTGGCGTAGTTATTGGCGGCATCTTCTTTACCAGTGATGAGCTGTTCAGGATGGAAGAGTTGACGGTATGTACCAGTTCGTACTTCATCTGGAATATAAATTAAAGAAGCATTATGTAAGATTTGGATACAGAGCTGGATTTTTCGCTATAATATTTCAAAAATAGATAATGCATGATCAATATATTGAAAATTTCCCTGGAATTACTTTATTTTAAGCGAAGTTATCAATTATTGTAGTTTAGACAAGATGTGTGCATTGATTGTAAACATCGCGCTGGTCATTAGCCTCGCTCACTTCTCTATTTTTAAAGCAAATCATAAACAGTGCTAATCTACGTGAAATCAGAGACATCCGATGGCATCGAGGGATGATTAAGGTCTTGTTATGTTGATAAATGTCTAATTAATAATTTATATAACATTAAGGACCGACGAAATCCATGCAATAGGTTGATTTAGCTTTGTTTAAGGTAAGGAGATAAATCACAGACAAATAGAAATATTTCGAGAATCCAATTCCCGATGCATTTTTAGGAAGTGCCAAAAGAGTAAATGAAAGAAAACGTGACACCTTCGATATTTTATTTTCTATTGCCCTTCTTCTTCGCCAATGGGGAACATGTTAAACCGATGATATGAGAATCGCGTGCAGGCATAGAAGAGCTGAGTTTTTTTGCTCGATGTATGCTCGCCCAGTGCCAGGAAGGGACGTCTTAGCGTTGCAATCACGTAAAAAAGACTCACCAACTACAGTTGGTTCTAAATCAACGAAGACAGCTCTCGGTACGTGTTTACCAGCACCAGTCTCACTGAAGAAGGTGTTGAAGGAATCATCTCCACCTCCAATAGTTTTATCTGATGGCATCTGACCGTCAGGTTGGATACCATGTTCTAAACAGTACAATTCCCAACAGGCATTGCCCATCTGTACACCAGCCTGACCGACATGGATAGAGATACATTCACGCTGAAAATAAAAGAAAAATAGCATGACAACAAAATGTTAAAGCTTTTACGGTAAATCACATGGATTTGTTAACATGTAGAACAAAACAGATCTGTTTGAAAATAGTTTGGAAGAAAACACATTTTAGAGCGTGAGATTTTAATGTTGGAAACATTTGAATAATATAGGCTATAGGTTTTTACAGAGATGTTACGTTTCTATAACTAAAGCTCTGATATCGATTATTCTTGAACATTTGTCTGGGTCAAAGCTAGCGATAGTCCAGTTTTCCTGCTAACACGCCGACAGATAGTGTACAAAATATCTAAACAAGACGCCAAAGGGCAGCTATCGGCCATCGATTTACATCGGCATTTCGCTAACAGTAAAATTAACAATGCACACTTGGAACATTGTAAGATGTTACATTTAGAATTTACAAAAATGCTTTTAATACTTGGTAAAATTTAAACCACTTTTAGCAGGCATACAAGATGGAAAGTAGTTATTCAGTTTTCTTCAAATATGCATGCCAGCAATTTGACAGGTGTGGTTTCGTAGTGCCGATAACAAGTATTTAAACTAACATTAGTTTACTCAGAAAAGGCAAACTAAACATTATTTACTCTTAATCCACCTTTTGTTCTTTTGTTTTTTAGAATGAATGATTACAAGAGATAATTAGTGGAAAATCTGGCTAATTAGCAAGATTTGTGGAAATTACTTGATAACAACAGCTAATGTGAGCCTAATTTATGGTACAATTAGTAATCATTAGCTGAATTAATAATATTTTGGTAACACAAAGACGGGAAGTATATTAACTATACATGTAAATTACAATAATATGGTACGAGTTGAGTCACGAACTACATATTCAATCTCTTATTTCCAAACCTAGGGGGAAAATTAAATAGTCCATGTAACTGTGCATGTAGTTTGAGTTGATTTATATTCCGATGTAATTGTTTTCTGTCAGATTATGATTACCCATATGAATAGATGGTATTGCCTTGGAGGTATTGCGAACTAGTCGGTTTCGGTGCTATAATTTACATAATTTTTCGCTTTACACGTCGCATGTTTTTTGCAGAATCCGCGCAAAATTCAGCACCAACAACCCCACATCTCCGCCCATCGCTTTCTTTCGGGTTACTATTTTTCTAGCGTGATTGTTTCCCTTTCAAAATTTCTTTAACTTTATTTAAAAGTGTATTATAAAAGACCATTGTCTCAGATTTTAGTGAATGTAGCTTAACATCAAGTACATGTATTTGATTACTGTATCAATAATAGTCGCACATTTTTCATATTCGCTCTTTTTTCAAACCTACGCAATAACTGTAAGGTTTATATTGTTATGTCATGTTCAGTTTTAATGAAACCAGACAATTAATTAAAGATTCGTGAGTATCGCGTGAAATGTTATACCCCCAGAGTATAAAAGGGCTTTCTTGTAAATAGGTAGTGATGTATGATTTAGCTAACAAAAAATACAGGAAGAATATTGAAATAATCAAACCAATTAAATGGATATTATTAAACGTTGAATGGTGACATAAACAATACTGTCATTTTTACAACATGGATTGAAATGAAATGGCTTTCACGTCCTACTGCTCTGCTCCTACTGGGATAATGAAGACATTGTGTGGATTGACATAAAATATAATTGGGTTTAACGTCCTACTTTTCTGTGCCATGCAAAATATACCATGGAGGAAATTCTGCCACCCATTTCAAATAGCTAGATGAAAAACTTTAGTGAATAATTTGGGAATTTGGTGTCTTGTTTAGGGGATCGTAAATGTCATTTATGATGGATTCTAAACAGACTAATTTATTACCCATAATCTAAGTAGCCATGCCCCCCCCCCCCCACACACACACAAATCTCACTGGCCAACAAACGCGCAAGTCGTTGGCATGTCTCAGTCATGTTAGTATTGTACATTCCTAAAGCCCATTATGAATGTATGAATACCATGCTGTATAATGAGGGAATCTATCTGGTAAAAGATTCTAGAACAAATATGTACATGATTGCATAGAACGTGGCCTGATGAGTCATGCCAGATTATCGATCCAATGACCATGTGTAGTCAAAAATAGCAGTATCATAATTCCAACATTCCATCAGCAGCCCGACTGTCAGGCTACAGGTTTCAAGATTTACACATGCAGCTTAACGTTCACTAGTCACAAACTAGGCCTTTTAGGGATTAACATGTTACAATTTCATGGGGGCGGGGGGGGGGGTGCTCGAGGTTGGTCATTCGACCTTACTACTGGTCATTTGGGATCGAAACCACCGGTTCAGTGATGTGTAATAGTATAGTTAAAATATGTTACCAGGGGAGGGGGAGGGGGTGCTCGGGGTTGATCAAGCGACCTTACTACTCTACTCGGCTCAATGATGTCTTATAGTATAATTAAAATATGTCACATTAGTCACCGGGAAAAAGAAATGATTAATTGATTTTATGATTTCATAAGTAAGTATGATTCATCTATAGGTGACAGATGTAGTGATAAATTATAATAACCACAGATGTTGTCAGTTATATATCTACGGGCTATTGTTTGTTTTATAACCAAACACATATAATCCGCTCTATTTTATAGTATATTTTTATTCATTGAAAATCGATAATAAATGCAAACTTCTGCAGATCGGCGAGTAAGTTAATTGTGGATTGGGGACAATAAGTTTTAAAATGGTGCATTAGATATGTTTAATTTAATTTGGCTATTTTGTCGTATTTGGCATAATTATTTTATTTGCCGGTACCCGTCAATATCCCGGACTCGAAAGGATCAAACAAGCCGTTCTTAAATAAAGTTTTCAATATCTAATCTAGTATTGGCTTATCTTAAAATGGTATCTTTAAAGATTATATGTAGTAATATAGTGGGGGGGGGGGGATAACATTCAATAGACAATACAATAATGTTGCTTCTTGAACCATACATGCTAATTTCCCAGCAACATTTCATTCAGTTTGTATAGTTATTGTTAACCAGCTGCTGCTCACGACCAAAGAAATGAGTTGTTTTTTTGTAACCTTTCATATTGGGATATAAACTCGTGAACCTCAAACTGAATACAATCAGGGCGGAAGTCTTATTATCTTCCGCTTTTAAAATCAAAAATAACGTGTTGTGTTCTCTTAAATTGTATACAACGAAATAAGAATTTATAGGACTCTATTTTTTCAAATTTTAAGTTTGTTCGATTAAAAGTGGCGTGATATATAGTGTGCGATGCATGACTGATGTCAAAATGTCGCTCCCACAAAAAATATCTATAATATATACGTTAGAATTGATCGATTTCATATTTTTGGCTCTAATTGACTCGCGTTTAAAAATAAAATGTGCATTGAACAGCGAATAAGTCACATCAGTGATAATCACAGATGTAACCATGACGTACTCCTCAAAAATATTCAAATCAAATTGATCCGTTTGAGTTATTTTTTACCCTAATTTAAAGACATTTATTTCTTTATTTCCCTCTATTTATTTAAGTTGGTGGTGTGTTTTTATCCATTTCTTCGTCTTCAAGATAACATGTGATAAACTTGTTAAATTGGTATTTTTAACCGGGTAAACACAGTTGGATTTTCAATATAAAAAAATCTGTTAATATGATTTTACAGGAGATAAAAGACAAAAACAGTCTTTTCCGGTACCGTTATTTATATACGAATTTTAAAGATACGGTGGTTGGCCTACTTTATGCGACTTACTTAGTTTTATTTATTAGACCTTTTAGGCGCCAATTCTGTTCTGTGATTTAATTTCACAACATGCATAATATTCTATGTAGTCGTGATAATGGAACAACCGTAAATTGTCTGGTAATTGCATATGGCGTTTTGTGTTTTTGACATTTAGAACTCAGGACTGATTTTGACCAATTTTAACGCCCGTGCTGGGAGAA
Organism: Patella ulyssiponensis; assembly: GCA_963678685.1. Taxonomy (NCBI): domain Eukaryota; kingdom Metazoa; phylum Mollusca; class Gastropoda; family Patellidae; genus Patella; species Patella ulyssiponensis. The sequence continues at coordinate 83,851,049 of OY783225.1, read as the reverse complement.
TATTGTGTAATAAAGCCTTTTCAGTACATTAAGCAAATGAGAGAATTTATAGTAATGAAATATTGCTGGGTAAATGTTTTTGTGAATAACCAACCACCAAACGCAATTTTACTTAAGCTTTAAAACTTATAAATTTGTAGTAGCCATGTACTATGATTGTGGAATCAACATCACCAGACAGCAAGCAAGTTGGCTCATGGGTTTCAACCATGACTCGGCCATGAAAGTACTTATGATTTCCCCCTTTTCCTTTGCCCAGTTGCTGCAGATAGTTAGACGTTAAACCCAATATCATTAGATTTTTTAAATTTGTATAACCAGTCAGTCCTACTTTCATATTTAGAAAACTTAATTAGATTCTAGTCGTGTGCGGAATTTATCATAATATATCGAAAGGAGATAACATGAGAGGTAGATCCGATCGATATTAGACCATTCCAAATAAAACCACGGAATTAATTATTCATTCTTTCATTAGCTAACAGTGAATATTTGAAGATTCGTTCTCATTTGATGCAGATTCCTGGAATTCCACAGCTTATATTAAAACTTTTTATTGTCCTTTTGAAAAACGAAAGAAAGAGAATCTCATATGAAATATTTTACCATCAAGTGAGAATTATTTAGCCAAATGATAGCTTTTATGAATTAGTACTAAATGACAAAATCGAACGTTTGATAGGTAATAAAGAAATGAATTTTGTAACAATTAAATGTCAAATATTTGCTCGGAAATAAAATCGAGACGTACTAAAAACATCGAACAGTAGAAATATCAATGTAGTTCTTCAGTTCGTAACACAAGCAATGGCAATCGAACAATAAAAAGACCCGCGAAAATATAGCAAGCGAGAACCAGCCGACCGTTTCGCCAGGTATCTTAATGTGAATACAACACGAGACATTTAAACGTCACTTTAAAAAAACCCACCTGTTGTGTAAATTTGAATTTTAAACTAAAACGAAAGAATCTATGGAAGACAGGAAATTATCGTAGAGCAAAAGGAAAAGACAAACTCACCATTTTAGATGATTATGTTTGTTGAAGATTTGGATTGAAATTGGTATTGATGAAAAGTTGATGAATTCAACCACCTCAGTACGACCGTTGATGCGTCGCGTGAGCTGTACAGAAGACTAATGATGAAAATAGGTCATAACCTAGCCTTTTTGTCGTTTGCCGCGAGATGAATTGGTGGTTGTCATGGAAACGTTCAATCTATTGGACGAAGCGGATAACGATAATCGATGTCTGACAACTCCCCCGTGTGGAAAAATGACATCATGGGATACGTGGAAGGGTTTGTCCGAGATGAAAACTAAACATGGATATATTGCCTTACATACAAGCATGACACATCCGCCTATCCACTCACCCAATGCAGGCCTATAATAATATATAAGCGGAAAATGTCCACCTCTCCGATTAGCTGTATAGGTTTATGATTGCCTTTAACGAGCAAACAGAATTGGAGTTTGAGAGAGAGAGAGAGAGAGAGAGGGAGGGAGAGAAATGGGGTTTAAGTTCGCGCGACACAAACTAGGTCATTTCAGGACTAACATAAGGTCTAATTTTATTTCAATAATTCGCTTGCGCGTAGGGGTCTAAAGCTATGGGAGAAAACCGAAACCGGAGGACCCGGAGAAAACCCACGAGGTTGGACAGGCGACTCAACCCTTGTCACGTACAACCGGAGAATCGAAACCACGCCAGTTGACACAATGACAGACTTTATGATACAGCGCGCACAGGCTCACCATTCAGCCATCTCACCTCTTTGCAGACAGAGGGAGAGGGAGAGGCAGGGACAGAGAGACAGAGGGAGAAATGGGGTTTAAGTTCGCGCGACACAAACTAGGTCATTTCAGGATTAACATATGGTCTAATTTTATTTCAATAATTCGCTTGCGCGTAGGGGTCTAAAGCAGTGGGAAGAAACCGAAACCGGAGGACCCGGAGGAAACCCACGAGGTTGGACAGGCGACTCTACCCTTGTCACGTACAACCGAGGAATCGAAACCACGCCAGTTGACTCAATGACAGACTTTATGATACAGCGCGCACGCGCTGACGATTCTGCCATCCCACCTCCCTGAGTTTAAGGTCAGTGCCAATTTTGCAGATATTTTAGCATAACATATCACTGATTGCTAAGAAGTAATTAATAGAAGTAATTAATGTAAAAATGGATATGAATTTAATACAAATCGGATGGTAACGTCAGTCGTAAGTTTTTTACTGGAATAAAACCACAACAGATGAACTAACCCACAACAGATGAACTAAAAAAAGCCAAAGGTGCATTTTGTTACATGTTACGTGTACTTTGTGACATTCTTATTCTATGCTCAACTGTAAAAATGTGTGTAGAACAGAACAGAACAGAACAGAACAGAATAGTTTATTCAGTAATATAGGTCCAAGACCAAAAGTTACAAATATAACATATGTACAACAATATTTACTTCATAAATCATGAATTGGTGACATCGCTATTAGATTACATAAATAATTTCCAATACATAATATATAACGTAAGAACAGATTTGTTAGAGCAAGCTTTGGATATAGTTTGTAACATTAGAGATATACATAGAAATTGAGGACAAAATATGAGGATCACTGGTATCTGACAAGCTTAAATAATTATGTCGATTTGCTTATAACAGATTAACAGTTTCGTTTTACATCATTCAAACATAAAATGGAATAAATCTTCTTCACATTGTCATAAGGGGCATGTGGAATCGATAGTTAGATTTTTCTTTAAATGAATTGATTTTGCGGGGAAAAGATTTAATCTAAACTTTGTAATGTTACGTTTATGTTTAAAGGGAATATTACTTGATAAATATTTCTCCTGGCTCAAACTAGTTTTAAAGTTAGAGTAGTCTCTTAAACTTTTACTTTCTTGTAAATTTGCTGACCATTCTTGTAGATTTATATCTATTAATCTTACTTTAATTTGACTTAAAAAGACGTTTTTATTTCCAATACATTCACTTTCAAAAGCAAAACCAAATGCTAAAGAGTTTAAAATAGTTCTAACTTTGGATACCCGGTTTGTTCTTCCTGCTTGGTCTAATTGTCTTATACACTTGTTTAGGATGCCTTTCAATGGGCATAGACATTAGTTTACACCAATACTTAATACAAGATAACGCATAGTAAATACTTAAAGGGTGTCTTCCACATTCTCCCAGAGTGCCAATATTTGGTGAACTCTTGCTTATTCCTATAACAAACTCGCAAAACTTATTATGTACTTTTTCTATTTCTGGTCTATATTCTACACCCCATAATTCGCCACCATAGAACAGAATTGGTTTAATTACAATATCAAATATTTTGAAACACTCTTTCATCCCTAAACTTGTTTTCTGGATTAAACTTTTTATGGGTATCAAGGCCTTTTCCGCTTTGATTGACAAATTATGTATATTCTTACCCCAGTTTAATCTGGAGGAAAATATCAGTCCTAGATAATTATAATAGGTTACACTTTGTATTCTTTGATTATCTATAAACCATTATTCCACCGTTTCTGAAGACAACAACTTTTGTCTTATCAGGATTGACTTTGAGGTTAATTTTTTTACAAAAGCTACTTAATACATTAATCTTACGTTGTAAATCACCCACAGAATCAGGTAACAATGAAACGTCATCTGCGTATAATAATGACGATATTTCTGATGCTTCGGAAATAGTAAATACGCCTCTGTGGCTTTCTTTATCCAACATTTCAACTAAATTGTTAATGTATAGACAAAATAATAGTGGACTAAGTATACAACCCTGTCTGACACCAGAGTTACAATTAAAATATGAGGTTAAATGCGAAGTCAATTTTACACACGAGGAGACATTTTTATACATGCTGTGTAATGCAGTATACATTTTTCCATGTAAACCTTTGTTTATTAATACAGACATGAGCTTAATTCTACTTAAATTATCATATGCTTTACTGAAATCCACGAATAATACGAATAACCTCCCCTTGGATATCGATAGATATTTTTGAATTAAACCCTGCAATGTAAAAGCATGATCTATTGTTGACCTACTTTGACGATATCCTGCCTGTGCTTCATCTAGTTTGCCTTGACTTTCTGACCAATACTTTAGTCTATTATTTAGAACTGCTGAATATAGTTTGCCAATGCTGTCCAATAAAGAAATACCCCTGTAATTAGTGAGATCTGAGGGTTATTAGAGCTCTTGTCCACGAAATCGGAAAATAGCCAGTGTCAAATTTCGTGTTAAACAGTACAGTGAGGGTAGGAATTAGTTCTTCAGGACAAGCTTAGATAAAGTCAATGCTTATTCCATCAGAACCAGGCGATGTTGCTGTTTTTGTATCTTTTAGGCATTTTCTTACCTCTTGTTCTGTAATATTGCAGTTAACTAACAATTCGGTGAAACAATTTTCAACTGTACATGTACAGTTATTATCAAAGGTATCTACTATATTAGAAGCTTCGTTTGAGAGCGGTTTGCCAGTTTCATCGTTTCTTGGGTTAAGAAGACATTCGAAATAGTTATGCTGCCAATGATGGATATACATGTATGTGGTGATACAAGTAAAAAAAATATCTTATCCTATCTAATCTTGGAGAAGTCTATTATTTCAGTCCACATTATATTGTCATTATAATAGCTCCTTAACTTTTGTGTGGAGAATGATAGCATAGATATGTGCGTGGTGAGGCGGACTACCTTTCAGTGCGTCTCAAAAGCCTCGCTTTTGTGCTAATAATATTCGACAAAAGGCAACACCGGAATGGGGGGGGGGGGGTCGGGATTGCAGCAGAGTGTTGGGACGCCATAGCCTCTATGCAAGTGATATTATAGTCTCGGTCACCCCGAACCCCCTAGTCTTCAACGTAGTCTTCATAGAATATTTGTATGGATGATAGAGACTAGTGATATTTGAAAGTTTATTCAGGTCAAACTAACCCATTTACGTGTGAGTGTCCTTAAAACTGACCGACTGATGCCATCAGATAAAACTATTGGAGGTGGAGATGATTCCTTCAATACCTTCTTTGTTGAGACCGGAGCTGGTAAACACGTACCAAGAGCTGTCTTTGTTGATAAGAAGCAACTGTACTTGATGAGTTTGATATTATAACTTCCTACTTGTAAATCTACAAAAGAAAATATTTTTACGATGTTATAGATATATTCCCTTTGTCCTCATTGGGTCGGCGCCTTCTCAACCTCGTGGATTTCCTCTGGGCACGCCGGTTTCCTCCCACTGCTAAAGACCACTACGCGCAAGTGAATTATTGAAATAAAATTGAAACCATATTTTGGTCCCAAAATGACCTAGTTTGTGTCGAGTGGACGTTTAACCCTCTCTCTCTCTCTCTCTCTCTCTCTCTCTCTCTCTCTCTCTCCTCATTGGGTCAAGTATTCTAACTACTAAACTATTTATCTGAAAGTATATGATATTTGTAATAACCAGGAATAATATACCCAAAATAAATGAATTTAAAATACAGAAGTGACGTCATCCTTTGATGTTGACGAGCAAATAATGCTTCATTACACTAAGCGTTCATTATTTATATTTATACTAGTTGATTAAAGGTCACCTTTATTTATAAAAGCACCAGCCGTTGGATACTTATACACTCATTGCAAGTGAGAGAGAGAGAGAAATGGGGATTAACGTCCACCCGACACAAACTATGTCATTTTGGGACTAACAAATGGTTTCAATTTTATTTCAATAATTCGCTTGCGCGTAGGGTTATTTAGCAGTGGGAGAAAATCGGAGTGCCCGGAGGAAACCCACGAGGTTGAGAAGGCGCCCCTATCTCCATGCCACATACGCTCACACCAGGGATCGAAACCACAGCCGCAAGCCAGAGGTGACCGGCCAGCTAGAGTTCGAAGCGCGGCACTCTATACCCCCCCCCCGCCCCCCACTTTCCTCCCTCCCCCTCCTCACCCTCATTGCAAGTAATTATTATTAATTCAGATATGACCATGGTGTGTTGTCTGGACTTAAATGAACCGATTGTCTATATATGGGATAAAAATAGTGTGTTTCTTAAAAATAGTGTGTTTCTGTCCTTGATTGGCCTTTGAATCTGCAAAACCAAAACAGAGAAGATTTGGGGGACTATCCTTGATTTTGAGGCGGATAGATCGAACAGAAAACCGACACGAATTAGGAAAATCTGGTTGATTAACCACCTTATTAAATTGAGATCATCGCAAAGAAATGGCCGAGAATAAAAATAAAAATCGATGGGGAGAAAATTATTATTTAAAAAGAGTTAGCCCCCATTAAACATACCGTAAGTAATTGGTTTTGCTAATTGATATTTTACTTCTTTCAACATCTAGCTATTGCTTGGGTAGATGTACAATGCAAACACTGTTTTATTAACGGGGCATTGTGTAATATTTCAAAAATAGATAGTGCAAAACGAATATTGGAAAGTTATTTCAAACTATTTTAATTCGAGCGAAGATGTCGATGGTTGTAGTTTTGACAAGATATGCACTTTGATAGTAACGACCGTACTGGTAAATTTGGGTCTTAGTCTAGCTTATCAATTGTTATCTAAATACATGCCTGGACGTGCTTCACATTCACGTGGACATCCTACAGGTTACAATTTTTTTTTATCCGATTTTCACAAAAATATAGGTTTATATCCCAAAGATCGTAGTTCCTTTCGATATTGGCATGAATTAGTGTCCTTGTATCTAGAAATTACTATTTTTATCCGATTTTGATGAAACTTACAATGTTTCTACATTCAATACATTTCGTTTCCTTTCGATAGTGGCTCGTAATGTGCAGTATCTGGGGTCGGTTAGGCTACTCAAAGCTCCGTTAACTTTAACAGAGAGAAAGTACTACGTTGCTGGGCGCCCCGTTAACTTTAACATGTCTTTAACTGGCTGTTATATTTAACGGGGGTGTTGGGCTCCGTTCGTGTTTAACGATGGCATTTGTCGACTGTCAGTTGAAGTCATAGATTACGAGTGTAATTTTCTATAGAACATTCTAGAGGAATGGGGTGGGGGAGATTCCATTTTCTATAGGATAAAATTCTACGAATTCTACAGAATTTTGTGGACCCGTAGGAAATAATTGCCCCAAATACTAAATATCCTACAGTTTCTGTAGTGCAAAATCCCATATTTTTTCCTACTGATTTTCTAAAGGAAAAAATAAAGTATTCTGGTTTTTTCATTTGGTGTTTTCTGAGGTAAATTATACAGTTAACTTTTTGTCTTTAATCAATTTTTGTTAATAACAGACTCCACAATTGTCCCACTGTCTTCAGTTTCTTGTTAATACTAACTTTTATGAAATTGTTATACATCTAAAATTTAGCCAATAATCAGTCTTCTCTTGCATTAACGTCAATCAACCTGTTAGCTAACGGATAATGAAACCGTTTTTCCCGCAACAGAAATTTAACTGACGTTGATGCGGATCCATTAGATTTTAAAGTAAGTGGTCCCTGGACTATTGTCCCTAATGATACGAAAAATCGTGTTTTTAGCGTGTGAACTGGACAGAAGCAGCATTTTTTTTCTGAAAATCACATGTTGTTCAATTCAAGCTTATACTTCGCGTCACTTACGGGGCTATGTTGCTCTCATGTCGTACGTCCACTATGTGATGTGATGATATGTTTGGACTGAAAACATAGTCAAGCTAATTTAAAAGTTGGTTTTAAAGTGGGCCCATTCCAACTTGTATTTGTCGTTACACGCTGAAAATCACATGTTGTTCAATTCAAGCTTATACTTCGCGTCACTTACGGGGCTATGTTGCTCTCATGTCGTACGTCCACTATGTGATGTGATGATATGTTTGGACTGAAAACATAGTCAAGCTAATTTAAAAGTTGGTTTTAAAGTGGGCCCATTCCAACTTGTATTTGTCGTTACTCGCTGTGTATTTACCGTAAATGCCCCTAAGAGAAATTCTTAGATTATCCCCAGTCAATTTCTTTTTCCACCGTTGATTCGCCGAGACTGCTATACATATACTGTCCGGTTCCGCTAGCTATTCGAGTAACAATAAGTAAGCGCTCCATATACGTCACTGACACTGCATTTTTTTCATGTTTGCGCCTTATAGGTGTTTTTCTTGGAATTCAGTATTTTCAGTTCTCTACCAAATTTGCCAAACTATACGTTTTCGGGGAAATGCTTCCTTAATACAGTGTACCTATCTGTACGTATAACTCTAATATAGTAGGTGCAGGATGACCCTGCTATTATACACTAAAGAAACCGACAAAACAAACCTGCGGACAATACAAACAACATAGATATAAATAAACAACAACTATTAAATCAAGTAAATGGATCAGGTTACATGTCATATCTTGAAATATGATATAAGTATACACTTTAATAACAATACAGATAAGTATAAATAAACCTTACCTGTGAAATTAGTTATCCATGACCATGTGAAATGAAGAAGTATGTGGCAATGACATCTTACAAACGGAATGTAAATAAGAACTTTTAAAAGTTATGGCCAAGGAAAGACATCCACCGAGAGAAACCATACGAAATTCACAACACAGCCGTAACACAGGGCAACCGGGAAGACCGGACGCCCTCTCTGAAAATCAAGTTAAAAAGCTGAAGGGATATTTACAGAGATTATTGAAAACTCAAAAAGGGAGATTCCCTATGTCTAACAAGCAATTAGGAGAGACGATTAAAGAATATCTTAACAGGAAAGGTATTAAAGTGCCACGATTCAAGAACAACAAGCCAGGGTTGCGTTGGGTCAAAAAACATCTCGGTAATGAACCAGGTTTCCTTAAAACTAGACTTTACGAACGAGCAACCCGACAGTTCAGGAATAATGTAAAGCAGGATATTCAAAGGGGAAAAAGTCAAAGATCTGTCTCCAAAGAGAGAAAACGACCGAGAGGAACTATACAAAATTCACAACACAGCCGTAACACAGGGAAACCAGGAAGACCGGACGCCCTCTCTGAAAAACAAGTTACAGAACTGAAGATATACTTGCGCAAATTATTGGAAAATGACGTGGGGAGTTTCCCAATGTCTAACACACAATTATTAGGAGAGACTATCAAAAAATATTTTCACAGGAAACGTATTAACATGCCACGATTCAAGAACAACAAGCCAGGGTTGTATTGGATCAAAAAACATCTGAGCAATGAACGAGGTTTGCTTTAAAATAGGCCCAGGTAAGTTTGGATTACTAATTAACCATTGAGCTGCCTGTGCTGTTTCATTTATATTCGCTTAACATAATATAATACCGTTCATAAATAAGACAGTTATAGAACGCCAATAAGCACTGTCGACGTCGTCGAATCAATGAACGTCGAACTCGACAAGAGCAGGATCGTCAATGTTGCTTTTTAATCTTGCCGTGTCAAAATCGAATACTCTGCTACAACACCCCTGAGAACACTTCCCACCCCGCCCGTTGCCCTGAGCTACATCCGGTCCTGTCTACTACAAATGTCTTTTTTAATGATCAAGTTTATTTGTTTGATAATAAAGGTAAATATATATCTCAATACGCAGTACAAACAAGTACAAGCCAAATACGGGCACTTCAAAAACGAGAAGTGACACCATAGGCTACCCTAAACACTAGTAATAGAATGGGCTGAAAATTGGGAGTGTCACATAATAACTTGTATACGCTATTGGTCCGTGTTTAGACGTGTATACTGGATACCATAAAATGCGTGAATCGACATGTTCAAACTATAAAAAGAATTAATCTATGGTAGGTAAAAATGACATTAAATTCACATATATTTATCTTTCGTGTTACTTCAACAGAAAGCGAGAAAAGAATAAATATACAGTTCTAATTTATTTCAATAATTAGCTTGGGATGGGTCCCCGGATAAAACCCACGAGGTTAGACAGGTGGCTCTACTCCTTGTTACGTATATACAACTGTGTAATTGAAACCACGCCAGTTGACTCAATGACAGTCCTTTATATGCAACGTGCACGTGTTAACCATTTGCCCCCTCCCCCTCAACAGAAAATCTCGGATAGAAAATAATAGATATCTCATTGTTTGTTTTCAGATTTCACAGAAAATATAAAGAGCTTGTTAATCGACGATTATCCACTAACATGGAGTTAAAGAAGGACCTCCTTCATAATCTCGCTGAATGAATCCCAACTCTCTCCGAGTAACCTAACCCCCCCCCCCATCAAGTTGACATAAAGTTCATGCCTATGTTATTCGGCTTTTCACCTTGGGGCATGAAGGGACCCTTAGAGGTGCCTACTTTGTTTAAATCCGCGCGCAAGAAGAACCCATTAACTAAAACTCTTCGCAAATGTATAGCGATTAAGCAAATAAAATACTACATAATATAGACTCGATGGGTAAAAGGGCCCCTGCTGTCTCCGAAAATTTAAGTTATAGTCTCGGTTGTATTTTTTGCATTTCTATCCCACAGAAATTCCACCGGGTCAATGTTATAAATAGGGTTCGTTACATAATTTTGTAAAGAATGAGTTTACACCCACTTTAAATCAACAATCGGATTAAAATAAAGACCTATATTTCGTTTCGTTTTATTTTATACTTTCGATAGCCTCTACTGCATTGGGAGTTCGAGTCTGGGGGTCATATAGACGACTTTTGACCCTATGGCGTCCGACATTTGATTAATCAATCAGCGTTGATGTTTATGAGGAGACCAACAGTACCGTGCATCGCACGCCAAGAATTCGCTGTCACAGACCGTTTCATTGGCTAATCCCTCACATCAACCACAACGTAGGCATAGGTAGGGCCTATAACAACTCTTCCAGATGGTTAAATCTATATTTGTTCAGGCCAACTCAATTTTCGTCATGGTAGCCGAGATGTAAATAAGGTTAGGACACGTAATTATTGGTGGGATTGTTGGTTAGGGTTAGGTTAAGGATTAGGGCTAGGGTTAGGGTTGGGATTAGCACTCGTGACCTTTGACCAAACTTGAATCGCATAGGCTGACAAAGGACGCCTCAACCCCAGAGAGATATTATCTTTCGCTTTTTTGTAAGGAGATATGTATGCATAAAATCCACCGCAATCAACCTTGGGCATTGTTTTCATAGACGATTTAGTTTTGGTATCCGAACTAAAAATGAATGATCCCTGTAAAACCGCCTTTTTTAAATTATCCTCACTTTTACGCACTCTAATTGTATGTATTATCAAGTTGTAAGTAACCATATGGCAACTATTAATATCCGCCAGACTCTTCTGATTTGGTAAGAAGAACTGCCATGGAACTGTATATGTTTCAGATACCATTATGGAAGAGATCATTGTCACACCTATTGTGTGCTCAAGGGTTGGGGAGTGTTGTGGTGCGGGACGGGTTTGTAATGGACATATAATACTGTTAATTGATTGGAGATATGATAGTTGTGAGCTGGTTTCCTAAACTGTATTTTGGAGCGATTTGTTGTATCTTCTGATAAAGACATCGATAAAGTGAACGCTGTTCTCCCGTTCTGTACACACGGTCAACACGAATCCATTATGTTGTGTGTTGAGGTGGACTACGTCTAGTATAAGGAGTGGTGGGGGGCGTGACCAAGTCGATAACATCGAGACGACAGACGAACCTACGTTGATATTATTACAAAAGTCTTTTGCGTGAAGTGAGAATAAAAATTTCCAAAGGTATCGCGGCACGCATGAAACCTGACTTTGGTGGGATTTTTGATTTTGATGGTGGCACACGCGTTTCTAGTAGGTGTTTGATTTGATGAGCAGAAGTGAGGTCTTTCGTTACTCGGGATCGTTTGTTCAGGGGCATTCCCGTGAGGAGGCTATGGTTGATAACAGTTTTGGTATATATTCATTCTGAGATGTTTTAACGGATGCTTGGGTTGAGTTTTAGTTCGTTGATCGTATTGGTACGGTTGCAGTTCACAAGAATGTGTAGTTTGGTATTGGCTTCAATCTTTTTCGAAGAATGTTAAATACGTATCATGGGATAACGTGGAGACGAGCTGGTGACGTTGACCATGGAACAGTTTGAACTGTTTTTCATTCCGAAATATACAGTGGTAGGACTAGGTGAAAATCAGCCAGTTTTCTTCAAGTTTAGGAATGTGACCCCTGCAGACAATACAGTTTGTTAAAGAGAATGCTGTCATCAACTTGTCAAAGACAATACCTTGTGGTCTAATTATCTAATACAGATGATGTGGTGTATAGGGCATGTTAAGTACATGTATCATATTACACTGCTCTATATTTAGATTGTTCAAGTTATAAGCCTCTGGGATGAGATTCTATAAGACTTAATTTACATTCAAATTAAGAGTAGGCAAAAAAAAAAAAATTACATTTGATTCAAATATTAGATAAAGTTATGCTAAGCTTGTGATATTTTAAATTAGATATAATAGAAGGATATAACTGGATGAAAATTGTGACCTCTGGAGGATCTAGAAGCTAAAACGAGATCTGGCCCGATACATGCCAATATCGAAAGAAACCAAACTCTTTGGGAGATATGCCGATATTTCAAGTTCCGTCAAAATGGGATAAAAATTGTGACCTGTGACAAATGTGGCGGCGGGAGTACAAGAATTTTATATTTCGCCCTACTAGGTCGTGTAGTATATTGTTTTGACATAGCGGCTCAGATTGACACCCTCATTTCATAACTTTTATCATAACATCCGGTACCATCTTATGGCCATCTGGTACCATTCTGGGCACTAGAGATTTTTTAGGCGGGAAGAGTCCTCACTCCAGGCTTAGTCTTGTGGATTTAAGTCTGGTGGATCGGTTTCAAGGGCTGAAAATCATACTTTTAATTGAAGAGAAACATTATATATATATCAAACAAAAATAGGTTCTCGTCCCCGACGTCCCGACTAAAGTATTTGACATTCAAAACACAAATTGTTTGACAATTTAAATCAACATTGATGTTGTGGTCTTACCAGGAAAAGATGGGCTTTTAATATCCAATATTTAAGACAAAATAAACATTTTACCATTGGTACACGAATCGTGTACCAAAATGGTTTCAGGCCCAGTTTTAACAAGGGACCCAAAGAACAAGACTAGACATATTCCACATGTCCTGTCAAAAGGTGACCCATATTCCACGTAGATTGGAATAACCAGACGCTTTAGATTGCTATTCGATTGAGACTTCTGGCATATTTCGCCGAACATAAATGATTTGAAATTATAGTAAAAACGGTAACAATTGAATGTAAATCAATTTATATACATTCATATCACATCGTTGTGACCCGTTTGTGTCAATTTCTAGGTCCCAAATATTAGCAATTTAGCACCTTTAATCTTAAAATGAAATGCACAATTTAAATTTTATCTAGTTAGATATTTGTAAATTCTGTACAAAAATACACACTACTACAGTGCATGTACTGTGTCTTGGGTTTAAACATGCAAGTCCTTGTCCAATTGAAGTACATAATACATATGTTGTGTTTTCAGAAAAAATAAAACTATCAAAAGCTCACCTTTATTGAAAGGTGTCAATTTTTGAATTCTAGCATCCAATAGCAATAAAACTTGGTTTTTGGAAGAAATAAACAACTGATTCCCCAGAAATGATACCAATAAAGAGCTTTTTATTTTATAAATCAAAATGTTGTCATTTGAAGGAGCTTTTTATTTTATAAATCGAAATGTTGTCATTTGATATCCCCAATAGCAGGCAGGTTTAAAGTTGTCAACACTTAACATGGTAATAATGCTATCAAGAGGGACATGATTTGTTTAGATTAACATACCAGCCAATTAAATGTCAGTGAACTGGACACAACACAAACATCCAAAATTTAGCCCTTTTTCGGTACCTGGTCTCCACACTGTATAGTGACGAGAGAATATTCATCGACACCAGCAATAAACATCTTAGTAACCTGTGATTTATAAATTCTATCTGTCATGTGACATGTCTGAAATGTTCTGTAGAGAGAGAGAGAGAGAGAGAGAGAGAGAGAGAGAGAGAGAAATGGGGTTTAACGTCCACTCGACACAACTAGGTCATTTCGGGACTAACACATGGTTTTTCATTTTTTTTCAATAATTCGCTTGCGCGTAGGGGTCTTTAGCAGTTGGAGGAAACCGGAGTGCCCGGAGGAAACCCACGAGGTTGAGAAGGCGCCCCTATCTCCATGCCACATACGCTCACACCTGGGCTCGAAACCACAGCCGCAAGCCAGAGGTGACCGACCCCAATCTTTATTATGGTCAACAAATTGTATTATTTTACAATATTCCAATTAGTTGATGATACAAATTTCATCTTAACACACCTAATTTAAAAAATTGGAAAAATTCAACTATAATTAATGATTTGAAAAGCCTAACGTAAACCTTTTCAAATGTGATTTGGATTTTGAAATATTTTCGAACCCTCTGGACAAGTAAAACAGGATGTAATGGATAATTTACACAACAGGTATACAGGGGGGAACTTTAACATCCAGTAGGCCTACTTAGAATAAGGCTATTATTTTTTTTCTGGAGCTGCCAAGCCAGCAAGAGTGTTAGGACTATTGTCCCTTTAATATAAGGTCATTAGTGGGTTATAGGCTACGTTAGTTCTCGATATAAAGATTTACAGTGAGTGCGGTTAGTAAGTTATTGCTGGGAATGGTTCGATTAACCGTATATGCTGCATGTATAGGGGGTAGGGGTACCCTATATAGATAGGCCTACATCATCACTGAAAATGCTAGAAAGTGGCGATTTAGTCTTGGATATTATGTTGTAATTGGTTTTCAGATAGGCCTACATTTTATGTTATTAAATGTGGTAATGTACATGGCATTTGGGTGGAGCAATAATTTATAGATTGCCGGCTGGAATTCCCCATTTTGCAACAAGTTCCGTAAATGGGCTCACCTGGCTGAGCCTTTGGAGTGAGGACATAGTGACGTCTGCGGAACGACAGGGATAGGCTATTACTGTCCACTACTACCCAATATATAAAGTTTCCCACAATAGTGAGGTGGTAGGGGCCTATAGGCTATTTGGTGTAAATCGGCCAGTCCGGTATACATAGGCCTATAAAGGGTCCCTTATAAAAAAAAATATGAAGTCAGCGTATTTGTGCATACTGTACATTCCCAGATTAAGTTACACCGGATTACAAAAAGATTCGTTACGGTAGTCCTACTTTAGTTTGAGTTTTGACCAACATTGTTGGCGGTTTTAGTAAAAGATTAGTTTACATCCCCACCCTACCCCACTCTCTGTCAATCAACGAAACACCAAACAGTTGTTAGGCCCCTAGCAAAAGCCCGTTTGCTTTGAAATACCAGGCCTCTCCATCAAGCTTTCCGTTAACGTTAAACATGCATTATGCAAGAGTAAAATCTGTCTATTGTAGGTCTTTCTTTAGGCCTGAAATGTTATAAAAACTATTAGGGACTAATTAGACATTAATTAACCTATTCAGACCATAATCAACTCTCGACGTTGAGGCTAGGTTGTTGGATTGTAGTTCGATTCGCTGAAATATTTTCCTTCGCTATTTATCAATAAAAATGGATAACCGAGACTACAGGTTTTGTCTTACCGACTTTAGTAATGATGACCAAGGCTAAGCGGAAATTTCAATCGCTTAGTTCTAAGCTAATAGTGGATCAATTTGACTGAAATTTTCAGCAAATTGCCGTTACATTAGCTAGTTTTTAACTATTGTGGTGAGAACTGCCAACTCATTATCTAATCTCCCATAATGAATCTTTAATAAAAGCAATCACAGTGATGACACCAGCTCGTGATTAAAACTGGAGAAAAGACTTTTAAATACCGGTAGACCCTTACCAATCTACCGCTTCATTTGTCCTATAAGACTAGTTCGTAATCCTACCAGATTTCACTGTACAATTCTTCTCTGATAACCAAAGAGGACAATTTCTCACCACGTCGGGCATACATTTATAATAATTAAAAACTATTTTCAAGTCGAATTTTGCGATTATAAAACAACAAATTAGCAGGTCTACGTAGGCCTATAATTATTAATGGCCGCCATTGCCATTGCAAGCGCGAGTCTCGTCGACACGTACCGGTACTTGGTACTTTGTTGGTTTTTGAATCGACTTGAATATAGTGTTGATTTTTATAAATCTGTCTGTGTCAGATGTGGCGATAAAGTATGCGGCGAACATAGACATGAAATGAAATGGGGTTTAAAGTTTAACGTCCCACTCTTTTGCGGCGAACACAGAAGAATTATACACCACAGTAAAATAAAAAGGCTTTTTAAACTAGACGGGAGAAGCTATTGTCTGGCGAACGATCTACAGCTCAACTCAAGCTGAGACTGAGGGCCGCGAGGAAATATCCCGCTGCTGCAGGTACCGGTATGATAAACTATTAAAAGTAATAGGCCCTATATAAGTTAAGTATACATTATTTGAAGGCGTAACCGAATTTAGGAATAGGAACTGGACAAGTGACTTAATTTAATTTTCTCTTCATCCGTGTTGTGAAAGTTGCCTTAGTGACTTAGAATGTTTTGTTGTTTTCTTTTGTTGTTTTTTGTTTTTTTTGTATTCAATAAATCATATCGTAAGCCTAGGCCTAATTTAAAATGGCTAAATTTGGCCTAACAATTATTTTATTTTGTTGTGTTCTTAATTAAAGTTAAATATACTTATAATATTATAGGACCCAGCGAATAAAGTATTCATATAAGATAAGGCCTATTATAACGTGTCGTTACTTTGGAAATTATCTTTTGCCACGACATGTTCTCTGTATTGTCGGCAAGACAAGCCTAAAATATGTTTGACTTGATCAAGTCCTTTTTGTCACTGAATGACCCCCCAAATTAGGTAAAGAAATAACACTTCAGTCACTAGCCATGGAAACCCCTAGACGACATACATACATTCATCAACATAGTTTGACAACGCGTGACGCACATGGCAACAACGCTGTAAAACCGTTACTACCAAACACACGTGATTACAAGTCATCCAATCGATTACGGCGTCTATAGCAACATGGCGAGGGGTATATAAATGCTGGTTGCGCGCTCACTCATTACAAGCCACATCTCTCACAGAAGCTACATCACACAGCTCAAGTGAGATTTTTGTTTGCCAAATCTTTTCTTAAATTAGTCGGTGTTTAGTCAACCAAATACTTCAAAATGGTAAGTAAAATGTTATATTTCATTTATAGAAATATTTTAGAAGTAGATCTAGACTAGATGACAACTGCGAAGATCGGAATAAATCAATCGCAATAGCAAGTTGGCTGGCGTAATCCGGATGATGAGGTTGCCGCTTTTTTAATGGTTCGACCCTTCCACATTCTAAGTATTTGTATAAATTTTATACAATTTCTAAATGTTGAAGGATTGAACCTCAAGGGAAATATTTTGGCCTAATTAAGTAAGCCTATGGAACCAGATTGAGAAGGAGTGGTGTGAGTCAAAGTGAACTGTGTAGGTAGTCCAGGCCTTGTGCTAGTAAATTTCCTGGATTAGTGTTGTCTTTCAAATCGCCATTGCCCATTGGTTGAACGATCGTTATTGTGCACCTGTTATTTGTTCCTTATATGGTTATCGTACACTCAGTGTCATTGATGTTACACGAGGCCGGTGTATTGAAGGGAGTTCTCGAGGTTTATTTGAAAATTATAAAGGCACAGTGTGACAGTCGTGTCGGTGTCAAAAGAGCAAATATGTATGCCTGTAGTGGACTATAAAAGACGGCTTGTTAAAGGACAATATTGGTGCCAGTCATTATCACATATGTGATAGAGCTGGTTAAACACATTCCAAATATACTTTTAACATAGAGATCAATGCTACGATAGCTGAGTAATACATGTTTCCCAAATCGGAAGTGACGAACGCCAAAGGAAAACACGAGTCACCGGTCTATTTAACTGACTGAAGCGACGAGTGATAGAAGATACACGGCCGAATATCTGCTCACTAATAATTCCTTCGAAGACCAAAAGTTGTTAAATGGGACTGTAAGAGGATATCTGACAATTCAATAAAGTAATTGAATGTCATTAGATAAAAAAACACGAGAAAAATAGAAATAGTCCGTACATTCCCTTGTTTATATTCATTCTATACCGTATAAAAACATGGTAATGCACAGACTTTTTCAGTTTTTCTTTCGTGTTTTCTTATCTCGTGACAGTCAATTCTTTTTATGAATTGTCAGATATCCTCTCACAGTCTCACTCAACAACTTTTGGTCTTCGAAGGAATTATTATTGAGTAGAAATTCGGCTGTTTATCTGTTATCACTCATCGCTTCAGTCAGTTAAATAGACCGGTGACTCGTGTTTTCCTTTGGCGTTCGTCACTTCCGATTTGGGAAACCTGTATTACTCAGCTATCGGAGCATTGATCTCTCTGTTAAAAGTATATTTGGAATGTGTTTAACCAACTCTATCATATATGTGATAATGACTGGCACCAATATTGTCCTTTAATTGTTTGAACAGTCGAGTAGGCTAGTAGTAGTACTACAGTACAAGTTGGTTTCTTATTTATTATTTGCTTATTTGTATTTTTCAGCGTGAATGTATCTCTATCCATGTCGGCCAGGCTGGTGTACAGATGGGCAATGCCTGTTGGGAATTGTACTGTTTAGAACATGGTATCCAACCCGACGGTCAGATGCCATCAGATAAAACTATTGGAGGTGGAGATGATTCCTTCAATACCTTCTTCAGTGAGACTGGTGCTGGTAAACATGTACCAAGAGCTGTCTTTGTTGATTTAGAACCAACTGTAATTGGTGAGTTTACATTTCAAATAGAGGATAGTAGATCTAGATACAATTAATACATGTTCACTACTTGACTTTATTTCTGAGCAAGTGAGGTAGCCCATTGGATAATTAATGTAATTATTACTAAGGCCTAGTATGTCAATCCCCTTGTTTTAGTAATTTACATTATTGTATCAAAATGTCTTATTTAAATAGGATTTTTCGAATGGGTTGTCAGGGTGCTGGGTTTGTCATGACATCAAATTCTAGCCCCAGTGCAGCAGAGAAAGCTTAATCTTTGGGGAGCATGATGACCATTTATTATCATCCCATAGTTTGCAATATGCTGCACACATGATTTAAAGTAATAATAGGATCCTATATTATCTGCTCACCTCAAAATGATTGAATTTGGATGTCAAAAGTGGGCAAATATGTTGGAGCATGGTTGTATGGAATTATTGTAGGTAACGTTGATATTTTCTGTAATAAGTATTCTTTTTAATATATTCCAGATGAAGTACGAACTGGTACATACCGTCAACTCTTCCATCCTGAACAGCTCATCACTGGTAAAGAGGATGCTGCCAATAACTACGCCAGAGGTCATTACACCATCGGTAAAGAAATTGTCGACTTGGTTCTTGACCGAATCAGGAAATTGGCTGACCAATGTACTGGTCTTCAAGGATTTCTGATCTTCCACAGCTTTGGTGGAGGAACCGGCTCCGGATTTACCTCCCTTCTTATGGAAAGGTTGAGTGTTGATTATGGAAAAAAATCCAAATTGGAATTTGCTGTCTATCCAGCTCCC
Source organism: Patella ulyssiponensis (assembly GCA_963678685.1). Taxonomy (NCBI): domain Eukaryota; kingdom Metazoa; phylum Mollusca; class Gastropoda; family Patellidae; genus Patella; species Patella ulyssiponensis. The sequence goes on along the minus strand of OY783225.1, from coordinate 83,831,472 downwards.
CAAATTTCCACTGCCGTTGTTGAGCCCTACAACTCCATCCTCACCACTCACACCACCCTGGAACATTCCGATTGTGCTTTCATGGTTGATAATGAGGCTATCTACGATATTTGTCGTCGTAACTTGGATATTGAGCGTCCCACTTACACCAACTTGAACCGACTTATTGGACAGATTGTCAGCTCTATCACTGCCTCTCTCCGATTCGATGGTGCCCTCAATGTTGACTTGACCGAGTTCCAGACCAACTTGGTACCCTACCCACGTATCCATTTCCCTCTGGCTACCTATGCTCCAGTCATCTCAGCCGAGAAAGCCTACCATGAACAACTCTCAGTAGCTGAAATCACCAATGCCTGTTTCGAGCCAGCCAACCAGATGGTAAAATGTGATCCTCGTCACGGAAAGTACATGGCTTGCTGTATGTTGTACCGAGGTGATGTTGTCCCAAAGGATGTCAATGCTGCCATCGCTACCATCAAGACCAAGAGAACCATCCAGTTCGTAGATTGGTGTCCAACTGGTTTCAAAGTTGGTATCAACTATCAACCACCAACTGTTGTACCAGGGGGTGATTTAGCCAAGGTACAGAGAGCTGTTTGTATGTTGAGTAACACCACCGCTATTGCCGAGGCCTGGGCTCGTCTGGATCATAAATTTGATCTTATGTACGCCAAGAGAGCTTTCGTTCACTGGTATGTTGGTGAAGGTATGGAAGAGGGCGAGTTCTCCGAGGCTAGAGAAGATTTGGCTGCTCTTGAGAAAGATTATGAAGAAGTTGGCGTCGACTCTGTTGAGGGAGAGGGTGAAGAAGAAGGCGAAGAGTATTAAGATCTTGGAAGAAAACAGATAATTTTATTTGTACGTTTTTGCAACCTGTTGATTTTGTTGTTAACCAAAGTCCTGCATTAAAAATGTATAAAAATTATTGTGTTGTTTGTACAATGATTGATAATATTCAATGTTACAAATGTAATCATGGGGGTAATGTTTTGATGTCTATTAAACAGGATTTAGAGTGGGTTTATTAACTGCCAATCTATGGGTTAATGCTGGAGAGCCAGTTAGGTTAAAAACTGTGATGGTTCTCTCTTCCCTAAGTTCCATTTGTCTGGAAACTCCAATGTAACGGTGATATGAAACTATATCAACTCTGGATTTAAAGTATTAAGATTTGTTTAGAAAACAACTGGTTGGTGAGAGTATTAGACAAGATAAAGGGAAAAAAATGGGGTTTAGCATCGACACAAACTAGGTCATTTCGGGTTCAAATGTGGTTTAATTTTATTTCAATAGTTCACTTGTGCGTAGGGGTCTTTAGCAGTGGGAGGAAACCCAGGAAGTTGAGAAGGCGCCCTTATCTCCATGCCACTTAAGCTCACACCAGGGATCGAAACCACAACCAGCTGGAGGTCGAAGCGCAGCACTCTAGGCCATCCCAACCCGCCAAGATAAAGGGCATAATCAGGTAGGGTGTGGTTAAAAATCAAGCCTGCTGCTTTGATTTTGTGTGGTTAAGTACTTGAAATCTGAAGACGAATGGAGTTGTCTCCCATTATTCAACGAGATCCGTTGAGTAAAATCTCTTCTGGGCTAATGAAGGGTTGAATACGCCATTCAGTGGGTGGGGGCGGCTTACTAATGTGTTATGTAGGCCCTTACGTCCCATCCCAATCACTAGACAGCTGTCCTTATAAGGTCCTGCGCCACTCTCCCGGCTTTAACTCACTTTCCCACCGTAATTGTTCCCTCCAATAAGCCTACATACTGCAAACACAGCTCATCCCTGTGTATTGCGTGGAACTGCATAAACAACTTATGTGAAAAAAATAAATTATTCAATGAAATGGGTTTTTTAACGTCCTACTGTTCTGCTCCTAACTCGGCCAATGAAGGCGTGTTTGAGGAAAATTTTGCCCGGGCAGCGGCGCTACCGCCTACTCTTATATCGAATTCCAACTGCCATGGGATCTTACATGCACGGGTTTTCGTCCCATCCGAACGACTAGACAGCTGTTCTTGTCAGACCCTCCGTCCTGCATCACTGACCAGGGGAAATCAGACCAGAAGATCTGGATGAACTTTCTCGACCAATGCAGGGATCGAACACCCGACCTCCAGGCTAGGGAGGTTATGACTTAGCCACCCCACGTGCTGCGCGATACTCTTTTCTCTGTTGGGGGTGTGGATGGCCGAATGGTTAGCGTGCTCGCGCTGTATCATACGGCCTGCCATTGAGTCAACTGGCGTGGTTTTAAATCCCCGGTTGTACGTGGCACGGAGTAAGGTCGCCTGTCCAACCTCGTGGGTTTCTTCCGGGTACTCCGGTTTCCTTCCACTGCTAAAACTCCCTACGCGCAAGCGAGACATAAAATTGACCTAGTTTGTGTCGAGTGGACGTTCAACCCCCATAGCTTCTTTCTCTGTGCGTATATGTACAGGGATACTTAACTACACAGTCAGTGTAAATATAATAAGAAAGAGAGTGAGAGAAATGGGGTTTAATGACCACTCGACACAAACCAGCAGGTCATTTCGGACAATCTGGATGAACTTTCTCGGCCGTCCTCCAGATTAGCGAGCCAGCGTCTTAGCCACCGTGATCCCCTCATTATTAAAGACCTAAATAGATGCCTATTTTTGCTGTTGGGTGGGGGGTGGGGGGGTGGGGGTCCGATTATCAAAGGCATGACTAAATCTCTATTCTTTGGTACCTAGAAATTAACACAAATCTGGTCATAACGAATATAACCACCGGTTGCAAGACGGTCCACATTTTGCAAGAGTTGGATATAGAAGCTTAAAAAAAAGAAAGTGTTATTTTTCGTACAGTCAGGGGCCATAATCAAGGAAGTTATGGTCCGAAACGCCTGAATATCGAAACTGTCTGAGGTATTTTGGATATAAAGATATATTTTAAGTTTCATCAAAATCGGATAAAAATTGTGACTTGTAGAGAGTCCACGACCGTGGTAATATTACATACCTTTACACTATTTGCGTACAAGGAGCGGCTATTTCACAAAATTCGAACTCTGACGTAATTGTATGTGACGGTTAATACCTTTAACGGTTTCTAAAATCGGATAAAATTGTGACCTGTAGAGGGTACACAAGCTAAAAACGTGATTTTTCGAAAATTAGGGGCCATCTACGGTCCGCTGTGCGCAACTCTATTTTCCAAACTTTTCTGGGGGAGAGCACCCTAGACCCAAGCTACGGACCTGGTCCGCTTTTTGTTCAGTCTTACATCACCATGCATAATTATGTCGTATTCTGTTTGATAATTAAACACCTGACCGTTGTATAAATGTAAACATTGTTTCGTAAACAAATTTTTAATTTAATGAACTGTGGAAAAAGATTAATATCTGAATATACGTCATTCATATTTATGGAGTTCTATAAATTGACGAATACAGAACTGTCAAAATCTAAGCAATCTTGGCTGTCGTTGTCAAGTGTGTGTATTTGTTAACAAAAACGCTGGATAGATTATTATTCATTTATATTAGAAATATAGGCATTTCGAGAGTTTGGTATAGAATTTGTTACCTAAAAGATTTTGTCTGCCAATTCCTTTTCTAAGGAGTACTATTTGCAACACATTATAATGTTTCAATCAAACATTCAGCTGGACATTTCTATATTCAATTTTGAACTACTGGTGTACTATTTAACACAGATTAAACAATGCGATCAGTGTGAATAAATATTGAACAAAATTTATTACAAAATATATTAATGTAAGTACGTGTAATGTTTAATTGTCAGTGTATCTTTATGCTACCAGGATATAAAGTCATAAACATGTTAACATTATGTACACGGCTGGAAACAAAGAGGGAGAGAGAAATGGGGTTTAACTTTCACTCAACACAAACTAGGTCATTTCGGGACTAACATATGGTTTAATTTTATTTCAATAATTCGTTTGCGCGTAGGGATGTTTAGCAGTGAGAGGAAACCGGAGGACCCGGAGAAAACTCACAAGGTTGGGCTGGCGACCCTACTCTTTGTCACGTACAACCGGGAATTCGAAACCACGCCAGTTAACTCAATGACAGGCTTTATGACAACACGCACGTGCTAACTATTTGGCCATCTAACCCCCCAGCTGAAAACAAAGGACATGTTGATGTAGTATTTACTATTTTGCATATAGAAATATTTCATCCAGATGATGATTATGATGGTACTCCATACAAAAAGTCTGAAAGTAGTCCCCTGAAATAAATGGAGAATATTTAAATTTTAAAAAAAAAAAGATAGAAATTGTGTTCAGCTTAAACCGAGATAGTTTTCAAAATTTGAAGTCTTAATTGTTGTAGTGTATATATTCAGGCGTCCATGTTAGTTTTTTTATTATTTTCATCCATTTAGATACCACAACAAGGTTATAAGACTGTTGTGAATGATTTCTGAAGACCCCCTCCCCCACCCCGCTATTTCAGATTTTGTATTTTGTCACTCTACCCTGCCTTTAACGAGAAATCTTACTTTGAATAGTCTGGAAACTCGTACAATAGAGTTTACGAAGCCTTTTCTGAGTAGAGGGTTGGTTTAATTCATCAGGGCCCTGTTTCACAAAAACTTAAGCTAAAATCACTAAAATAGATTTTAACTAAAATCAAAACGAAATTTTAAATTTTATGCGTTTCACGAAGATTGATTGTAACTTAAAATACAATTTTAATAGATTTTAGTTAAAATCGCTTGCGCCCGCGCAGTGCACATTTCCGCAGCAGGTACTTACTGTGAGAGCAAATACGCTTCGAAACTAAAAACTGTTGACAGGTTGAATTTACGGTTGCAATATCAATGGGGAGAGTTTCATCCGTTGTAACAATATTTGCACACGGTCAGACAGTCGTAAACAGGTGAAAAAATGAGCTCGTTGCCTTTTTTTTTTTAGTTCCAAAAGTATCCGTGGGTTGACCTTGAACTTGCATTTGATTCGTGACCTTGGCATTTTATTTACTCACGGGCTTCAAATGGAAATAATGTGTATCGATAAACTAAACCGCTTGGATATGTAGTTTTATGGTATTTTTGCACAAGAGAAACTATTGAGAATTGTTACAAACATGATATTTGCGACTCAAACGACTAATCTAGGCTGTATTTATTTTGTCGTATTTTAAAAGTATTTATTAACTTTAAAATTAATACACCAAAAAGCCAATGTTCCGATGCCTAGATTTGAAATGTCATTCCCATAGACCCTTTCAATGATACTTTGAAAATGCCTATCTTACTCAATTAAATGATTTTTTTACCCCCAGATAAAACAGCTTTGGTTCCTACAATTTCCCTTATTTATGTTGTTTTATTAACGTAAGACTTTATTAAGAAATAATAATAAATTTATGATATTAAAATTCATATAACATTTTTCAATAAACACATTTGAGATTTTTGATTTCTTTTAACAAATCGTCATAACCCCCAAAAGCATGAGTAAATACTACATATTATGGTATGTATAGTATTATAGGCCTTTAGGCCTATATTATAGGCCTTTAGGCTTTCTAAAACCAAGAAATTAACCATATTAAAATGTGTACACGACATTATTTTCATTAAGTGTTTAGTTTACTGGGGTTTTGAGTGATTTTTTTTTTCTTGGAGTTCTAATATGGGGCGCCATCCAAATGATTAACTTGCCTAGCAATACAAAAAAAACGGGTGGACCAATGCTGTGAAAAGAAATTGAATGAGAATTGTTATGTGACCCGGGCCGTCCACAATTTTATCATTATTCCAAATATATCCATATGTTGCTCTAATCAATGTCTGTTAATGTTGTGATTTGAAGTTAGGAGAGGGTGACGGCTATCCTAAGTTAAAATTGATTTTAGTTAAAATTTTCCTTAAAATCGGTTTGTGAAACGCCACTATTTTAAGTTAAGATTAGATTTTAACTTACAATATTATTTTAGTGGATCTTAACTAAAATGCTTAAAATCGTTTTGTGAAACTCATCTATCTTAAGTTAGGATGAAATTTTAGTTTAAGACGATTTTAAGGAGATTTAAGTTTTCGTGAAACAGGGCCCAGGAGATGTAGACAAGGAACCCTCACACCAAATGTGAATATCTCTATGGCTTGATGAAATGGTCATATTTTACAATAATTCCAGGCGCGGATCCAGAGGGGGGGTCCCGGGGTCCGGACCCCCCCCCCCACCCCCTGCTCAGGCTTGAAAAATTTTTATGCGATTTTATTGGCGATTTTTAGACCTGTAATTTTGGTATTTACCTTCCGGAAATACGTCAGAATGCACCAAATTGAATCTAATTTACCAAATTTACCCCCCGTTAATTGGTTGACCGCCTTCGGCGCAGCCCACCACAATTATCAAACCTAGACCCCCCCCCCTGCAAAAAATCCTGGATCCGCGCCTGAATTCATACTTTTTCACCTGCGCTGTACCAAGTTAAGATGCCAATATATGTCACACGGTCTTTATAAAACACACCAAGACAATTAAATATAGTATACACAAAATATATACAGGAAATACAGATAACAAAGTTATGGATAATAACTTACTACATAACACACGAATACACGTACACCACTTTAAAAGAAAACAGTTCATATTTTGCTATATTATTCACATACGAATAAAGACGAGACACGTCATACGTTATAAACTAATCAATAACATTGAAGCTATCGATGTGTCGTCGATGATAAATATAATATTGCCTAAAATACTGAATGTAATCTTACCATTCAATGAGTGGTTTAATATGTTAACAGTGGACAGCATTTGAATCCCCGTGTACTTCGCGAATGAAGTTACAAACCAATCAAATTTTCTTTACAAGCACACGTGATGGGCACACGAAAACTACTATCGCGTTCGATTACTTGCTCCGGGGTTACTCGACCAGGATCCTCGAGTACGTTTCGACATGCGCAGTGGGAACAGGTAATCGAACGGCGCGGTGCTTTCTTTAGGTATCAAAATGCATCGAAGGTCGCCAAACAGAAACAGTTATGCCCAGTGTTCTGATAAATAACGACCAACAGACAATAATCCACTAACAAACTTTAATTGATACAGACTTTTTCATTGGCATCTTATTGGAACTATTAAATCCGGAGATGCGAATTTAAACCCCAGGAATATTATGCAGAACATAGGGCCTACACTCCGACTCTACAATCCTTGGAAGACTTTAAATCACACTTTCGTTTAACCAATGTAACGTTTGATAACTTTGTTAACGAGCTCCATGGCTTATCAGAATTGCAGTTATAGGGCAAGGTTATGGTTGCACACCCAGTTGCTGTGGCATATTGCTACCCTAGATCCATTTCGATCACTATCCGATAAATTTGCAAAATTAAAATCAACAACGCGCTGTATATGCAGCAGAGTGTCTAATAAAAATTCTATATTGATATTACATGTTCCGCCTACACAAGCTAGTGAATAAATTTGGAAAGAACACATATCCCAAACAAAATTGCAACCATTAGATCAAAAGAAAAACTTTGGATGAACTGCACTATCCGGAAAATGATCAAAGGAAAAACAAAATTCACCGGAAAGCAGCAAAGTCAAACTTGGACCTCGACTTGAAAAAATTTAGGAATATAAGGAATGACTATATCAGTTTGATTAGAAAATGCAAAAAAGAATATTATGAATGTCGGGTTGACGGCGATGTCGCCTTATGACGGTCGACATCACGACATGATACCAAAATCAGCCACCATAGTTACGATAGTTTTAAAACTAAAACAAGCAAAGTTTTTGTTTCGAACTATGTGTGAACTTTGTTGATTAACAACGGGCAAGTAAATTGTGCAAGCAGAGACAATATTGGAGAAACTGCGCAATAGAACCCAGACGCGAAAACATGACATTGCACCAAGTATCTGAATAAATCCAAGAAGGCAATTGTTTGAAATATATCGATTTGAAGACAAAACAAAGCGAAAATGTGTTTCTACATGTTGTTTTATTTTCTATAGAGAATCACCATTTATACCATATGCAATAACATTAAAGGCGCGTATATAGCATAATAGTATAATGTCCCACAGAACGATATTAGGATAAATAGGCTATACAATCTAATAATAATAAACACTGGTATTGTAAACGAACCATGGTTACATTTTCAAAGTCATTTAATACATGCACAATTCTACATTCAGCTGTCATTAAATTTCACTCTGTAAAGAACATGAATTATAAAGGTGTCTTTCTTCAAGGAAAGTTGGTGAATATATAGATTGTGATATAGGTAATATCGTAACTAACAACATGTCACTATACAATCGACATACCATGTGCTAGACTCAACCAATCAACTTATAGCGTCTATAACAACGACACACGCTATATAACCATGAAATTCGCGCCCAGCCGTTACGCGCTTCATTTCTCACCAAGCTACATCACGGCTCTCGAGTGAGATTTTTTATTTCTTAGGAATTTATTTTCTACGCAGTTGATCATCAACCAAATTCGCCAATATGGTAAGTTGACTGTGTTTGTTAGGGGGTGGGGGTTTAAGATATTATACAGGGTTCACATTTAGCAACATGTTTGTTATAACATCCATTTAATGACAAAATGAGTATGTCAAAACGTGTTTAAAATGCACAAATTTTTTTGATTTTAAAGAATGGGCTTCAACGGAATAATTCTACATATTTATTTTTAAAATATTTGGCTCTGTTTGACTACTGTGTTTTGGGTCAAATTCAAGACTGTAGTTCGACCTATATATATAATCATGCGTCATGTATTTTTGTTTATGTGAACCAGATTTAGTACAATCTCAATGGTGTAACTAGGCTAGTCACTGTTCTATTTAACAAAACACAACCCTGTGGCTTTCAAATATTGAACCGAATTTTGGACAGATTTGAATATCTTAGTGTATATACATTACTCCGAGTTGACTATTATTGATTTGATACCTGTAATGTAACGTGTGTATGTTTGTGTGTGTGAGACATGTGACAGGTGTCTGGGGTATTGTTATCGTGAATATAGAAATAGTCCTGAATTTACGGATTGCAGCCGTCTCCGCAAATTATGCTATGTAGCTTGTCTATACAAGAGAACGAGAGAGAGAAATGGGATTTAACGTCAACTCGAACAAACTAGGTCATTTGGGGACTAACCTCTACTAAAAAATATCAAAAATATAGTAGACAAAATTACATGCAATCAAAAATGTTTCAAGAAATGGTTGAATTTTATTTCAATAATTCGCTTGCGCAAAGGGATCTTTAGCGTTGGCGAGGAAACAGGACAACCCGGAGAAAATCAGCGAGGCTTGACAAGCGAGCATACCCCTTGTCACGTACATATATGTTCTATTGGTTCATGTACCAATTTTGTATACTTTCAGCGTGAATGTATCTCTATCCATGTCGGCCAGGCTGGTGTACAGATGGGCAATGCCTGTTGGGAACTGTACTGTTTAGAACATGGTATCCAACCCGACGGTCAGATGCCATCAGATAAAACTATTGGAGGTGGAGATGATTCCTTCAATACCTTCTTCAGTGAGACTGGTGCTGGTAAACATGTACCAAGAGCTGTCTTTGTTGATTTAGAACCAACTGTAATTGGTGAGTTCTTTTTTCAAATTTATTAAATAAAATACCCAATTATCTGCCGTTGAAAATATATTCACTTTACATGATAACATCAACAATTACTCTCAAATTCATCAAGTTATGTGTCTCTCCGCCCATCCCATAGAGTCAACCCTAGATTTCAAACAAACCTGCAACATACGCAAATGCCGATACTTCAGTTATGAAAGAGATTGGGCACCTAAGATGTGGCAAATCCTTTTAATGAACATAGAATTTTAAAGCTGTGCGTATCTCATCCATTCAGATGTACTTGTTTATCAATATGTTTGGGTAAGAGTGGTAGGAATTATAATAGAGACAATAAATTTGCGTTTTCTATGTACTAAGAATCATTTACATTATATTCCAGATGAAGTACGAACTGGTACATACCGTCAACTCTTCCATCCTGAACAGCTTATCACTGGTAAAGAAGATGCCGCCAATAATTACGCCAGAGGTCATTACACTATTGGCAAAGAAATCGTCGACTTGGTTCTTGACCGAATCAGGAAATTGGCTGACCAATGTACTGGTCTTCAGGGATTTCTGATCTTCCACAGCTTTGGTGGAGGGACCGGCTCCGGATTTACCTCCCTTCTTATGGAAAGGTTGAGCGTTGATTACGGAAAGAAATCCAAATTGGAATTTGCTGTCTATCCAGCTCCCCAGATTTCCACTGCCGTAGTTGAACCTTACAACTCCATCCTCACCACCCACACCACCCTGGAACATTCCGACTGTGCTTTCATGGTTGATAATGAGGCTATCTATGACATCTGTCGTCGTAACTTGGATATTGAACGTCCCACTTACACCAACTTGAACCGACTTCTTGGACAGATTGTCAGCTCCATTACAGCATCTCTCCGATTTGATGGTGCCCTAAACGTCGACTTGACTGAGTTCCAGACTAACTTGGTACCCTACCCACGTATCCATTTCCCTCTTGCCACCTATGCTCCAGTCATCTCAGCCGAGAAAGCCTACCATGAACAACTCTCAGTAGCTGAAATCACCAACGCATGTTTTGAGCCAGCCAACCAGATGGTAAAATGTGACCCTCGTCATGGAAAGTACATGGCTTGCTGTATGTTGTACCGAGGAGATGTTGTGCCAAAGGATGTTAATTCAGCCATCGCTACTATCAAGACCAAGAGAACCATTCAATTCGTGGACTGGTGTCCAACTGGTTTCAAAGTCGGTATCAACTACCAACCACCAACTGTTGTACCAGGAGGTGATTTAGCCAAGGTACAAAGAGCTGTTTGTATGTTGAGTAACACTACTGCTATTGCCGAGGCCTGGGCTCGTCTGGATCATAAATTTGATCTTATGTACGCCAAGAGAGCTTTCGTTCACTGGTATGTTGGTGAAGGTATGGAAGAGGGTGAATTCTCTGAGGCTAGAGAAGATTTGGCTGCTCTTGAGAAAGATTACGAAGAAGTTGGCGTTGACTCTGTTGAGGGCGAAGGAGAAGAAGAAGAGGAATATTAATCTATTGAAATGTTTATTTATGTATTTTGAATCAAATTTCAAAATAGTCAACTTCATTGTTTTTGTTAAATTGTTTTAAACGAAATGGCAATACAATATACATGTTTTTGAAAACCGTTTGTTTCTTTTTTTTGAGTGGAGCAACCCTGACAATTGCCTCTTTATTCGTGTAATACTGTTTCTGGGTTAAATTTATCTAATGCGATGCCCCTACTTGCCAGTATTGACGTATGATCTGAATAGATGCTTCTTTAATAACAAAATTCTTCAAGTGGTCACAGCTGCAGTCTGTAAAATTAAAACCCTGCTCTTATCAATTGCTAATCCGTAAGTTTGGTATAATAATTAGATTAACACGATAACAGTCTTACAGTAGTTCTACACCGAGATTATCACATTTTCTTTACTGATGAAAACAATACTTAATTTGGTTAGTCAGTCGGGAGGGGAAAAGGGGCTATCTTTCACCCAGCACAAATTATATGCTTTCTGAAATAACATAATATAATGCATTTTTATTTCAATAAATTACTTGCACATTGGGATCGTTAGCAGTGGGAAGAAACTGTGGGGGGGGGGGCAGAAACCCAATGAGGTTGGGGAGAGACCTATCTTCTTGTCACGGGGATCTCGTGCTAAGTGGGTAAGACACTGGCTCGCTAGCCTGGGGGTAGGGTGTTCGATCCCTGCACTGTCTGAGAAAGTTTATCCAGATTTCCGGCGTGGTTTCCCCTTGTCAGTGATTCAGGGCGGAGGGCCTGACAAGGACAGCTGTCTAGTCGTTCGGATGGGACGAAAAACCGAGGTCCCGTGTAAACGCTGGCGTGCACGTAATAGATCCCTTGGCAGTTGGAATTCGATATAAGAGTAGGCGGTAGCGCCGCTGCCCGGGCAAAATTTCCCTCATGTGCCCGTCTTCTTTAGCCCAAGGTTAGGAGCAGAACAGTAGGACGTTAAACCCCATTTCATTTCATCCCCTTGTCACGTATTGGCCTGGGATCGAAACCACGGTACGTGAATCGTTTGACCACCCGGTCACCCACGCTTCACTCCATCGTGTGTTTGAATAGGCTGCCTTGCAAACACAGGTGGTGATTTTCGTCTTTTATGCACTTTGTTAGATATTCAAATGTATGCACTAATTGTTAAATCAGAAGTGGCCGGTTCTCGTTGACCGGACTAACATTGGCCAATTGTATACATATAATGTATGTCTAAAAGAGTTATTTCCCATTAAACAATATTTGACTTTGTGCATTTAATTCAGTCCAAAAATGGTAATGCGTTAATATAAACATGGGTTAGGTAGATTACAAAAGCTTTATCTCCAAGCAAACTTCCATCAATAATTTGCATAACAGAGAAAATTACCATAATTTAGACATCAATTAATGATCAATTACAGCATTTTAAAATAAGTCTGAAGCACTGAGGCGTAGGGGGTTCGGGAAATTTGTGTCCCCCGGGTACGATATACATTCGAAATTTCTGTAATCCTTAACAGAGATTTGGGATGAGAAATCTCTGTGCTTTATGTTACACTAAGTTACAGATACTTTCCATCGCACAAATATTACCAAATGCTCTATAGATTATCAATTGACATCACTGATATTGTACCACTTTTATATGTTATTTTGTACAAACCAGTGGAACATTTGCTCTACTCTTACTAAAAATGCCGTGCAGTGAATCACCGACAATGACAGTTCTCATGTACTCAGATTATATCTTCGAGAATACATCGACGGACAGTTTAAGTTTAGTGGGAAAGAGACAAATACAGCCTTTCTTATCTATGAACATTACTTTCTAAGAAAAAAAACCGGAATAAATGTCTTACAATAATTTAGAACTATCGGACCGACAAGTGTCCTGATATAATCCAGGCCTCGAGTTCACAAATCTATGCTCAATTTTGATTTGTTTTTATACCTGTGAGTATACGGTTGAAACTTCATTTTTGCACTAAAGATTGACCTTATATGATAATATCTAAGTAAAAAGTTACTCTTATTAACTTTCTAGTTCACATCGTCATCTATCCCAAAACTTGAATAACAATTTGGGAACTGTGTATCAGGAATACGGTGTCGGACAAAGATGGATAAAAATTAGTCGATGCCAGGTCGGTGGATATAAGGTATTCATTCGGTGGATATCGACTTAACCCGTCGGTCATTCTGTGAAGAAAAATAATAATAAACTTGGTGCAATCATTATATTAAATTAGTTTTAAGCTATAAATACTAGGATGAGATAGTATACTATTACACAAAATCTCCACGTGGAGGCCGATATATGACGATGATAAAGATAACGTGAGTCATGAGTTAAGACTGATGGTATATAAGGTCGAAGACCGGTTTCATTCATTAATAGATTAGATCTCACCACGACAACATTACAGTCAACGTGTGAGCTAAAATTATTTATCAGTTTCATATTTTTAAAATCCAACTGCTGAAAAAATTCTACAAAATGGTAAGTAATAATTTTATGCTTTCTGTTCTTAATTTGGTTGGGTACTACCATGGCACATTATAATACTACACTATATTATCGAAAAGAGCGTTTTTTGGTCAATAGCGACCTAAATAATTCAAAAAAAAAAACCCCAAAAAACTGACCGACAAGGCATGTAACAAATATGCATATTCTACATATCATATCCAAAATATAAATGATTTTGCAAAAAAAAAAAAAAAAAAAAAAAATCGACAAAATTATGGTTGATTGAATAACTGACCAAAAAGGTCTTGCTAATCACCGACAATAGCGTTATTTTGTCACATGCGTTGGAATTATTGTAAAATGTGACCGAAAGATATGTTAGAAATATGCATATTGAACACATATCAAAAATTGAAATGAATTGATGAAAAATTGAAAAACTTACATGAAAAATCGAAAATGAAACATCCCATGAAAAATTCCATTAACAATTTCATAAAAAATTGAAAAATTTTGATATAATTTTAATAGAGCCGACAAGGGCATAGTATTTTCAGTCAATTTCATTCATTTGCCCATAATGTCTGTGTTAAATAATTTAAAGTTTGAATATGAATCCCAATTCAAAACGAAACAGGTCGCTGAATTTTAAAATACGTAAACCCATAAACCTATATCTTCCTTTTGAATCTTATCAAGTCTATATAGGTTACGTGGGCGATAGTATGTCAACGCACAGATAATAATTCTTGCACGACTAGACTATATTTTTATGCTGCATCATGTGTATTTATAGAAGTTACTGTCATCCACGTTATCTTTCTAGAATCACATTTAAACTTACGACATTGTTAGATATGTATAAAACCTCGCCGCATACTACACCTGTGTTAAAATGTTCATGTATTTCGATTGATCAGCCTGGTTGACGGCTGTCATTCTTTCAGTGGTTCACCACCGAAAGGGAAATCACTTACATTTCAAAAGATTCATCTCGCGTTCAACGAATCTGAGACACCTCCCGAAACGTGAATCATTGCCAGTTCCAAAGATGCCTCTTCGACCTAACTGTAATTATTAATCCGAAATTATATATAAATAAACCAATACACCCACACCATGAATCGACAGAGGATAGTTGATTTTACTTATGCCAATAAACCGAAAATTACCCATTTGTTATTTCTGACTCTTGTGTTCCCTGTTTCTTAACTATTCTTTATTTTCAGCGTGAATGTATTTCTGTTCATGTCGGTCAGGCTGGAGTGCAGACAGGCAATGCATGTTGGGAACTCTACTGTTTAGAACATGGTATCCAACCAGATGGTCAGATCCCATCAGATAAATCTATAGGCGGTGGAGATACTTCCTTCAACACTTTCTTCAGTGAGACTGGTGCTGGTAAACATGTACCTAGAACCGTTTTCATTGACCTTGAACCAACGGTTATCGGTAAGTTACGAAGTAAAAGATAAAAGATAAAATATATTTTATTAACGTGTCACCATCTAAATGTATGAAAGTAAAAAGTAGATGCCACCTACTAACTCCATAGGCTTTGTCTCTCATGATGTGATTCAATTGTGAATTCCATTAATTCCATTAATTAGTATCCCATCATTTTAGCCAGGTCCTATAACTCAGGGCAGGCTCTGATTTTTAGAATAACGTCAGGAGAAATACCCCGCAAGGAGAATCTTTTTTTTCCATAGATCAGCCCAATCTGAAATACAATACACTCAATTGGGTTTCAGTCAGTATAATTTAAATTATTATACTAATACATGCATTTTGTTCCGTTTTATATTTAGATTCTTTACAACATATCTGAGAATGACACATGCCACGAAAAAGCACCTAGTTATCTCTTAGTCATTTTCTTAGCTGTAACTCACTTTTTTCTTTTCAGATGAAGTACGAACTGGTACATACCGACAACTCTTTCATCCAGAACAACTTATTTCTGGTAAAGAGGATGCTTCGAATAATTACGCCAGGGGTCACTACACCGTTGGTAAAGAAATCGTCGACTTGGTTCTTGATAGAATCAGGAAATTGGCGGATCAATGCACAGGTCTTCAGGGATTTCTAATCTTTCATAGTTTTGGTGGAGGGACCGGTTCCGGATTTACCTCCCTTCTTATGGAAAGATTGAGTGTTGATTACGGAAAGAAATCCAAATTGGAATTTGCAGTTTATCCATCGCCTAATTTAGCTTCAGCAGTAGTTGAGCCCTATAACTCTATCCTTACTACCCACACCACTTTGGAACATTCCGACTGTGCCTTTATGGTTGACAATGAAGCTATCTACGATATATGCCGTCGCAACCTAAATGTTGAACTTCCTACTTATACAAATCTAAATCGTCTTGTTGCCCAGGTTGTTAGCTCCATTACTGCCTCTCTCCGATTCGATGGGTGCTTAAATGTTGATTTGTCCGAATTTCAAACCAACTTGGTGCCCTATCCACGTATCCACTTTCCTCTCACCACTTATGCTCCAATCATTTCAGCCGAAAAGGCTTTTCATGAATCGCTTACTGTTTCGGAAATCACTAACGCTTGTTTTGAGCCAAACAATCAAATGGTGAAATGTGATCCTCGTCACGGAAAGTACATGGCCTGCTGTATGCTGTACCGAGGAGATGTTGTTCCCAACGATACAAATAAAGCTATTGCTGTGATTAAAACAAAGAGAACCATCCAGTTTGTTGATTGGTCACCCAACGGTTTTAAACTTGGAATCAACTATCAACCACCAACTGTTGTACCAGGGGGTGATTTAGCCAAAGTACAGAGGGCTGTTTGCATGTTGAGTAATACGACTGCTATTGCCGAGGCCTGGGCTCGTCTGGATCATAAATTTGATCTTATGTATGCCAAGAGAGCTTTCGTGCATTGGTATGTTGGTGAAGGTATGGAAGAGGGTGAATTCTCTGAGGCTAGAGAAGACTTGGCTGCTCTGGAGAAGGATTATGAAGAGGTCGGCGCGGACTCAATAGAAGACGAGGACGGAGAAGATGAATACTGAATGTGACTTAAATGGGTAAAATGACATGCCAACAGCACCAAACACCACAAATGATTTTGAAATGAATAACCTAGAATTACATAAATTTTTCTTATTGAAAACGCTGAATATTGGTTTTATAAATTAAAGTGAATTAAAAGAAACAATTAAATAATATTCTATTTTTTTTTAATAAAATACATTTATGCAACTGTGGATATGTTCGTTTTTTTAGATGAGAAATGGCAATACATCTCCGTTAAATGTTATGAAAACCCCGTGGGTAAGGTTGACTCTCAAACTCATATTACGCTTCCACTTTGATAACGGATAAAATTGCTTTTAACGGTTAGTTTAACATCAGCTATGAGTGTGGGGGTGGGGTGGGGGTGGTGGTATCAGTTAGTGATTATATTCATTACTTGCGGATTCGGGGGAACATATAACGGTCTCGTAAATACAGGAAACCTCGCAAGTCCCGTCTTCGATCGTGGCGTTTAACAGGGAATTGTATTATATATGACATTTTCTGAAAAAAATCTAATTGTATGAATACAATCTATCAATAACATGACAAGCGCTAATCCCACCAGACTATCTGAAGTGTTTTCAACTGGATCTCCGTTATCATTCTACCTCAAACAAAAAGCAATCCGAAATAGCAGCTTATATTATATTCTACGCGACAAACGTAGGTTTGGTTCGGTGTCTGAATTGTAAATAACGTTGAGGGGGTGAAATGATTTTTTCTTAGATCCAATGGACAATCTTTGGACATTAGACAGACAGCGGACATGGGTGAAGACAAGAAAATCCATTATAAATGTAAGGAAATGGAAAAAATCAGCACCAAGTAGCGTAGGGTGGGGTGGGGACTTTTAGTCTGCCATTTGCGTTATCGGGACATTAGACCCCTCCCCCGATCTGTGAATTTATGAGGCCAAACTTTGCTACACCAGTTTATGAATAGGTTCCGAATCTGGGTGGTGATCAGGCGTTTGAGGGGGTGTTTTCGAGATATGGGCGGGGCGGGGGGGGGGGGGTCCAATGTCTACAATTGGGATACAATGTGACTATATTGACATAAATGATGATCATGTTATATATTAATAAAACATAAATTATGATGCTCCTGGACAATTGTTTTGATTTGTGGCTTGGTGGGGCGGTTGGTTACAGATGTGCCTGTGTGGAAGTGCTGGTAAAATTGACAGGAAATCAGTTCATGTTGATTTAAATGATGATTGTCTTTAAGTCTGATGGAACATCTCTAAATAGGTTTTTAAGATTCCCGTTGTGTGGGGCTGGGCGCTGGAGTGGGGGGAAAGGGGGGGGGGCAACATGTATTTTTGTGGACAGAAATCATTTGGTTCAAAGTTGACCTTAAAGGGGCCAAATCACCAACGTTACGTTACACAAATGGGTCGCAACGTATACAATAATGTAAATTGTGTTTGTATAAACTGCTTACATTCAATCGTTTCCATGTTTACTTTAATTTCAAATCAGTTATACTCAGCAAAATATGCCAGCAGTCTCAATCGTTTGGCAATCTGGTTATTCCAGTCTACATATTATTTATTGCTCATGCTCTCCAGATAAGAATATGGGTCACCGTTTGGCATGACTTGTGGAATATGTCTAGCCGCGTTCTTCGTGTCCCTTTTTAAAAAAGAGACTTTAATATTGGATATCAGAAGCCCATCTATTCCCGGTAGGATCACAACATCAATGTTGATTTATATTGACAAATAACTCCTCTTTTCAATGTCATAGATTTAGGATGATATTGATTTAGAGATTTGGCTACTTTAAAAGAGGTTTCTCGTTAGCTTTATTTCGTCATCCAAAAAATTATAATGGTACTTTTCAAGAGATCTGGAATGGGTATCTGAAGCAAATCCAAAGGATATATGTGAGCTGTTGACCAGCCATAAAGAAAATATCTATCCCGCTCATTATGAACTTTGATTTTGAATCTTCTGATGAAGACTAAGAAAAAACTAATATAAAAACATGTCTCTGATTTACTGTGCTTTTATGTACAATTACAGATGTCTTGAACAGTACCACTATAATTTAATATTTTGAATGGCGAAAAAGGCACTGAACGAATAAGCTGACGAGGAATCACTTTTAAGGTAAATTTTGAATCAAATGACTTATGTCCACAAAACTACATGTTGCCCCCCCCCCTCGCGGCACCAAACCCGGTGCCCATCCCCAGAGATCTTTCATCAAAGCTCTAAGATAATCATCATTTAAGTCAACGTGAACTCATTCCCCGCCAATTTACCCACCCACTCACCCCTCTTCCACACAAGCGCATTTGCAACCATCCACCCTATGCCTCGCCACAATTCAAAACAGTTGTCTTGTAGGGTGCTCTTATTGGTATATTAGAAAACGGTACCCGAAACTATACACGACTCGTGTACCGATTTAAAAAAAAAATTATGATGTCTTAAATATTGGATATTAGAATGACGATCGAGGCTAGGTCGAAAATTCAATCGCTAAAATCTCGGATCAGAATAGATCATTTTGACTGAATTTTCAACAAATTCCCTTTACATTATCTAGTTTTAACCATTATAGTGACAACTGCTACCTCTTCATCTAATCTCCCATACGTCTCTTTAAACTTTGAACTGTAAATTTGCACACCTCACTATCAATGTTATTATTCGCGCGCTTTGCCTTGCACGTTACTTCACCGCCTGTCTGCATATCTCACCACAACGCTTTTTCAATTCCTACCCTCCTTCCCGTAGCATTTCTGGGGTAGGATGTTGTGTTCATATCTGTTTTTTGTGATACTTGCTAACTTGTTGATTTGTTATTATCACTTTGTCCATATAATAGAACATTTAGTTTATAAAATGTCCAATGTCCTTATCACATGGACATTTTGCATTATTTATAGGGAAAGGGGGATAATTAAGAATTAAATACAATAAGGCCTACTAAACAGCAAAAAAATTAAAAAAACGTCAGTACGATTTCAAAATCAGAGAGGCACTTTAATCCAATCATTCTAGAAAACAACTCACCAAATAGATCTAAGCAATTTTTTGGGGAACAGTATGTTGACAAATTAGTGATTAATTCATCACAATTCCAAGACATTTCAAGAATGTTTACAGTCTATACATCAGTATACATCATAGCAGCAGTACAGCGTCTGTACATGAAGTGGACCAGACGAATGATGAACACCATTGGCACCCGGAACCACACTCCCAGAAAGCCTGCATACTGCACGGTGCGATCCATCTACGTCATTCTTCGAAAATACAGACGCTGTAGGCCCACTGCTGTTCTCGGGTGGAGCTAGCTGTAGACAGGCAGTATAAGTTTGGAATGAAAAGCCTGGAGCAATCCATCGGCTGTGTTTGGTCTCGGTACAACGTTATCAAGTCTCCTCTGAATTTCATCCCAAAGATGTTCCATCGGGTTAAGTCCGGACCAAAGGCCAGTGCATAACGTAGAAAGTCTCGATTAGCTCTGTCGGTGTGGGCACGGGCGTTGTTAGTCATTAAAGCTTCTTGGTTGTTATGCTTGTTATGCTGGAAAACGTTGTTTCGGAATATGGTATGACGTGGGGTCTGAGAGCTTAATCGATGAAGCGCACTGCTGTGATGCCGCCTCCTCCCCTGGACCAAGATTTTGGTACACCGCTCTTTGGTTCAGGCCGATTCCACCCCAAACCATTAGGCCTATGCTTGAACCTCCCCATGAGTCTCGTTCCATGACACATTGGTCAGAATAACGCTGTACAAGTCGACGCCATATCCAGGTCCTGCCATCTGCAGCTGATAGCCTACACAATACCGACTCTCATCTGTGTACAGAACAGTTCTCCATTGCCCTTGTCGCCAGTTCTGGCGTTGTTGGGCAAACGGTAAACCTTCACGTCGATGACGAGGGGCTAGGATCGCTCCACGGTAAGGTTTAATTTCTACCGCAATGGATGTTTTCTCTGGTGAGACGTCGGCGCACTGTATCGGTACTAATGGGTTTTCCGTGTGTTCCCACTGCCTGACGTGCTGTCTCAGATGCCTGTGTGAAGGGATACTGCGTGTACTGTTGCACAACATGGCGGTCTTGTCGCCTTGTGGTAACCCTTGGCAGTTTGGGGTGGTATCTGTGGTTTTGGTGGCCCGAAAGCGTTGCTGAAGCCTGTAGATGGTTCGATCATTGATTGGCAACGGCTTTGGTAGTGTGACTAGCGTCGAGTCTTCCATGCACCTGTTTCCCCTGAGCTGTCGTTGCTGACGTTGTAGTTGTAGGGTGAATGATTCAACCAGGTATGATGGTGCATTTTATAGGGTTGGTGCCGGTGAACAACACGTGTAGCATGAGTAACATGAAAACGTGGAGAACACATTACCATCTCAGAAGTCAGATTGCGTTTTTGAGAACATTTCCTGGGTTCAGTTAACTGTGTTTTGCAAGGGGCTTTATTGCTCAAGTAAAGTCAGGGGCGTTAGGTTTATCATGGCGGAGGCTATGCTATTTTGAGGGCCCTCTTTCGCGGGGGGGGGGGGTCTTGATGATTTTTAGTTACGGATTCGACAGTGTATAGAAAACGATTAACTCGGACTCGGGGGCCCTTTCCCTTGGCCAGAGGATCTCTTGTTTTGTCAGACGTGGGGCCCTTTGTCTGCCTTTAGGGCCCTATCTTACTTGGGTACATTTTCATTTTACTCATCGGTTTTAGCATTTTTCTCCTTGTTTATTTTTTTCGGCGTCTCAGCTATAAAACGCCTTTGGGTAAAGTAGGGCATGTGATCACAAATATAGGCTACAATAAAAACATTTGGCAAGTTTTATGCAATGTGTCTATTCAGAGTAACATACCAATCTGACGTTTCTTTTGCTGCTTTGTATATATTACAATATAATTTATGTATTTATGGTTTAATGACTTTGTTAAAGTGGATTGCTAAATTTTTGCGGGTAGGGGTCTTTAGCAGTGGGAGGAAACCGGAACTTTAAACAAAACCTTTCATTTGTTTGACAGTTTGATTCTGCTTTGTGTGGGCCTAATGTGTTGTGTTTATCGTGGTAGAAGAGCGGGGGTCTAATTTTACGCAAACTCGAGGACTATGTCTATAAGAACTCGAGCGGCACAACCCGTCGTAGGTCTACCCTTTAGCCTTTTGCCGGTGACCAACATATTGTCTTTATCCCTATAGTTCTGAATTTTTAGTTTAGATTATGTTTTCGTCACTATTCATTTATCAATATGCCATACATAATCTCGCTTATAATTACATAACATGGGTTTTTTTCGGCGTCTATTACGCTTGGTAGCCTATGTCCTTTTACAGCCTTGTACAAAGTACAAATTTACACCTCAATAGTCAATAGCCCCTGCGGAAACAATTTAATCATTAAAACAATCTTACACTTCGACTGTTTTATCATTTTCGGTACATTTGACTATCGATACAGTGAATTTACCCAAAGGCGGTGTTATGTTCCGACGTGTTCACTTGGCCTCACGGGCAAAACTGTCGTCTGCTAGCCGTTTTCTTGTCACACCTTTTTTTTTTACACCTGTACGTCTAAAATTCGGATTTCCAGAATTTTTAAATCAAACGAAATAAACCTTCAACATAAATAGTATAATAAAAATTGTTCATAAAGTACAATATTCAAATGTATATGTTATAATCTTAATTACAGCGACACAAAATAAATATTATGAGAACATCAATACATCATTGAAACACAATCCATAAAATTTATTAGTTCGTTTCGGGATAAATTGCCACGTTAGTTTTAGGTTACCCAAGATATACGTCACCAAGCATGGCGATAAGTTAGCAGTCGGCATAATATCTTGAGAAGTTCACCATCTCTATCCGTCCTTTCAGATAGGTGCCTTGCTCTATGTTGTCAAAATGAGAATTTTTATGAGGAGACGAAGCAAACTCTGGACTTATTTGTCTGTGACAGCTTTTTTCTTAGGTTGCTACTTTTTGTACAGAAATTGGTATGACTTCACAAACTGGAAAACTGAGGATGACATTCTATCCATCCGGAAAAGACGATATTTAGATTATCAACGTGGCGAAAGTTCACGATCGGGACCTGGGGAATACGGTGTGCCCGTTATATTAGAAGGAGAAGAGAAGAAACGAGCAGATGGGTTGATGGCAAAAGAGGCCTTTAATATAGTAGCAAGTGACAAAATTGCCTTGGACAGAGCTGTCAGGGATGTCAGAGATCCAAAGTAAGTTTTAATTCTTTCAATAACAATAGCCGTGAGAATGGCTGTGAAGAATGGCTTGTAATTTCTTCCGAATATATTGTGAAAGGTATGAGAATATGCTCCGATGTTGATGTTCCTAATTATTTGCAATACCCCAATCTCATGAACGGTACCATGAATGCTCATGACAGTCATGATTGTTGGGTTACAACGTCACGACTGTGTGATCATTATGAAATGGTGGCAAATTACATGCACAAGCACATTCACAACTGTGGGAGAGCATAAGTGGAAAGCCAGATGTGATGGGCAAGGAGTTAACATGCAATTAGTCACCATCCTTTGTTTCATTTGTAAACCGTTTGTAATTGTAAGCATTCACAAAGTTTGCATGCATTGACTTGTTAAAGTATAAAGGACATTCAAAACATGAATTATTTGTCAATTTGAATCAACATAGATGTTGTCATCTTACCGGGAAAAGATTGACTTCTGATATCCAATATTTAAAACAAAATAAACTTTTTACCATTGGTACACAAATCTTGTACCATCATAATGTGTTTTGGGCCCATTTTAACAGGATAAGGGACTCGAAGAACGAGGCTATACACATTCCACAAGTCATTTCAAATGGTGACACATATTCTTGTCAGGAGAGCATAAATGGGCAATAAATACTATGTAGACTGGAATAACCAGACGCTATAGATTGCCAATCGATTGAGACTTCTGGCATATTTTGCTGAATATAACTGATTTGAGTAAAAACAGAAACGATTGAATGTAAATTATTTTATATACATTCATATTACATTATTGTATGCATTGCTGCTTATTTGTGTCAATTTTTATGTCTGAAAATTAGCGATTTAGCTGCTTTAAACATTTGCAAGGCCTCACTTTTTTCAGTTTTCTGCAGGTCAATCTTATCATTTTAGACAAATTTACTGTGAAGTTCAATTTTGATATTAATATTAAGAAGGATACCAGTATTCTTGGCATTAAGGAAATCAGTACAAAATTCTTAAGCTGTGGCTGTCAATAGAGATCTTTGGCATCAGAACGAAAACAAACATGTCAGTGTTTCATGTGTGTTACTAATTGAGAGTCAACCCACTGTTCCAAACCCTAATACGTCAAACCTTATTATAAATCAAAAACTCCAGATGACAAATACAAACTCTCTCAGGTTATTAGTAACAATTTAGAGATCAATAATAAATCTGTAAGAAGGAATATAAAAAAGGCCAGATTCAAATACCCCCTGATATATATTGTACCGGTATTTGTTGTTGTATTGACTTTACAAACCACTGAACAACACAAATGGGAAAAAAGTGAATATTTCTCACAGATTATTTCAAACATTGGTGATTTTTCTTTCTATTGCTCAGTAAGAAGTCTATACATACACATACTTTCCCTTTGAATAAACTATTAACTTTATGACAATTTATTATTTTTGTTTATTTCAGATGTAAAGATATAAAATATCCGAAAGTGTTGCCCAAAGCTAGTGTAATTATCATATTCCATAATGAAGCCTGGTCGCCATTATTACGTACGGTTCATAGTGTTGTCAACCGATCACCACCAGAATATTTACACGAAGTTATTTTATTGGATGATTTTAGTGACAGACGTAAGTAGTATATTAAGAGAAGTTTTTTTCAGTTTTAAGTTTAACAATCCAATCAAGTTTATCAAATAATTCAAAAGCATGGCCTTTATATTAGACTAATTAGAGAGTACATAAAGTGTTAAAAATAGCTTATTACAAATATAGATACTGTTGAAATTCACTTACCGTATTATAATATGTCAAACCTAAAGGCCATGTTGCCTTAAGACTCTGGCTTACTAACTAGGTCAAGAAAATTCCTCGTGTTAATTTTACTTTTACTTTAGCATGGTTGAAACTACATGTATTTCAATAAACAATCTACAGTTACTGGTCTTCTTTAAGTTATAAATTCTTCATAATATTATAAACTAGCTATTATTTACTATTAATTATCTTACAGCTGAATTGGGTAGCAAGTTAAATGCATATGTTGCCGAAACTTGGCCTGAAGGTATTGTTAAAATAGTTCGAACAGATAAACGGTGTGGTTTGATACGGGCGCGGATAGAAGGAGCAAAACCAGCAACAGGAGATGTGTTGATATTTTTAGATTCTCATTGTGAAGCTGGACCTGGATGGTAAGTAATCGGGGCTTAAAATCAATAACAATTTTTGTGTTGGCAATTAAAATTTTATTCTCAATAATGAATACTATAGATATGTAAGTAAAGAATTGACATCTTTATGTTTCAACAAGTTTACTGAGCTTCCCAGAAATGTTGATTTCAAGACGATTAATGAATACTCAAAAGCAATAAAGTTTATGTACGGTACTATGTCGGATTAATAATCTTGGTACATGTACTATATCAATAAACACTTTGGTCTTCACTGTCACATGTTTACTTTAAATATTCTGTCTTTTGAAACTGTAGTTGACAAAATTGGGTTAAGAATACACCATTTATAAAAAGCTTTTTTACATGAGGCCACACTTTTTTTTTTACTTGGTTTACGGATCCGCCGACCGTAATTTTTGTTAATTGGAAAAAAAAATAAAATTCGAATTTGCCCTTTTTTAAAATACCGCCAACGAAATAAATTGACAATCATTGGGAAGAATATTGGGATGTTACAACAAAATAAATCGTTCAACTGACCGTACATAATTCGTTTTTCAAACTATAAATCTGCCTCAAAGATACCATATCGCGAAGCACAGATGTTCAAAAACCGGTGAATGCTGACTTTAGATACCAGGATATTTTTGAGTCTGTCAGACATAGATCTACATCGGTGAATGGCTATGTAAAAGTTAATCAATGTCATCATAGATAATACCGTATGATTGTCGACTCATGAATTCTCGACGTTACGTTGCGAAAAGCGTGAAACGGCGAGAAAGGTGATTGACCACTTCCGGTTATCTGTTCACGCTGTTTGTTTACTATAGACCCTGTAGCGATATTTTCATTTAGCGAGAAACCCAATTCTCAGTGCGTACGTGACATATTCGGCAGTTGACTATTTTCTCCATACACGGGGAAAAAGTAGTTCCGAATGATTAGCACACGTAAATAATTCAAAGTCATATATACACATGTACAATAATTAACATAATTCTTAAACTTATCAATTTATTAACTAGTATTGATATTTTGAGAGCTCAAATAATATCGTGCTAGTATTTTAACTCTATAACATGTAAAGATATTTGCACATATTTCAAAATGGCGGCGATCGTAAAAGCTCATTGTTTTAACCAAATGACGTCTATCAATTGTGATATAAAAGGATTAAATGGATTAAAAACACACCTGGGAACACATCGTTTTGTGTGGGAATATCATATCTTAACCACGGGAATATTTGTGAGAATTTATGGTTGACTTTGTTTTTCGGGGCGGAACCGTCATCCTCGTGGTTGGATGTTGAAGAGGGGGGATCGGATTCATTGACAGCAATATCATCATCTCGCTTTCTTTTGTTATTCTGGGAGGTGAGGAATTTCAATATTTTGAAATGATATATAACATTCTTGTATATATATATATCATTTGTAAGATTGACATGATTAACTCTTGTGATCAAGTGAAGACATCAAAGAAAAGTTTTTAATTTGTTTGATGTTCAAACAGTGAATTGCCGCACGAATGATGAAAGTCGGCAAATATGCTGTAACAACAAATCAACTTAAAGAATGATCACAGTATTACTAATTATAAAACAAAACACAACTAAGTGAATTGATTAAATGTTGAGCTTTTAGTCTGTTTGATGTAGCCCCTTTGTTAATTGTGATTAGAGCAATATACAAAAGGATAATTGATTGGCAGTGGTTTCCATTCGTGGGCTACTGAACACTGTTAATTTTATTATACCCGATAGTTTACATCACGCCACGCACGGAGTTTCGTCGTCTCCCGGATTTTATGATTTAGCACAAAATATGCTATTTTTCCGGCGTGCAAAATGACCTACGGGTCTGATCCAGATTCGGTCATTTTCCAAAGCCGTAGGTCCCGACCGGCATATACGGCCGAAATGGAACCCATGCTTCATTCACTGGCAAAATATCACTCAAACGTTCAATTTCACTGACTTGGTTTGTCCAGTATTTTTTTTTTCTGCAGCCTACTTTGCTAGAAGCTAATTTGGAAAAACAAAAATCTGAAGAGGCTTTTTTTTTTTTTTTTTTTACCACCTACCGACTACAAAATTCCTCTTGAAAATCCGTAAACCAAGTAAAAAAAAAAGTGTGGCCTGACTATAGATTTATTACAATTGCTCTTTTTTCAAAAGTAAATATTTATTATAACAAAATATGTCCTACAATACTCTTAACCCAATTTTAACCATTTAATGTGAATTCATTTGGTTTTGTAAGTATCAGTTTGAAATCAGCTTTTCAGGTCTACACGACCTAAATTCTCATCTATTTTTTTTTTAATTGATTTTGTATACTAGAAGGTTTGTCAACTCTTTCAATTGTTGTGCTTCTTATGTAGATTTATTGATCTTACAGATAAACTACCAAATTAATAGCGCTGAAAATGTGTACCTTTATTAAATGATGTAGAAATGAAATTTATTTGTAAATTGTTCAGTAAACTTACTCACTGACAGGTGTGTGAAAAAGTCAATAATTCAAATACCCATCAAATTTGAACACTTTCTTTACTCCTTGACTTACATGGTAAGCTTATAATTGCTACTATGTGCTTATCATTCTGGCTAGAATTATGATACTGGTACATTGACAAATTGAAAGGGTTGACATGTTGTTTCTTGTTATTTAATTGTAAGTATTTGGCAGGCTTGAACCATTATTAGCTCGTATTAAAGAGGACAGAAAAAATGTTCTTTGTCCTGAGATCGATCTAATTGACAAAGAAAGTCTTCAGTATGGAGGGACGGGGAGCTTCTCAGTTGGGGGATTCTGGTGGAGCCTACACTTTTCATGGCGTCCCATTCCACAACATGAAAAAGATCGTAGAAAATCGTCTACTGATCCGATTAGGTAAAATTATATAAAGCGACCGTGTGAAGCGCATAGCATGTCTTCATCTGCTGCTGAAAGTGTAAAATTGTGTGATTTTCTATATACATATAAGTTTAAAGTCCCAAAACTGCCAGAATAAATGTTAAATACAATCAAAAGTACTTTTATTAATAAACATTATTTAAATCGATCAATTTTAACTCGAGTTATAGCCAATAAAGCATACACTGGTTTCCATTGTGTGTCTAAAATGATTAAAGTACTTATTATGATTCTTCTATATATTTTGTACAACTAAGCGAACCCATTCTTTATGAATGATTTTAATTATACTGGTATACAGTAATAACGGCCATTATATTTACATTAAAATGGTACAGATTTTCTACTTCTGAGATATCTGAACGGTTTCAGTGAATGCACTTTTAAGAACAACAGCAAATATTAAGGATCTTGAAAGTAAAGTTCTCACAATTTCACATGTATTACCAAATAACTTTAAGCTTACAATGTAAACAGAATATCACAATTGCTTACTGCTTTTATCTGCTAGCAAAATCTGCTTCATTGATTTCACTTCACTGCATTCAACAATATATTCACTAATTACTAATATTGGTACTTTGACTTATCTCTAGCTGACTTCTTTTCAAGTAGACCTACATGATCTCTATCTCATTATTTTCTTTTAGAAATAGTATAAAAAAACAACAGATTTATATTGATTTGATGTATATGTTACATCTTAGAGAAGTAATCGTACATGTACGTGTAACTCAATATGTGCTGAGAATCTGACAATATCCATGATGTAACTGGTTATTGGCATCAATGAAATATTGTAGTTTATAATCTAGATCAGTTTATCAGCATGCATGTGTTTGATAAAAAGTCAGCTAGAGGTTGCATGTATATGGCATTTAGACAAAAGATTCTATATCAATATTGGGGGTGCTGGATAGCCGAATAGTTAGCGTGTGCGCGTTGTATCAGCAGGTCTGTTATTGAGTCAACCAGCATAGTTTTGATTACCAGGTTATACAGGACAGGGAGTAGGATCGCCTCCCACTGCTAAAAACCCCCGTGCGCAAGCGAATTACTGAATAGAATTGAACCATATGTTAGTCCCGAAATGACCTAGTGTCAAACTGGCGTTAAACCCCATTTCTCTCTCTCTCTCTCTCCTGTATCAATCAATATATTGTGGCCTACCTGTGTAGCTTATTAATAATTTGTTAAATGTATTGGTCTCAGCTCATGGAAAAATCTTTTATTACAATTACATCATAATTATATAATTTTTAAAATGATCAAGAAATAGTCTAATTAATTCAGTTACATCATGTTACATGTAATTTCAAAATTTGATGATATTAAATATTGACAAAATTGTTATCCACATTTTTTACTGCCTTTTGATTTAGAATTATATTAAGATTTTTCTGAGAAAACCATGGCTTTTGATATAATAACCTTTGGCTGATGTAGCACTATAATCTATAATCTCAGTAATTATGTACCGGTAGTCAATACTGAAGAAACTGAAACTATTACTGGCTGACTTGTCTAGGGCATTGCAAGGTCTTTTATTAAGCATGATTTCACAATTTAAAGGTGCTGGTATCTGACAGAATTTCTGGCCTAACCTCATGAATGTTTTCTGCATTATCTTGTTCCGTTTGAAGGCATATATATTTTCACGCTTTTAAAACCTTTGGATAAAAAATTTCACATGAGGATAACAGCTTTTAAAGGTTGTTGAGGGTGTATTGTTATGCTATCAGGTGATTTAATTGGCATTCATTAAACATTTAATAAAAAGGAGAAAGTTACAATGTAAGCAGATAATACCCATGTCTCATTTCGGCTAGTAAATTGATACAGATGAAAATCAATAAATACTTAAATAGCGAAAAAATAATATAACAGGTGTCAACAGACTAACAATATAATATTACTGAAATCAATATATTGATATGAATATAAGTACAGAAGAGACAATTTTTTGGTCTATTAGCAAACTTAAACTGACAATTGATACAGTGAGACAAAATTGAAAATAGTTATATAGTAATAGACTAAACCTGCAGTACAGATATGCAGGGTTTCACTGGTTCCTTTTTATGTTTGGATAGCCATTCATATTTGTTTATAGACACTCCATACACGTCACAATTTTTATCCGATTTTGTTATCCCAAGGATTTCGGTTCCTTTTGATATTGGCATTTATCTGACCATAACTTCATGTATTATGGCACCTGATTGTACAAAAATCAGGTTTCTAGCCTATGGATCCTCTAGAGGTCACAATTTTTATCCAATTTTGATGAAACTTACAATGTATGTTTATAACTCAAAGTCAAGTTTTTGTTGTACTTGGTAGCAAAACTTTACAATAAGTTTCATCACTCTCCATTTGAATCAAAGTTATCTTGTCCCAGTTGCTTAGCTCTGCTTTAACAGGAAATGTTAAACTTAGTCAATACATGTACTGTCATGTACCTAATGAACAATTTCATCAAGTTTAAACATTTTACTGCTACCTCAATTAAAAGCAGAGTTGTTATGTTCCAAAATCTTGACCACTCAAATTTCTTATCGCTATTTAGCTTAAACAGACAATTCTCATTATCGAACTTAGTCAAGGTATTCATCGCTCTTACCCAGTTAGAGTTAGCATGTTCCAAAGTCTCAACCAATTAAATATCTTCACTCTGCTTATCCTTAGTGGAAAATCCACATGATCTAACTCTGTCAAGGCATTACCCGATAGATGTATACCCCTACACCAATTTTGAACATTCTACCCCAATTAGAAGGAAAGTTATTGTGTTCCAAAGTCACGACCAATAAGATTTTAAGTCCCTACAATGCCTAAGCAGAAAATGCTCAGCATAAAACTTTGTTAAGGTATTGATGTAATGAAACTATACACACAGTTTCTCACCATTATCGAACTTAGTCAAGGTATTGATGTAATGAAACTAAACACCAAGTATCATCACTCACTCTAAATTCAAACCAAAGTTATGTCCCAAATTGTTTCTAGGATGAGAGGTTAAAGTAGCTAAGTCTCTAACTCTAACTCAATATCATCCAATATCTTCAACGTTGAAAACACAAATTATTTGTCAATTTAAATCAACATTGATGCTATGATCTTACCGGAAAAAGATGGGCTTCTGATATCCAAGATTTAAGAAAAAAAATATATTTTACCATTGGTACACGAATCGTGTACCATAATGCGTTTCAGCCCCAGTTCTAGCAAGAAACTTGAGGCTAGAAACATTGCACCAAATCAAACGGTGTATGTAGACTGGAAAAACCAGACGCTAGAAATTTGCATTCGATTGAGACGGATTGCTTATTTCGCTGAACATAACTGATTTGAAATTAGAGTAAAAACGGAAACCGTTGAATGTGAATCAGTTTATTATATATACATTCATATTACAGTATTATATGCGTTGCGACCCATTTGTGTCAATTTCTACTCCCAAATGTTAACGATTTAGCTCCTTTAACTTTTACTTCTGATTATTATAGAGGTTTACTTTCCAATTTATTGTATTCCAGTGTAATCATTTTTATACCAACTAATTTTCTAACAAACCGGTCTTTGGTTCTTGTAAAGTTTCTTGTGAATTGTGTTTTTTATTGTCAATATGTTGTTACAAAATGTATGTGGGATCTATTTGGGATTTCTTAGTTCTAATGGTTGAATTATGTGTCAGATTTGGAATGATCAGAGGAAAAAATGAGATTTCGGGTTGTTCATAATTTTTAATACATGTAATGTAATTGTTAGTAATTCCTTGTAAAAAAGATGAAAAAAATTATACCTGTAATAGGCAATGTATGTTTTATCTAAACTAGAATAGAATTAAACACAATAAATAACAAGTGAAAAATCGAAAATTATTAAAATGTTTTGTTAATTAAATGGTATATTTCCTAACATAAATAAATTATCTCGTGTCATAGTTACAAGGAATGAACACGTTAAAGGTTATGAACACCCCTGGGTCATTAAAACAAGTACCATGGTTGTTATAATTATTGGGAAACCTAACAAATTCACGGAAGCAGTAGAGAGAAATCAAAAGAAAAAATATCAACTTTGGGATTTTAAAAACAAGGAACTCTCATGATGATGTGCTATTCAACTCTCAGGTACAGCGGTACAGGTATAAATGTGATGTCAAATGGTTAACAACAGCTTCAAGCCTGCTAAACTACGAAGACAGTGATTTCGATTTTTTATGTGTGTATGAATATGATTAGATTGTTAATGACCCTTTGATGGTGTACCACCAGGTTAGAACCAATGTTATACAGAATTAAACAGGACAGAAGAAATGTCTTGTGTCCAATAATAACTAACATCATGGACACAACATTAGAATATTCCCCTTACCAGGCTTATCATGTTGGGGGTTTTACATGGAGCCTCCATTTTACGTGGCGATCAATTCCGGATGAAGATAAAGTTGGACGAACTATAACAGACCCTGTAAAGTAAGTCAGTAGAGTTATATTGGAATATTGGCCAACATGGTATTGTTTGGAACATTGATATTGCACATTAAGCATTTTAAAATCTTGATTGGTTGTCATAAGCAGTATAGGTTAAATCATCTTGTAGCAGATTCTCATGGCCAAAATTTAGAATCTGTCCAAGTCTCAGATGCTTTTGCATTTAATAAGGGTTAGAGTTAAGGCAAGTTTATTGTGTTATGATGGACAGTTTCTTTTCTTATAATGATAATAGTGAAGCTAAGGGATGATGGTATGGGCTAATATTGGGGAATCAGGCATATTATTGTGAAAACAGATGAATCGTCGTATAACTTGCAGATTATATTAGAGATGGGTCATGGTAGATCATAGTGATACCAATCAGTGACGTTGTTACAAACTAGGTAGATCATAGAAATACCAATTCAGCCAGGTTACAAGCTGAGAGATCACAGCGAATCCATGTCAATCCTCTTTCAAGTTGACAAATCATGGTTGAAACCAAATCATGTTACAGTTTTGTAGATCATACTGAAGTTCCATTACAAACATGTATACGGTAATAAAGTCATGTTACAAACTGGCAGATCATAGTGAAGTCATGTTTACAACTAGTAGATCATAGTGAAGTCATGTTTACAAACTGGCAGATCAGTGAAGTCATGTTACCGTGATGTCCTGTTACAAACTGATAGGTCATATTGAAGTCATGTTACCGTGATGTCCTGTTACAAACTGACAGATCATATTGAAGTCCTGTTATAAGATCAGTGTAGTTGGAAGTTGGTACCCCTGTGTGGATTGAGACAGAACAAAAATGTGTTACGTATGTTTTATTTGCTATTATATATAACTGGAAAGAAAAGTTTTGAAGGACAAAAGAGATTTTTAATGGACAATTTGAGCTTCTCCTGGATCCCTTGTTTTGTTGAATGCTATTTGCTTTTGTATGTTGTTGTAGCTCTTTGCATTTGCAGGTACATGCAGTTTTGAAATTTTTGATTTTTAATGGATTTGATATTATTATAAGATTAATATCTCTAAAAACTTCTTTGTATTGGGGTAGTGAATGAATGTTAACCATTACTTAAATATGCCATAACTTTGTTTGCTTTGCCTTTTACCACTGCGCCTGGCTCACTGTTGCATGCTGATACACGTTTTTAAATGTGCAGCTACAGCCGGTTTCTGAAATATTGAATCTCAACTTTCCACAACACCAGTGAGAAGGTCAAGAACTTATAATTATAATGCGGTAGGAATGATTTAAAAAATTGGTTCAAGCCTGTTGAGAAAATTCGTTCAGAATAATGTAGTGATCATATTTCATTAAATTGAAATGATTTCAAACAGGATTGAACCACTACTCTTTCGAATTAAGCAAGATCGCCGAAATGTGCTGTGCCCTATTGTTGATGCCATTTCGGATGAAAATTTGGAGTTCTCTAGCAATGGAGGTTACAATGTTGGAGGTTTTACTTGGAGTCTACACTTTACATGGCGAGATGTGCCTGACATAGATGTAAAAAATCGTCAGTACACAGATCCTGTACGGTAGGGTATCTCTAACATTGAAGTCAATGAGTTTTGAACACCTATAATTATTACTGTTTTCTTTTTTCCCTTAGTTTCTTAGTTTTGTAAGGATTTCACTATTTATATATTTTAGTATGATCAGTTTTATCTTAGTTTTGGTTTGATTTTTAAGATTTAGTTTAGTCAAGTCCTTAAGTTACAATTGATCTGTGACTGAAAATTATTTCATAATTACATTATTTTTTTGTATTTATTGCATACTTACCATAATTGATGACTGTTTATTTTATTATTTATTATGACACCCAAAACATGGTATATCACATTTTCTGTTTTAAAGGGCACATATTATACACATGTCACAGCATGGAAATTTATATTTTTCTAATGTTAGAGACAGTCAAAAGGGGAAAGAAATTGGTTGATTATCTGAATTAAATAAATTGTCAAATTTCTAGACTTGTGAAAATAAGCCAGATGTTTTAACTTTCTATATGACATTGTTTGAAGAACATGTAAACAGTAATGGAAAATGTTTTATAAGTACAAATAATCAAACAGTAATTAAAGTTGAAAGCAAATATAATTTTTGTATGATAATAA
Organism: Patella ulyssiponensis; assembly: GCA_963678685.1. Classification (NCBI taxonomy): domain Eukaryota; kingdom Metazoa; phylum Mollusca; class Gastropoda; family Patellidae; genus Patella; species Patella ulyssiponensis. Next base: position 83,796,937 of record OY783225.1, on the reverse strand, counting down.
AGGACCAACATTCTTACTACTAATAGTTTATTATCTGGGATATCGACACTTATTTTGTATTTGCTGAATTGTAAATATTACAAATGTTTTCTGTTTTTATAGATCACCGACGATGGCTGGTGGACTGTTTGCAGTAGATAGAGAATATTTTTGGGAGATTGGATCTTATGATCCTGGCATGGATGTCTGGGGCGGAGAAAATCTTGAAATTTCTTTCAGAGTAAGACCACATGTTTAAAATATTCATTGGTATCTTTAATGATGTGGATGGGAAAAAAATCTTTTAATTTGAGACTGAGAAACTTATCAATAAGTGGATATGAGATGAGTCAATTTTGATGATTGATCATAAATGGGTTTTTTTTTTTCAGGTGTGGATGTGTGGCGGACGCTTAGAATTTATACCCTGTTCACGAGTTGGTCATATATTCCGCTCTAGTCATCCCTATACGTTCCCTGGTAATTTTTACTTCTAACAACTTCTCATTACAAGTTTCTGCAAAGTCCCTCCTCCCATTGGGAAAGAACATTTTTGACATTTCATGCATTTATGTGTGAGCCAAACTTCAGTAAAAAAAACTTTTGTTTCCATAGATATTCTGTAAAGTCCCTCTTCTATTGAAAGTGAAAAATCTCCTGAAATTTCATACTTTCATTTGAAAGCCTACCTACAGTAAAACAATTATTTCGCACATGGCAACAAGAAAATCCAAGTCCTTCTTATAAATTGCAAAGTTTAGTATTCTCAAAAAAAAAACGAAAACTCTGGATTAGTAAACTATTATTTATTTGTATAGGTAATAAAGATACACATGGAATTAATTCTATGAGATTAGCTGAAGTATGGATGGATGAATATAAAAGACTATTTTATGTCCATCGTAAAGATTTACTGGTATGTACAGTAGTAGATATTATGTTCTAATCCTATCACATCTTTGTTCACTAATTTGTAGACAGCCTACTTTTATTTCAAATTCCAACTGTCAAGGGTTCTTTTACATGCACACCAGCATGTACACCATCGTTAAAGCTACGAGACGTTGTCCTTGCCATGACCCGTGTCTGCAACACTGACTTGAGGAATGCACAGTGACAAATCTGAAGTACTTTCTCATCCAGCACAGTGATGAAACCCTGAACTTCTGGTTAGTGTCTCATCCTGGCTACCTGGAGTTATTGTGTGGGCTAAGAGGGGCCTACATATTGTTTTTAACTATCGTCGTGTATCGTCATGTCAGAGAGTGAGAGAAATGGGGTTTAACGTCCACTTGACACAAACTAGGTCGTTTCGGGACTAACACATGGTTTAATTTTATTTCAATAATTCGCTTGCACGTAGGGGTCTTTATCAGTGGGAGGAAACCAGAATGCCCAGAGTAAACCCATGAGGTTGAGAAGGCACCCCTATCTCCATGCCACATACGCTCACACCAGGGCTCGAAACCACAACCGCAAGCCAGAGGTGACCGGCCAGCTAGAGGTCGAAGCGCGGCACTCTAGACCACTAAGCCATCCCAACCCCCCTTCATCATGTCAGATGAGACGAGAAACTGAGGATCATCTGTCTGCACATTGGTATGTTTGTAAAAAAACACCTTCAACTTTGGAATTCAAGGAATTGTAGATTGAAACGCTACCCTCCAGGTTGAATCCCCCCCTCCCCCCTGCTTGGACCTTATTAAAAAACAGAAGGCCTAACTACTAAGGATGCAAGGATATACATGTACAAAGAAAAATAACCATGATTAATCATTGTCATGGTGTTATTGATATTATATGATAAATTATATTTTAGGGAAAATTTCCTGGAGATTTAACAGAAAGAAAAGCTTTGCGTGAAAAATTACAGTGTAAAAGTTTTAAATGGTATCTTGATAATGTATATCCTGAAAAGTTTGTTCCCGACGAAAATGTTCATGCTTGGGGAATGGTAAGAAAATAATATTAAGAATTATACAGTATAACATTCTTATTTAAGATATCAACAATGTTTTTAGTTAAATGATAGTGCAATGGTAGTTAGACTGTTACAACTTACAAGGCATACTCTGACAACATTCTAAAATAATATCACTATAATTGATGTAGATGGTACATCTATCCTAGAATTAACTTGAGAGGAGTTTCTTGTCCTTTTCATACACCACACAATATTAAAGATTGGATTCATGGTGAAACGTGGATCTAAACGTTGTTATTTGGAATACAACAGTTGATATCAACAAAAACCAAATTTGATAATAAAAACTAACAAAACATGCTTGGGATTTGGGGGTGGGGGTGCTTTATTATCTTAACTGGTAATATTGGTGACACCTCTAGCACATTCCTTCATTAAACATACATTATACAAGAGCTAAATCTGCCTATTGAAGGTCTTTTTGTACGCCTGAAAGGTTATCTAAATTATTAATTAGACATTAATTAACTTATCCAGACCAAAATCAACTCTTGCTGTCAACGCCAGCCTGCGATATTTACTGGATTATTATCGGATTTGCTGCACAACTTTCATTCATAATTCATTCATGAAATCGAGACTGTTTTTTATCGTACTGATGATCTAGGCTAGGCCGGAATTTCAATCACTTAATTTTTGTTTCATAGTTGATCAATTTGACTGAAATTTTCAGCAAATTGCCTTCATATTATTCAGTTTTTAAATAATGTAGTGAGAACTGCCAGCTTTTAATCTAATCTCTCGTAATGTGTCTTTAAAAGTAGGCCACATACCATTTTTTGAAATGTCAATTTAAGTAGCTGTCATCATTATCTTCTGTTGGAATATAGAAACAGATTTATATCACATTTAAGTCTGTGGCCCAGTTTGAATATATCTATCTAGAAAATAAAATTGATCAATGTAAGTCTACCTGCAACGTAATCAATATTCTGTCTTTGTGTTATTCATGAGCCTATAGTTGAATTACCAATGAAAGGATCGATTGAAAGGTTAAAACGTTACTAGATTATCTGATAAACAAGTAAGATGATCAGTCGATAGTATGTAATGTTAATGAGATAATAATACTTTAACAATTCCCACCATGTTATGTACAATAAGAAACAAAATGTCTTTTAACAATTTGAGAGATGTAAGCAAACTTGATTATACTAGTAAATTACACTGATAAAAAATATGCACAGTGAAATGAGTATGGTTAGAAGCAGTGCTGTGGGCATAATTGTTAATGAGTAGATAACTACTGGTATCTATTGATCATGTTGGGATATAGGGGGTGCCCGATTGAACGTTCCGGAATTGAATTCTCACAATCACAAAAATAGAGACAATGGAGTGAAAGGGGTCGACTGGATAAGAAAATATCTCAACCAACCATACAGCCAAAACATATTCATTGTGTTTAATTATGTCATTATTCTACTCACATCACCTGTGGCCTGGACTGACAGAACTGCGACAAGACTGAATTCTGCGTCACTCAGTTGCAATTCTGTCAATTTGGGAAGTTCTGGACTGACAATTGAGCGTCCCTAAAATGTACTCCATGCAAGGGAGGTAACTGGTTTTCTCACAGAAACATAGTGTAATTATTCTACTTATTGTCCATTATATTTATCAGATCTGCATATTATCTCAATAACTGGTAGAGAAAGGATATGTTTATTATTTTAACCATAAAATTTATCTCTGTTTTAGGTTAGAAATCCCAGCAGTAATTTGTGTTTAGACACTTTACAAAGAGATGAGAAGATTGTATTTGAAATGGGAATTTTTTCATGTCAGAATGGTGTCAGTGCTAATCAGGTTAGTTACGTAAATCTTTGAGCATTTGTGCTCTAACATATATTATATATATTGCCTTATTACAAAGCAATTATCCTCAATAAATGATTTTAAATGACACAAATAGTCTTTATTTTTACTGATTCTACAGAGGATACCTGACAATTCAAAAAAGTTATTGATTGTCACTAGCTTATATTTGGAGCGTGTTTTACCGGTTCTATTACATATGTGATAATGACTGACACCAATATTGTCCTTTAAGTTAAGCAATCAAGGTAGATTAAGTAGTTATTCAAGGTAGGTTCAAGACGGTATAACACGATAAACCTAATGAATCCAGCCTATTATCAACTATAATCGGGTTAAGTGGTAGATGTACACTCAGAACACTATATTTATTTTAAAATTTAGAATATTATTCGCCATATCTTGATGTCAGATTGAGTATATTCCTGGTCGGATGTTGGGGAAATAGCAGAATATACAAGCGAAATCCCAACACTGGACTCATCAATATGTTATTGTCACATATAACAGACCTTTTATCCAGGACTGTAAAGAGGCGCAAATGGTTATAATTTATAGTTATGCAGTAAAGATGTACATCAAAAATTTATTCTGAAGAAGCAAAAAGTGCATTTCGTAAAATATGTCAAATAAGGTTTTGAATTCCCGATAAAATAATTGTATTTTGATGTTAGATATTCAGTATGACAAAGTATGGAGTGAGAAATTACGTTTGTCTTGGGGTTTTTTCAGGTATTTTCCTACAGTTTGGATGGTGAATTAAGACGTGAAGAAGGATGTCTTACAACACATGGTGAGGATGGCTCTGTCGTAAGATTAGAACAATGTCGAAGTAATTCATTACAAAAATGGAATCATGACAAGGTATATTATTTATTATTTAATTAGCTCTTGATGCTGGAATGTCCTGGATTTGAATGCCTTCAAGACTTTGGAAGCATGGTTCCCACTTGTCTTGAACAATGCTACATCCATATGAACGAAAGCAGAGATCCTTTTTATACGCCCACATTGAAATGTGGTCGTATATTGTCGTCGCCCCCGTCCGTCCGTCGGTCCGGCGTCCACAATTGCTTGTGGACGCTCTAGAGGCTAAAGTCAATATCCGATTGACTTTAAATTTATACACAGTGTTTAAGGTCATGAGACGAAGAAGCCTATTGTTTTTCAGCGATTTCCGATAATAACTACCAGAGTTATGGCCCTTGATTACTTCAAAAAATCTTGTGGACGCTCTAGAGGCCAAAGTTAATATCCGATTGGCTTTAAATTTATACACAGTGTTTAAGGTCATAAGACGAAGAAGCCTATTGACTTTCAGCGATTTCCGATAATTAGTGCCAGAGTTATGACCCTTGATCACTTCAAAAAATCTTGTGGATGCTCTAAAAGCCAAAGTTAATATCTGATTGACTTTAAATTTATACACAGTGTTTAAGGTCATAAGACGAATAAGCCTATTGATTATCAGCGATTTCCGATAATTAGTGCCAGAGTTATGGCCCTTGATCACTTCAAAAAATCTGGCGGACGCTCTAAAAGCCAAAGTTAATATCCGATTGACTTTAAATTTATACACAGTGTTTAAGATCATAAGATGAAGAAGCCTATTGCTTTTCATCGATTTCCGATAATTAGTGCCAGAGTTATTGCCCTTGATCACTTCCAAAAATCTTGTGGACGCTCTAAAAGCCAAAGTTAACATCTGATTGACTTTAAATTTATACAGTGTTTAAGGTCATAAGAAGAAGAAGCCTATTGATTTTCAGCAATTTCCGATAATTAGTGCCAGAGTTATGGCCCTTGATCACTTCAAAAATTCTTGTGGACGCTCTAAAAGCCAAAGTTAATATCCAATTGACTTTAAATTTATACACAGTGTTTAAGGTCATAAGACGAAGAAGCCTATTGATTGTCAGCGATTTCCGATAATTAGTGCCAGAGTTATGGCCCTTGATCACTTCAAAAAAATCTTGTGAACGCCCTAGAGGCCAAAGTTAATATCCGATTGACTCTAAATTCATACACAGTGTTTAAAGTCATAAGATGAAGAAGCCTATTGATTTTCAGCAATTTCCGATAATTAGTGCCAGAGTTATCTCCCTTGATCACTTCAAAAAATCTTGTGGACGCTATAGATGCCAAACTTATCATCCGATTGACTGCAGATTGATACACAGTATTTTGATTTTCAATGAATTTTGATAACTGAACAGCTAAATCCATGATGTTAAATATTTCCTATACTAATTGTTAACATGGGGTAAAACTTTATAAAAAGCAAACAAATTCTAATGATTTTCAGATAATTACATACTGAGTTATTACTCTTAATCAGATTTTAGTGTATTAGAAATGTTTCATTACCAAAAAAAGTAAAAATATGCGACAACCCTTGTTGACTGCCCAGACGATTTAGCTGCTGTAGGCGTATGTTTCGTTGCCTGTCAACCTATCTTTACAAATTGTCTTTTGTAAAAAATCCCTTGGTTGTTGGGTTTAGACTGCTGATATGAGATATGTCAGTGCCTGGGAAAAATTTTGATAGTGTTTGTAAACACTAGGCCTATTGATAAAATATCTTACATTCTAATGCTGTGGTAAATATTCAATTAAGTACTGTCATCCAGCTTCTAACAACTATACATTGAAATTGTGTCCTTAGTAATGGTGACAATTAGATCGTTATTCAAAATATTTTTACACACTTCGATGAGACATATTTTTACTTATTACAATTTTTAAATAAATTTCAAACAATGACACATTGTATTTAAAAATTGCCTAATGTTTTCCGCAAACAACAGTTTATTTGTCCCAATGAATGCACAAATTTTTCTTACTTTGTTATTGTCTTATTTTGTCTTTAATGGTGTGATTGGTTTTTTTTTTTATTTCAGGAAAGTGGTACTATTAAACATGTAGAATCTGGGAAATGTTTAGACAGATCAAATATACCAAGTGGTAAAAGTATTATAGTCAAAATATGTAAAGATGGAGAAGATTCGCAAAAATGGGCTTTTGAACATTATTTAGATTAAAAATTGTTTTATATTCTCTTTACCTCACAGACATAATCCTTTTTTAATTTGACAAATTGAAGAATTTTAGTATTTATTTTCTCCATGTGCTGATTCAAATGAATTGTTTCCCTAATTTATGTCATAAAGGTCAATTGGAACAAGCATCTGAAATCTAGATGTTTAAAATTTATTCATTAACGACAGATTTCACTGAGTATATTTTAATGAAGGATATGTTTTCAAATATAAAAAAACAAGAAAAAATTATGCATTTTGTTCAAATCATTTTTTTTTTTTTCCTGAACAAATATTTTACTTGGACAATAAAAGCCTTGTAGTTCTAGTCAAAACATTAATTTGCATTTAGTCAAAGTTACATGTTTGTTATTATGATATTTAAATGATGATACATTTTGAACATTTTCATCCTTCATAAGGGAAAAATTCAAACTGAATGATTATGCTAATTTTGATATTTGAAAGTTAGTATTTTGTCTTATAAGTTCCAACTGATCAATAATCCATAATTTTATTTATTTCCAATCTGTTTGAAATATTAAAATACAGATCTGTATTTCGTTCCGTTTGTTTATACTTTTGATGGCCTCTACTGCATGATGATCTAATCAGTTGTAGTGTAAGGTTGTGTCAGTGGTCATAGGATGGCATTTGTACCTATGATGTCAGACAGTGTTGATGTTTCTAGTGAATACCAACAGTTCTGTGTATAGCATACCAAAAACTCGCCATAACAGACTGTTTCTTTGGCTAATCCATCACATCAATCAGAATGTGGGTTACATAGTAAAAATAAAAACAGAAAAAGGGAAACAAAATTTTGAACTATAAGAAACAAAACGAAATAAGATCTGTGTTTTAATCAGATTAAATTATTCCTGATATATAAATATTGTTTTCATTTATTTATAAAAACATTTGTTGTACAAGATACAAAAATTCAATAATATTTACTTTTTAATTATACAGTAATTACGTACTACTTTTTAATTAATTACATGTTTGTATTGTGTTACATAGTAACATGTTTATTTATTACAAGCCATTTCAATCCTTATTCAAGAAATCCTTCAGTTTTCTGATCTTTGTATATTGGATCTTTCTTTTTTAAAAAAATCCATACTGACAAATCATTTATGGATGCAAAGTATTAAGTTTAATAGTTTAAAGTATTTTCTTTTTTTCTTTTTATATTTTTTGCACTATGATAAATCCAAGGCTTTTTCAAAGCCGGACTTAATTATTGAGTTGTCTCCCTTGACACATTATTTTCATGACATTCCATATTTGTGAGAAAGGTTTTGGTGTCTGAACTTAATGATTTTTATTCGAATTATTTGAGCATAAGTGCCTACTCTGTTATTAAAAGCTTATTTATTTCTTTTTCATAGAGCTTTGTGCATGTTATTGAATACCTTTTTTCAAATATTGTTTTTTTATTGTAAATAAAAATGAGGGAATTAAATGTTAATGTGAAATCTGTTTTATGGGAGACTTTTATTGGTGAAATATTAAATCTGAATGTTCTTTAAATGAACAGGTTGTGCCTGTGTTCTGTCTTAATTGTATTCAAATCTAAATTGTTCTATATTCTAATTTTGTAGTGAGAGACTTGGTTATAATCTTAATAAAAGTGTATTAGGTTATATTTTAACTGTTGAAGTGGAAGATACAGTATATCAATTTGGATAACCAATATTTATATGGGGCGTATACCACACTTCGATAAATTCAAATTTGGACAGACATTTCTATTGTTTTACGAAACCTAACATCAATAAGTTCTTATATTGACCTAAGATATCCCAGTTTGCAGTTATTTCATTATTGGTAGGGATGGTTTATACTGTAATTTCACTTTAAGCACTTGGATTATAGCTGTAGTATGGTAGTAATGTTCTTGTCAAAACCTTGAGTACTTTAGATGGTGTTCCACATATACTAGAATATTAATATCTGCTTAAAATATAATATACAAAATTTGATTTCTAGGACATATACATAAATATCTTTTCAAAATGCCAAATTTGAAATAAGTATATTTTATCTCGCATACATGTGTGAGAGTGTAAGTAATAAAAGAATACTTCAAATGGCATTATGGGAAAGAACTATTGATATATAGATTAGTAATTGGTAAATAATTGAAAATTTTAAGTTTTAAAGCAATATAATTGAAATACTAAATTTGAAGTGCAATATATATATTTGTAATAAAATTATGATATGAAATGTTAGATTTATAATTAAATAAATTTGCAATATTATGATATGAAATACTAAAGGTTAACAAGGAATTATAACTGAACAAAAATTAATTGAAATTATAATTTTATATGACATTATATTCAAATTAAGTGTTCGCTTACCAAAGTACTCAAAATCAACTCCAGTAGATTTCAAATCTTTGAAAATCACAATGGGCTATAATTATAATGTGTAAAACTTCTTATGAATCCAAATACCACATGTATATCTCAGCAATGGATTCTAAACTGTGTCTCAGATTTTGAATGCAATTCAAATTATAATGTAAATCTAGCGTCAAATTATGGCAAATTGAAAGTGCTAATGTCTCTTTAAGTGAAATAAGAAGAACAGAGTTAAAGTAGTATTTTTGATATGAATGTTATATCAAAGCTGTAATATATTATCATACATAATATTGTTATTATTGATGGTCAAGTACACTATAGATAGAGTCCTATTATTTGTTTTAAAGTAGGCATAGTTGCTGATAATTGTACATACTGGATTTTATTGTATATAGTTTTAAATATATGCACTTTGATTAATTTGACATAATTTATTTAACTTAGGCCTTGAAAAGATTTCGGAATAAAAGTTCATTATCTTTATAATTATAAATATAAATGATGTCATATATGCTACAATTAAGTCCAGAAGTTTATATTATTTACATTACAGTAAGGTCCAGAAATTTATATTTTTTTACAGTACATTGAGGTCCATTAAAATAAGGTTTAGAAGTTTGTTATTTAACATTTACAATCCAACATTAATTATGGTCCAGAAGTTTATTATTATGATAAGGTCTAAAGATTATTATTTACATTACAATTATATAAGGTCTAGAAGTTTGTCATTTTACATTACATTTATTTACATTACAACATTAATTATGGTCTAGAAATTTATTATTATAATAAGGTCTAAAAGTTTATATTATTTACATTACAGTAGTGTCTAGAAGTCTATATATGTTATTTACATTATATAATGATCTAGAAGTTTAGATATTACTATAATAAGGTCTAGAAAAGTTTATATTATTTACGCAACAGTAAGGTCCAGAAGTTTTATATTATTTACAATACAAAAAGAGCTAACTTGTGATATATATACCAGTAGACAGTAGTCAATAAACGGACAATTTGGCTTGGGCAATCATTCTTAATCACAGGACCTAAAATTGTCAAAGAATTAAAGGTGTGTTTGATTTTCATGTAGTTGCCTTGTAGATCAACAAGAAATTAAAACAGAAATGCAATCAATAAAGATTAAAACAAAATTGGAATAGAATCAAACGCACTGATACCTCATATAAACTTCCTTTAAAATAAAGCCAGCGATGCACAGACACTTTAAAGATGTGTCCGCAAATGTTGACAATAAAGACTAATTTGTTAGTCATGTTTGTCTATATAGTTGTTATAGAAAAGTGCCTTCTGTAATATTACCATACTGTTAGTATAAAATATGTATCATTCAAGACTGAACTGTTGATATTTAATATATTAATAATTTTACTGTAAATCCATTCATCATTAAAATATATTGAAAGTTCCCCCCTATTTAAATGCTCACTGAGGTCAACATTTTCTTCACAAACAACAATGGAAAGTTTATTTTCATTCATATTTTTTTAAGAATGGCATTGTTTATTGTTCATGTCTTCAAGTGAAATTGTAAATGATTCTAACATAAAAATGTGTAGTATTTTTAGAATTGAAGAGCTTTGAACCTTACTTAGAAATTGTTTGAGAATTCTTAAATGCAATTTTGTCTTCTTTGATATATTTAGTAAAGGAGTATTGATATTATTTTGATACATAATGCACATGTATAACAAAGATGTGAAATTAAATACTTATATGAAAGAATTTTCTCATTTGTTTAAGAGTTTTTCAGCTTTATAGATTTGATGTTACTGGGAACTGCTATGCCAAGGGGAAATAACTGCTTCTATTACAAAATGGGGAAAATTGTGTTTTTTACAGTTTGATGTTATTTAATAAACTTATTTTTATTAAAAGATTTTTTTTCTCTTTTATTTCTATTGTAGGGTTGCTATATATACAACTAGTATTAAATGAGCACAAGCTTATTATCTGTACATTAAAGGGTAATGGAATGTAATCATTACATTTTTTATACGCCCACATTAAAATATTGTCGTTGCCCCTGTCCCTACGGCTGGCATCCACAATTGCTTGTGGACGCTCTACAGGCTAAAGTTAATATCCGATTGACTTTGAATTTATACACAGTGTTTAAAGGTGATGAGACGAAGAAGCCTATTGATTTTCAGCGATTTCTGATAATTACTGCCAGAGTTATAGCCCTTGATCACTTCAAAAAATCTTGTGGACACTCTTGAGGCCAAAGTTAATATCCTATTGACCTTAAATTTATACACAGTGTTTAAGGTCACGAGATGAAGAATCCTATTGATTTTCAGCGATTTCTGATAATTACTGCCAGAGTTATAGCCCTTGATCACTTCAAAAAATCTTGTGGACATTCTTGAGGCCAAAGTTAATATCCGATTGACCTTAAACTTATACACAGTGTTTAAGGTCACAAGACGAAGAACCCTATTGATTTTCAGCGATTTCCGATAATTACTGCCAGAGTTATGGCAAATGATCACTTCAAAAAATCTTGTGGGCGCTCTAGAAATTTATACACAGTGTCTAAGGTCACGAGACGAAGAAGCCTATTGATTTTCAGTGATTTCTGATAATTACTGACAGAGTTATAGCCCTTGATCACTTCAAAAAATCTTGTGGATGCCTATTGATTTTCAGTGAATTTTGATAACTGAACAGCAAAATCCATGATTTTAAATGTTTCGTATACTGAGCGTTAGCTGCATGAGGCAGAACTTTATAAAAACCAAACAAATTCTAATGATTTTCTTATAATTACTTAATGAGTTGTTACTCTTAATCAGATTTTAGTGAAGGCTATTATAAATGTTTCATTAACGAAAAAAGTAAAAATATGCAACAACTCTTGTTGACTGACCAGACGATTTAGCTGCTGTGGGTGTATGTTTCGTTGCCTGGCAACCTATCTTTTAAGTAATAGTTATGTAATGGATAATAGAAGATTTCAAAAGTAATGGAAATGTAATTTATTACATTCCAAAAGTCATGTAATGTTCAGTTACATTTTAATTACTTTTCAATTACATTTTATGGCACATATAAATATTTTCAATATGTCAAGCTTCAAATTTTATAGCACCAAAGAAGTAAATTAAGTGTAAGTAAATTAAGTATATCTGGCACAAATCCATTTCATAGGAATTTTTAAAAAAATCAAATCGGTTTAAGAGATTATGATATGAAGGCAGTAAACATTTTATTTAGAAGTTGATTCCTGAAAAGATGTGTAATATTGTTATCAAAGATTAGTGCTACTTTGGAGCCAATCATTGATTTAAAAAGGAATGGTAATGTAATTAATTACATTGGGAATGTAATTGCCCTAGCCCTGATACAGTTGGGGGCAGCAAATGTAAGTAGGTATAACAGAACTATGTAATTTGCGACAATGTAACTGCTAATAGTTTAGACTTAGGTAGAGAGAGAGAAATGGGGTTTAACATCCAGTCTACACAAACTAGGTCATTGACGACTAATATGGTTCAAATTTATTTCAATACTTCGCTTGCGGGTAGGGGTCTTTAGCAGTGGGAGGAAAGCAGGGGACCGGGAGAAAGCTCACACCAGTTGTCTCGATGACAGATCTTATGATACAACAAACACACACGCTAAACATTCAGCCATCCAACCACCCAAACAACATAGGCCTATCGGATATTAATGCAAGTCAAATCAGCTTTACTAAAGTCTCACCCATAAGCCCGGAGGAAACCCACGAGGTTGAGAAGGCGCCCCTATCTCCATGCCACATACGCTCACACCAGGTATCGAAACCACAGCCGCAAGCCAGAGGTGACCGGAAAGCTAGAGGTCGAAGCGCAGCACTCTAGACCACTAGGCCATCCCAACCCCCCTCACCCATAAGCACAGCCAATTATGCAGTATCACCCATTTAATGAAGCATATGTAAGGGTTATCAACTGAGACAGAGGGGTTCAAGTTAGATGAACACCCGAGCTCGTGCAAAGTTGTACACTGAGAACGCGCAGCGTTCGAAGTGTTCAATGCACGGGCGCGGGTGTTTATCTAACTTGACCCCGAGGTCAAAGTTGATAACTGACTTACACAATGGATTCTTTGTGTGAGAAGTTCAACGAATACGAGAGAGACGCATTATTATCACAGACCTTTTATCACAGACAATTATTTTACCAATTCGTCTATAACAGGTACCAATATGCTTTATTTTGCACGTCATATATATTGTTGTTTACTCAGCAAATTGGGGAGTGGGTAAATAACTGAATATGAGTATACCGGTTTATTTACGATGCATATAAATCACATTATTCAAATGCCAGGTTTTTGAAAAACAATTTTAAGAAGGTTGGATTGGTATATGCATAAATGTCCGAATGTTAGCGCTTGCGCGTTGTGTCATAAGGTCTGCCATTCAGTCAACTGGTGTGGTTTCGATTCCTCGGTGGTACGTGACAAGGTGTAGGGCCTCCGGTTTCCTCCGGCTGCTAAAGACCCCTACGTCGAGTGAACGTTAAATCCCATTTCTCTCTCTCCTTATCGACAAAAGAAAAAATATGCAACACCCCTTATTCACTGTAATATTTATTTCGTGCGAATGGGGTATGCTGAATTGGCTGGAATACGTTTTACATTCGCGAATTGTCAGCCACAAACTATCCATGTGCGAATAAAAAAATATCAGGTGTGATGATGTAGGATTGGTATTTTACAAGCTGACAATTATCTAAAAAAAATGTTCAAACAGAAATTTAGCCCAATTCGCTAGGTTTTGCGCATTTGTTTCTTATACTGTTGGTTGCGTTTTCTAGCTATTGATATTATTTCACAATCTACTGTGAAAAAATATTTATTTGTCGTTTTAACTACATGTACATGTATTTATCTTTTTTTCAAAATTAACACGGTGTTTCTTGTTATTGCTAATACACAGTGCACGCACGAAAATGCGCGGTTGTCTGGTTTTGACAATCACCGGGTTAGTATGTTGGGGTGTTCATTTGGGGTGTTCATTTACATGAACACCCACTTTTCCTCAAATGATCACCTGTGCACGTGCTAAAACAACACGATACAGGTTGGTCAGTAACTTGAACACCCGAGTGGGAACAAAGGGTCCAGTGTGTAATACCTCGTATCATCTGTTATTGCAGCCCATTACACATTATCTGTTAATACACCTCCATTACAGTATTTTCTGTTATAACAGCAATTGCACAGTATTATTTGCTAATGCAGCCCCATTACATAATATCACCCATTAACACAACCCATTACATAATATCACCTATTAACACAACCCATTACACAGTATCACCGGCCCATTAACACATCACATTGCACAGTCTTAAATCACCCATACTTTGCTAGTATAAAAAAAAATCCAGATGTTTTTAACAATAATTTTATTAATACGTGGACCTACACATACAGTAACAAAACAACAATAATTATTAAAATAACCTGTACTACATCTGCTATACAATAACAATATTTCATCACTATACCCACATTTATAATGTCATTAAAATGACTAGACCTCTTTGATTCGGGACAACAATAAAATACTCGATTTCAATGGATATTACATGTCAATCTGTCTAAGTTGAAAGTTTTACATTTATAGATAAAGCCAGTGTTGAGATCGAACTGATTTGGTATTCCATAATCAACACACAGGAAGCAAAAAATGGAACTAAAATTAGTAAAGCCAGTTATTTGGTATTCCATAATCAACAAAGTACGAAAAAAATTGGACTGTAATTAGTAACAAGAACAGCATCCAATCATTCTTTCAATCTTTCAAAACAAAAATAATGCAACAGACCAACACAATTCCAAAATCAAAGGAGAAAAGCTCCTTTAAGCTTAAGTAGTTCATGAAGAAGTGTATTTACTAATTAAAGGATATGAAATGTAAATAACTTTAACAATAGCATAATATACACAACCTTGGCACAGTTACTGGTAGGTTTGGTTACAGGAGTGAGGTAGGGGAATTACAGTTAGAGAATGGACATATGATGTGATAGGGGATACAGTGCTGTCAATTACAGTGAAGTTGCAGAAAATACATTTATGCAGGCTAAATATATCAACATGGGAATGTAATGTGGCTGGAAGACACCAAAACTGAGGAATGTAGTAAAGCCAGAAATAGAGTGAGACGGTAAAACGTGTGTTAAAGTGAGATTTAGGAATGTGACAGAGTGCACCTATGCCTAAGATTATAGTGAAGTAATGGCCAGGGTGGTGTATGCAAGGGATAGGACATACTAAAACTTAGGCTGTCTATCTACCATTAGCTCTGCTTGAAAACAGACACTAAACTAGTTGGCTGACATTTTAAACCCTAAATCAACGATTTTAGTCGAAAACACCAAGGATACTTCGAGAATTTTGAGAAGTATTTATACTGCTTCCATTTCATGGAATACAAAAGGTTTATTTACTCTTTGCGTGTATGACAAGTGTGAAAAACAGTAGAACCCCATCACAAAACTATATACTATTTTTTAGATATGGCAGTCGTTCAGGACAGAGGTTTATTCTTGAAGTATGAAGTAGGTGGATCTCTGTGTGAAGGAAACATCAACTAAATGTACATGTACGAACATAACAATAGTTCACAGTTTATTAAAAAAAAAAATTAAAAATTGAATTTGAAATCCAGAAAAATTTTTGAAAAGCAAGCACACGGTTTATTGCAATCAGTCGTCATTAAATGGCAGCTAAAGAAAGCTTCTGGAAAAAAAACAACCAAGTTCACAATCATCAACAACGTCTTCAAGGTCCTACATTAAAATCACAGATATTGTGAAAAACAAATTGCATTTAGCAGTCAGTATTAATAATTACTAAACAGGTATCTGAATATAATATTCCTGGGCCACAATATCAAATATTTCACTGAGGTTCTGAGTCATGGCGCAAAAACAAACATGTAATTTCAATATTACAAACACATAAGAAAAACAGCTGTCTGTAGTTGTTCCCAATATAACTATTTTCGTCTAATCACAATCTTTGTTTTTCAACCAATCACAATCTTTTCTCCTTTTACTCTCATAAATCATTCATGTTTGCATTGCAACGGAAAGCCACATACTAAAATAGGAATAAAATCTAAAATCTTTTAAAATCAATCCAAGAACATGCCATGTCCATTCACAGTGGCAACACACACCTTTTACTACTTTCTCGTTGTTGATTACAAACATCCCAGAATTCCTTTGGTGTCACATGACTGAGAAAATGAGCCTCAATCTCGAGCCTATTAATTCTAACACTTTCATCAACCGACACAACTTTCTTAAGTGTTCCTTGTTTCCTGCAGAAAAATAATATAAAAAATAAAAATACAGTTTTATATATATCTGTTTCATCATACATGTATTAAGGTTAGTAATATTCATCTTCTACAATATCAATACATCATGAATACACATGACAATCGTGATTAAAGGACCTAAATCTAAATCACAATTCTTTGGCACATACAAATGGGCACAAATGGGTTGAAAAGCATTATAAATTAATATGAATTTATATAAACTGATTTACATTCAATCGTTTCTGTTTTTACTGTAGGTTCTAATAGGTTATGTTCGACAAAATATACAAAGATTCCAAATGAAATGGCAGTCTACAACGGTAGTATTCTACTGTTGAGCCTTGTTCATTGAGTCGCTGCATTACAAATGGCATTCGAAAGCATTATGGCACGGGATTCGTGTGTCAATTTTAACATTTTCATTTTGTCTTAAATATTGTTGATTTAAACTGACCAATAAGTCTTGTTTGCAATGTCAAGACTTTGAGTGACTAGCCTTCTTTAAAGCAGTCGAATTAGAAATCTGCTGTGTTGACTTGTAATGTCACAGATATGGTTTGAAGATACAAAACCATGAATATGTCCAGATTTCAGACATTCATCTTTGTTTATGTATATCCATATTTCAACATAAAACAATACATACCATGTTTCTGAATCAACTGCTGACAGTGTTAAAAGTCTGGCTTCTTGATATTGTGTCATTTCTTGCAATGAAGTCACTTCCTGTTTATTTGGCGAAAATAGAAGTCCACCAATCCTATAAGAAAATAATATGTATATATTGAACAAACAATGCTGGACACAAGCTAAAAGAGCGATTTTTTGTACAATCATGAACCACATGCAACAATATCAACAGGAATCAAAATCTTTGAGATATAAACATGTATTTTATGTTTCATCAAAATCTGACAAAAATGATGACCTCTTTGAGGTCAACAATTTGAACGTGAGGGGATCACGTGGCTAAGTGGGTAAGACGCTGGCTCGCTAGCCTGCAGGTCAGGTGTTCCATCCCTGCATTGGCCAAGAATGTTCATCCAGATTTTCCGGCGCGGTTTCCCTGTGTCAGTGATGCAGGACAGAGGGTGCACGTTAAAGATCCCTTGACAGTTGTAAAACACTTTAATGTATCAAATGCCCAAACCAACCCAACTATCAAGGTGAAAACATTTTTTGTTACATGAAACAAAAATCATACACCTACCTGAACATGGCCTGTTTAACAGTGGGTCGATCAACAGGGTCATTTAGTACCAAATCACGTAGAATTGTACGGAACTCAGTAGTTAACTCCGATGGCAGTTCTGGAATCTTTGAGTTTTCATAATGGGGAACATTTGGTGAGGAGGTTGGGAATGCATCTTCTGGTTGTAGAATACTATAAATCATTCTGGCTGCGGCAAAACCATCTGATTTACTGTATATATCTTCTAATAATACCTGAATTATATTGTACATTTTCTCATGTAACAATTTTTTTTTATCAAGTATGCTCTTAGTTATACCTTTATATCATGTAAATGTAACAGTGTCTTGCTCTATAATATGTCTTTATTAACCCTTTGAACACTGACTATACATGGGGTGTTGCACGTCCGTCCTTGGATTTACAGGACATCATATTAATTATGACGTCAACGTAATTGGAGCTTGACACGCCCCAAGCCGCAAAACCGTTATTTCGGGTATATGCAATACAGTCAAATTGATCCACTCTGAACAGAGATTTTAGCAATTGAAACTTCGGCATAGCCTGGATCATCATTACTAAACATAGACTCGATTATCCATTTTATGATTAAATTATGAATGACAGTTGATTATGGTCTGGATAAGTTAATTAATGTCTAATTTATAATTTAGATAACATTTCAGGCCTAAAGAAAAGCCTGCAACAGGCAGATTTAGCTCTTGTATAATGAAAGTTTAAGCAAAAATGAGCACATTTATCTGGCAGTTGAGCATTATACAAGTGTGCTCTAGAAGGGTGTAATAATATTAAAAATCCTTAATAGCGATACACAAGTGAGTAAGACGCTTGCTCGGGTGTTTAAACCCTGCATTGGCCGAGAAAGTTTATCCAGATTTTCTGGCGTGGTTTCCCTTGACAGTGATGCTGGGCAAAGGGCCTGACAAGGACAGCTGTCTGATCGTTTGGATGGGACAAAAAAATTGGCAGTTGAAATTCGATACAAGAGAAGGCTGTAGCGCTGCTGCCCATGCAAAATTTCCCTCATAGCACACTTCATTAGCCCAGTTTAGAAGGAGAACAGTAGGACGTTAAACCCCATTTCATTTCATTTTATCAACCATCTACATTTTATCCATATTTCCTTCACATAAACTCAATTTTTCTAAATATTAGTATATAGTACCTCAAAAATGAGGATATCAAATTACTTTCTATTTTTCTTTTTATAATAATATAAACTTACAGTTTGAGGTAAAAGCTCTGGTGAACATCGAGAATATCGACACAGTTCTGGTGCCCATGCATGGGAATTTCCAGCAGATGCCTGGCCCTTTTCTACAAATCTTGACGGTTGACCACTACGGTCGTTTAAGCAGCGAGCTAACCCAAAATCCCCCAAAACTGGTCGAAGATAACAATCTAGAAATATGTTGTCAGCTTTTATATCGCGATGTACTATTTTCTTGCTCTGTAGGAATACTATAGAAGATAACAACTGGTACACAAACTGTGAAAGAAATAGTTCCGAAAGTCCATACAGCGGTGTTTCCATAGCTTGTTTTTGTTCCAGCATGAACGTCTTGAGAGTGGTAGGATATTCCGGTAGAACTAAAAAAGTGGTTCTATTGGCCATTTCTATTGGGACATCCAAATTCTGTGGGACTAGCAAAGACTGGAATCGTTTAAAGCTTGCAGTTGATCCCTGGTAATAATGTAGAATGTTGATTATATTGGGGTGACCAGAGGATAACAGTAACGGAACAAGATACTCGGGACCAAAACTATCCACCAAATACCGATCTATACTGTAACCACAATTATGATCAACAAACTCTAGGTTTATTAGGTTTATCATCATCTACAAAAAAAACAAAAAGAGGCTCATTAAAAAAAAACCCCAGCATTTCATAGTTTCAAACCACCCTTTACTAATAATATAGGTTGCCAGACAATGAAACATGCTCACAGATACTAAATCATCTGAGCATTTGATAAAGGTTGTCTAATATCTATTCTTTTGTGGGTAATGGAAGCGTTTATCAGAAACCGGTATCAAACTGACAATTTCTCTATCCATCAAATTATCAATTATTTTATTAGCTGGTATTTTGTTTTTTCATAAATCAAAATAACTCACCTTTAACATATAAAATTTCTCTTTATGCTTAATTCTAAAAACAAGTGAACATGAGCCGTCACGCTGCCCTGTACCATAGTGATTGACAGGGATATCACCGACTACTGTATATTCTCTATTTAACGTCCATTCACGCCCCGCTACATCCAGACTAAAATCATAGTCCAATCGTTGCCATAGGTTTTGAACATTATCACATAGTTTTGACCAATCAAAAGAAATGTTTCTACTCCTAATCAAGTCAAGAATATTTTTATGGCAAAGTTTCAGTTCCATTTTTTCACTGGATTTGAATCCATTTGTCAAACTTTTGGTTTCAGCTTCCGACACCCGTTTTGCAAGTTCCGTTTTATTCAGATGACTGCGTCTTACTAGCTCCTGACGTGCTCTTTGCTCCTCAAACAATAACTGATGTGCTTTTTTTAATTCAATTTTTAACTTATCATTATCCATTTCAAGAGAACCAATTTTATCTTTGCAAATCGCAAGGTCAATCTGTAAAACTTCAGCAAAAGATTCAACAGTTTCTTTGCTGATTTCAGAACTGGTTCCAGAAGAAAAATTCATTTCACTTTCAGTAGGTTCTCGTAAACCTGACTGACTGAATGCTAACATGTCCGAAGACGACGTCATCATCGATTCTGGAAGCATATGATCTGACCCTTCACAACACTCTTCTCGTATAAATTGGGAGGAAATATTGAAATTATTTTCTCGCAGCGAATGTTGCCTCAAATTTCGAGAAAAATTTGATGTTGAAGAGGAACATAGATTTTTAGTATACTCAACCGGCGGATGTGAACGCCAATGTGTAGATTTCAAGGGATTCCTTCTGTCAATCGAAGTAAGCTTGGATCTTTCAAATTCTGAATCAGAAAAAAAAGAATTTAAGTGTGAAAAAGAGACAGGGAAATGGGGTTTAACGTATACTCAACACAAACTAGGTCATTTTTGAACTAACACATGGTTCAATTTTATTTCAATAATTCGATTGCGCATAGGGGTCTTTAGCAGAGAATCACAACCATGCCTGATGACTCAATAACAGACCTTATAATACAGTGCACACATGCTTACTATTCGGCCATCCACCCCACCCCACCCCCACCCTGAATTTAAGTTTTAAATAAATAATTACATAAAAACAAAAGACTGTTCATTTCAATCCCTACCCTTCAAATGTAACGTCAACTGTGATACTATTTGTAGCACACACATGTACTTGGACCTAAATATAACACTCTGATTTCATTAACTACAACCTCATTAAATTTTGAAACTTGTGACAACTGTAGCTATGAAGTTGGGTTGCCAGGCAATACACTGCCAATCACCTCAATCAACAAGAAGTTTACAAATTTCATAGATATAGAATTAATAGGTTAATTTTTCTATATACCGTTACTGCTATTTAGTGGGGTGCCTCCACCTGGATCCACCCCTGTCGCCAGTAAGCCATTTTCAAATCAATCTCTAACTTACTATTTTTTGATTATTGTGTTTAAAGTATTACTAACCAATCTGATATTTATCTAGGATATCTGTTATAACATGAAAATTCTGTGAATGAGCTTCTTGAAGAGCTGTTTTCTTCTGTTTATTTTTAGTAAATGGATCAGCCCTGGCGTCAATCAAAATACGAACAATATCAACAAAACCACGATAGCAGGAAAGGTGAAGAGGCGTATCTCCTCGATCGTTCTGTACATTTACATCTGCTTTCCTACAAGAACAAAAATGTGATTGATCAAAATGTTATCAACGGTGCCAGAAGAATAGTCAATGTACATGGTAAAATTACAGTCTATCCAGATTCATGGTTCTGATTTTCTACATTACATAAGATAAAGCCTATATTCAGAACAGCTCATGCTGTGTGGCTTTAGTAGTGAGTTTAGAAGCAAGAACACCACAACGGGATAAACAAATATACAGTCGATGAAATCAGATTTGAGTCAATCTACCATTAGGTATTAGTAGTACCATCCAAGATAAAATTAGCAATTATCCAAATGAATAATTGGGTAACAGTATAATATAATGACAGTTACTGGAATATCTACTTTAAAAACTATTCTAGAAACCTTTGTTCCAATCTGATTAAAACACAGATCCAATTTCGTTTCGTTTTTTATAGTTCAAAATTTCGTTTTTACTTGTCTTCACTACTCTTGGATCTGGAGGACTTGTTATTTAAGTCGTGTTCTTCCTGAAATGAGGGGTCAGCCAATCAAATGGTCTGTCGAATCGACCGTTTGACCTTTTCATGCGTGGAACTGTGGGTAGATATTGCCTTTGTTCAATCAACACACAGTCAATGATCCCTTTTACATGGGACCTCAATTTTTTATCCTATCTGAACAATTAGACATTGTTCCTCTTATGTCCTGCACCACTCAGATGAGCAACTTTCTCCACCAACACTGTAAGTGCAGGAGGACCGCACTACACGAAAAACAAAAACCTATAAGATTAACCTGCGGAAAATATAGTAATTGAAGTTGGGACTGCCCAATCAGTGAACAAGCACCTTAATTACTGATCCACCACAGTTCCCCTTTCATAATAAACTTAATGTAATTTCATGCATGTTTACTAAATCCTGATACTCACCCTTCATAAATAAGAATCTTTATACAATCGATCTGTCCTCGATCTGCTGCAGCATGTAACGGCGTGGATCCCCACTTAACCTTGGTATTTACTTGACTTCTGAAGTCTAATAAAACTTTACAGATTTCTGGGTAACCTCGACAAGCACTCCAATAAAGAGCTGTGGCGTTATCAGAATCCTGTTCTTCTACTGAATAGCCTGCATGGAGTAAATTAATCACTTCCTGAAGGTATCCATTTTTAGCTTGTGTGACAATGATTGACATTTTAACATTTTCGTTTCTTAGTCGTTGAACCTCATTGGGACAACAAACTTCATCCACATTACCTCCCTTAAAAATAATGTTTCTTTCTTAAACTTCTTTTTCGTAGATACTTCAGAACATAAATTTAGGACTTTCACTTGACAGTTTATAACCAATTCACTGAATATTATACGATTAATGTTATGCTATTGTATTAGATTTTTGGTAGATTTAGTACCTCTGAAAATATCCATCCTGAAAAATAGACCAAAATGCATATAATTAATAAAGCAGCTAGATAAAAATTGGCTATCAAAAACACACAACAGACAGATTTAATCGTTTCATCCTAAATTTCAATCTAGATTCTTTAACAACCAAAAACAATGAGTAAGTTAAAGTCGAAAACAATGACCACTGCCTGGAAGTTTATCAGTGAAAGGGGGGTTTGGATAGCCTAGTGGTCTAGTGTGCCGCACTTCAACCTCTAGCTGGCCGGTCACCTCTGGCTTGCGGCTGTGGTTTCGAGCCCTGGTGTGAGTGTATGTGGCATGGAGATAGGGGCGCCTTCTCAACCTCGTGGGTTTCCTCCGGGCACTCCGGTTTCCTCCCACTGCTAAAGACCCCTACGCGCAAGCGAATTATTAAAATAAAATTAAAACCATACGTTAGTCCCGAAATGAGCTAGTTGTGTCGAGTGGACGTTAAACCTCATTTCTCTCTCTCTCTTTATCAGTGAAACTTTGAAGCCGACATGTACCAGTAAATATCGCAGCATAGCTTACACTTGTCTTATTGGCCAGTTTTGAGAGAGAGATATAATTGGGGTTTCACGTCCACTCGACACAAACTAGATGATTTCGCTTGCGCGTAGGGGTCTTTAGCAGTGAGAGGAAACCAGAGGACCCAGAGAAAAACCATGTGGTTTGACAGGCGACCCTACTCCTTGCCATGTACAACCGGGGAGTCGAAACCACGCCAGTTGACTCAATGGCAGGCCGTATCATACAGCATACGCACACTAACCATTCGGCAATCCAACTCCCCTCGCCAGTTTTGAATGGGGGCTGGGGGTTGTCAGGCTATGAAACATACATACACAGCAGCTAAGCTCTCATGCCAGTCCATAAAGATTATAATTAGAAAACAGAATCCATATCATTGGCATAAGACAGGATTATATGTAGTCTCTATTATGCAAACAAATATTCTACCAAAAATTAGTCTGGATGGGTCCTCAAAATTTGACGGAAAGTAGGTCATTTTCTGGATTATCCAGTCTTTATGTTACCACGTAATTGTTATTCATTGCAAATATCAAAACAATGAACAGGCACTTCAAGTAGATTAGAGATGATAAGTTCTGCTGACTATGTTAAAGCGTTCCCAAGTTTCTACAATTTATACAAGGGACATAACTCTCAAAGTTACAATGCACCTAATTTTCAATATCACAATTCATTGCTGTCAACAAGATTTTATAATTGAAAATGGGCGATAACACTTGTTATTGTTTGTTAGCGTCGAATTCCAATATAGTGTCCCTTTGCAGTAATTCAAACAATGCGTACATTTCAAGCAAATTGGATAATACCTTTGTGGTAGAGAATTAACAAGATACACATTGATGATGGACAATAACTCCATAATTGATTGTCAGAAATTGCTGAAATTCTATAGGCTTCTTTTGTCACACTAATATAAATGACACATAAAAATAAAAAAATCTGGAAATAAATTTCATCTGCATAGTGTTCAAATAAAATCTGGATGACAGACCGACAGGAGTGATGACAGTGTATTTCAATGATTGTGCATAAACAAGGAAATTCACCATGGCAGTCGAATTGATCTCAAACATGGCTTCTATATTGAAATCAGAAATATAATATAAGTGCTAACACAATATACACCCAATCATTTAAATGAAATAAATGAAATGAAATGGGGTTTAACATCTTACTGTTCCGCTCCAAACTGGGCTAATGAAGATGGGCATAAACCATAGAGTGTGCTATGATGAAAATTTTGCCCAGGCAGTGGTTCTACGACCTACTCTTATATCGAATTCCAACTGCCAAGGGATCTTTTATGTGCACGGCAATGTGTACACGGGACATCAGGTTTTTCGTCCCATCCAAACAACTAAGACAGCTGTCCTTGTGAGGCCCTCCGTCCTGCACCAGTGACAAGGGGAAACCATGCCGGATCAAACAAAATAGAGCCAATGATCTGATGGAAGATATACATGTAGAACAGGATCAAATAATCATTTACTGCAACCACAAATAAATAAAACCTTGAGGTCAATTCGTAATACGTAGATGGGGCGTCAAAAGGTCGTATCTGGATTTTGTGAAATTGTTCAGATTAAAAATAGCACAGGGGTTAATAATCAAAATGTCTTATAAAACCGTCAAGTCAAAATGTTGTATGTAAAATGTTGTATATCTGAAGTTTTTTTCAAATATTTATTTACAAAATGTATGTGTAGCCATTTAAACAGTATGTAACTATCCACACATATCAAGCTCAACATCTAGTATAGAAATAACGAGTGAAAGTCGTTATTTGCAATATTATACAGCAAACTGAGCAAAGACATATGATTTCAATAGTACGTATTTGTATTTAATCATAAAACAATACTGGCTATATGTCGTTTGATTGTTATGCTTAGGTTAGACACACAGTTAATAATTTCTATTTTCTTTCTAAACACCCCCTATACGACATTTTGAAACAGTATCTATAAACCCTCTTTTTACTGGCTTAGAAGTACGAACAACCAGATGAAAAGATGCGCAAAAAAATGAATTTCGCAAAATATGCCAGATACAACATTTTGACTAACCACTGACGAATTACTGTTGTTCATGAACATTTTACCCTAGAACCACAATACATGTTAGAAGTAAATTCTCTCTCTGGACTATATCTCCATTAATGCTATTTCACTAACGAATAGTGATTACCCAAAAGAATCTGTGAAATTTACTGGGGGGTGGGGGGTCAGCATACAAGTATATTATAATACATCTGGTGCATTTATATAGTGCAAACAGTTAGATAGTTTCATCAAACCTGATAACATTTCACAAAACTATTAGAGATGATTTAATGACTTCTGGAAGATTGTTCCACTGATTCACGGAAAACAATCTACATGTATATCCAAATGATTTTAGATTCCATCCTGGATAACACAATTACATGTATAACTGGTGAAGTATATCATGCTGATGACAAATAACCTAAATAGTAATGACATAAAACTGCTTCCTTTTCTTACTACAATTCATCTAATTTCAACTCCTTTTGTAAATATCTTTTTGCCACTATTATTTACAGAGTACACTATGGAAAACAAACAGTTGCCATGCACCCATAGACAGAGAATGAGCTAAAAACAGCTTTTGATTTTTTGTACAATCAGGAGCCATAATCCAGGAAGTTACGGTCGGACATGCGCAATATCGACAGAATCAATGATCTTTGGGATATAAAGATATATTTAGAGTTTCATCAAAATCATATCAAAATTATGATCTCTTGAGGGTCCACAACCTTGGTATTACATACTTTTACCCTATTTGCGTACAAGAAGCAGATTATATTTTGTCTGGCAGTTTCAGTCGTTGGATTTTCACTAAATTCGAACTAAACTGTCACTAAGATAACGGTGATATATTTAAACGGTTTTTAAAACTGAATAAATGTGGTGACCTCTAGAGGGCCCACAAGCTAAAATTGAAATTTTTTGTACAATCAGTGGCCATAATCCAGTAATTTATTAGACTGATATGTGCATATCATAAGGATTCGCAATTTGTCGTACATTGTACAATCAGGGGCCATAATACATGAAGATTCGATTCGATACATGCAAATATCGAAAGGATCAGATATTGTTTTGAGATAAACCTATATTTTAAGTTTCATCAACATCGGATAAGAATTGTGACTTGTAAAGTTTCCACAAACATTATACGTCCACATGAAAATGTGGACGTATAAAAATATCTTAAATAGTTTAATTACCATATTAATGAAGTCATATAAAATATGGGTCAAAAGTGTTTGATAACATACATGTAATCTGGCCTGGAGAATCATATTTAACCAATCAGAAAGCTTAAATAACTCATCAACATATACTGGGTATTTCCCACACTATATTAATAATAATGTATATTTGTAATGCGCTTAATAATCCTTCCATACACGCATGTACTCAAGCTTATGACAAATGAACCATGTTTTTAGAATAATATTTCTAATTGTTTGGTTTTTTTTACTATCACATATTTCCTTTTAAAGATGGTGAATTAAGCGGTAAAGGCTGCTCTAAAGATTCAAGTAGACTTGCAATGTCTACTCCAATTTATTTACTACTAAACATAACTCAAAGACATATTCTTAAAACGTACATTTTTTTTTTCCTCTTTATATGTACATTTTATTACATTTGTATCAAATTATTGCTTTCCATCTAAAATGACATAGATATCTCGATTTTTCAAATTTTAATAAAAAACAAAATAATAAAGTAAATTAAATGAATGAATGTTATATTAAATGGGTCCTTGCTGAGAGTTTAATATCAGAACTTTGTAATATGACCTACAATATTTTGATGGGTAGGGGTTCAGTCAGTAAGATGTTGGCACGTAACCTGGAGTATCATTTTTGAACCCTGAGTTGGTTGAGAAAGTTCATCATGATTTTCCTGCATGGTTCCCCCTTGTCAGTGTAGCAGTGGGCCTGGCAAGTGACAATGTATAGTCATTCAGATGGAACGAAAAACCAAGGTCCTGTATAAACATTGGCGTACACATAAGAGATCCCTTGGCTGTCGGAATTTAAAATAAGAGTAGGCTGCAGCACTGCTGTCTGGGAAAAATTTTGATCAGTATCTTGTATTTAATTTTGTAATCATTTATGTTGTCAAAAAAAAGGGAAATAAAGTTTCATTATTCCAAAATGCTTATCTCATGAATTTGATCAAATATCATATCATATTTTCATGTTAAACAACTACATTACACAATAATTCAATGGCATGATCTTCATCATGAAACCATGATACAATATTTTGAGTATTTTAGGAATCAACTGATATGCAAGAAATGATCTAAATATTATTTTTTTAGAAAATAATAACAGGGAGTTGCAATGCAAGATACACCCACATTTTGCAAGAGACAGACTGAGAACAGGGGTGACAACAATATACGTCCATACCTCTATATTATCTATTTTATCTATTGTTTTTCCATCAAATACCTTTGAAAAGAGGGATGGGGGATTTAATTATGCTCAGATGTTATGATGCACAAATTTTCCTCTATATTACTGGTTATTTCATAACTATGTCCTCTCCTTTTTTTTCTTTCTTTTATTTGTACTAGACTTACATTTGTACTTAAATATAACTGACAACATTTTATATGCTTGTCTAACATTAATATGCAATTTCACAAAACAAAAGTGAGGGCACCAAATATTGACCATCAATACACTATTGCTAGGAAAAAACAAGAATTTCTGATGGCACAAAATTCTATTAAAAATGTTTTCAAACCATGTTCTGAAGACAGGTGGTCAGTCAGTGGTCCAGCATGCATTTATGTACAGTAATGTGTACTTCTTTGCAAAATGCAACATAAACAGAACTCCATGCAAATCATAAAGTTCTTATGCAATACAACAAATATATATATGGGAAATGATATAGATGTTCTAGAAAAAGCAAGCATACCCTGCAGGATACCTCAAACAAATATATACATAGATCACCAATGGTGTAAATAATAAATTAATGACAATATCTAAACTAAAATTGCATACCTTTCTTCCTGAAGCTAACATTTGAAGAACATATCACTAAACTAGCAGGCAGCAATCCAAGATAGTAATACTACACTTGATTGGCTCACATATTATCCAATGAAATATTCTCTTCCTGTTCAGATTTAATTCTTTTCCTAATTTTACATTTCCATGATAAATGATAAAGAAACATTTTGAATGAATATTTGTTTCTATATTAACTTTTACACAAAGCATAAACATTGCATTTTAAATTTAATGCAAAAATTGTTGTTTTTCTCATGTTTTTTTTTTTAACGCAAATTTAATCTACGGTACACATTCTAGCTGTTTTTTTTAAGTGGTTCACAAATGTTTGCGAAAATCTTTTTATGCGACTTCAACTAGATCTGCAGAACTTTGTAATTTTCGGTAACAACACAAATGTTATTGTAAAAATAATATTATTCAAAATTCATTGCATTTGATTTCTTTGGAAGAGTGATAATGTCTCTTTAATATTAAAGGAAAATTCTGGTGTCAGCGTAATATCAGATATAAGATAAAGACATTCTAAATATAATTTGAACAAGGATTGGAAGAATCAGAAAGTGACACACAAAAAAAAACAACACTATACAATCCTTACATAGATAGGTAGAGAGTGATTACAGATAGCTCCTTCTTCCTTAAATCTTTGTTACGGATGATATTAGGAATTAGGAATTATATTAGGAATGTGCTTAACTAGGTATCACAATATGTAATACTGGCTAACGCCAACATTGTCTTTTAAGTGGGTTGTGTACTATAATCTAAAGACCTGTCAGTTGATTCCCACTTAGATGCAGGGTCAACTTCCCCAGGGAACGATTGTCGGACCTAACACACCCACTGTTGGAAACTGATTACTCATATACGCCATCTCTTTATTTGATGATCAAAGATAATAAAAGGCAAAATCGGATATATAATAGACAGTTGTAATTGATCTGATTTCCTAGCTAATTTGTAAGATTAAATTACTATCAAACATGTAACAGAGATCAAAATGATTATTTTATTAACTGTAAAATATGGCAATCAGTCTTATCAGAAAACACTTATAGAGGAGAGAGAGAGACAGAGGGAGAGAGAGAGAGACAGAGGAGAGAGATCCACTCAACACAAACTAGGTCATTTGGAACTAACATATGGTTTTAATTTTATTTCAACAATCTGCTTGGGCATAGGGGTATTTAGCAGTGGGAGGAAACCGGAGGACACAGAGAAAACCCACGAGGTTGGACAGACGACCCTACTCCTTGTCACGTATAACTATGGAGATTTGAAATCACGCCAGTTAACTCAATGACAGGCTTTATGATACAGAACGCACATGCTAACCATGATAATATCTACTTTTATGTTTACAAACAATACAGGATAACTGCACAATAAAACAATGACAGAACAAACAGAAAGTTGACATATTCAAATACTTATGCAGTTTACATAAAATTTTGAAATTGATAAGGGTTCTATCTTATTCTACAATCACGCATCTCACCAAAGATTTTCAAATAATTATGTTAAAATCTTGGTTACACAATCTTGTATGTTGGAATATGAACAAAGGTATGCACTTTAGAACACAAGGTCTGTCATTGAGTCAATGGTGTGGTTTTGATCACAAAATTCTCACATATATGCCCCTTTAATTAAAAATATTTAACAAATTGGACATTAGAGTTAAATGAGTTTCCTCACCATTAAAGCAATCTACTTAAAGCAGGATATTGTTTGTAATTTGTCACTGTGATTTATGTGCTTCCTTACCTATGTTTAATATTACCGCACATATATAAATATTTTGTTACATTCTCTCGTCATGTAAAACAAAAAACAACCCATAAGCGACATAAATGACAAAGGATCACCAGACAGATTCTCAGGAAGTTCTTTGTATAATTTAAACATACATTATGCAAGAGCCAAATTTGCCTATACAAGTCTTTCTTTAGGTCGCAAATGTTATCTACATTATTATAATTAAGACATTAATTAACTTATCCAGACCATAATCAACTCCCGAAGTCATCACTAGTCTGTGATATTTACTGGATTATGATCCAACTTGCCGGTCAACTTTCATTCATGATTTAATCATAAAATGGATAATCCAAGTCTATGATTTTTTTTAGTAATGTTGATCAAGGCTAGGCCGAAAATTCAACCGCAAAATTCTTGGTTCAGATTGGATCAATTTGACTGAAATTTTCAGCAAATTTCCTATACATTATTTACTTTTTAACGAATTATAGTGAGAACTGCCAGGTTTTTTATCTAATCTTCCATAATGTATCTTTAACTGAATCTTATCTTGTGGAGCGTTCTGTCTGGAGTAAACTCTTTGGAAGGGAAGATGGAGGATTGGTGCACCACCCCCAAACTGTTCAAAAGTGGAATATCATAACATAAACTTTTTATTATTCCATATCGGCAGGAATAAAAAATCTTGTGAATCTCTGAATTAACTTCAGGCCAGCAATAATTAAACATGTATCATTTCATTTGTTTATCATCAAGAGCTAATCATTTTATTATGGTACCACTAAAATAATTTATTTGTACACCAATTTCATAATTTTTAAAGTAAATTTTATCATTGGATGATGAGTAACTCTATTGTTCTTTCAGCTAAAATTGGACTAAATATGCTTCATAATTAGCATCCGCAACCTAAATCATGCTAACATATCGTGTCCCCAAATCTGTCAAGGCATTCACCTAATGGGAGAGAGAGAGATGGGATTTAACGTCCACTCGATATAAACCAGGTAATTTCGGGGCTAACATATGGTTTAATTTTATTTCAACAATTCGCTTGTGTGTAGAGTCTTTGGGAGGAAACCGGAGGACCCATAGAAAACCCACGAGGTTGGACAGGCGACCCTACTCCATTCACCTAATAAACATCTACACCAAGTTTAAACATTCTAACTCAGTCAAAAGCAGAGTTATTAATATGCATGTTCCAACTATACTCAAGAGTTTTATCACACTCTCCCCATATAGAATTAAAGTTATTAAACTCTTTCAACAAAAAAATATTCTAAATCGCAATTGTGTCCTTTATCCTAATCAGAAAAGCAACAAAACCCTGATGTTGTGAAAATATCATTTGATAAAATGATGGTCATTTATTTAATAACACAATTAAAATGACATGACGTTGTACCGGTAGGTTAAATTCCAAAATGAATGAAAAATATTCAAAACATTATGGAAAATAAAAGTGAATTAGTGTTTGGTCTAACAAAACAATCCTAAAATGGCCAAAAGACAAGTAGCTTTATCCATTTACCTAGTGTTTGGTTATGAATAGTTAACTTACATGTACATTTCGATGTCAATCAAAGAATTAATATTGTATACGACATCAAAGCTGTCTATAATGACCTCAGTATATTCCAATATTCCTGTCCACATGAAATATTATAATGTCTCTTCCTCATTGAATTCGTCAAGATATTAAATATCAATAACGTCAGCTGTACTTTATATCATGACCTTAAGTTTCAAAAAGTCGGTGAAAAAATAATATTTTAATCAATATTATACATGTACATGTATGTTCTTTATAACATGATCTAAAATTTCTAAAGGAGTGTGAATGAAAGTCAATATACACAAACTTGTATGCCTGTATGTTCCATTCTCAATATTCTGTATAGTACGATTGGGTGGTCGAGTGGTTTAAATCATAAAGTGTTTTTTTCGGGCCCTCTGATATAAAATTAGTCCCGAAATGACCTAGAATATGTTGAGTGAATGTTGCACCTCATTTTTCTCACCCTTCATAATACCATATAAATATCATATTAAAAATTACTCACAGATAGATCCTTCTATGAAAACATAATCTATAAATTAATCTAACATGTTGTATACTAACCAAAAATAATCACCCATAAAAAAACATCATCAAATCTTTCACCAGGCACTCTCGGAAGCTTAGTGTATGGACACAGCTACTTCCTTAAAATATATATCTTAATCAATATATTAAATATATGTGCCACTAGAAAGTCCTATCTAGACAGAAGTTTTATTCCCAATATGAACAGTTTAAGGTATATACACAGGCCTACAATTCGTGCAATTTAGACACTTAAATTATGATGGTTCTCTGGCACTGATTATTACCGTAATTTTAATGGCCTTCTGGACAGACCAGCTTAAGTCTGCCTAATTTAGCCAGCTTAATACATACATGTACATATTATGTCATTATTGTTTCTGGAAATTTGGGCATACAAATTAACTACACCTCAGACCGCCTATACAGCGAACAATTCAGTAAGCGAGTTTAATTTGAAGTCTGTGTGACCGAGGCCCACACTATCCCAAGTAAAAAACCCAGACAGTTTTAAACTAGTTAATATATAGCTGGCGGAAAGGCATGTTGTATTATAAAATGGATCTAGAACAGAGCAGATGTTTCCTTAATCCCTATACATGATAAACTACTTGTCTACCCCCATCTATGTACTGGTATATCATTTTAATATAAACTACAACACATTTACAAAAAAAAAATACAACAGACCTCTCAAAAAAATGTACAACATATTTGTACTTTGTCCAACATACACTGTATACCAAATATATGTCACCTTTATACTTATAGTATACACAACATACTGGCCTATTTATAAACAAGGAAGTGAAAATAAAAAATACATACATGTACTATAATTATGACAAAGAATTTATTCAACACTGAACAAACATACATACCCGGTATATCTAACTTAAGAATAAATATAAGATTAAAATGTGTACATAATCCATTGCCTAGATACATGTACATTGTACATGTACACAAATTTGCAGAATAAGACAATATTATCAAGATATTATGAATCAAACTCCTTGATTTACTTTTAATTATGGGTAGATTTAAACACACATTAAGCTAGAACTTAATCTGCCTGTTGCAGGTCTTTTTTAGGCCTGAAATGTTATCTAATTTATTAATTAGACATGAATTAACTTATCCAGACCATAATCAACCCTTGATGTCAACGCTAGCCTGCGATATTTATTGGATTAGGAACCAATTTGCTGCTCAACTTTAATTCATAATTTAATCATTAAATGTATAATCGTACAGACTTTAGCAATGATGATCGAGCTTGGACGCAAATTTAATCGCTAAAATCTATGTGCAGAGTGGATCAATTTGACTGAAATTTTCAGAAAATTCCCTATACATTATCTAGGTTTTAACTATTATAGAGAGAATGGCCAGCCCTTCATCTGATCTCCCATAATGTATCTTTAATAAGGTTTTTACTAATTTGTTATTGCTGAAAACAACCTTACAAACCATGAATGTGGAAACCATATTTTATTTCAAATCTGGGGGCACTTAACACCATAAGGACACTCGACAAACCTTGGCAGATTCCGGTACAATCTTACCTCGGCTGTATGATGAATTTCACCATATTGGAACTACTTTAAAGGTACCGGATGAAAAATGTCTGCACCAGGGGTGCCTTGTGTTCTGTAGGAATATAGTGCCTTGCATTTTAAAACAAGTGGTAAATGTGGATCAGGTATAGAACAGCTTTCATCTTTATCCGATTTTCTTTAAACAAAGTTGAAACTTTCAAAACAAAACATTTCAAAAACAAATTCTAAAAAATAAAAATAGGTTGCCAGGCAACGAAACATACGCCCACACAGCAGCCAAATCGTCTGGGCAGTCAACAAGAGTTGTTGCATTTTAAGTAATCATCAGAAAATCATAATTCAAACTCACCCATAACTACGGTGTAACTGTGATATAATCAAACGTTTTTTTAAATCAGATAATAATTGTGACCTCCAGAGGGACCACACGCTAAAAAGGGTGATTTTTCATACAATCAGGGGCCATGATTCAGGAAGTTACGATCCGATATGGGCAAATATGCAATGGAATCAAGATCATTAGGTTATAAACATGTATTTCAAGTTTCATCAAAATCAGTTCAAAATTGTGACCTCTATAGGGTCCACAACCTTGATATAACATATTTTTGCACAATTCGCGTACAGACAGCGGCCATTTTATCCGTCAACTCGGGTCCAATTTTCACAAAATTCAAATTCTCTCTTCATTACCATGAAACCGTGATATAATCAAACGTTTTTTTAAATCGGATAATAATTTTGAACTCCAGAGGGACCACAAGCTAACAAAAGCGATTTTTCGGACAATCAGGGGACATAATTCAGGAAGTTATGATTCGATGGGCGCAAATAGCGAAAGGAACCAAGATCTTTGGGTTATAAACATACATGTCAATTTTAATCAAAATCGGTTCTAAATTGTGACCTCTATAAGGTCCACAACCTTGATATAACATTTTTTCACACAATTCGAGAAAACAAACGGCGGCCATTTTGTCTGTCAATTTTGGTCCAATTTTCACGAAATTCGAACTCAACCTTCATAACCATGGAACGGGGATATAATCAAACGTTTTTTTTAAATCGGATAACAATTTTGACCTCCAGAGGAACCACAAGCTAAAAAGGGCGATTTTTTGGACAATCAGGGGCCATAATTCAGGAAGTTACGATCCGATGGGCGCAAATATCGAAAGGAACCAAGATCTTTGGGTTATAAACATACATGTCAATTTTAATCAAAATCGGTTCAAAATTGTGACCTCTATAAGGTCCATAACCTTGATATCACATATTTTCACACAATTCGCTTACAAACGGCTGCCATTTTGTCCGTCAATTTTTGTCCAATTTTCACGAAATTCGAACTCAACCTTCATAACCATGGAATGGTGATATAATCAAACGGTTTTTTGAATCGGATAACAATTTTGACCTCCAGAGGGACCACAAGCTAAAAAGGGCGATTTTTCGGACAATCAGGGGCCATAATACAGGAAGTTACGATCCGATGGGCGCAAATATCGAAAGGAACCAAGATCTTTGGGTTATAAACATACATGTCAATTTTAATCAAAATCGGTTCAAAATTGTGACCTCTATAAGGTCCATAACCTTGATATCACATATTTTCACACAATTCGCGTACAAACGGCTGCCATTTTGTCAGTCAATTTTGGTCCAATTTTAACGAAATTCGAACTCAACCTT
Organism: Patella ulyssiponensis; assembly: GCA_963678685.1. NCBI lineage: Eukaryota > Metazoa > Mollusca > Gastropoda > Patellidae > Patella > Patella ulyssiponensis. The sequence goes on along the minus strand of OY783225.1, from coordinate 83,761,230 downwards.
CATAACCATGGAATGGTGATATAATCAAACGTTTTTTTGAATCGGATAACAATTTTGACCTCCAGAGGGACCACAAGCTAAAAAGGGCGATTTTTCGGACAATCAGGGGCCATAATTCAGGAAGTTACGATCCGATGGGCGCAAATATCGAAAGGAACCAAGATCTTTGAGTTACAAACATACATGTCAATTTTAATCAAAATCGGTTCAAAATTGTGACCTCTATAAGGTCCATAACCTTGATATCACATATTTTCACACAATTCGCGTACAAACGGCTGCCATTTTGTCAGTCAATTTTGGTCCAATTTTAACGAAATTCGAACTCAACCTTCATAACCATGTAACGGTGATATAATTAAACGGTTTTTAAAATCGGATAACACTTTTGAGCTCCAGAGGGACCACAAGCTAAAAAGGGCGATTTTTCGGACAATCAGGGGCCATAATTCAGGAAGTTACGATCCGATGAGCGCAAATATCGAAAGGAACCAAGATCTTTGGGTTATAAACATACATGTCAAGTTTCATCATAATCGGTTCAAAATTGTGACCTCTATAAGGTCCACAACCTTGATATAACATATTTTCACACTATTTGCGTACAAACGGCGGCCATTTTGTCTGTCAATTTTGGTCCGATTTTCACGAAATTCGAACTCAACCTTCATAACCATGGGACGGTGATATAATCAAACGGTTTTTTAAATCGGATAACAATTTTGACCTCCAGAGGGACCACAAGCTAAAAAGTGTGATTTTTCGGACAATCAGGGGCCATAATTCAGGAAGTTACGATCCGATTGGTGCAAATATCGAAAGGAACCAAGATCTTTGGGTTATAAACATGCATTTAAATTTTTATCCAATTCGGTTCAAAATTGTGACCTCTACACTGTTCACAAGCTAAAAAACGCGATTTTTCGTACAATCAGGGGCCATAACCCATGAAGTTGCGGTCCAATACATGCCAATATCGAAAGGAACCGAGATCTTAGGGTGATAAAGCTATATTTTAAGTTTCATTGAAATCGGATAAAAATTGTGACCTGTAGACTGTTCACAAACAATTGTGGACGGACGGACGGACGGACGGACGGATGGACAGGGGCGACGACAATATACGTCCACATGAAAATGTGGGCGTATAAAAAAAACTAAGGAAATTTTTGTTGTTATGCGGTCTTTCCTATTTAAGTTTTCCGAGCATACCCTAAATTTACTGAAATTATATCAACATATGGACAATTAGAAGGTTAGTATAAAATACTAACAGCTTTTCACAGATGGACCAATTGATATTTTCTGAAAGCTGATCTATCTTGGTAAGCCATTTTTAAACAATCACATGAACTACTGGAACATTTGTTTTTCTGTTTCACTGATGTCAATATTCGCGCATTGAATTGATTCACGAACCTGTTGCCGAAGTGTTGATGCATGCGGAAAGAGTAGATCGACTTCAATTGATCAGCTGTTACTTTCAATTGCCTTGTTGGTGTACGCTATGCTTTAGATCCAAACTACAGGGAAAAAAATATTTGTTGCTGAAAACAACTTTACGAACCACGAATGGGGAAACCATATTTTATTTCAAACTAGGGGGCACTTGACACCTTACCGATTGTCTATAAATGTGATATCATTACCAGCCTTTACTTGACAAGGTTATGGGTCACGTTTGCAATGACGGCATCTTTAAATTTGAAATAAAGAGAGAAAAATGAGTTTAACATCCATTCAGTCCTTTTAATAATTCACTCGTGTGCAGAGGTCCTGAGATAACCCACAAGGTCAGATGGGCCAGAAAGGTGAAACGACATCACGCCAATTAAATCTATCACACTTGTCTGGGCTAACATACTTAATTAACCAGTTTTCGTTACTAAAATCATTATTTCTAAACCCAGTGAGAGCACAAATACATTAAACATATCAGATCAATATATCAATATTAAATAAATAGGCCTACGTGTAAAATGATTAAAAGACAGGGTTCACTTTTAAAGCTGTTCAAGTTTGTTTATATAGATAACTGTAATCAGTACATGATCAGGTTAAATCAATAGAATCTGATGACCTGTCTCCATTTACAGAGACTAAAAAACTCTTGAGCAATTCAAATAATTGAGTGACCTGCCAAGTGATAAAGTAATGTGTAAGATTAATTCCAATTGTTAACTTCAAATCAACTCTCGATGTCAAGGCTAACCTGTCATATTTGTAGGATTGTAGTTTGATTTGCTGCAAAATTTTCCTTGGTTATTAACGATTAAATGAATAATCGAGACTAACAGTTTTGTCTTACCGACTTTAGTAATGATGATCGAGGCTAAATGGAACTTCATTGGTTTGGCTCTCGGTTCATAGTGGATCAATTTGACTGAAATTTTCAGCAAATTGCCTTTACATAAGTTAATTTTTACCATTCTTCCTTCAATAATTTTAAAATAGATAATGACAAATGAATATGTTGAATATTTCATTCTAATTACTTTATTCTGAAGGAAGTTAGCACTTTAGCATAGATAATGGTTTATTATTTACTTGACAATTGTGACAAAGTCTAGATTATCCATATTCAAATTTAAAAATGACCATCGGAATGGCGAATGGCTCATGATGATTGATCAATGTGCTTTAATACTAGACATAGACACAGGAGCCCTTTCACTTAACTCACAACGATGTCATTTCCATAAAACTGTGCAGGGAGATGGCACTTCTGTTTCAGGGGATCTTTATCAATTTTTGTCCTCAGTTTCAGCATTTAGTTTCTGTATTATATTTGGAGATTTTCTATTTTGTATTTTTGTCTATGTCCGGGTGTTGGACTTGAATACTGATATTATTTCCCATTCAATTCGTACAGATTGCGTGAGATGACATTTTTGACCAAATAAATGAACATATGTGTCAAATTTGTATGGCAGCCTTCTGTTAAATTCCACTCCCAATGCAATTTTTAATCTAAATTAATAATAGTTTTTCTGTAGATTGTGGGTGATACATTGACCGGATCAAAATGAATGTTGACTATAATTATAGTATATCCAGAAATCTTCACATAAATCATATCAATCTCTGGATGTAATAAAGCTATTATACCTGCAACAATGTTTATTAATTTCATGCAGATATTTCAAGCACTCTACAAGTCAGTTAATGTAAACACTCTACAAGTGAGTTAATTTAAACACAGTTATTGTAAACACTCTATAAGTCATTTATTGTAAACACTCTAAAAGTCACAGTTTTTGAACTGATTTTTAAATCATATCATATGACATTTTTGCCTTACTTGTTGCTGGAGCAACCATCCGCCAGTACATTCAGTAAATTTTCTATGCCACAGCAAATGAATCAAACATTCATTTCCAAATAAATTTTGACGAAGTTATTAATACTGTGTTTGAGAGAGCCATGGTGGTCCATTGAGTAGAATGATGGCTCAATAAACAGGTTTGATCTCTGTGTTGACTGAGAAAGTTATCAGCATTTTCCAGTGTAATTTAACCTTTCCATAGTGCAGGTTGGAGAATGTGGCCAGAAACAGTGTCTAGTCCAATTCACACAAGGGCATAGAACTCTTGGAAGCTGCAATTCAACAAAAAGTAAGCCGATATGCCACTGCCCAGTAAAATTCTCCCCAATGCACAGTGCCTATATAGCATATGGTATATATATATGTCCATCTGCATTTGCTCGGTTAGTGTAGTAAAGTAGTATGTTCAATCCCATTATATTTCATTTACTGTGCGCAAACAATACAACTGTGTAGCATTCAAATGTGAACATTTGGGTTAAAGGGACAATCCCGAATTAAACAGAGGCTCAAAAATAAAAGTCTGAGAATGTATGTAAATTAAACGCCAAAATATAGAGAAATAGTGTATTTACCTTGTCTCAAAATTTCAACACAAAATATTGTGTCGTTTGGATGTGAACGCCAAAACTGCTTATCCGGACACGTAACCCTTTTAAGATTTGGGGTCAATTTTTTCGTTGGGTGACCTTATAACCGATTACGGTTACTTGAGAGGGCTATACAGTGAATGACCCATGTGCTGTACTTGATAAAGAAAGGTAAATTTCAACTACGCATTATTTTAATAAAAAAATGTTTGGTTTTATCTAGATACCGCAAATACATCTTGGGGCACCGTTCTCAAATTCCAGATGAAGACTGACGGGTTTAAGTTGTTTGAAAACCTATCATAAATACTGAGTTAGTAGCTTGGCCCTTGACTGGAAGATTTTAAGGGATTTTAACACAAAATTAAGCAGTTTTATTCCCAAAACAAATATCAGGATTAGCCCTTTAAATATCTTTTGAACAATAGATCACTCTATCATACACACTAGTGTTACTACATGTATGTGGGTACTACCTACAATTTCTATGGGAATTCCCCTTAAAATTTAAATGTTTGTGGTGTTTGAAAATGTAGTGTAGCTCGAGGGAATTCCCCCTAAAATTTCCAGATTTCAATTGTAATCTTATATAATTCTTTCTCAGGCTTAAATATCGCTTTCATTAAAGAGGGGAGAGAGAGAGAAATGGGGTTTAAAATCCACGCGACACAAACTAGGTCATTTTGGGACGAATATATGGTTTCAATTTTATTTCAATAATTCCCTTGCGCGTAGGGGTCTTTAGCAGTGGGAGGAAACCGGAGTGAGAAGGCGCCCCTATCTCCATGCCACATACGCTCACACCTGGGATTGAAACCACAGCCACAAGCCAGAGGTGACCGGCCAGCTAGAGGTTGAAGCGCGGCACTCTAGACCACTAGGCCATCCCAACCCCCCTCATTAAAGAGGAATTATTAAAGATTTAGATAAAGATCAAGATGTTCTCGCTATTAAAAATTTAAAACAAAATAATAAAATATGAATATACATAGAAAATTTCATACTTCAATCATTACTTTATACTGGGCAAACTACCTTATTATCGTAACAACAGTACTTGACAACCAAGAGTAAGCCACAATAAGTACATTTCAATGTTAATTCCTTAAATGGCATTTAAATCTTGGCCATCTGATTGTCTAGAGAGTTAATTATGGGCTTGTCATGTCAATAATAATTTATATCACATTTGAAGTCAAAAGAAAGACCTGCAACAGACATAATGTGCCTTTAATAATCTTTTGTAAAGTTAAGAGTACTTTGTGATCGTGGGTATACACTGTAACAACATAAATGTGGCCTTCTACCGTTAGCTTATGAATGGGAAATGTATCGTAAGCACGGTCTAATATCGACTTTGCAACCAGAAGCAACCATGGGCCACTGGCTTCAACTGACTGAAGCTAGCTGCTTTGAGTCGTAAGAGACACTCAGGTCAACCAATTTCAGTTGCATTCAGCTGTAGTCAAGTTGCTCCCATCCCCAGTTGCCAAAACGCAGTGGCCCTCAGTGGTAGACATAAGCCACTCTAAGGCTAAAACTGGTCACTTTAAATCCAATTTACACTGTAACATTATACTGTGAAATCATTCACCAGAACTTACTGACATTCACACATTATTATTCAAATTTAAAGAAATGCCTTAGCAGTCTGGAGACTACTGTATGATAGTTATATTTTCTGTCAACATGGGGCTAGAATGGGTGTTAAACCCAATGTTACCATGTTCTCAAATTCGTAGTTCTTGAATATATTTACAGGGGAGCCGGAATGGCACGAGGGCCAGGGTACCAAAAGGTAAGGTCATCTGATCGGCCATCTCAACAAATGAACAGTAGGACTATTAAACACCATATCATTTCATGTCTGGAGAAATCAAATACAGACGCAATTTGTCTGCAAGTAAGCTCACATATTATTTAATCTTTTTTAGTTAATTACTATATTTCTGGATTCACTCCATTTTTCTATAGAGTGGCTTCTACCGGTAGTTCAACTAGTGTAACTGTAGTTACGTACAGTATAATGAGACTGTTTTTATCTTTAAAATTACGCCCACATTTTCGAGAAATCGATAGAGAACACTGTAATAAGAAAGGGCTATAATTCATGAAGTTACAATTAGATAAGCGCAAATATCGAAAGGCACCAAGATCTTTAGGTTATAAACATGCATTTCAAGTTTCATCAATATCAGTTCAAAATTGTAACCTTGAAATACCATATTTTTACACTTTTCACATACATTTTGTCCGGCAATTTTGGTCAGATTTTCAAGAAATTTGAACTCAACCTTCATTACAGTGTAACAATGATATAATCAGACACTTCTTTTGAATCGGATAATAATTGTGCCCTCCAGAGGAACCACAAGCTAAAAAAGGCGATTTTTCGGACAATGAGGGGCCATAATTCAGGAAGTTACAATGCGATATGCGCAAATATCAAAAGGAACCAAGATCTAAGATTTATAAACATGCGTTTCAAGTTTCATCAAAATCGGTTCAAAATTGTGACCTCTACAGTGTTCACAAGCCAAAAACGTGATTTTTCGTACAATCAGGGGCCATAATCCATGAAGTTACAGTCCAATACATGCCAATATCGAAAAGAACCAAGATCTTAGGGTGATAAACCTATATTGCAAGTTTCATTGAAATCAGATAAAAATTGTGACCTGCAGAGTGTTCACAAACAATTGTGGATTGACGGACAGACGGACAGGGGCGACTACAATATACGTCCACATGAAAATATGGGCGTATCAAAAAGAAAGACTCAAGTCATGCAGACCTTTCCATATTATACAGAATATAACTACACAAAACTTTTTATCACATATATTTGATAAAATTCTTAATCTATCTACATTGTCATACATTTATAATCATTGAAAACAATTCAGTCAAACTTCCTGGTTTTTCACCCGTATGGTATCACATGGTTAAAAAAAGATTGTTTTACCAGTCAAACCTAACTTTAATGCTACAATAAAATTCCATTTATTTGGAGAAATTTCACGCTACTAACTATAATTCAATTGATTTTCAATATCAAATAAAATAAAAACCAGTTGTTACTTCACAAGCTTTTCCTTCATATGCCTATTGCTTCAAATGATAAAATATAAACTATTACAAATATATCATAATAATATATTCAAATATTGCAATATTAAGAATAAAACATTTAATAACCGGAGCGGATCGAGGATTATCAGAAAGGGGGGACGTGCTGCACCAACTCGGGAGTACAAAGCCCGGGCCGTGATCTGTAAGTGGAAAAAATTCCCACAAGGACTAATTTCATACTAGTACTGTAAATTACGATTTCCAACCTAAATTATTTTTGTTCTCCTTTCCCGCAAGAATATATGGAGCTAAACATTGTTTGACTAATTTCATACTAGTACTGTAAATTACGATTTCCAACCTAAACTATTTTTGTTCTCCTTTCCCGCGAGAATATATGGAGCTAAACATTGGGTGCATCCCCCTCTTGATCCGCGCCTGAATAATATAATAAAAAGTTTGGCTACAGTACTCGGTCTGACAGTAAAAACCGTAACCTCACCAATTCTCATATAAAGAGAAAAAGAGAGAAATGGTTTTTAACGTCCACTCGACACAAACTAACTCACTTTGGGACCAACATGTGGTTCAATTGTATTTCAATATTTCGCTTGCGTGTGAGGGTCTTTAGCAGTGGAGTAAACCAGTACATCCAGTTGACTCAATGACAGATCGCATAATACTAAAGCAATGTAACATGTAAACACGTAACCATAAAGCAAAATGCCACTTGCTTAATTAGGCTTCAAAGGCAAGGGGAGTACCACAGAAGGTTTATCTCCCATGGATGGATTTACCTTGATGCAAATGATGTAACTGAACAATGCCCAACAATAGGGGTCCCAACACAAATCTAGCAAGCATCTGTTTTAAGCACGCAATCAAGTGTCGTTTTTTTTTTAAATGAAATGAAATGATGGGGTTTGCCTGGACAGTGACACAAAAGCCCGCTCTTTTTTTTAAATTCCAACCCTCAAGGTTTCTTGTACGCGTACACCAATGTGTACAATGGACATCAGTTTTTTGTCCCATCCAAGCAACTAGTTTTATTTTGAATGACATACATACATGTATGTATTAAGGAACATAATTTGTTCAGCGTTTAGTACCTTTAATGGTCTTCATTCGGCTCTGATATTTACTCAATAAGCATTAGATAGCTTGTATGATAAATTGATTTTATTACCAACCACTTTCAATTGCAGACTAATCAAAATAGTCGATACTCGATTGTCAACTATGTTTTTACTTCCTACAACTAATCAGAAAAAAAATGTTATGTTGATGACCTCTTATATATGTTTGAAAAATCTTTATAACCTATATAGATACAATAGATTCGTATCTTACATGTACTTCCTTCTATATACATGAACTTTGCAAAAACCAAACTCTACCTATTTACAGCACAACCTAATCTTGATTGATATGATAGCCTCAACCTTTCTTTTCAAACAACAAACAAATAATCTACATTAGACCATATATTATAAATGTGACATTTAATTTACAGCAGTCACACGTTATTTACAGCTCAATATATAACCCATTTACTCCCATGTTTTTATAACGTTCTATTGATTTTTAGAGACCACACGGAAGTGAATAGCCAATAGATTGAGAGCTTCGACAATGTAGGTATTTCTAACACATAATAACTAGCATAAGAAACGTCTCACACGCTCTATTCACGACCTCCTACTTCCTGGTTCATTTGTAGGTCATTCACATTTTTTCCTAATTTTTTAAATTAGACTCGCTTTGCAGAATTCTATTCCACTGGAAGTAAATAGCTAAATCAGATTATGAAAGTTTTAACAGGCATTCAGCCTGCTAGAAGCCTTAATAAATTTCAAAACAAATGGTTGCCATGCAACGATACACCCACATTTTACAAGAGACGAATAGAGAAGAAGCTATAAGACGATTTTTCGTACAATAAGGGGCCTCTAGGATCCACTAGCTTAAAAAAACACAATTTTTCTCACAATCAGGTGCCACATCCCAAGAAGTAACAGTCTGGTATGCACACCCACATTTTGCAAGAGACAGACAAGAAGCTAAAAAAAGGCGATTTTTCCTACAATAAAAGGCCTCTAGAAGATGCTTAAAAATCGCACAATTTTTTTCACAATCAGGGGCCACACTCAAAGAAATAATAGTTTAGTATGCACCAAAATCGGACGGCACCAAGATCTTTGGACTTGAAGCAAATATTTTCAGTTTTGCCAAAATCAAAGAAAAATTATGACCTTTCAGTTCGATTTTCACGAAATCAGAACTCAACCATATTTATGTTGTTTAAACAGTAAGCTAACAACAAAATTATAAATCGCATCATAATCCAACAAATATCGCAGGCTAGCGTTGACATCGAGAGTTGATTATGGTCTGGATAAGTTAAAAAATGTCTAATTAATAATGTATATAACATTTCAGACCCCAAGAAAGGCAGATTTAGCTCTTGCATAATGTATGTTTAAATATACCGGTAAACTAAAATACATTATTGACAACATCTGTAAATCTAGCATTTCATCAGTTTGCTAAAAACAGATCATAAAAAAACTTTCAAGGAAGCAACTAAATAATATATGTTCTTAATTTAGACATGCCTGGGACATGGTGACATCATCTTAGAACAATAGAACATGTCATTAATAATGGATTAATAAAAGACTTACTTATTTGAATAGACAAATGGAGTTTAATGTCTTGTCAAAACACTATTCTTTATTCATTTTAACAATAACACTTGTTATTTTTTTCCTATGATTGTGTATGCAGTGATGTTTTAATTTTATTGGCGGAATTTCATTTTTTGAAAAACATTCCTACCATTTATGAGGCTACCAATCCATTTCACTTCGGAACTGCAATTGATGAATTCTGAGAATGAATTCTGAGGTTCTTCTCAGCAATCAAAGGACATTCTTACTCTATATAATAGTTCAGTATCCCAAATACTCAACATTGATTGAATATTTTAAAGGTATCAACTAACTTTGCAGAAAAGCATTACCTACTGAATATAATCAAAACATTTAGAAGTCATGTACCTTAAAATTTTACAGTACAATTAGCACCGTAATTGTAATATTTGGTTATCTTTCTTTTACAATGAGTAATGGCAATAATTAAAGTAACTGAAATCTAAGTTTTACCTTGAGTTTAGTATGGCCGATGTAGGTCATATGTTATTCTATTATTTTTTAAGTGTTTTAAATTTCAAATCTATTTTACCGGATAGTCAGATTATGATATGCTGGCACCTAAAGAAGTTGATCTGTTTAGTTTAAGTAACTATTGTTTTAATCCTTCAATAATTATACATGTATGTTTATGTCAACACAATTTCTAAGTCACTGATTTATATAAATAGACAAATGCATGTAAGATGATTCATTAGTTGGCAAGACCAGCTTAGGGAACCTAAATCATAGTTTGATGTCGGATGTATAGGAAATTATAACTTATAAGTAGTTAAATTGTTGCTGTTAATCATTTGCTCCTGAAATAAGTGTTGAAGATCCATTCCAAGAATCTGTATTCATTTCTGATACTTAGAGAACACACATTTCCAGGCTGCCGAACAGTGTCATTAGACTGGCCTCAAGTTGGTATGGAGTAATCATCTCATGATAATGTTCTACTTTGATTGTTTTTTGTCTTTTTTCCTTAAGACTTGGAATATTAAGTAGCAAGAGTCTGATCTTCAGCAGCGTTTTTCACCTAATCAATTTACATAACATCTAATGTAGTGAAGAAAAGGCCATTTTGACAGCTGCACAAAATTATTTTCAACTATAACCTGCAACTGAACAAAAGCAAAAGGTGCAGTCCTTATGAATGATTTTTGCAAGAACGGCAAAAAGCCTAATTTTGACCCAAAAAAATCAGTTATCAACAACTACATGTACTAATACTATAGAGATAAAAGGCCTCTATTACATAACAATTTACAATTTACATGCAAATAAGATAAACCAGCCTGTTTCATAAATAACACATAAATGTTAACAGATGCTATGTAAACAAACATAATTTACACAATTCATGGTGTAACACTTACGTTGTTTTTTAACTACTGCAGTACTGTTAAATAAATCACAATAAATTAACAAAAAGCAGGTGTACATGTATGTGTAATCATATATTTTAATACAATCTATCCATTGTTTTCTTATGATACTGTAATTAAATGAATCGGATTTTCAGGTTTAAAAATATTCATCCAAAGGTATATAGTTGTTTCTACCTTGTTAGATGAATGGTCATAACGCAGACTGTTACAGTCCGACATGAGTCAATATCAAAAAGAACCAAAACAATTGGGATATAAACATACTTTTTAAAGTTTCATCGAAATCAGATAAAAATTGTGACTTCTAGAGGGTCCACAACCTTGGTATTACATGTACATGCTTTACATTTGTCAAGCAGGTTTGGTCTGATTTTCACAATATTTTAACTAAACAGACATTTGTGTGTAACGTTTTTTTAACAGATAATAATCGTGACCTCTAGAAGCACCAGAAGCCAAAAAAATGGTTTTTCGTGCAATCAGAGGCCACAATTCAGGAGGTTACGAAACATTCACGAAAATCAAGAGGAGGCAAGATCTTTGGGTTATAAACATGCTTTGAAGTATCATCAAAAAAAGATGAACCTTGGGACCTCTAGAGTGTACACAAGATAAAAACATGAATTGTCGTACAATTAGAGGCCATTATCCATGAAGTTATGGTCCGATACATGTTAGTATCGAAAGGAACCAAGGTCTTTGGGAGATGAGACCTATATTTCTTTAAATCAAATAAAAATTATGACCTCTAAAGGTCCCACGAGCTAACATAACAGAACGAGTGGTTGCCATGCAAATTATGCGCACATTTTGCAAGATGGACAGATAACGAGCTGAAAAAAAGCGACCTACATGTATCATACAATCACAGGCCATATACCAGGAAGTATGTAAAGGGATCCAGATCTTTGAGATATAAACATACAATTTAAGTTTCATCAACCTAGGATAACAAGCAGTTGCCATGCAAAAGGTGCATGACATTGATAAAATAGCAATTTTCTGCCATTTCAAAGAGAACTAAAATTACTAAACTGCAGTTACGGTTGAAGGCTGACTTATATGATCAGTTTTTAAAAAATCAAAAAATATTATGAGCTCATAAGCTGAAAACCCAGTTTTTTTTCAGACAATCAGGGGCATAAATCAGGAAGTTATGGTCTAATATGCGCGAAGATCGCAAGAAACCAAGATCTTTGTGATAAAAACATATATTTTAGGTTTCATTAAAATCTGATAAAATTGTGACTTCTAGAGGGCCAACAACCTTGGTATTATATACTTTTGCACTATGTACGTAACTGGAGCGGCCATTTTGTCAAGAAGTTTCAGTCCGATTTTCATGACATTCAAACTCAATTGTTACTAGGGTGTAATGGTGATATGTTTGAACAGATTCTGAAATTGAATAACAATTATAACCTATAGAGTGGGCACAAACAAAATGTGAATGGATGGGACCGACGGACGGACAGGAGCAACAACAATATACTTTCACATGAAAATATAGCTGAATAAAAACTAGTCATACATTGGTTCCAGAATTAACTGATTTGTTTACAGTACATGTGTATGACAGGGAGTTCTGTCATCCACCTACAATTGTATGTTTCCACCTGATTACTTGATTTCCTCTAATATCCTTTTAATAATAAATTATTGAAATAAAAACATACCATATGTTAGAGCCAAAATGACACAATAAGTGTCAACTGACATTAATCTCCATCACTTTCATCACTTTTTTTATTTACAACATGTGCAGTAGAACTGTTTTCCGGTTGACACAATTTTATAGTGAGTGCTATTTTCGTCTGTCTATTCATTTCTTAGTAAAGCTAACATAAGTAGAAACTTTGTTTTCCTAGAAGTTGGTAGGCGGGTCATGAAAGACAGATATAATCTTAAAACCTATTTGATGCACAGTACAACAAAATAAATCTGCTGAACATTTATGTGTTAGTTAAACAAAACTGGTTCATTCTGTGTGAGAGTCTCTTAAATTAAAAAGTTTTCCTGGTCATCAAGAGCAACGGCCTGAAGCTTTGTGAAAGAAATATTGACTTTTAGATTCCATATGCTTTTTGACTGTAAATTCCACACTGTCCAAAAGACCTGACTACATGTGTACCTAGATAATCATGTGTGATCATTGTGATTGTAATGCCACTTATATAACTGAACTACGTAATTCCCATAAAATGCAGTATGTAAGATTTAAAAAAAGACAGCCAGATAAAATCATACATGTAAGATCATCATATGGAAAAAATATCAACTTTCAGTTTCCATATTATGCAATACTGACTCTGGAAATTCCACACCATCCCAAAGACCTGAAGTGCCTGCCTGGGTAATCATTACACTAGCTGATTGTCAAGCCACTCATACATGTACAATTGATCTATGCAATTCCTTAAAGATGCAGTATGTATAAGATTTAGATGAAGATAATGGAATATGAATATATTCAAGATTTGATTCAAATCACTTTATTATTTGCGAAGTAATGAGTCTTGGAAGATGTAGCATAGACTCTTAAATTCATTATCGTAACAGCGGTACTTTACAAACCAGACTAAGTCTCGATTATCCATTTTATGGTTAAATCTTTAAATCTCGCTGGCATTCTAACCTTGATAAATCTCTGTCATCCGATAGTCTAGCTAGAGAGTTGATTATGGACTTGAGATGTTAATTGAGATGTTAATAAATGTCAAAATAACAGTTGATATAACATTTGAAAACTGGAGCCAAAATAAAGACCTTCAATAGATCCTTCATAATGCTTCTTTCAACATGTCACCTAATCTAACAATAATTTTCAAATGGCTCAACATTTTGATTTTCTTTTCCTTTTTAGTAAAGCCTGCATCATTAAAGACCTGGGACTGTACAGCACAATGGATGCTTGCCATGGCCCCAAGGATCCATTCACTTGAATTGATATTTGTTGTTTATTTCTTGCAATGTAGTTTGTCTTGTCCGCAGATTTGTCTTGTCGGTTTTGCATTGCATGTAGTATGGCCCTCCTGCACTTACTATAATATATTTATGTTTTGCAAGGGATGCCTTCTAAGGTCTGGGACTGGTCCTTTAAAATGTATTTTTATCACATTCCTCCTACAGGCTTTCTTACAATTTCACGGAAAAAGACTTTTGAAAAGAAAAATTATATTACTTCTACAGGTAAGCGAGATCTGATAAAACAGGGTATGGTTTGTAGGTTGAAGGCCACACCAATATGATTTTCTGTTCTTCAGCGACATGATAAATAAATAGCCACTCGACATTGAGAGTTGATTATGGCAGATTTAGCTGTTGCATAATGTATGTTTAATAAAAACTAATCAACTTCTGTGTGGAGTTGAGAGAATGTGAAATCTCTTCGAAACACCATTCAAATAAATTAGTAACTTTTCACCTACTAGTAAGTGTTTTAATTTATTGAAACTTTCTATCATAATCAGATTTTGTACAGATAAACCCTTTTAAACACTGTATATAAATCTTTTCATAGAAGGAACAAACAGTAGAATGTCAGTATACATTATACTAAATTTGACCATGGCAGACATAATTTTATTTTGGTTGAATATAAAATAAATAACCTTTTCGATATTGAAAATAAAGGGAAATTTATTTAACAATATTGTTTTTATCTAAAAATCTAAGTATGACCTGGCACTACAACAGGCCAAGTTGGTACCAGGCAATGGAATTATCATGTACAGGGTGTAGTTAGTGGAGCTAAAAAAAGAATAAATGGATTCTTCCAAAGTCATTAGGGCATTTTCCAAACTAAATCATCAGACATAGCAGATAAGCCAATGAAATGGTCTATTTAACCAAGCTCTGGGCAAAGTGTGCACTGAATTATGGGAGACACCTAATTTTAAAAATTAGACTACCACAGTATCTTTTTGGTATTTTTCTTAAGGGATTAAAAAAAAACTTCTTTATACTGCTTGACTATATACATGTGTTACAGTATTATATAGTCAAGCAGAAGTGAGAAGTTTTATTTTAATGTCTGTGTTTTCTTTCTTTCTTGTTATTCCCCACTAAATTGCATTAAAACGGCATTAAACAAATTCAGGTACAAATGTGATGTCTCATGTTTAATTTTACTTATCGTATGTTAGAAACTGAATAAATATTCAAAAAATCAATACAAGTTATAAAACTACAATAAAAGACTCAAAATCATACCTTCTAAAAGCAGTTGAATTGGGTTATGCTATCACATGTACCTCATACCTTGAAACTAACCAATAACCATCACCCATATACATGTATGTACATTATTCGACTCATGATCATGACATACAACAGGAAAGAAATTTAATGGTTTACATAAGGGAAATTCCCAGAGTGTCCCACTTTATTTGTTTAATGTATTCTAAGTTCAGTTTAGCAATTGTATTCAGTGTTTATCAAGTAGATCTAAATATAATGGTGTAGAGGATATTATTAGATTATTACTAAGGTTCACATGGGTATTACATTCTGAATAAAAACAAATTTGTTTAATCGTTATGAAATATATTATGTAAATAACATTGAATATCCCTCAAAAGGTGCAGAATAAATGTGTACACTTTACAAGACCGAAATAATGAATGTAAATCAGTTTATAATTCATTCATATAAGAACTCATTAAGAATTCCTGTCAAGGTAATAAAGAATTATTATTATTATTATTGTCCCCCGCCTTTCGAAGAAAGTTGGGGGACTATTAAAATGGGTTTGTCCGTCTGTCTGTCTGTCCGTCCGTCTGTCTGTCTGTCTGTCTGTCTGTCCGTCACACTTTTTGGGACACAATAACTCTCTTCCTAATTGAGCTAGAACGTTCAAACTTGGTGTATGTATTTATTAGGTCAATGCCTTGATGGAGTTTGAAGATAAGCATTTTCCGCTTAGGGTAAGCAGAGATAAGCAATTTGATTGGTTGATGCTTTGGGACACGATAACTTTAGTTCTAATTAAGTGAGATTGATGAAACTTGGTGTATAGTTTCATTATAGTAATACCTTGACTAAGTTCGATAATGAGCATTTTCTGCTCAGGGTAAGCAGAGCTATACGCAATTTGATTGGTCGAGAATTTGGAACACAATAACTCTCCTTCTAATTGAGTTAAAATGTTCAAACTTGGTGTATATGCTTATTAGGTCAATGCCTTGATGGAGTTCGAAGATGAGCATTTTCCGCTTAGGGTAAGCAGATATAAGCAATTTGATTGGTTGATGTTTGGGACACGA
This sequence comes from Patella ulyssiponensis, assembly GCA_963678685.1. Taxonomy (NCBI): domain Eukaryota; kingdom Metazoa; phylum Mollusca; class Gastropoda; family Patellidae; genus Patella; species Patella ulyssiponensis. The sequence goes on along the minus strand of OY783225.1, from coordinate 83,744,895 downwards.
TAACTTTAGTTCTAATTAAGCGAGAGTGATGAAACTTGGTGTATAGTTTCATTATAGTAATACCTTGACTAAGTTTGATAATGAGCATTTTCTGCTCAGGGTAAGCAGAGCTATACGCAATTTGATTGGTCGAGAATTTGGAACACAATAACTCTCCTTCTAATTGAGTTAAAATGTTCAAACTTGGTGTATATGCTTATTAGGTCAATGCCTTGATGGAGTTCGAAGATGAGCATTTTCCGCTTAGGGTAAGCAGAGATAAGCAATTTGATTGGTTGATGCTTTGGGACACGATAACTTTAGTTTTAATTAGTCGAAGGTGATGAAACTTGGTGTATAGTTTCATTATAGTAATACCTTGACTAAGTTTGATAATGAGCATTTTCTGCTCACGGTAAGCAGAGCGATACGCAATTTGATTGGTCGAGACTTTAGAACACAATAACTCTCCTTCTGATTGAGTTAAAATGTTCAAACTTGGTGTATATGCTTATTAGGTCAATGCCTTGATGGAGTTCGAAGATGAGCATTTTCCGCTTAGGGTAAGCAGAGATAAGCAATTTGATTGGTTGATGCTTTGGGACACGATAACTTTAGTTCTAATTAAGTGAGAGTGATGAAACTTGGTGTATAGTTTCATTACAGTAATACCTTGACTAAGATCGATAATGAGCAATTTCTGCTCAGGGTAAGCAGAGCGATAAGCAATTTGATTTGCCGAGACTTTGGAACACAATAAGTCTCCTTCGAATTGAGTTAAAATGTTCAAAATTGGTGTGTATGCTTATTAGGTCAATGCCTTGATGGAGTTCGAAGATGAGCATTTTCTTCTTACGGTAGGCAGAGATAAGCAATTTTTGGATGACACTGCGTGTTCAGTTTGATTGGTCGATACGTTTGAAAAAAATAAATGTGCGATTAATTAATATGTGTCATCTATTTATTTTGGGATTTCGGCGGGGGACATCAGCCTCACTGTTGGCTTGTTATTTTTTGCGTTGCGACCCATTTTGGTAAATTTATAGGCCCCAATTATTAGCGATTTAGCTCCTTTAAAGTGTAATTTCTGTCTGTGTATGCACTGTATATCCCATATTGAAGCCTATTTTAATATTTCCTACAGTTCTATAGATTAGTCCCTATTACTGGGAGAATTTCCTCAAACGCATATTCAAAAAATACTGGTATATTAGCTACGGTATTATAAAAATAGAAAGAGTATTTTCCTGTAATTTCCTCATTACTGGTTAAAACCATGGACTGTGAGTAATACTGTACATAGATTACATAGACATCTTTCAAATTTAGCTACGCTTCATCCTGTTTTGTTATCTTATAGTGTCTATAATGGTTGATGGTGTATAAAAAAATTCAACAACATCCTTGTTCAATATACAAATCACAAATAATTATGAAGGGAAAACACTGACAATTTCAATAAATTTAGATTATGTAAATTATTCAAGTTTAATGAAATGAAACAGGTTTTATTTTCAAGACGGATACAGTTTTAAAAGAGAACAACTTAAGGCATACATGATGTACATGTAGTTAATAGTATAATCATATCTTCTACAATCTACTGTCTCTAAAATGATAACCTGTGAAATTTTGAGCTTTTAGATACATTGAGTTGTAGGGATATAGCTATTCTTTAAAAACAGCAACACAATAAATAAAGTTTGTTTGTTAAACATGCATGATGCAGGTCTTTCTGTAAGCCTGAAATTTTATCTTAATTAATAATTAGACATTAAAATAGCATTATGCAAGAGCAAAATCTGCTTATTACAGGTCTTTCTTTAGGCCTGAGATGTTATATAAATAATCAATTAGACATTAATTAACATATCCAGACCATAATAAACTCTTTATGTCAAGGCTAGCCTTCGATGTTGGCGGATTAAATTCTTATATGCCGCTTAATGGCCGTTGATAATTAAATCAATCAAGTGGATAATCAAGACTATGCTGCTTATATTAATGATTTGAGTAATGATGACCGAGGCTATGTGAATATTTCAAACGCTTTTTTCTCGGCTAATAGTAGATTAATTTGACTGAAATTTTATCTTTATCTAGTTTTTAACTATTATAGTGAGAACTGCCAAAAATGGATAACTGAGACTATGTTTTTTATCGTAACAACTTTAGTAATGATGATCAAGGTCAGAATCAAATTTCAAAAGCCAATACTTTGGATCAACGTGGAGCAATTTTACTGAAATTTTGAGCACATTCCATTTACATTATCTAGTTTGTAACTATTACAGAGAGTACTGTCAACTCTTTATCTAATCTCCCATAACGCCCCTTTAATCTTAGCAAAACCTGAACATTTTGCCAACATGTGTACGTCTTGAGAGAATTTTTCAGAGCAGTGCAACTTGTTTTGTTCCAGAAATCTGTATATTAAAAGCATCATAGTGATTCAGTGTATTGAAGTTTTAGACCAATTTTTTGGACAATTATATTTTATGACCGTTTCTGCTATAACGTTATCAACAAACTGACCAGCTTTAAGTTTGACTGAAATATTTGGATGGGCATCTTTAAGATAGAATACAAGATGGAAGATAATCTGCTGCTGATATTTTGATTTCATTTCCTTAATAAATTGTTAAATAATAAATTTGAGTGCATTTTAATGTGGATTAAGCTGAGGAAAATTTGATATTTTCTGAAAAACTCATGTGACACACAGGGGAACTGAAACATATTTCCCATTTTATTGTCCCTTTAATATTATGTAGGCCCATGTTTCATATCCTGTACTGCCCTAGTTTACTGTAAACCATCTTGATAATGTGCTGTAACTCAAGCTCTTTTTAAAATTAATAACAGTTTTGACATGAAGATCGGTTAGCTGTCTTTGATATTGATTGGATGTGCTGCTTCCTGTTGACATTTAGATCTCTGTACTGTCGTCACCGGCTTAAATGTCAATCTTCTCAAGATTAGTATAGAACTACAGGTATATCTGAGATATTATTTGATTAAATAGGGGTTTACTTTATTGTTATTATCTTTCTGTGTTGGAGTCAGTATATCATTAGTGACAGTTCTTTAGTCACGACTTTTATCAGAAGACTTATAAAATACATGATTAATTATTAAGCTTTGTCATGAAAAATATTCAACACTATCAATATGAAAAATAGTAAATTCTAAACTATAACTCTAGACTATTCAGTCTACTCTGAAAAAAAAGGGAGTGTATAAGGCACCATATTTAGTTCTATGAAGGCACTGGCTAGCTAACCAGTAGCCTAGGTCTTGGTGTTGACAGAGAAATATTCTTTGAACATTTCAGCGCTATTTCCTCTTTGCCAATAGTACAATAAACTAGGAACAGTGTCTATATTCGCTTGAATGGATGTTCACACTGGCGGGCACCTAAAAGACATACCATGTCAATTGAAACAAGCCAACAGTGAGGCTGATGTCCCCCGCCGAAATCCCAAAATAAATAGATGACACATATTAATTAATCGCACATTTATTTTTTTCAAACGTATCGAGCAATCAAACTGTACACGAAGTGTCATCCAAAAGTGTTTTATAAAGAAAAATGCTAAAACCGACGAGAAAAATGAAAAAATATACCCTAGTTAGGGGGACCCTAAAGGCAGACAAAAGGGCCCACACGCTTGACAAAAGGGCCCCTCTGGCCAAGGGAAAGGACCCTCTTGTCTGAGTCAATCGTTTCTATACACTGTTACACTGTTAAAGTTATCGTGTCCCAAAGTATCAACCAATCAAATTGCTTATCTCTGCTTACCCTAAGCGGAAAATGCTCATCTTCGAACTCCATCAAGGCATTGACCTAATAAGCATATACACCAAGTTTGAACATTTTAACTCAATTAGAAGGAGAGGTATTGTGTTCCAAAGTCTCGGCAAATCAAATTGCTTATCGCTCTGCTTACCCTGAGCAGAAAGTGCTCATTATCGATCTTAGTCAAGGTATTACTGTAATGAAACTATACACCAAGTTTCATCACTCCCACTTAATTAGAACTAAAGTTATCGTGTCCCAAAGTATCAACCAATGAAATTGCTTATCTCTGCTTACCCTAAGCGGAAAATGCTCATCTTCGAACTCCATCAAGGCATTGACCTAATAAGCATATACATGTACACCAAGTTTGAACATTTTAACTCAATTAGAAGGAGAGGTATTGTGTTCCAAAGTCTCGACCAATCAAATTGCGTATAGCTCTGCTTACCCTGAGCAAAAAATGCTCATTGTCGAACTTAGTCAAGGTATTACTGTAATGAAACTATACACCAAGTTTCATCACTCTCACTTAATTAGAACTAAAGTTATCGTGTCCCAAAGCATCAACCAATCAAATTGCTTATCTCTGCTTGCCCTAAGCGGAAAATGCTCATCTTCAAACTCCATCAAGACATTGACCTAATAAGCATATACACCAAGTTTTAACATTTTAACTCAATTAGAAGGAGAGGTATTGTGTTCCAAAGTCTCGACCAATCAAATTGCGTATCGCTCTGCTTACCCTAAGCAAAAAATGCTCATTGTCGAACTTAGTCAAGGTATTACTGTAATGAAACTATACACCAAGTTTCATCACTCTCACATAATTAGAACTAAAGTTATCGTGTCCCAAAGCATCAACCAATCAAATTGCTTATCTCTGCTTACCCTAGGCGGAAAATGCTGATCTTCGAACTCCATCAGGGCATTGACCTAATAAGCATATACACCAAGTTTGAACATTTTAACTCAATTAGAAGGAGAGTTATTGTTTTCCAAAGTCTCGACCAATCAAATTGCGTATCGCTCTGCTTACCCTATGCCAAAAATGCTCATTGTCGAACTTAGTCTAGGTATTACTGTAATGAAACTATACACCAAGTTTCATCACTCTCACTTAATTAGAACTAAAGTTATCTTGTCCCAAAGCATCAACCAATCAAATTGCTTATCTCTGCTTACCCTTAGCGGAAAATGCTCATATTCGAACTCCATCAAGGCATTGACCTAATAAGCATATACACCAAGCTTGAACATTTTAACTCAATTAGAAGGAGAGTTATTGTGTTCCAAAGTCTCGACCAATCAAATTGCGTATCGCTCTGCTTACCCCAAGCAGAAAATGCTCATTATCGAACTTAATCAAGGTATTACTGTAATGAAACTACACCAAGTTTCATCAATCTCACTTAATTAATTTTAACTCAATTAGAAGGAGAGGTATTGTGTTCCAAAGTCTCGACCAATCAAATTGCGTATCGCTCTGCTTACCCTGAGCAAAAAATGCTCATTGTCGAACTTAGTCAAGGTATTACTGTAATGAAACTATACACCAAGTTTCATCACTCTCACTTAATTAGAACTAAAGTTATCGTGTCCCAAAGCATCAACCAATCAAATTGCTTATCTCTGCTTACCCTAAGCGGAAAATGCTCATCTTCGAACTCCATCAAGGCATTGACCTAATAAACACATACACCAAGTTTGAACATTCTAGCTCAATTAGGAAGAGAGTTATTGTGTCCCAAAAAGTGTGACGGACAGACAGACAGAAGGACAGACAGACAGACAGACAGACGGACGGACGAACCCATTTTAATAGTCCCCCAACTTTCTTCGAAAGGCGGGGGACAATTAGAAATAAGAGTAGCACAGACAAGGCATGTGTTCATAGAAATGGTAAGGTGAAGAGTTTATTCAACGGTGTAATTATTTTTTAAAATCGTAAACCTACATGCTGTATATTTACTTGGAGACAACCACTGTCAAAATTGGTCGCATTATTTCTGTTACGTCTTTTTTTGTAAATCATTTTTAGTGAAGCCTGTACCATAACAGACCCGGGACTGTGCAGCGCAGTGGACTGGACACCTACGGCTGGGCCCGGGATCCATCACTTGATTTGATATTTGTTTATTCTTTGCAATGTCTGGTTTCTGTCTTGTCTGCAGGTTTATCTTCTAGATTTTTGTTTTGCATGTAATGCAGTCCTTCTGCACTTACCATTGGTAAACCTACGTGATTTTGAGAGAGCGGAATTGTGCTATTAATGATATTTTCTTCCCCAAGTAACTTCATGTCATGTGATGCCATTGTCAGATCATGTGATGCCATTGCCAGATACAATCAATAAAACATGTATTGTGGAACAAGTGAATGTCCAGAGAGAAGCTAACCTAGAATACAAATTCACTTCCTGGTTTGTTCTCTGTCAACCAGTCTGACAATTAAGTTAGTATTGATTGCTTCACCAGGCATCTAAACAAGAGTACAAAGATCAGCTAGACTAAAACATAGAATACAGGAAGGAAAATCTGCTGGTATCAGCTGAAAGTATTTATATCGATCCATCAAAGGCTGGTGGTTCTTCTTTATTTATATAGCATCAATATATTGTTTACATACATGTACATGCAGACTAAAATAATATAACCTATAGGCCTACAGTTTTGATAAAATTCCTGTTGATGACAAACATCCCTGCAATGCTTAACCAAGTCAAATTTGAGACTAACATGTAACTACTACCATTTTAATATTATCTTAATTATGCAAAGGATAAGAATATGACCGTACAATAGCATTTCTTCCATCAATGCTTTACAAAGTCAAATTTGAGACAAATATGTAACTACCTTTTTAATATTATTTTAATTATGCAATGGATAAGAATATGACCTGAACAATAGCATTTCTTCCAGTTCTTCTCACCATTACAACCACATGTATCATGTCTTGTACACTGGTGCAAGTGGATATCCCTTACTGTGCAAATAAGCTTATAATTTCGCCCAGAAAGTGTTTCCACCTAAAATTTTTCACATTCCAACTGTCTAGGTTTCTACACGCCAATGTGTGCACAAGTGGACTTCATTTTTTGGTTAAGTGAAAGTCTATTTGGAAGGTTCCCATATACGTGTAAACCGTGTAACAGAACCCTGGGTCCGTTTCTATTATACACGTAGCCCAAAGCAAGTTACAGAGCCTCTGAATCTTGATAAACTTGCTCCTTTTTCATATTACCAAACCAGTAGGCTACCTAACCAAAGATTTCTTTTGAAGACCTATATGCAGTGAAAACCGAGACTATTTAATCTGCACATGCTTCAATATTCTACAAAGAGGGTCTTTTAGCATTGTGCTTGAAATCAATACAAATACTATCATCATACGGCTCAATGACAATCCCAAGTTTTGAGTCTTCAAAACCCAATCAAAATGGGGTAGGCCTAGCAACCCAAATCCACCAACATTTCAATTTACAACGTTTTTGTGTCAAAATACCCCTCAAAATGCAATTTTTAAGCAAATTTGGAAGTTATTACCAAAAACATTAGGATATAGATATAAATATTACCCCTATACATGTACCAGTTAAAATAATTTGGGTCAATCATACCGGTAATAAAGTGATTAAAGTGCGAATCCCGAATTTCATAGAATCTGAAAATTACAAGTTCGTATACGTATGAAATTTTAACGCCAAAATACAGAGGAATTGTGTATTTACCTTGTCTGAAAAGTTCAGTTCAAAATATTCAGTCGTTTGGACGTGAACGTCAAAATCGCACCACAATCAAATATCCGGACACGAGACTTTTTAAATAGTTGAACTTGATAAATGCGACTACATGCGATACCTATACACTTCATAAATAGAGAGCTTGCGGCACTCAGCATGTAGACGCGTATTATCCAGGCACTTTTTAGGATGCAACCAAGACGCCGGTCTTCAAACACAGAGCAATACCGACAATTGGAAATTTTTTGAAAACGTATCACAACGCTTGAAGTAGTTACTAGGGGCTAAGTTATAAGTTATTAAAGGCCTTTCATACAAAATTAAGCAATTTTAAGCCCCAAAATGTAACTGGGATTTCTCCTTTAAATATTGAGCCATATTGTATCACCAGTTTGACGCATTAATTGCAGTTATGATATTACAGAAAAATATCAGAGATTTCTCCATTCCACACAATCGTCCAACCTCGTGGGTTTTCTCCGGGTTCTCCGGTTTTCTCCCACTGCTAAAGACCCCTATGTGCAAACAAATTATTGAAATAAAATTAAACGATATGTTAGTCTCGAAATGACCTAGTTTGTGTTGAGTAGACATTAAACCCCATTTCTGTTTGTCTCTCTCTTTCGACACAATCAATATATAACTAAACAATTTCAGTCCCATACATTTGAAATTTTGAAGCATTTCTAATCGATTTCATCATCGCCTACCAAACTATTTCAAAGCGTGATTGGGTATTCACATAGCCTATCAAAATTCATGGTTCACTTCCTATAGTAAATATACTGTAGTAAGGATACAGTGTGGTTGGTGACACTATACAAATGTACTGGATCTTTCAGGATATGTTATAAAAATAAACCATTTAAGTCGCAGTTAATTTTAAATCTTTTTAGTACACTGAATCCAAAAAGGAAATGTATACTATACATAGAATCGTTGTTTGGTCATACATGGAATAATAATAATAATAACAGGTCCATCAGTGTATGGTAAAACTTTAAAAAGTGCTTGAAAGTTGAAAAAATAGTAATACTCACGCGTCGGCATTGTAATTGTTTACTTTCACAAATCGTTGTGTTGTTTTGCAGGTCCATGTAACTGTATAATTTCCACAAAGCATATCGTGCTATGATAGCAATACTAATCAGTATTTAAAACATGTTCAATGAAAGTATACATAAAAGCCTTCGGTTTGATATATAAATATAAGAAAGCGTAACGACGTCTCGTGCCACACGCCTATCGATGTCAATGAAGCTGATATTTATTTTTAGCGCAAAACGCGGAAGTATGGAATAGGGAAATCCCCTAAATAACCTAACGATTTCATTGGTTGTTCTACTATTTGCTCCAGTTTGCATGTATCTTGGATATCCAGACACGCCAAGTAGCGTGATGACGGTCAGTAGGCCGTTGTACATGTATTAATATTAGGCTTATATTTTCTTGGGTTCATTTTCACAAATTAAGATTTGATATGTAATATTTAAAAATTCATGCAAATGATTTACACGGATTTTTCAATTATACCTATAATATGCAATTGCATTTTGCAACGCATTTTTACAATAATGGTAGTTCCAGTCAAATCGAAAACCTTTTTCATTTGCCATCACGTGCGTGATAATTGCAACAGGCTCGTGCTATGACTATCTCAACCAACTATCTTCATAAAGCGAAGAACCAGCCAACACCATATCATTAAGCCTGTCATTGAGTCAACTGGCGTAGTTTCAAATTCCCTGCTGCGCGTGACAAACTTCGGGTCGTCCGGTTTCCTCCCTCTGCTAAAGACCTCTATTCGAAAGCTAATTATTGAAATAAAACTAAACCATATGTTAGACCCAAAATGACCTACTTTGTGTCGAGTGGGCGTTAAACCCCATTTCTTTCTCTCTCACAAAATTATAAACCCTATGGCCGACGATTATCAAATACATTTGTTATCTTATACACGCACAAATTTGCCGTTGGATTGTGTCAGAGCACACGTATTACAACAGAAGTGAATAGGCTACATTGCCGAGTATTAACGTGATATAAAGCAGGCCCAGTTTTAAGCCCCCCCCCCTCCGAGACTAAAGGCACCGATACCTTAACCCTTGTGGGTGCACGTGGTGAGAATCACATTGCAGGTATCAAGGGGTCCGTATGGACCCCAATTATAATTCAAAGTTTTTACATACAGATGTATCTGAATTTAAAAGCAATGGTTAAGTTTTTATTTGCATTTATATTTGACAACTGAAAAACAACTAAATTACAGGGGCGTTTTAAGGTTTATCATGGCGGAGGCTATACTATTTCGAGGGCCCTTTTTCGCGGGAAGGGGTGGTCTTGATTGATGACTTTTATGCCAATGCAATGACTGCATTCTCATGCAGTAATGGATTCGACAGTAACAGTGTATAGAAAACGATTGACTCGGACTCGGGGGCCCTTTCCCTTGGCCAGAGGGGCCCTTTTGTCAGACGTAGGGCCCTTTTGTCTGCCTTTAGGGCCCCTCTAACTAGGGTACATTTTCATTTTTCTCATCGTTTTTAGCATTTTTCTCCCGTTTTAATTTACACATTTCTTTAATTTTTTTTTCGCGAGGAGGCTGGCGCCTCCAGCGCCTCAGCTATAAAACGCCTTTGCTAAATTATTATACAAAAACATTTTAGTGACATTTTGAATAGATTTAATAATACTCACAAAATTGCTACTTTGCGACATGTGTACTATGTGATCACGAGGTTAAATGGCGATTCACGCTTGATACAAAAACCATAGAATTTTTGGAATTCATCATTTAATTTTTGTTATTTGTAACATGCAGATGTTTAAAGAGAGAATAGTCTGGCACACGCAATATGGTATCAGACAGCAAACACATTAGCAAAATTCCTACTGTGAGTTGCAAGTTTGGGGTCCGATTTGACCCCTTGTTCCCTTCAAGCGTTGGGCCTGTTTGGCATGTAACAGAACTCTTCACGTGGGAAGCAGATGAATACCGATCTATTCGCTACGTTTAAAAATATATAGGAGACAAAGTCACAAAATTTCAGAAAGCAGTGCCCAGTAGTTATTTCAAAATACTATAAAACAAGTGCATGGGGTCCACAGAGACCCCACGTGCACCGACAAGGGTTAAATGCTCACTTCATAGGCTATAGCTCAAATGCACAATATCATCTGTTACAGCTCAAAGGCAAGCGAAATGAAATGGGGTTTAACGTCCTACTTATAACTGCTCCGAACTGGGCTGATGAAAAAAGGCATAGGCCTTACAGTGTGCTATGAAGGAAATTCCGCCAATGGAAGGCCATCGCGGGACCTCGATCGGTTTCCCGGAAGCTCGGTTTTCCGTCCCATCCAAACGAATAGACATCTGTTCTTGTCAGGCCCTCTGTCCTGCATCACTAACGAGGGAAACCACGCCGGAAAATCGGGATGAACTTTCTCGGCAATGCAGGGATCGAATACCCGACCTCCAGGCTAGCGAGCCAGCGTATTACCCACTTAGCCACCGTGATCCCCCAAGGCAAGCGTCAGTTGCGCTTTGAAATTAAATATAGTAACCTCAACATGGCGGTAAATTATGCCTAAATTTCCAGTGGATCTTTTCACCGCCGACGACCGCCTGGAGGTCGCGTGGTTCCCCTTGTCAGTGATGCAAGGCCTGGCAATGACAGTTGTCCAGTCGTTCGAATGAGACGAACAACCGAGGCCACATTTACACATTGGCGTGCACGTAAGAGATTCTCCGAACCTAGGGTCTCTAGACCCAGGGAGTATAACATTATTGACACTTTCATTAGCCTTTCTTAACACCCATGGCCTTAAGCATGCATCACCAGTCACGACTTTGCTCAATTGTGTTTAAAACACGCTTTCATCTTCCCTGCTAGTCGTGTGGTTTTGGTTAGGAAGGGCCGAAATAGCTTTGAGCGTCTCTGTATACATCTCAACCCGGCACTTACGCGAGTATTGCAAAATCAGTTACATTCCTGTGGAAAATGATCATCCCCACTGATATATTTCGTAAACACTTTAAATTTACATATATAACAAAATACATTCGCCGCCACAATTATTATTAAATTTCAGAATTCATTGATTAAGAGTATCTTTGTGGTTTTACGTCTATTTCTACAATGGTGAATCTGAGTAAATAAACGAAATGTAATCGGGTTTAATGTCTTGTGAAATGAAATGAAATGAAATGGGGTTTAACGTCCTACTTTTCTGTGCCTGACCTGGGCTAATGGAAGACGGGGATACGCCATACAGTGTGCTATGAGGGAAATTTTGCCGGCGCAGCGGCGCTACGGCCTATACTCTTATATCGAATTCCAACTGCCAGACGTGCAATGTGTACACGGGACCTCAGTTTTTCGTCCCATCCGAACGTGCATCACTGACAAGGGGAAACCACGTAGGAAAATCGAGATGAACTTTCTCGGCCAATGCAGGGATCGAACACTCGACCTCCAGGCTAGCAAGCCAGCGCATTTCCCACTTAGCCACCGTGATTCCCGATTGATATCTTGTACATTTTGTGACGACTCTATGGGCAACTTGTACATGAAATGACTTGAGCTGAACTATAGGATTTCCTATTGATTTGCGTTTCACTGATATACAACCTCCTTTTTTTAGCTTCAGATTTACATTAAATCCTTTACTTTAAACTTCAGATTTTGGCTTTATTTGCTGGTTCACTGTTTCTGCAAGCCATTTCAGGAAGCTCGAATATCGTCCTTTATGTAAAAGATATACATTTTAATATATGAAGACGCCCATAGAAGGCAGACAGCAAACTTATATGATTTAATGTATGTCAGAATGAAGTAAAGTGGATAATTGTTTTTACCTGGACGTATTTTTTATTTATTTATGCATTTATCTACCGTAAACTAAGAAGTACTTGTACTTTATCTACTTTAATATAAGGTTAACGTATTCATATATCTGACCAATCACTGGCACTATATTTAAATGTGGGTATTGTCAATATTGGATTAAAAACAAGCACGCAGAACATCATCAGGGCTGGTTGTAGAAAATGTGGGACTCAGTTCGGGAGGCACGAAGTTACCGGATATGAATATATACATTGCAGGATTTGAATAACTTTAACTTGGCCTAATTTTCCTGGACGTTTTTTATGTTGGTGAGCTGCGGTGCCCCTTAGAGAAATTGGTCAAATTGATGTGCCAAAAACCGGCCCTGGCGATCATTAGAAGGGAGGCACCACATGATTGCAGCTTTGTTGGATGGCAGATTTAAAATATTTAATTTAAATTAATTAAGAAATTTAATTAATTATTTAAATATAAAATTTTATAGCTTTGAATCCATGTTAGGACAACTAGGTTTGCTTTGTTATTCAAATAGGTTAAATCTGGGTAGGCTTACAATTTTGGTATTTAAAATGTAAATAAAATATTTTCAATATTCAAGCACATATTTCACATATTGTTATTATCAAAAACACTGCATAAAACTTTTTAAATCTTGTTGTTCAAATTCCGAATGTCTAAAACCTTTACCTTTGTCTGAAGGCTTTTGTGCATATTTTCGCCGCTGATCCAATCAGCTTCACACCATACATGACAAGCTTTGAGGATATCGCATCAATTTTAATAATTTTGCGGGCAGTAAACAGGCCCGTAGCTAGCCCAAAATTGTTAGGGGGGGGGGGGGGGGGGGCAAAGGTTTCTGGGGGAGCCCATGTACCTACACTTGACGGTTCACGGCGAACGGTACCGTGAAGGGTCTATAGGATGCTCTCCATAGGCTTATACGGGCTCGATGAATGTTTGGTGGTTTGATCTAAATTGAGCGCCAATCTCATCGTTGGCGCAACCCAATGTCACTCGGCTTTATGTGGCGCCCATACTAATAAGGAAACGTTGGTCGTTGGCCTCGTATTGCGTCCTTTGGCGCCCGTCGAGGGAGCCGATTTTTCCCATATTGGTACAACACGCCTTAGGTGCCCATCAGGGGCGCCGAAATTTTCCGGGGGGGGGGGGCTGCCCCCTTGTCCCCCCTCCCCCGCTAGCTACGGGCCTGGTAATTAAATCATGGAGGAAAAGTTATGCCAAGAACGGCGCGTTGTTGGCATTGATAATTGCAGGACATTGTATTCTTGAAACACCTCCACCGAACTATACGGTTTATGAAGCAACCTTAGCCCACATCTGCTATTTGGAATAAATTAGCCTGGTCGATTATCAATTTAAATGATTGATTGATATTTGACTGCCATTTAATACAAAGTTTTATGAATTAAATTCACTAATGGACCCTAAATCGACGAACTAAATCTATGCTAGACTAGTAAGGAAATCTTTAATTTAACGAATTTAAATTAACACTGAGTAGTCTTGGGAATGTCTGTATCCACGTCATATTCGGGCGATTTAATTCTACTAACGGTATGTGGGTGAACATTGTTGCTCGAATGGAAATGTCCACGGAACATTTCCTGGTTTCTATAACCATTTTATCACTCAAAGCAACGCCAAAAATAAAATTTATCATTATGTAATAAACGGGAATATTCGACAGCTAATATTTCATATACACGCGTATAATTCTTAATAGTAGCCTACATATTGACAGGAACTTAGAAATCATATTCCAGGTTGCGTAACATGTCCCCGACAGGCGACCTGCCCCAGTAATACCGTTATTAGTGTATTGATATTAATTTATTGTAGAATTTAATAACCTGAATACGTACATTTGTCTAGATGGAAGAAGCCAATATTTAGCTATCGATTAATTGATGTTGCTGCCCCAAAACTATGGAATAAACATCCTTTTTCCATTCGGCCATGTACTTTTCTGTCATCATTTACGATTTCTCTTAAAACGCGCCTTCTCAACCTCGTGGGTTTCCTCTGGGCAGTCCGGTTTTCTCCCACTGCTAAAGACCCCTACGCGCATGCGAATTATTGAAATAAAATTGAAACCATATGTTAGTCCCAAGGTGACCTAGTTTGTGTCGAGTGGACGCTAAATCCCATTTCTCTCTATTTCTCTTAAAACCCACTTTAATTAAGTTTTAATTAATCATCTCTGTTATTATTTTATGCATTACTTCCTTTTACTCAACCTATTATTCACTTTTTTATGTTTTTTTTTAATCCTATATTTGTTTTGTCAATATTTTAATATCATATTATTTTTATTGTAATGCGTCATTGAGCACTTTTGTGGAAATGGCGCTATATAAACGCTTATAAATAATAATAATAATTCACATTCAAGGCATGTTTTCGGCAAATTTTTAATACTTTTGCCACGTCTGAATTCTCCAGTCTTGACCAAAGAAGTTTTAGGTCTGTGGTCGTCGAAGAAATAAAAGTTTTATATATGTTATGATAGCCATATGGATCAATATTTATTGAGGATATTTATAACACTATGGATAATAATTATATGTGGTGCCTGTGATTCTCCCAAAAAAGGCGAATGACAAACACGCAAAATTAGGAATAATACACTTGACGAGATTTATATTTTCGGTTTCTCAACCAGAATGAAATTTCAAGATAATTCAATTTTTGAGGTTTCTCCTAATTCAAATAATGCGACAAACCAAAATGTGAGAACAAGTTAACTTAACCCGCTTACCGGCAAGTACGACGAAAACGCCACCGGTCGTGGAGTAATTATTGTGCCGTGTTGGCTTGCCTCAAAATATCGCGTCTGGAACATATCGCGTCTACCTATCTAGAGGCGCGTGTCAATGCTGGGTCATGTAGAGCATATTTTATTTCTCCATTATTCATAATCTCTATCATCCAGAAAAAAAATTCTAAGGGTGACCGTGACTAACAATAAAACGTGCGAAAATTTAAAAATGCTTTCGAGCGCCATTTGTAATGAAGTGACCCGATGAATGCGGCTTAACATACCCCACTGGAAATACTATCGGTGTAGAGTATCCATTTCTGTCCATTATACGCCCCAAAGAAGAGAGGCCTAGCTCCTTTAAAGAATTAGAACCGGCAAGTTAGAACTGTAAGCTATGACTATAATAAATCAAATAACATGCATATCGAATTACTACCCATCCGTAATACAATATAATCTATTTTTGTTTTGAAACTTAAAAGGTTAATCCCGATTATATTTTCGTGAATAACACTTCTTAATTTTGTGCTAAAGCATTTAAAATCCCCTACCTTAGGACCAAGTAACTAACGTAAAGTAGCTGAGTCTCTAACTCAATATCATCCAAAATCTTCAACAATGAAAGCACGAATTATTTGTCAATTTAAATCAAAATTGATGCTGTGATCTTACCGGAAAAAGATGGGCTTCTGATATTCAATATTTAAGACAAAATAAACATTTTTCCATTGGTACACGAATCGGGTACCATAATACGTTTCAGCCCCAGTTCTAGCAATAGACTTGAGGAACGAGGCTAGAAACATTGCAACAAATCAAAAGGCGTATGTAGACTGGTATAACCAGGCGCTAGACTGGTATAACCAGGCGCTAGACATTTGCATTCGATTGAGACCACTGGCTTATTTCACAGATCATAACTGATGTGAAATTAGAGTAAGAACGGAAACCATTGAATGTAAATCAGTTTATGTACATTCATATTACAGTATTATGCGTTGCCACCCACTTGTGTCAATTTCTAGGTCCCAGTTGTTAGCGATTTAGCTCCTTTAACATATGTGATACGTTTTCAAACAACTTAAGCCCGCCAGTCTTCATCTGAAAATGTAGACCGATGTTCCAAGTTGTATTATGCGGTGTCAGGATAAAACCAGAAAATAAGGCGAAGGTGAAATTTACCTTTCGTTATCAAGTACAGCACATATTGGTCCTGCACTGTAAAGACTTCTAAAGGAACGGCAATCGATTATCGGGTCACCAAATGAAAAAATTTGACCCGAAATCTTAAAAGGTTTACATGTCCGGATAAGCTGTTTTGACGTTCACGTCCAAACCACTCAATATTTTGAGCTGAAATTTTGAGACATAGTAAATACACTATTCCTCTATATAATTTCGTACGTACACGGACTTTTGTTTTTGACACTCTGTTCAAATCGGGATAGTCCCTTTAAAATCTGCTTTGCCTTTATATATACGAGCAAATAATGATTCAGGAAGTCTTTCAACGACATGACATTTAAGATAATCGTAGACATTAACGCCATTGTTGACTATTTGTACTTAGATTCTCAAGCGATTTAATGTGTATAAATAATTAGATTTATAGAAAAACCTCTCCTGGGTCTTGGGTCAGTGCGACATGAAATACATCTCCGTAATATACTGCACATGCACTTCCTGTTTATGTCAATACAGATTAATTAAAATTACTATTTTTGCGTGAAGGTGACATTCAAATCGGGGGCATTCAAATTAAGTGCAGAATGGAAAACGTACATTTCGATTGCTATCGCGAATGTCAAGCACTTGGCAGTGCATGGCGCATACTCCGTAGAGTGGATAAATAGGCTCCTGTATAAGCGGGGCTTGGGATGGCTTCGATCTCTAGCTGGCCGGTCACCTCTGGCTTGCGGCTGTGGTTTCGATCCCTGGTGTGAAAGTATGTGGCATGGAGATAGGGCACCTCCTCAACCTCGTGGGTTTCTTCTGGGCACTCCGGTTTCCTCCCAATGCTAAAGACCCCTACGAGCAAGCAAATTATTGAAATAAAATTGAAACCATGTTAGTCCCAAAATGACCTAGTTTGTGTCGAGTGGACGTCAAACCCCATCCCATCTCTCTCTCTCTCTCTCTCTCTCTCCCCCTCTCTCTCTCTCTCTCTCTCCTGTATAAGCAGCTGTTCTTGTGTCAAATTATACTTGCATTCGAAGTACAGTGTGACGAATATATAGACTAAACTGCCAGTTCAATAAGTTCTCTTTCGTGTGTGGTGGAAATGAGCGACAATTCTTTCATTTCATTTCGGAAATGGTCCTAGATTTGCAGATGCTATCAATTAGAGGATTGGATGGCCGAATGATTAGCACGTGCGTGCTGCATCATAAAGCCTGTCATTGAGTCAACTGGCGTGGTTTAGAACCCCCAGTTGTACGTAACATGGTGTAGGGTCGCCTGTCCAACCTCGTGGTTGTACGTGGCAAGGAGTAGGGTCGCCTGTGCAACCTCGTGGGTTTTCCCCGGGTACTCCGGTTTCCCCCCACTGCTAAAGACCCCTACGCGCAAGCGAATTATTGAAATAAAATTAAACCATATGTTAGTCCCGAAATGACCTAGTTTGAGTCGAGTAGACGTTAAACCCTATTCTCTCTCTCTCTCTCCCATAGGCGTAGGAGCCGCGGGGGCAGGGGGGGCATTTGCCCCCCCAGAAATTTATTTTCGGGCAATGAAAAATTCTACGACCTTTTTTTTCTATTAATGTTTAGAGAAAAAATATAACTAACTTATTTTTATGAGATCCACAATGCCCGAAAAGTATTTTCTCGTCTTTTTCTTGTCCACTGCATGCCCGAAAATATGCCCGAAGCTCTCTTATAATAGGTATGCCCGAAAAAACGGTATTGCCCGAAATGAAAAATTCGACGACCTTTTTTTTCTATTAATGTTTAGACAAAAAATGTAACTAACTTATTTCTATGAGATCCACAATGCCCGAAAAGTATTTTCTGATCTTTTGCTTGTCCACTGCATGCCCGAAAATATGCCCGAAGCTCTCTTATGATAGGTATGCCCGAAAAAACGGTATTGCCCGAAAACGGGCATCGGGCCGGAAAACGGCAGAGGAAACGATCCAAATGGAAAACTGCTAGGAAACAGCCAGTTGCCAGGGTTTTCGGACGTCATTTTGGCTGGACGTCATGGCCGTGCCTCTCACTTTTTCTAAAGAGACTATTGGACTACTTGAGAAACTGTACGAAATTGTGAACATTCTGCCGTATGGACGTGCCTCTCATATTTCTAAAATGTTTTACTTTTGTTCCGGAGTACTGATTTGTACGATAAATTTGGTGAGACGATGATCTCTGAATATCAAAATATTGTTTAATTTTTTAGAATTATATTGATTTATATTATATTATATTGATTATATATAATCAATATAATATACTATATATTGATCATATTGATTTCGATATATATATACTATATTAATTATATTATATTGATTTCGGGCAATTTTCTCTTATGCCCCCCTGAATTACTTTGAGCTCCTACGCCTATGCTCTCTCCCAACCCTGTTTGCTTTCTCTGGGTCCCCCGGTTTCCTCCCACTGCCAAAGAGCTCTACGCGCAAGCGAATTATTGAAATAAAATCAAACCATATGTTAGTCCCGAAATTACCTAGTTTGTGTCGAGTGGACCGTACCCCCCCCCCCCCCATGCTAACAATTAATTTCTGAAAACAAGGGGAACAACTCTAAAATAATATCAATTCGATTAGTCGGATCCTAATACATGTTTCATGAACGTTTCCGCGAAGTTTTATGAAAACTCTGGCCTCCCTCTCACTGACAACCATTATAAACAGCGTGGACAATTTCGGCAAACAATTGGCAACACTATTTTAACGAAACGAATGGTAACATGCGAGCCCCATTTTAGTGCCCCCCCCCACCACACACACACCCACACCCACACACACCACCTTGCATACTCCAACTGCTTTGTCCAGTGCTTGGACTCAGTTGATTTCTTGTGATTGAAGAAATTTTAAAACTCAATTTTTAATTAAGAATATTCTTACAAAACGAATATTTATTGTATGTGCTTTGATAATTTGCCTCCCCGGAGAAATGGGGTATAACGTCCTGCTGTTCTGCTCCGAACTGGGCTAATGAAGACGGGCATAAGCCACACTGTGAGCTGTGAGGGAAATGTTACCCAGATAGCGGCACAACGGCATACTCTTAAATCGAATTCAAACTGTCAAGGGATCTTTTACGTGTACGCAAATATGTACACGGGCCCTCGTTTTTTGTACCACCCGGACGACTACACAACTGTCCTTGTCAGGCCCTTCGTCCTGCATCACTGACAAGGGGGAACTAACCACGCCGGAAAATCTGGATGAGCTATCAAGTGTGCACAGCCTTCATGAACTCAGTAATTATCGTGGTGTCATTGAGGGAAAAAAATTACACACGGCTTCAAGGAAGTGTATCATTTATTATAGATTTTAATCAATATATATCGGTCAGATAGCCCACGGGACGTACCATTATATAGAAATTAGCCAATTTAGAACATCTCCAGGAACTTCCTGTATAATATCGTATATGCACACCCTACCATCGATTTATATATAGACTGCAACAGATAAACTAATTTACCGTACGCAGATTTCACACCGATAATAAATATAGCGTTTAAAACCTGTTCCATGCGCTTTGTATGAAAGATTATAGGTTGGGTTCTATAGTCCGGAAGCTTGTGACTCAGAAATTATTTTAAAATGGGATCTGATCTTAATGAAATGGGGTTTAACGTCCCACTTTTCTCCACTAACCTATTTAAGACGGATAAACCCAGCTTCCAAACATTATGTTACGTGCACAAGGAAACTCGATTTTTCATTCCATTCAAACGTTTTCGAATTGCAGCTGAAAGTGTTGGGGTTCGGGTATCGAAACGTTTACCGGTATGGAGCGGAATTTCCCCCATAATTCTAACTTCTAACCTTGTAATGCGTATGCTAATATGCTTACTTCTATGCATGTAACTTCTTACTTACATATGTTAAATTGGCTATTTACACATGTAAAAATGCTAAGTTATATGACTTATTTCTTAAATATTGCAGTTATAATTTGTGTTTTGTTCTATTTCCTTTATTACTTTTAATTTATTGTAGTCAGTTCTGGACCGTGAACATTATCACATTTCACAAATCAACCACCAAATAATAGTAAACAGCGCCATCTGGTGTCATAATGAGCGTTAGAATTTATTCTTACTCGTATTATGCTAACAGATGGCGCTGTTTAAAATTGTATTTTACAATGACCCGTCCCTAAATTAGGAACGGAAATGCGACTCATTTACGTTAAATAGATCAAGGTCAGGGTCGAATTTATTTACAAAAATGTCCGATGCATAAAACTGATGACAGCATAGTATAATCTAGTCGCTTCGGGATGAAAACAAAGATGTGGAGGGATTTATAGAGGAGTAGGCTGCATGTTTTTGTCTTAGTTACTGCCAGCACTGCTTAATAAAGTCACTCTTTATGTTTTCCTCGTCATATTGAGCAACTGGATTATTCGACTGAATTATCTGCCAATTTTAATTTAATTTTATTTCGACTGAGATATTTCACTCATTTTATTGACTGATTTGCTCGAATGAGCAACTGGACAGGTTTTATCGATATCATAATCATGTAGCCCTACTCCCACGTATCCCCTGACTAGTATGAGCATACTCAAGTCAGAAAATGCTTTGTGGGAGAGATGAAGATCATTTGTGTTGATTTATCTAAAGACAGCTTTTACTTTCTTAGTTTACTCTCATCAGAATATTTTTTTCTGTTTTTCACCATCAGGTTCAGTAAATGGTTTTATCGACTGAGATATTCGACTGCTTTTATCAACTGATGTACCGTATTCGACTTCTTTTATTGACTGAGATATTCAACTGGTTTTATCGACTGAGATATTTGACTGGGTTTTATCGATTGGATATTCAACTGGTTTTATCGATTGAGATATTCAACTGGATTTATTCGACTGGGATATTTGACTGATATTGAGCAACTGGGATATTGAGTGACTACTTTTATCGACTGGGATATTTGACTTTTTTGACAATAAAATCAGTCAAATAATAATTCAGTTGACAAAACCGGTTGAATAATTCAGTTGATAAATCCGGTCAAAAAATCCAGTCAAAAAAGTCTAATAATCCAGTCAATAAAACAGTTGATTAATCCAGGCGAAAATAAACAGTCAAATATCCAAGTCGATAAAACCAGTTGCTGAATATTAAGCACCGGTGGCAGTTAATTAAGGTATTATTGAATAGCCCAATCATGCCTGTAGCCATAGCTAAAGGGGGTAGTCTTATGATCTAGGTATATTTAGGTGATACATGTACTTATAACTAGAGAGTAAAAAATAGAATCCTACATATGCCTGTAGTCAGGGGCTTGGGTTGGACGAGACAGGTTTTTTTGTGACCTCTAGTCGAATATTTCAGTGTATATTTCAGTCGAAAAAAGCTGTCTCTTGACCTGATCGTGGAGAACCATACTTTATGAAGCACTAATGGGAGTGAACTAAGATAACAATAAGTAGCCTGGAGCCATGGTGGCTAAGTGAGTAAGATGCAGGCTCGCTAGCCTGTAGGTCACAGGTTCGTTTCCGGTATTCTTCAGGATTTTCCGAATGGTTTCGCCCTTGTCAGTGGGGGAGAGCGGTGTCCCTGACAACAAGGACAGCTGTGTCTTGTCGTTTGGATGAAATGAAATACCAAGGTCCCATGTACACATTGGCGTGCATGTAAAAGATCTCCGGGCAGCTGGAATACGATATATAAGAGTAGGACAATGTTTGATGTTAAACACCATTTCATTTCATTAATGCTCATAACATGCTTCTTGGAATAGATCTTCAACACTTTATTTCAGGAGAAAAACACCAACAAGTAAACAACTTTTAACTTCCCATAAATCAGTCCTTCAACTAGTATATAGGTTCCCTAAGCTGGTCTCTCCAACTATAATTCATCTTACATACATTTGTCTTTTTCATATAAATTAGTTACTATGAAAGTGTTGATATAAACATAATTATTGAAGGATCAAATAAAAGTTAAAGAAACTGAACAGATCAACCACTTTAGTTGCCAGTCTGTCATAATTGCAATCGACAGACAAATTAATTACTGTCTGGTTCTAATGACAAATCAAGCATTAAAGCACTAATGAGAGTGTACTAAGATAACAATAAGTAGCCTGGAGCAACGGTGGCTAATCGAGTAAGATGCTGGCTCACTAGTCTGGAGGTAGCGGGTTCGTTCCTGATATTGGCCGAGAGAGTTCCTCAGGATTTTATCCGGGTGGTTTCTCCTTGTCGATGGGGCAGGACCAAGGGCCTGACAACAAGGACAGCTGTCTAATCATGCAGATGGGATGGAAGCAAAGGTCCCATGTACACATTGGCGTGGATGTAAAGACCCCCTGGCAGTTAAAATTCAATATATAAGAGTAGACTGTAGCGCTGCTGTCGGGGCCAAAATTCCCTCGTAGCACACTGTACATATTCTTGAAGCAATGGCCTGAGAAATCGCTCTCTGAGATTACCTGTAATCAAACGAAACGCTGCGCGCAGTATGCACACTGTATGGCATATGCCGGTCTTCATTAGCCCAGTCGGTGCACAACAGTAGGACGTTAAACCCAATTTTATTTTATTAAGTAGCAGGAGTTTATGTTGGCTAAGTGGGTAAGACAATGGCTCGCTAACCTAGAGGTCGGGTGGTCGATTCCTGCATTGGCTGAAAAAGTTCATCCAGATTTTCCAGTGCGATTCCCCTTTGTCAGTGATGCAGGACAAGTTAGGTAGTACGTTCAGATGGTACGATAAACCAAGGTCCCGTGTACGTAAAAGATCCCTTGACAGTTGGACAAAATTTCCCTAGTAGCACACTGTTTGTCATATGCCCGTCTTCATTAGCCGAACAGTAATAGTTAAACTCTATTTCATTTAATTTCATTGAGTAGCCCTTTCATGCTCATAACATGGTTTGACATCAGAGAATGTTGCTTGTCAAGTGTGTTCTGTAAGTATCGGAAACAAATACAGATTCTTGGAATAGATCTTCAATAGCAACAATCAAACAACTTATGACTTCCTATAAATCAGTCCTCCAAAGCTGGTCTCTCCATCTTACATACTTTTTTCTTTTGATAAAGATTAGTTAATATGATAGTGTTACCATAATCATATAATTATTGAAAGATTAAACAAAATTTAAAGAAACTTAACAGATCAACCACTTTAGTTGCCAGCCTGTCACAATTTAAATCGACATGACAAATTTATTTGCTGTCTGCCTCTAAACAAGTACTATAAAGCACTAATGGGAGTGAACTAAGATAACAATAAGTAGCCTGGAGCAACGGTGGCTGAGTGAGTAAGACGCTGGCCTGGAGGTTGCAGGTTGTTTTTCCCTTGTCGGTTAGTTAGGACTTCGGGACTGACAACAAGGACAGCTGTCTTGTCGTTTGGATAGGACGAAAAACAAAGGTCTCATGTACACATTGGCAGGCATTTAAAAGATTTCCTGACATTTGGAATTCAATATATAAGAGTAGGCTGTAGTGCTGCTGTCAGGGCACAATTACCCTCGAAGCACACTATATGGCATATGCCCGTCTTCATTAACCCATTTGATGCACAACAGTAGGATGTTAAACCCCATTTCATTTTATAAATAGCTGTGTATTACAGTGGCTTAGTGTGTGAGATGCTGACTTGCTAGCTAGCCAGGAGGTTGGGTGTTCGATCAATACATTAGTCGAGCAAGTTCTTCCAGATTTTCCAGCAAGATTCCCTGTTGTCAATGATGCAGGACGGAGGGACTGACAAGATTAGCTGTCTATCGTTCTGATGGGATGAAAATTGGCGTTCACGTAAAAGATCCCTTGACAGTTGGAATTCGATATAAGAGTAAGCCATTGTGCCGCTGTCCGGGCAAAATTTCCCTCATAGCACACCATATGGCATATTGTCTTCATTAGCCCAGTTTGGAGCAGAACAGTAAGACCTTAAACTCCATTTCATTTCATTAAGTAGCCCTTTCATGCTTATAACAGGGTTCCACTTTTAGGGAATATATCTGCTGGAGTGTGTTCTTTAAGTATTGGAAATGAATACAGATTCTTGGAATAGAACTTCAACACTTTATTTCAGGAGCAATAACAGCAACAAGTAAACAACTTATAACTTCCTATAAATTGGCCCTTCAACTAGTATATAGGTTCCCTAAGCTGGTCTCCCCAACTATTAATCGTACATACATTTCTCTTGTTATATAAATTAGTTACTTACTATTAGTTACTATGAAAGTGTTAGCTTAAACATATAATTATTGAAGGATTAAGTCCAGGGGCGGATTGGGGTCTTGTCGGAGCAGCCCCTTTTACTGAGCGTGGAAAAGGGAGGGGGGTCCAGTGGCTCTCCCACGGGAAAAGTTTGAAAAATGAACCCCAAATATGCGATTTCGTGGCATATCTGATTATAATCTCTGTCAAATAGTAGACGAATTGGACAAAAAAATATTTTTTTCATTGTTTGTCTGACCGGCCCTGCCTGATCGCCAGATGGCCCAATCCGCCCCTGATTAAGTCTGAAGCCATTTAAACAATATTTAAAGAAACTGAACAGATCAACCACTTTAGTTGGCCGGTCACCTCTGGCTTACGGCTGTGGTTTCGAGCCCTGGTGTGAGCGTATGTGGCATGGAGATAGGGGCTCCTTCTCAACCTCGTGGGTTTCCTCCGGGCACTCCGGTTTCCTCCCACAGCAAAGACCCCTGCGCGTGCGCCAAGATAATGAAAATGGAAAAAAATAAGACTTGTCTGCGATATCACCTTCGGTGGAAGCGGACGTTAAACACCAAGAACAACATCATCAACCACTTTTGTTGCTAGTCTGTCATACTTTAAATCGAGTGACAAATTAATTGTTGTCTGCTTCTAATGACTAACCCAGCATTAATGAATATTAAGATATAGATTTGAAATTAAAAATAGAATTAATAATAAAATAACATATTACCTATACATTAATCATATGTATCCACCCTACTTCAAACAAAACCATGTTTTAAATATTAATACAATCAAAATCCTTACTTAATCTATAACTATTTTCACAATAATAAGGCCTAAAATTTCTAAGGGCTTGTACAGGTGGATCTGCTGAACAAACGTCTACGTGTCTACTGAGCGCCATAGAAAACGCATCACTTATTTTTTCTTATAACAAAATGATCCTTTAAACATATCGTATTTATTTTGCTTCTTATTGTGAACAATATTCAAATCTGAACACATCAATAACAACACATTTGTACACTTATGGATATTTAATCTGTAAACAACGGTACAAAGTCAGAGGGGTCAAAACCAAAAGTTTTGCTACTACTGCTGAAGGAAGAATAAAGTTGATATATCCACCCTTTCGTCTTCAATATATAATATGTACAATTTATGTCGCTTAGATGTATCGCTTTCCCCCACCATATAACACATTTTGACTTGCAGGGAATGTGGATCGTCAGCCTGTGTTCTCTTAGTATCAGAAATGAATACAGATTTTTGGAATGAATCTTGAACACTTTATCTCAGGAGCAAATAAAAAAAAACAGCAATAATTAAACAACCTATAACTTTCTATAAATAAGACCCTCAACTAGTAATATAGGCTTCCTAAGCTGGTCTCTAGAAGTAACGATTCGTCTTACATACATTTGACATTTTCATGTGGCCTCGTCTAAACGAAATAATCCCCCACATATATCTGTCGATAAAATCAGTCACATAGTTCAGTCATTTATATCAATCGGTTTTCTCCGGGTCCTCCTGTTTCCCCCAACTGCTAAAGACCTCTACCCGCAAGCGAATTATTGAAATAAAATTAAAAATCATATGTTAGTCCCGAAATGAGCTAAGCACTTCTACTGCCTATGTCTGTCCTTAATAGTTCAAACCCTCCTCCGTTCTTTAATTTCGGATATACATTTACTAATTTTTCCCGGAATGCCAAGGCGTCATCGTGTTTTACAAAAGATATTTTCCGTTCACCTAAACCGCCATTATACAGAGGTTTTTTTTTTCTTCTCTTGAAGGCACTGTTTCCTAAAATAAAAAAGAATATTAGTACACAAAAATCAATACAATATGTGTTGAATTCTTTCAGATCAATATCTACATGTTCAGGGAAAAAGACATGCATTATCAGAATGTAACTTAAACATGAATCATCCTGAAAAGAACTGGTGTCTGACAAGAACCCGGTCTATTCGTTTGGTCCAGTATACACACAAGAACCCTAGACATGTTATGCATGTAAAAGAAACCTTGAAACTGGGTCCCGAATAGAAGGAGGTTAAATCCCATTGCATTCATTCAAAAAAAGTAAAAAAAGAGAGGTCTTTGTGGGTAAGACTCTAGACTCTAGCTCGTTAGCCGTGTGTTTGATCCCTGCATTGGAAGAGAAAGTTCATCAGGATTTTCCGATGTGGTTTTTTCTTGTCAGCAGTGCAGTACAGGAGGTCTGACAAAGACAGCCGTCCAATCATTTGGACGGTATAAGAAACAGAGGTCCCATGTATAAATTGATGTGCACGTAAAAGATCCCTTGGCAGTTGGGATTGGATATAAAACAGTAGGCTATGCCTGTCTTCATTAGCCCAGTCGGAGCAAAACAGTAGGACGTTAAACCCCAGTTCATTTCTCTCGTCAGGCAACGTCTGTTACGGTACAACTTAGGCCTATAATAATATTCATTAGTAGGCCTATTCAGTGAAGGTTTTGATATGTCACATTAGTTTTAAGTTTTGATTTCTCATCCAGAGGAAATATCAAATGTTTGTGAGTGAGAAAATATTATTTATTTCCAAAACAGCCCGAGGTTTGGAACAAGTCGCGGGACTCGAGTTCCCAACTCTGACATTGCCAAACAAAATATATTACTCACCAACAACGTCTACAATATGTACGGTAATCAACTGTAGCTATCCTGTTTGAAATAAATTCGACCCTGACCTTGATCTATTTACCGTAAATGAGTCGCATTCCGTTCCTAATTTAGGGACGGGTCATTGTAAAATACAATTTTAAACAGCGCCATCTGTTAGCATAATACGAGTAAGAATAAATTCTAACGCTCATTATGACACCAGATGGCGCTGTTTACTATTATTTGGTGGTTGATTTGTGAAATGTCAAAATGTTTATGCACCTGAACTGACAACAATAAATTAAAAGTAATAATGGAAATAGAACAAAATACAAATTCTAGCAGCAATATTTAAGAAAAAAGTCATATAACTTAGCATTTTTACATGTGTAAATAGCCAATTTAACATATGTAAGTAAGAAGTTACATGCATAGAAGTAAGCATATTAGCATACGCATTACAAGGTTAGAAGTTAGAATTATGGGGGAAATTCCGCTCCATATACCGGTACTCGCGCTTTATATCCGCTAAATTACACTTATGGTTTAACAAAGGCAGCTGACACGGTTCAATTGTCAAGCTTGATTCCGGTTATGTGTAGACGTTCTATCGGGCACGTATGCCCTCGATTTGCATTTGGTCTCAACAAACGTATTGAATTATACATCCTAGTCTACCTATAGTCGTTCCTAGTCTTTGTCATCAAACAAAGACTTCTTTGTTATTCGTTTCAACGAAACATTTCCTGCAATACTAGACATAGGTAATTTCCCACTAGTATCTTATTTCAGCGAAATTTGGTGGTATACTGTGTTCGCCGTCCATTATTCATCATGATGAGTGGACGCTCAAGGCGCTAAACTTATTATCCTATTATCTTAAAATGAAGACAAAGTTTTTGTTCACCAGAAAAACAATAAGCCCATGGATATGAATGTGCTGAGCCCATGGATATATATGCATTTACTGTCAAAGTTATGGCCCTTCATCTATTTCTTCAAATATCTTGTGAACGCTCTAGAGGCTAAAGTTATTATCCAATGTTGTTACCCTTGGTCGATTTGCAAAACTCGCAGACCTTCTGCGATATTACACTAGGTGAAAGTGGACCTTACGACGCTCTATAGGTCTGTGCACACTTGTAGAAACGCGTGAATGCGTTAACTCCGAATCTGATCTACTATTCAATTTATGCTCTGTGTTCCAATTACTGAAATGAATAACAATTTATGATAAATACTTTAAAAGGGTTACTGACCTTGATCAAACAATCGAAAAAGGCAATTGGCAAATGCTATTACACAGCGACAACGCTCATGGGCTATCGGTTGAATTAGGATTGAATGTAAATGCTTATTTTATTGGTCTACTCAGTCTAATTGGACGTAATGATAACTTTTCATATGGATTGTGATAAAATTGATCACATATAATTATTGCTCTTTAAAATGGTCACGTAATCAGATAGCAATAAGTTAATAAAATATGAGCTGATTATCATGAAAGTGGTAATCTAATTGACAGCGTCGCGCTAACGGTAGACTTGGTATCTTCCAATATAGTTCAGCTCTGAACGTCGGTCTCAATACACTCACCATGAACGTTCAGGGACTGTCCCATTCAATCAATGTCGAAAATAATTGGAGCCCCAGTCAATTTTATTGGGCAACTTTTCACTGCTAAACGATGGGGTATCAATCCATGTGGACGCCTGTGCAATATAAACGAACATCTTGGTGAGAAAATAAGATCTTGCTTACTTCGTTAGAGTCAGTATAAGCGACATAACACGTTGTTAAAAATAGTCCCCTCCTATCACGTTACATTTTCGCCGCCATGACACTCTAACGTCCACATTCAGGAATGTCGGTCATACAAGACGAAACGAAATGTACAGGCTTTACATTGTACAGGCTTTCACACGGATCGACACCCCGTCGTTTAGCAGAGAAAAGTTGTCCAGTAAAATCGACTGTTCTCCAAATTTTTTCGACATTGATTCAATGGGACAGTCCCTGAACGTTCAAGGTGAGTGTAATGAGACCGACGTTCACAGCTGAACTACTTCCAATAGAGAATCAACAAACAGAATTCCAACAGGGGAATCAAATATGCATGGGAGGAAAATGTCAGCGGATTAGAACCGACAGTGTTGGGCGGCAGTCTATTGGAGCGAACTGCGAAATACTAATACTGCAAGCAACCCGACTTAGTTACCGGAAAAAATTAAAGGAACTTCAGAAAGATGGCTTCTACTGCCAAATGTAACTATTGCCGTTATTAATATCAGACTTTCTGATTATAGGTCAAATTGGGAATATTGTATCGAATATCGGGTAAGAAACGATGTCTAATCGTTCAGAGGTCGGTCTCGTGTGCACGCTGGTTTGCATTTTAAAGAACAATTGAGAGTAGGCGCGACGCAGCTGTCCGGAAAAAAATGTCGTCATATATAGCGTATGTCTATTTTCATTGGTCCGGTTGATGTAAAACAGTCGGGCGTGAAGTATTGGCTGACTGAAGGATAAGCGAATATAAAACCTTTGCATATTGTGAGAACAAACCCACTTTAGGAAAGGCAGATAGACAGGCGGGTAGGGTGTGGCTGTCATGTAAACAATGTGAAGATTAGTTTAAACCCTTAGGTCCCCAACCATCCTTGAATTACCCAACACAATGAAAACTCTACACTCTTTGAACGACGCCATTTTGAGAACTTTCTAAAAGTAAAAGTGACAAGTTTTCAAATAAGTAAACTGGTTGTCACATCACAATTGTATGGACATAGGTAGTTCAGTTCTGGGACGTAGGTCTCATTACCCGCCCTGGAACCGTCCTGAGGGATCCTTGTCGAACAAGTATCGGCCTCCAGTCAATTTTACTACGAAACGATTGTATGTTAGTCTCTGTGAACGCCTAAACAATGTAAAGCAACATTTTAGTGAGAAAAGTATTGTTGATGTGATTTACATGTATTTTATTATGACATGTGTCAACTGTACCGATAATCCTGCATGGAAGCTAATCATTCTGTGACCTTGTTTATCATTGACAGCTAGGATATAAAACATCCACCATGGATCAGAATTACTGTCATTAAACGAAGACAAAAAAAAACCATCCTGTTCACATTCGTCGAGCAAGCCTTGGTCCACTTTATACATAACGCGTAACTTGATTTCTAAATTCGATGAAACAGGAAATTAGTATAGACAGGTATATAATGTGTGAGCGGGCTTCTCTTATTGCCGATTTCGCATTTCAGTGCAGGTGTATTACTATGCTGTCACACGGCCGATCCACTCGTCACTAACGGACTTTTGAACGCTACAGTTGCAACGGACTTTAGTTCAAATATGGTAAGAAGCATTTGTGAGTGTTGTGCTGTAAAGTCCACTCTAATTATTATATTTTCATCGGAGAAGATTGATCATAGAAACAACGACTCTATCATAGGCACACTCCTAATCAAGGCATTATGTAAGGGAGATAAAGCATGTATTCTTAGTAGGATATAGACCACGATAATACATTTTTAGAATCGATACATGAGTATACAACAAGGGGATGAAGCCTGCAGATTTTCAGCATTTCACGAACTTCTTTTCCGGAGTCACGCGTCCCAAGATACGCACACACATGCATCATTTCAACCTCGATATCCCCGGTGTTCTCATTCCGTTTTACTGTTGCCTGGGAATGTGGGTTAGGGTAAGAGCTAGGGTTAGCGCTAACCAGTGGCGGCGCCAGCCGTCGGTGGTTGAAGGGGCGAAGCTGGGGCAAAGTCCAAGGTTAAGGGAGCAAAGGCACGAGTATCAACTAAGAGGGGGGGGGGGTCTCCCCCAGAAAATTTTGAAAAACGGCTGCCAGAAATGCAGCCTGGCAGTATTTCAGGCAATGACCGTTGAGGTAAAGTGTCAAACGAACGGACTCGACGAATCCCACTCTCGAGCGCCAATGTCGGGAGTATTTATTGAAAAATAGACTCTCGGAAATGCTCTCTGACAGCGTATTCAGTAAGGCACCGATCGTCGAGATAAATAAATCTGACCACATACTGTCCGTAGCCTGATCACTAGTTTATACGATCAGAGACCAAAATGTCACCTCTGGCCTGATCACTAGTCTTTCCGAACCTAGAGAGGAAAGTGTCACATGAAACTCAATGAAGTCCCCAATAATTTGAAAAGTAGGCTGCCCGAAATGCAGTCTGGCAGTATTTCAGGCATTGATCGTCGAGATAAAGATACCGCCTGTCGCCAAATTACTAGTTTATCCGACCAGAGAAGAAAGTGACAAACGGGCGGAGTGAGTGACTCAAAGTGAATGAATATTTTCGCCACTATATTTTGTGAAATAAACGGACTTGCGAACCTCAACGAAAATTTGAAAAGTAGACGGCCCGAAATGCAGTCTGGCAGTATTTCAGGAATTGATCGTCGAGATTTAAATAGAGCTTAACAGATACCGCCTGTCGCCAAATCACTAGTTTATCCGATCAGCGAAGAAAGTGTCGAGCGGGCGGAGTAAGAGTGACTCAAAGTGAATGAATATTTTCGCCACTATATTTTGTAAAATAGAATGCAGCCAGGTAGCATTTCAGACATTTTTTTCCCGAAAATTATTGGGGCAAACAGAGGGCAGGCAAGATTTTTTGGGGGGCAAATGCCCCCCCTTGGCGCCGCCACTGGCGCTAACCTTGTTTACATAGCAGCAAGTGGCCTTAATATTTAGATCTAACCGGTACAAGAGTAGTCAAGAAAAAAACTAGCTAGCATTTAGTTTTCGAACGTCCGTGCGAATATTTGTATGACGCATCTGAATTCGTGTGAATGAAAGTTTGACTACCCTTGGTTTAGATCAAAAACATCCTTGTTTGTTTTGTTATAGTGTGATATGTATTGGTTGTAGACATAGTTGGCATGTATAGACGAATGAGTGGGATTGTATCACGCTTCCAAAACAGAAAAAAGATATTATGTATGACAAATTTCCAATTGGGAGCATGCAAAAGCCCATTAAATCGTCTCAAAGAGATCCTTAATGTAAACACAAATGTCATTGTTATTTTAATAAAACGCTTTTCCCAATCTGAAACAGTTGTTATTATTGACGTGTTCTGAATGATGTCAGGGATTAGCAAATGAAACAGTCTGTTTCGGCGATTTCTTGGCGTGCGTTGCAACGGAACGGTGGGTAAACCACCAGAAACGTCAACGCTGATTGATTAATCAATGTCAGACGTCATAAGATCAAAAGCCGGTCGTATGACCTCTGACGCTATCACTGCAACCGGTTAGATCTCTATGTTTTGTAGGCCATCGAAAGTATAAAAAAACGAAAGCATAAAAAAAACCGAAACGATATATATTTTAATCAGATTGTGCGTGCGAGTGGCTCTCACTCGCTTCCACGCTATTATGATATCATGTGCAAACGGTTTAATATAGCCTTATTTATATGGTTTAGCAACCGAAATCTCACTCAGTGTCCTTCGGAGCTCCAATCAACGAACCAAACTGACTGTTGCTGTTGTATTCACAGCAGGAATTTCACTTTCCCGAAAAACCGATGAAATAAATAATGATGATTTCAGGCACTTTATTATGCCCACGAAAGGAAGCAAGAAGATTTTTAGCTCAGTGTTTCCACCTTATACCTATCTGCCCGAAAATTGTAGTTGCCCAAATTTTGCTATAATAGTTCAAAAATAGATAATGCAAAACGAATATATTGAAAATCTCATTCAAATTACTTTATTCTGAGCAAAAATATTAGCCTTTGACGGTTTGGCAAGATAATTATGTGCACCGATTGTAACCACCGGTCCTGATGTTCCGAGACTTAGTCTTGCTTCACCTCTTTTAGATTAAATCATTAAATGGCTGAACCGTTCTAATAATAATACTTAAAATAGGAACTATTCGGTGGCCATGGGCGTCACACATGGGGGGGGGGGGGTCCAACCCCCAAATTGTTTTTCTGGGGGTCTGAATATACTTGGACACCCCACCCCCTATCTATTTACAACAATGATTAGGATTAGTTTAAGATTCTATCTGTATAAAAGCTGTACACATCCCAATATGGCTTACATTACTAAAATAAAACACAAATGTACAAAATACTTTAAATATCTATACAACTTTCTTGTAAATGTCAATGTGTGTGTATATATATCAGGGGCGTTTTAAGGTTTATCATGGCGGAGGCTACACTATTTCGAGGGCCCTCTTTCCCGGAGGGGGGGGGGGGTCTTGATTGATGTTTTTTATGCCAATGCAATAACTGCATTCTCATTCAGTAATGGATTCGATAGTAACAGTGTATAAAAAAGCGATTGACTCGGACTCAGGGGCCCATTCCCTTGGCCAAAGGGGCCCGTTTGTCAGATAGAGGGCCCTTTTCTCTGTCTTTAGGGCCCCCTAACTAGTATACATTTTCATTTTCTCATCGGTTTTAGCATTTTTCTCCCGTTTTACTTTTCCAATTTCTTTGGGGTTTTTTTCGCGAGGAGGCTGGCGCCTCCAGCGCCTCAGCTATAAAATGCCTTTGATATATATAACATGTAGTTAACAAGGTGATTGTCAAATATGCATCCTCATTTTTTTGTTTCATTTGGATCTTCCTCCTAAAAAATTCCCCTACTAAACTCTTTTTGTCGTGTTGTTCATAACTCTAGCATAACATGCAATATGTAAAAGTAATGAAAAAATATGAATACGGCACACCCCTGACTCAAACATGATAAAAATTGTATTGGTGTGATGTTTTAGTTTAACCCTGTAAAATATGCCAAAACAGTGCTAACAGAAAAATTTTATGGGGCTGCCCCCCACACCCAGTGAGAAGGCGACCCTCCCACACACTCCTTATCGCGCTATTTCGTGCTTCCGGCGCTACAGATTGTCAACATTTTATATAATTTTATTTGCCCCCATCCCCAATATATATTTCACGGCACGCAGGCCTCTGCCGGTGGCATTGTAACATGTTAATAAATGTCTAATTGATTATATCATTCAAGAGCTAAGGAAATATCTGCAATAGACAGATTTAGCTCTTGTACAATGCTATGTTCCTTATGCAACGTCCTTGAGTTTTACAACATCTAACTTAGCAATTCCCGAATTTTTCGCCCGTTGTGTAGACATGTGACTAATTAGCATTGTCCAATCCGAGGTCGTGGCACATAACATACTGTAAACAAACAAGTATACAGCCGTTGAAAGTTGTTTTTTTTTAATTGAGAAATTCACGGAAAACCAGTAACCTTGACATTGATCGATCTTTGAACTTTGCAACTCGATTGTCACATGTAAACATTTTAGCTAGAGGCGCGAGACTTGGTATTCACGACGACCGATGAATCTGATAGGTTCCCAAGCTGGGCTTGTTACCCAATCGAACTTAGTGGCGAAATATGCAGGGTATTACGTAGAGGGCTTGGTAAGATGTATGCAGTTGAAGCGAGATCAAGACTGCTATTGAAGATGGTACAATGCCTTTGTAAATAACATTCACCGGAACTATGACTCATTACGCAAAGGATATATAGCTTTTAGATTTAACCGGATCTACACTTTTTCAAATAAACCAAGGCCCACACACTTAGTTAACTGCTCTTCTTACTCAATAATAGCTTTTTGAGCGAGCGTTATGATGAACTTCTTGAAAAACCAGGCTATAGGCCATCAGTATGTGCGACACGAAACGAATCTTTAAAAGACTGTATATCAGTACGGAAATGGGTTGGCATTTCAATTTAATTTGAACGCCTCCGGGGTATCTGGGAAGTCAAATCGAAAATTATACTGTTGGTAAACTTTGACTATTTTATATCTATATAGGCACTAAACCCCTAACTGAATATTTTCCGCAATATTTGAAATTAAAAACACACGAATTAGAATTCAGTATTGGTCCATATCCTAATCATAATCATTAACAAAAAATAGGTGTATGATATAGACGAAGCCGGCGTAAAAACTGTCGTTTAATTTGGGTTGTTTCCGTTTTTCACCGAAGATAATCAATTTGACAGGGACAGGCCCATAACTAAGGCCCCTGTGAAAATGATGTCGACCATAAAAACAATAGATATACTTTGCCCGTCAGTGTTTCTGAGCTAGTACACTTATACACATTCATATTATTTTTTGTTTTTAGGCCGATGTTCGTCTATTTGAAGGTTCCAAAGAATAGAGTCATGCGCCCTTTAATGAACAAGCATTAAGTTGCAGTTAGGTAGGTTTGCCTAGCTACGAGAACGTAGGTAAAAACGTTGAGATATACTGATGTGTTTGATTTTAGCTACGATTTGAGGCCTTTAGTTCCAAGTTGCAAATTCAATTTCTTTATTAATGCATATAACATCTTTAAAATAAGATAAGTTAATACTATCATCACTAATTAAACTTACAGAGGCCAATGTGATGGCACAACTATCGCCTAACTCCAAATATTCGCATTTAAATTACCGAAGCGATATTTTTGTTCGACATTCACTGCCATTGAAATCCACGTGGATGTGATTTAGTTTGTTTACGTTTTTCCACATGCAATTGCGTGTTTGATTGGCTGTTATAAAGCCTTATATTTAACCCCCGCCTTCATGGTGACAGCCCTAGACGTTTCTGGTCTAAAAAGATGGCCGCGGCTTAACGCCTCGATTTTAAATACGATGATTTATACCCGTTCCAGGTCGGATTATATGCTTAATTGTAATTGGGTGTGGCAGAAATATTATGAATAACAATAATCAATCTTTGTTTTAATGAAAAATATTGTCAATTTTGCATAGTAAGAGCGATTCTGATTCACAATCGCACTTGCAACATGCCAAATGGGGAGAAATTTCATCTGGAAACACGGAGGGTTGACAGATGAAATTTTTTTATCTAAGGTTTGCCGTGTCCTTATTTATATGTTACTGGCTCTCGCTCAAGAGCATATCTTTATTCCGTCTTGTTTAGAGTACATGAAGCACGGTGGTCCTATAAGACGGTGTGACCAACAAGACAGGCCATTGTCGTGTGAAATTATTTTAAACCAGATGTTGTAAGAGAAGCGAGCGCGGATTCAGTGTCTATAATCACTGTAAGGTCACACTGAAATGTTCCTGTACCAGGGGGCGGGGGGGGGGGTCATATTTAATTGATGACAATTATAAGGCGCCAACACGCATACCAAGCCAAAATGCATCTGATCGAAAAGTACAAATTAGGGAATTAACACATCGCGCTATTAGCGACCTATCATTTACGGATCGAACCCGCCGCAATGCGTAAACGTGACAAGGGACACAACTACAGATTTTAGCTTTATGGCCGTTTTGTCTCCGCACCTGGTTTGGCCCCATACCCTCAGAACATCGAACTCAATTAAAAATAATTTGTTACCTATCTTTTTGGTTTCATGTTTTCACATAAAAGCTATTTTATAACAACCGAGAATTACTATACCAGGTTGTTTCAGTTTTTATCATGGTTAATTGCAGCCACCCAAACTATAGGCAAACAAGGGTTCTGTCAGATAAAGGTATACTTTTGAGGTCAGTAATCTTTGCCGCCGAGCAACATTCAGGCGCGGATCCAGAGGGGGGCGCACCCGGCGCACGCCCCCTCTCTATTTTTTGAGGTGGCGAAATTTTTTTAGCTCCATATATATTCTCGCGAGAAAGGAGAACAAAAATAGTTTAGGTTGGAAATCCTAATTTACAGTATTAGTATGAAATTAGTCCTTGTGGGCATTTTTTCCACCCAAAAATCACTGTTCCGGGCTTCGCACTCCCAAGTGGGTACAGCACGCCCCCTCTTTCTGAAAATCCTGGATCCGCCTCTGACATTATAGTTAGATAAGAAACCTCATCTCTCCACCCTCCGTGTTTCGAGAGAAGAGATGGTCCTATTTAGTCCCACGTAGCAAAGCCGAACGCGAATCACACTCGCAAAGAGGAAGCAAAATTGACAATATTTTTCATCAAAACAATGATTGATTATTGTTATTTATAACATTTCTGCCACATCCAACTACAATTAAGCAGATAATCCTACCTGACACGGGTACAAATCCCCTCTTTTTAAATCAAGGCGATAGTAGATTGTTTTTTCCGACATTTTAAATTAAACATCGTTAACACAATAAAACAGCGCTTGATTTAATTTATTGTCAATATTTGATGATAAATGATTGTTGTTTCAGTAGACTGGGCTGCGTATGTGAAATAAGTACAAATACACGTAGTATAAAATTAACTATGATACATGCATTAATAAAGAAGTTATGTCCGAGATTCAGCGACGGCCAAATTTACCGATGCAAGTGTACCCAAGCGTAATACTAATTGATGTCAACACAAAAAACCACGAGATTTTATTAAGAGGCCACTCCCGGCCAATCGTAAAAATTCCCATGGGTGGCTTAATGCTATGGTGGCTGATTGGTATCATGTCGTATTGTCGTGATGTCGCCTTTCATAACGCGACAACCCGACATCACGACATTTCTACCCGACAACACGACAACCCGACACCACGACATTTCTACCCGACATCACGACATTTTTACCCGGCATTACGACACTAAAAATGTCGTGATGTCGGGTAAAAATGTCGTGATGTCGGGTAAAAATGTCGTATTGTCGGGTTGTCGGGTTGTCGTGATGTCGGGTTGTCGCGTTATGGAACAAAAAAGTGGCAATAAAGAAAATGGTTGATCAAGTGGAAGTAGATTCACACTCACATTGCAGTTTGGGTTGCATTCGTATCCATTTGTATACGTCCACATTCATAATGTGAACCGTCTTCATTAGCTCAGTCGGATCAGAACAGTAGGACGTTAAACCCCATTTCAGTTCATAATGTGAACATATTATGCCGCCACCCATTTTATTTCATAATGTGAACATATTATGCCGCCGCCCATGTCTGTGTGTCTGTCATTGAGTCAAGTGGTGTGGTTTCCAGCCCAAGCTTGTCCATGACAAAGAGTAGGGTCGTCTGTCTAACCTCGTGGGTTTTCTCCGGGTGCATGCCCTACCCCGCGGGGTGGTGCCAATCCCGCTTTTTTGTTATTATTTTGTCTGTAAATATTCTACAGGTTGCAATTATTAACAGATTTTGTTCAAATTTGGCATGATCAATCATTTCAATAACAAGATGGTACCTATATTAATATTTAGTCTGTAAACACTCTACAGACTGCGATTCTTAATGGATTTTCTTCAAATTTGGCATGAGCATTATTTTTAAAGAGACAATGGCACCTACTGATGTAAATGCATGCCCGACCCATAGGGGCGTTGTCACGCCCACTTTTCGTGAATATTTTGTCTGAAAACACCTTTCAGGCTGTAATTCTTATGAGATTTTGTTCAGTTTTAGCTTGATCAAGACAGAATGGTAAACACCCTACAGGTTGCTAATTTCATACGTCCACATTTAAATAAATCGTCGTCGCCCCCGTCTGTCCGTCAGTCCGCCCGTCGGTCAGATTGTGGACTCTCTAGGGCCTAAAGTTATCATCGGATTGATTTTAAATTTATATACAATGTTTATGGCCATGAGACGTAGAAGCCCATTGATTTTCACTGCCAGATAATTACTGCCAGAGTTTCATGAACATAAACACTTGGTATAAATTTCAAATCAATCGGATAATAACTTTAGTCACAAGGACTGGCATGAGCATTATTTCCAAAGTTATGGCCCATGATCACGTTTCACTTTTTAAAATCTTGTGGACGCTCTAGAGGCTAACGTTGTCATCCGATCCGCTTTAAATTGATGCACAGTGTGTAAGTTCATGCGACGAAGACGCCTAATGATTTTCAGCGATGTCCAATAATTA
This sequence comes from Patella ulyssiponensis, assembly GCA_963678685.1. Classification (NCBI taxonomy): domain Eukaryota; kingdom Metazoa; phylum Mollusca; class Gastropoda; family Patellidae; genus Patella; species Patella ulyssiponensis. The sequence goes on along the minus strand of OY783225.1, from coordinate 83,705,863 downwards.
CTACCAGAGTTATGGCCCTTGATATATTTCAATGTGGGCGTATAAAATTTGCAGCCTGTAGGGTGTTTACCATCCTGTCTTGATCATGCCAAATCTGATTAAAATCTCATAACAATTACATTTTGAAAGGTGTTTACAGACAAAATATTCACGAAAAGTGGGCGTGACAACGCCCCTATGGGTCGGGCATGCATTTACATCAGTAGGTGCCATTGTCTCTTTAAAAATAATGCTCATGCCAAATTTGAAGAAAATCCATTAAGAATCGCGGCCTGTAGCGTGTTTACAGACTAAATATTAATATAGGTACCATCCTGTTATTGAAATGATTGATCATGCCGAATTTGAACAAAATCTGTTAATAATTGCAACTTGTAGAATATTTACAGACAAAATAATAACAAAAAAGCGGGATTGGCACCACCCCGCGGGGTTGGACATGCACCCGGAGAAAACCCACGAGGTTAGACAGACGACCCTACTCTTTGTCATGGACAAGCTTGGGCTGGAAACCACACCACTTGACTCAATGACAGACATACAGACAAGGGCGGCGGCATAATATGTTCACATTATGAAATAAAATGGGCGGCGGCATAATATGTTCACATTATGAACTGAAATGGGGTTTAACGTCCTACTGTTCTGATCCGACTGAGCTAATGAAGACGGTTCACATTATGAATGTGGACGTATACAAATGGATACGAATGCAACTCAAACTGCAATGTGAGTGTGAATCTACTTCCACTTGATCAACCATTTTCTTTATTGCCAGTTTTTTGTTCCATAACGCGACAACCCGACAACCCGACATCACGACAACCCGACATAACGACAACCCGACAACCCGACATTTTTACCCGACATCACGACATTTTTACCCGACATCACGACATTTTCAGTGTCGTAATGTCGGGTAAAAATGTCGTGATGTCGGGTAGAAATGTCGTGATGTCGGGTAGAAATGTCGTGATGTTGGGTTGTCGCGTTATGAAAGGCGACATCACGACAATACGACATGATACCAATCAGCCACCATATAATGCAGATTCTACTGTAGTATAAAATTAACTATGGTACAAGAAATTGAGTTTGCCACTTGGAACTAAAGGCATCGAATTCTAGCTAAAAACAAGCACATCAGTATATCTCAACGTTTTTAGTTACATTCTCGTAGCTACATTATAGTATGTAGTTGGATTTTTGGCCCATTATAATATGATTTAAATTGTTATTATCTGAGACAGAACTAATCACCGATGTAACATCTCTCCTAAGTATGTAATGCCTTTTTGTACATCGATTTCCCGAAATAATGTGACCAAAATGCTAATTATGACAGCACCCACAGCATAAAGACGGTCTGAAAGGAGGACAAATGATATATCAGTGCCATATAATAAAACAATATATATTCTCAACAAATAGCAGAATTAGATGCCAAAATGTGAAACATCAAGGTATGAAAAAAAAAGAAGCCAAAACCACGAAGTAGGGAACGGGGAAATTAAAGTAGCTCTGTATGTCTCTAACTCAATGTCATCCAAAGTCTTCGAAGGCAAAGCACGTATTATTTGTCGATTTAAATCAAAATTGATTTTGTTATTTTACTGGGAAAAATGGGTTTCTGATATCCAATATTTAAGACAAAATAAACATTTCACTACAAGGTGAATTCTTTATCATCCATGTGGAGCAGAACACAGTAGGAAGTTAAACCCCATTTTATTTCATTTATCACCTAGGTGTGTTTGTATGCTGTTGTCTGTGGGCATCTATGTGATAAAATAAAATTTATCTTTGCTTATATTCATCCCATTACTTATATTTTTTAGTCCAGTGTCAAATGTCTTTTTAAGTCTGTGTGTTCTCAGTTGGTCAAGTAGCTTACTATGATCCAAGTCGACCAAGTAGCTTGCTGTGTACTCAATTGGTCAAGTAGCTTACTATGATGAAAACCGACCAAGAAGCTTGCCGTGCTCTCAGCTGGTCCAGCAGCGTACTATGATAAAAACAGACCAAGAAACATGCTGTGCTCTCAACTGGTCAAGTAGCTTACCATACTCCCAGTTTTTCTTGTAGCCTATTGTGTTCCTAGGTGATCAAGTAGCTTGCTGTGCTCTCAGCTGGTCAAGATGCTAACTATGGTAGCATTTAAATTCAACACTCACAGACGTCTCCATGCGAGGTGATTTTAATAGAAATAAAAACAACAAGAAGACAATATTAAACAGTTGCAACTTGGCCCATGACTTTATTTTGATAGAAGTAGAGAGACCATGGTTTACATTTAGTATAACATGTAATAGGTTTAATAGAATGATTCTAAAAGATCATTAAATATAAACTACACTTAGACCCCTTAATTGTAGTCAATTCATCTTAGTTTTGTTTATCATTACAACATAATATTGAATATCTTGGATTCCACATTTGAGGAATTGAGTCATGAATGCCAAAGAAAACTATATTCATTAATTTTGGACTCCTTTCAGATAAAAGTAAATTTAATTCTGGATAATAAAATCTTGACTTGAAATTGACTACCATCAAACATGGCCTTCATTGAGTTTAAATGATCTTAGCCCCATGATCTTTACAACATTTACAACACTATAATAAACAACATAGGGTAAAACACAATTAAATATATATTTATATAGATATATATATGTGTATATAATATTTATATCATTATTTAACATTAAATATAATAATATTGGTCAGAATTAAACCAGCTTTTCTTGAATAAATAGACAATTTGACACAAAAAATCACAGTAGCATCCTTATTAAATAGAGAGAAGATAACTATAATAATATACGTATATTGCACGTATATACGCAAATATATGATATAATTACTTTCAAAAATTCAAACATAACAAAATTATTTAATACAAATCTGTAATATATGATAAGCACTTCATTTTGTTCATAGAGTTGTGAAGACTTGAAACATAATGTACCAAATGAAGTACAGTTGCCTGATCCTCCGCTTAACATGGTTATCTCCCCTGCTGGACCTTAATTAACCATATTGCTAAGTGAAAAATTGATCAATATAAGTGGGAATAAAGAATTGGATGGTTTCTTCGGTTTGCTTTTTATTCTAGATTTTTTTCCTTCTCCATATAAAATGTAATAGTGCACTGGGCAGTCTTAATTTGGATAAACCAGCTCAATAAAGGGGAGATAACTTTATTAGAAAATATAACCTTTTTTTTTTTTGAAAAATAAATAAAGGATAAAATTAAGTATAAATACTTTTTGATTAAAAATACAATATTCATGTATAACTGTAAATAATATTTGATCAATTTTGTTTATAGATACAATCATAATCAATGAGTTTTTGTTTGTAGGTAAGTTCAAAAAACAAAACAAAACAAAAAAAAATCAGAGTTCACTTTATATTCACCAGAGGGATTGAAAGGAAAATCTTTTCTATCCCTGAAGTAAACAATCATATGAATCAAACAATAATCATAACAGGAATATGAAACCAAAACTTGGAATTGAACAAATCCTTGATCAAGCTGATTAATTTACCTGTATTACTATGATCAGACCAACAGAATATATTTCAAAGAACCAAAAATGATTATAAATTTTTTAAAAATACATGTATAACAACTTTTACATCATAATTATCAACAATAGTTTGATTATTCAATTAAAAAATATATTGAAATCTGAAGTAAATCCATTTGATTGTTTATTCAAATTAAATTTTTGTAATGATTCTCATGCATATACTGTATTAAATTTAAATTGCATTCAAAAATTGTAAATGTACTTGAAACAAAAAAACGCAATGGCAGGCTTGTAGCTTGGGATTTACTACCTACACTACACAGAGGTAATAAATTAAATGATGAAAAAATTAACATTTTGAATGAAATCAAAATATGTAAAACACTGTTACTGTAAAACATTTATTATTGTACCATCGACTTTGTTACCATATTGTGCCATTAAATACATTTCCGTAGTTTATAAAACCACATTATCAGCCAAAAGTAACACTGTCGGTTTGAATTTGTCACTTTATAAAAAAAAATTTATTTGGTTATCGTGACAAATAAATATTGACCATTATAATAGCAGGTTTCAGCTGGTCATGGTGAATGTAAATTAACATTACACTGTGAAAAAAATGTCAGATAGCAGCCCCGCCCAGTCCCATGCTCTCTTCAAGTACAAAACATAACTTCATGTTTTACAGTACAGTATATAAAACATTTCTTTCAAAAGTGACGTAACAGAATTTAGAACCCTGTCAACTGTATTTGAAAAACAAAGATCACATATTCTAAGGCCCCAAAAGTATTTGTTTTCTCAAGTTTAGGAACCTTTAGAACCATTGAACCAAACCATGATTATGTTTCTGTTACGTCACTAAGTGTGTTTTCTTACCACAGGATTTCTAATAATGGATGCTTTTATTTTGATAACAATATCAGCTACTTATAATGACTAGATATTTTAAATAACAGAAGTGAAGACAATATATACATAAATAGACATATATATATATATTCATATTTAATATTGAAACAATTGGAAGCTAGGAATACAGTTGGGAATTGGTCAAAAAATTAATCATCTTACACTAAATCTTAAGTTTGAAAAAGTTCGGAATTGATTTCCATTAAAATGAATTAGAATTTCTTGATTTAGACAGTTTTTTGTATGTGTTTAAATTGTTGTAAATAGGATACAAAACAGGAACACAATAAACATAAACTTTGTTTTAATATAGATATTATGCATTTACAATAAATTAATTTTAAAAAATAAAAATACATACTATCATATACTAGGTGGGGTGATGTAAAGAAGAGGGCAAGACAAGGGGGGGGGGGGAGGAAGCGGATACACATTTTATATGACTAATAATCTAATAATATCAATTCTCAAGCAAGAAACAGCCTTGTTACAACTATTAACTTTCTGATTTAAAAAAAATCCCAGGAAAAATGGATTTACTTTTTTGTTTTTTTCATGTGCACAGACTATTCTGAAATAATATCTTTTATGCTTAGCTAACAAAATTATAATTCTTAAGGTTGATTAGGCAATTTCTATCCCAAAAATATGACCTTAAATATAATTATTAATATAAATTGTCCCTGATTTGCATTATCTTATAACAACAAATCATTCACTAAATTTAAAATTTAATGTGATTATATTCATTTTTCCTAGGACTTTTTTTTCAAAACAAATTAAAGTTTTAGCACTTAGAAACTCTAACAAAGCTGCTTTGCTATAGTTTAATTTTTGATGCAATAGTTTTTTGTTTTGATTTGTTCATTATGTTTTTATTCATACTAAAATTATTATTATCTGTTCCTCAGGTTTTTGAGAAGTATCATTACATGTTTTGTTTAAAATTTATCCTTACATAATATTTTACACATTAAAATAAACTTTTTTTCTAAATTTATACATTATGATAAAATGTAAAAAATAAAATCCATCGAAAGGAAATCAATTGGATCAAGTTTTAATAATTAAATAAAAATAAAGTTATTTTCATTAAGTACATACACCATTTGATCCATTAGAAATATTGAAATATATTTAAGGACCTAATTTTTTCGAAGATAATTAAAAAAAGTATTAATACTCAGAGATGAACTTTTTAAATGCTTTATCTTTTTACTATGTGTATGAGAAATGATTTCCAATTTCCAAGGAAGAAGGGGATCAAAAGATTTTTAATTTGACTCAATTGATTTCAAAAGCCGATATAAGGATCGTAGTTTCCAACAAATGATCTTTTTTTAAAATGTTAAATGCTCCCAAAATCAGATTCTTTTAGTTAAGTATATCTATAATTGGCACACCTCCCAAAGAAATGATGGATCTTAATGGTTTTCAAACAGGAATAAAAATAATTCCTAACATGATAGAATATTTGTTTCTCTTAATACTGAGGGAATATATGCCTACACTCTAAGCTGAAGTTGGAACTATTGTAGGATTTCAATGGTTGCCATGGTTACCAGATTTTTTGAGGGGAAAATACATGGGGTTACAATAATTGGAATGTATTTTGACAATAGCTGTTTCTTGGAACACAGAGGAACATCTTGAATGGAGTTTGAAAACAGAAAATCCAAATCTAAAATCTCTATCCAGGTACAAAATTTGACAGAATCCAGAGCCTAACATGTACAACTGACTTCAAGCAAATTGGGGAATTTGTCAAAACAGGTTTTATATAATTGGTCAGCAGCAGGATCCTTAATCTAGAGGAAACTTTACATTCAGATTTTCTCCATCCAAAATACTTTTAATAATGTTTGACATTACATCCTGACAACCATATATGGTCATTTAGCAGATGATTGGCCTAGTGCTAAATTAAATTAAACAACATTGGATTGGTCAAACAGTGTGCCTTGTTCACTGTGGTAATGCCTTCAGGATGGCGTGTACTTCTTCTGCAACTGAAGCCAGAGCAAACTGGAATTGTTCCTGAAATGAATGATGAGTCTCATTCAGAAGACTAGATACAGAAATTTTCCTTTTTATTATTCATTAATGCTACAAACTTTAGTATTATCTCAAATTGATCACATCTTTATAGGCCTGCCCTATATTGTGAATTTATAAAAATATTAATTGTCTGGCAGCATCATAAATTTACCCACCTTGGTTTTCACCATGGACATTCTCTGGTCACGAATATGTTCCAAGGTAGCCGCCATGTCAATTTCTTTAGCACCTGTAATAAACAATATCAGATAAATATAACATATAATTATATACATAGTAAATAGATAAATTTATTAACAGTGATCAGAAATTGAAAAAGTTGTCTCCCCTTAAGGTGAATCGCGCTGGAACAGAAATTTATAGGGTTGTATCCCCTTAAGGTGAATCGTGCTGATAACTATCTTGAAAATTTGAACAAAAGAAGAAAAAAAAATTAAGACCAGTAAACCCTCACAAAAACACTACATTCAAGATTTGTTATTTTTGTTATTAGGAAATATGAAATAATTCTATCAATTTCACTCTTGCAATTAGGACTAAGGTTTTTGCATTTAATACAAGCTTTCTCACTTCCTGGATATTTCTGTCAAATTTCGAACAACGACTTAACCATGATGTTAACTATTTCATCTGAAAAGTGGGTTAAAGCAACCTGACTGGGGGCATTTTTTTAAATTCCTATTTCAATTAATATGCAGCTAATATAAATCTAGTTTAACCAATCACATCAAACAGATAAAGACAGTGAAATCTGGTTAATTGAATGCTTGTTTTGTAGAGACAGTGATGTTGTACCCAATGGATTAAAGCTTAAGGGTCCAGTCAGTTCCAACTCAGCCAACACCTATTTGATGTACCCATAGTGATCTTTAGTTCTTTGTTGGTATATAATATCAACTATATTTATGAACTCCTAATAATTATTAACAATTAATTAAGCATGGCTTCATATTGCACATTTGTATATATATATAGACCCTCTAGTTTACTAAATGTCATTGTGCTTGATAACGATAGGAGGATACTTATCGAAACATCGTGCTTGTGTATAATAAATCAGTGATTGTTTTCCCATATAACTGTGTTAGTTCTGTTATCTTAATCTTTTTTTTAAAAATCCAAATAACCCCTCAATAACTTACCCTTGGCCATACGATTGAGTACCATGTCAATAAGGATGTAAGTACCAGATCTGTCACAACCATCACTGTTTGTAAAAGACAAGTTTACGCAATGAATATAATGCACTAAAATATATTAATAATACAATTACATGTAGTGTTATCAGTCATAACTGGGTCTCATCTGTGACTTACTGTGCCCTTAAATAATAGAACTCCAAAAATTGTCTCATTATTGGCCCATTCTGAGACTTGTCTTGGGAGAATCCAAAATGGAGAAGACTTCCATTGCAAAAAAATTTAAAAGAATAAAAGTAGTAAATTGGTTTCCTGGATATGATTTTGATTAATTTGAGTGTTGTTTGGTTTATTAATATCTCACCTGCAGTGTACAACAATAGGACAGGAACGTCCCCGAAACGATTTGTTCACTTTTCTGGAAATAGAAATAACAATCAGGAAATCATCAATTATTCATCACTGATAAATAAAACCACTAATAATTTATTACATTAAGTCTATTACCATTTCTGATAATATCATATCTAAATTGTATAAAATTACGATAGCTAAACTGTATGAAGTCTTAACAACAAAAACAAAGTTAAGATGCATTTTTTTTCTACTAGAATACAATGCTATTGAAAATCAAGGCAATCTCTAGAACAATTTCAATTCTCTTGGAGTTTTGAATTCGATCACTAACTACAGATTTAGAATCTGTAATATTTCTAAGAGGAATGACAAAGTATAGTTCTTTATTGTTCAAAAATCTTATAGTTGACTCAAATCCAATCTTCTTCTTCCATAAAATGTTTCATCACACAAGTAGCACACATCCAACAGGAATTCTGCTTTGAGCAGCAGAGCAATTTCAACATTCAGATGTTGACCAATATAGCGTGAATTTTCTCATATAATTTCCAGAAATATCCCAGGAATTTATTTTTAAGAGATACCCAACTAACATAGAAAAAGCCCAGAGTAAATTGCCAAAAAACATCAAGTCGTTTCTCTTATTCACCATGAATCTGGTCAGCGAAATCCATTAGATTGAAACCTTTAATGAAACGACGAGTGCCCTCGGCACGCCATCGATCTCTTTATAATGACAGAGTGTGTGCATCAGCCAGGAAGTAGCCTCAGGCACTCCAGTCTCTCTAACTAAAGGAAAAGAAAAGCAGGATGTACAAGGAGTTAATTAGGCTGTAATTATACCAAGCTCTCTCTAATAAATGACCCCCTATTCCAGCGTCTGATGTCCAGACATTTCAGAGGAATATAACCACTTATTATTCAATATGTAGACTTCAATAGATCTCCGTCCACCAGCCATCCGTATTATACTTATCACCTGTCAATCACCCAATTGATTTACGCTCACTGTCATGATCATATCTTACTAAATGAACCTATATATAGTTTAAAACTCAATTATAAAATATCAACTAACAAGAAATACAACCAATCAATATGTTTTAATCTATCATTATCAATGGCTGCTGCTATCAAAATATCTGAGGACAACGAACCCGAGAATTCAATGAAAACTTCTTCCTAATCTTGGAAAGCATTCTTTATCACCTGATTCTATCAGCGACAAAGGAATCAAGCCAAATTTAATTCAGATATAGAAAATAATTCTTGATATATGATATATAATTTAATTTTGACATTGCAATTGATCAAATAATACCAATCAGCATAGGACCATTTCAAACTTTTTGGGCCCCGACCTGGGATCTATTTTATTCCATAATAAACTATCAGTACGATATTAGGGGATCTTCAGATGTCACAGAAAACAGATGTTCCTGCTCAAACATTTGGGTCAGGGTGGTACACAAAAAATAAATTAAACCTATCAGTCCCTTTCACCCCGCTCTACCATTCCAAACAGGTCCAATGTTCCTCCCCAGTGTCATCATATTATTACACAGTTTGTCGACTTTAAACATTGTATTAAGATAAAAAAAAAGAAATTTCATTTCATTGCTGATCAATATTTGCAGGAAAAAGGTTCCTTTCTAAGAACAGAAAACGCTTATTCATATTAATACTGTAGCAGATTACACTTCCTATTACATCTTCAACATATCTGTGTCCATTATCACACCCACTGAAGACGAATGAAAAAATGTGACAATTCCATCCAATTAGATAGCGAGAAAGCATTCACAGCTGATTAACAATGATGGAGTCATGTGACTAGATAAGACAGGCGTTCTTGTTATATGTCATCAAATTAAAAGCTTGTTAATAACAACTGAACGCACCTGAGTACTAATAGATGGCCATTATTAAAAGACGATACCTAAAGAAAAAATAAAAGCTAATATCCTAGCAGTTCATTATCCTGCAATTTGTGACTCTTCTTCACATCTTCAATAGGAAAATATCAAAGAAATCAAAGCAAATATAAATATTGCTGAATGTTTTGGATGGTATTTACATGAACCTGTATCCATATGGGTAGGTGAGCAAATAAAGCAGCCAGGAATTGATTAAAGCAGCAATATTACTCTAACATGACCTATAAAATCATCAGTTCATTAGACAACAGCTTTTGTTTTTGGATCAAAATGACTTGTCGAACCACATGAAATTATAGACAGGGAAAAGTACAAGCATGGTACTGATTTTTATATATTCTTAAATTCAGTTCAAAGAGTAGACAAATATGGCTGTCACCAATCCCTCGGGTAAAAGCATTAATTCAAAACTGAACAGCCATAAAAATACCTAGAGTATAGAATAGTATTGTTAGCAATGTTACCCACGCAGATTGGTTAATAGACTGATTTAACTTCTGGAACACTTGTTAGTAACATAACCAATATAAATTTGTTAGTGGACTGTTCCACCTCCCCGATCACTTTTGTGACTATGCAATTTGCAAAAATCACAATTGCTAAATCACAAAAGCTGCCCGGGCAGATGAAGTTAGTTTCATAAGCTGTTAGCAGTTAGTTAAATGGAGTTAGTTTAATACTGGCAACATCTAAAGAGTTAACAATATAAGCAGTTAAATAAAGAACCCTCCACCTTCCAAAAGCTACTATACAGAAATATAGACATTTCAGCTGAAGAAGCAATAAGAAACTAGAGCTAGTGGTGAAATAATATAAAATCATTTTCAGACAAACAAATCTTCAGAACAAGCTAACTACAAATAATTAAACCTATTCTTCCAGTCCAATAAAATAAATTCAGATCCACCTAACTTGTTCATTGGTAAAATTCAGAAGCAGAGAGCAAAGCACCATCTATGGTCTCCTTGCATTAAACAATTAGGCACCTTTTAAGCTTTCCCTTAATACCAGTTAGGGACCATTTAGGGTTCCACTGCAATCAAAAGCTCTGGTGAGAGATTAAAAGCAACAGAAAAAGGCCCTAAATCTTTATTTTTCAGTATCAAACTAACAGCACAAATGGTTAATATTTGCAAGAAAGGCATTAGAAAACATCAAATAATTTATTTTCTGAACTTACCGCCTGTAGTCAAGAAGAGCTTTGATGGAACCAGGTACACCAAGATTAGGCCAGGTGAGGAAGTGAAATTGAGTGACAGTTCTTGTTTCATTAGTTTGGAGATTCTTCAAGTAGAAACTACGGACCAGATAATCATCACACCAGATATGTTCAGACACTAGATGAACCTAAAATATTCAAACACAAATTGGGATCCTGTATAAGGAAGTCAGTATAAGGGTTGTGCTATAATCCAGGAGTTATCTATGAACCTCAACATCTGAAATTATAGTAAAGATCTAGAGTATGCTGAAACTTTCATCTATCATAAGAACATTTCTATGCTATCTGGGAGAAGGAGCTGGGGTCATAAAGATTTCTTTTACCTCGTATATATGATACAGATCGCTTCCCTCTTCTGGCCAGTAACGATGACACATCGCAGTTCCGTTCTCAGTTAGTTTGGTCAACATTACAATAACAACACTACCTTGTTCCCATACCATCTGTAAAAATAATATATAAATTTTAGCATCATCTTTCATCTTTTATAACTTAAATATCTGGCACAGTCTTTATGTTGCAGTTTCAATCAAAAGTTATGTTGTGGAAATGAGAGAGAGAGAGAAAGAGAAATGGGGTTTAACGTCCACTCGACACAACTAGGTCATTTCGGGACTAACACATGGTTTTTAATTTTATTTCAATAATTCGCTTGCGCGTAGGGGTCTTTAGCAGTGGGAGGAAACCGGAGTGCCTGGAGGAAACCCACGAGGTTGAGAAGGCGCCCCTATCTCCATGCCACATACTCTCACACCAGGGCTCGAAACCACAGCCGCAAGCCAGAGGTGACCGGCCAGCTAGAGGTTGAAGCGCGGCACTCTAGACCACTAGGCCATCCCAACCCCCCCTTGTGGAAATGAACTTAGAGAATTAAATTTGCATCACTATCAGACAAAAATGATATATATTTCAACAATATTACAAATTGATGATAATCAATGCATGCACAACGTAACAGTTTTAAAAGCATTGAATATGTACAACAGATTCATAATCTTACCTGCCAAAAATCAGCCACAGTGTGTGGTAGAGGACTCTGGGTAACAATGAAAGCTGGATTTCTTGGATCATGATCAGTCTGAAAATATATTGTTACGTAATTCAATCTATAATATCTATTTACATCAAAACAAGCCATGATTAAAACAAGTAACCTGCATATTTGACATGAACTTGCAAAAACTGTTTTTATATAACTTGGTAGGCTAGCATTTTAATCACATAAGGCTACTTTATGATTTTTTTTACAGTCTAAACTTAGACCATACTTTTGTTTCTTTTTCATTTATATTTACCATTGTACTTTTGTTTCATTGATATTTATTATACATGTACAATTTGTTATTTTTTTCATTCATATTTACCACTTGTTACTTTTTTTCATTCATATTTACCATTTGTTACTTTTTCATTAATATTTTTGTGACTTTTTCATTCATATTTTTGTTACTTTTCTTTTGTATGTTTACATCAATGTTTAATTAGATCTTTATTAAATTGGGCTTTAACTGACCCCACTTTACCCTTCATATAGCCAATGACAATATGCTTTTGGTAATAATGGTTTTGGTAAATCACTGCAGTGGCTCAAAGCTGATTTCAATAAAAGACAAGAAGAAGTTAAGTCTACATAAGACTTCTAAGACTTATTAACTACTTCTTGAATACACTTTTTATGAGATTCATCTGGTGAAAATGTATCCACATTTCACTGTAGTCACAGTAAGTATGTACATAATATGATAAACTCCACAACAAGTAGAAATTTCTCAGGAAATATTGATCTAAGGTTTAGTCCTAATTTCTCCACCACTAAAAGATTTAGAGAACAATTATTGTCCAATGTATTAAGTAGTAACATTCTACGCATATCACAGCTTAAAGAAGAAAATCTTCATGGTGATTGCAACATATCTGTAAATACCTAGTAACAATATTTTTATGTGATATCATAATTTTATAAGTAGACATTACACATTCATATGAGATTGTGAGCAAAGATTTTAGATTTTCAGAAAATCCATAAATGCAGATGTTTCTAGAAGAAAAAATGTTTCCCCGCATGCTAAAACATGTCCTTGTAGATATTGTCGGAGTTAGAATGGTTTGAGAATTTAAGAAAAGGAATCCTATTTCTACAGATTATACCATTTCTTCGAAAGATTTCTCACTCGGAAAACATTGCTATGTACCCTCCAGCCCCATATTTTTCATATTATCATCAAATCATCTCTATATAGTCACTATGTATGTGTATTCAATAGTTTGCCAATGTTATGTTCCTATAGTATTTGTCTTGCGTCTTTTACACAAATGACATTTGTATATACTTGCACTGTTATCCACCATTACTTAAAGTGCAAGGTCAAATTAAACTTATACCTTCAGTCAGAATTGTCGTTGGTAGTTCCAGCTTTGCGAACTTGTCAAGTATTCCTTAACAAATAGCTGCGTCAAAAAATGATTTGAAATAATGTGTGTGAATCACGTCTTGTAGGTGACGGTAATGGTGTTAAGTCATGGCACAATGCATTCACCCCTCTCAATTTTCCATTTTGTATCACTTATGTCTCCTTTATTAGTTTTTCGTTAATACAACTGGATTGTGAAGTACAGTAGCAAGGACAAGGCCACTTCAAATTATCGTATCGCAAATTATGTCCTGTTCAATGACAGATAGTCAATATCCCTAAGACCTCAGAACAAGAAAATAAAATTTTCTCATCATTTTTAACGGCATTATCATCTTGGAAATGCCATTTTTTTTGACTGCGGTGAAGAATTGATGAGGCTATCGTATGCTTCATCTGACTATTGGAATCTAAATCCTTAATAGTTTTTGGTATTCGATTCCAACATATTTCAAAACTGGGAATTTTCTTTTCTGAAAACTCGGGTTCATTGATTTGTCTTTATTTGGAAATGTCGTGAAAAATCTAAAGAAATATTAAATTAGTTCACCGAGTGTGGGGTTTATTTTCAGATGTCAGTTCTGCCTTTAATAGAGTAAGACACATTGTTGTGTTCTATTATCTAATTTAAAAAGACTGATACATGCATTGAAATAATCAAATTCTAGCATTTTATTTAGTTTTATATTCATTGCCTATTGCAAGTAAATAAATGAAATGAAATGGAGTTTAACTTCTTTCGGTATGTGCACCTACTTGGCTAATGAAGATGCAGCAAGTAAATATCACTAAATCAAAGCAATAATTTGGTGTTGACAAAAAATGTTTGATTATAATATGAAAATTAAGAACTAAATAAATGAATAACTAACTAATACAGTTTTGCATGAATTTAAAGCTCAATTAATCAAAACAAACCAAGCTGAATTCTTTCGATAAAATCATTAACTTCTTGGAAGAACATTAGCACTTTGGGTGTCTTCACCCAGTGGAAAAATATAATTTGGGATATGACTATGTACACTTACATTTGGGCAAATTTAATTGTATGCCAAATTTGATACAAATCTGAAAGACGCCTTTTCAAAAATGCATGACTTTGTGTAGTTAAGTCAGTCCTGAGGTTTATATAATTATGATAGTTTACATGATGTTTGATAATTATGTTTAGTTTACATGATTTTGAATCTATTATTCAATATTCAAAAGTAATTACATTTCCATTATGGGAGAGCAATAATGCTTCTTTACTACTTCGTTTACTAGCGTATTTTGCCTTCTGTATTTAATATCATGGCATAGTTTTAAAATGTGTAATATAATTTATGGTATAATAGTTCTTAAGATCTAAATATAGCCCATTAATGAATGGAAACATAAATAAATATGACAATATGAGATAATTTCTGTCTATATCTAAATTGAATCTAGAAATAAGCAAACCAAGCATTTTTTTTTTGTAATTTAACCTTGGTTTCTTTCCGGGAGAAGAAATAATTTTGAAATTAACAGTCGCTTAAAATAATATCAGGAACTTAGTGAAGCGTGAACATCCGTTCAGCCGACGTGATGGAAATATTCTTTGCCTCAGAGCACTCAACTAAATGAAAGGTCGCTATAACAATTTTCCACTTCACAGAATCCTATCGATGAAATTATCAGCTTTGATAAAATCTTGAAAAAAAATATAACGCAATATGAAAGAGCTTCACCTTTGAGGTTGCTCTTTATTCATGTGTGGAAAAACTACAGTCGATCATTTTTGATGAGAAAAATGTTGTCTAGCACAGGTTCATGTTAAGCTTAGAAATAATTTTTTGATTTATTGACAATATATTGACTTTTTCTTTCTTCTGTTTGAATATTTTATCTCTTCTTGAACAACGGTAATCGTTTAATGATTTATTAAAAAGCATTAGCACAATTTTTTTTCTGGTAATAAACATCTTATGGTAAATTGTACTTTTTAAATTAAATAAACAAAAACTTTAATTTGAACCAAATTATATGTTTATTACTTATCTAATTTTATTCTGGAATAAAAAGTTACAAGATTTATACCAATTTTCAGTACTTGATTATAAAATCAATTCATGTGTTTGGGATTTTTTGTTAATGATTGATTTTGATCAAATATCTGCGCACCACAATTTCTCCCCGCCTTTAGCATTAACACCTAACAAATCTAACAATAATATCTTAAATCTAAACACAAAATTTAATTCTGAAATAAAATACCATATAGTTCGTTTGATACTTACAATAAAATTGGCATTGATGTAATCAGAATTGGAGACATTAGCAGATGATGACAGGACAACTCGGGAGTGGTCATCTAAAATAACAAAAACAATGAAATCAGTCATTGATTAATATTGGAATAAGACAACAAAATACCACAGCAATATCAAATGATATATGGTAAACAAATAATTTGTGTACATAAACAAACAAATATAGGATAAATCAAATGTGTATTTACCAACTACATGTGGTAGTGTATTCACTAACTACTTGTATATCAAATAATATTTGTCCGTTATATCTAAATTGTGCATACTCCATTTAAAGTTACTAACAGGATAGTCGAATTTAATTCTTTCTTAGCATGTGCTCTATCATGCCAAATGTGTTGTGTGCTCCAAAGTTTTGTGTGACAAGTTTGAAGTATGTATTAAAACAAATTGAATCAACTATTATATTAATTGATACATGTAATAGGCTTTTAAATCTTTGTTGGATGTAATATTTTTAAAAGAGTACCAATCATCTTCCACTTGAGATAAATAGTTCTTCATGCATTTACAAGTTCTACCCTAGCACAAAATTAAATCTGTCTGCCTAGTGCTAATGTCAGACTTAATCAATAGCTGGGTCGATCAGGACTATCATTTACTCGTCTTAAAGCAAGCTGAGGTCTTTTCTTACATGAACATTTTCCTTCTTTGTTCATCTTTCTGCCCGCTCATCAAAATAGAAAAAGGGCAGATCCCGGCCGATAATAAGGCCTATTGATTCTTCGATATTGAAGGTGAATTATCTAGCAGCTTAATATGTGTATAATTAACAGGAGCTTACACACGGCTTACTAATGGTGCCCAATGTTAGCCAATAGGATAAAAGCTTCTTACAGCTCTTCAGCAACCAGTAGCATCATTTTTAAGCTTTAATGCATTGACATTTTCATGAGTTTTTTTTAACCCATGTCCACCAAGTAGGCCAACTGCATAGGGTTAAGTCATCATTATATGACATCATCATGACGTGACTGACATCTCAGATGATTTGGTTCACCTCTATCTTTAGTTGCAGTAAGATTCAAGTTCTGCCAATAATTAATTAACATAATTCTTCATTTGTTTTATTTTTTATTCTTTCTTGTAGCAATACATAGTATTGCAAAAACAAAAACGCCCAAATCCTGAAGTCATGGAAAAGGGATCTTTTTTTTAATTAAGTCTTTTGAGTATCTGCAGTTTTCTTTCAGGGGTCAACAAACAATTATATCTTAATTTTAAAATGGCATTGAATTGTTATTATGGTTGTTGTCTGGTCGACAATAGCATGTGACTAGGAAAATGAAACAAATATAATGACACAAAGGTAGAAAAAAAATCTATTGACTTTGTGATCTAGCTGAGGACCTGACAAGAAAAGATGTCTAGATGTTCAGATGGGACAAAAAACTGAGGTCCTGTGTACATGTAAAAGATCCCTTGGCAGTTGGAATTTGATATAAAAGTAGGCAGTAGTGCAGCTGTCCAGGCAAAATTTACATTGGATGGCAGTGGTGGGCAACCCAAAATTTTGAAAAAATATGGAACAAAGCACCTTTTCTGTACTTTCAATTTGGTTCCATAGTTATATTCCGAGAAAAATCAAAGCAGGTCAACAAAATCAAACAATAACATAAAATGAAAGTAAGCAACTACGTCATTGAATGAAGCTGCAAGCTATAAATAAACCTACAACGATTATTGATTCTACAGAGAAGAACGCTTTTTTACAGTTTGGGTCCAACAATAAGCAATTTTGATTTTTGATTTCATTTAGAGATAAAATTACTCATAAATTGCTGATGTAGTGTAATTTGCCCACCACTGCTGTATGGCATATACCCATCTTCATAAGCCCAGTTGGAGCAGAACAGTAGGATGTTAAACCCTATTTCATTTCATTTCACATACATAATATGTCTGTGATAAATGTGTGGTGGTAGTATCAGATAGGTATTAATGTCCGCTTCCGCAGAGGGTGATGATGTCTGGGAAGAGAGATCCCCATTTATAATCTCTAGGAGACGGGAAGTGAAACCATCCCCGACAGGAAGTTAGATTTAGGTTGTCATGACAATAAGAAATGTAAGGTGATTTATCATTAGCCATAATCAATATCATGTATCAAAGGTCAGCAGAATATCCTGAAGGTCCCTCCATAATCATTTATATATAATGTATCAAGATATACTACATTATGGCAAACAAAGACCTCTTCCCGAACTCTCACATTACAGCTCTGTAACATTGTATGAATTTATTTATATATTTCGTATTACAAATTTTTGTTAAGTTTTAGCAGGAATTTATTATTATTTCCATAATGCCCACATTCATTTAAAATTTTTGTCCTATAATTACTATATAAGCTTACTGTTTCATCTGATCACCGATAATCCTTGAACAACCACGAGTCTTAAATAATCACCTTCATCAGCCAGCAGAAATCAATTATGTAAATATCAGTATCTTATTATTCAAATCAATTTCAAAGGAATTCTAAAGTTTAATTTTCAAAAATTTAAGGCACGATTCATAGCTTAATTAAATTAATCGAAATTATGTGGTTTTCTAGTATTTAACCTGCCATGATTCAAGTAATTTAAAATTTGTGCCCTATATTCTGAAATTCTCCAAACATCGCTGGTCTTATAAAATATATTATACCCGTAAAAGCTTTGCTATATCGTCATGTTATTCCTAACTGATACACAGACAAAAGTGAAATGAAATCAATTCAGTACCTAAAAGATTTACCGTATTTCACAATCAACATGATATATTTCCATCACCATGGTGACAGAAAATAACAAAAAAATGACAAAACTAGCAAGTAAAAGTCAAAATCACCATAAATTCTCATCTAAACTATACCCTTGAGAAGAAAAGCATGGCAGTTGCGGAACTCTTTAGAGATGACACTCTAAAAAAAACTTTATTTTCACTTTTTTGGAGACGTTACATCCGGATACGAAAAATCACCTATTTTCGAGATACGAAAAAAACACTTATTTTAACACAATTCTCCATAGATGTGTTGGATTAGTGTTTAGAAATTCCAAGCTGTTTATGAGCCCAGCATAGTTCATCCAAACATGTGGATGATTAAAACGCGATGATTTTTATTTTTAAGGACAGATTACCTACTGTGATAAATACATAGGCCTATATATAAAGCTATATTCATCCAAGAATTTTAAAGGTCACAATTCAACTAGAATCAAATAAATTTATCATAGAATTTGTTTTCATTCAGCACCTTACAAGATTTACTGTAATTCACAATCAACATGATATATTTCCATCACCATCAAGAAACAAAAAATTGTAAACAGGCAACTAAAAGTGAAAATCTCCATAAATTCTCATCTAAACTATACCCTTGGGAAGAAAAAATTTGGCAGCCATGTTAACTCTTTAGAGTTCACACCTAAAAATCTTTCTGCATTTGGATGACCTTTGTTCATAAATTTTGCGATAATGTTTTTTGTAAATGATTGTACTCGCAGTGTTTGCTGGAAAATGAAATATATTCATCAGCCCGTAACACAACCAGGTCTGGTAGTTTCAAGATCATAATACCCAATGAGGCTTGAACCGAACTCTTAAGGAAATGAACTTCTGTAAAAGGATGGCCGTGCTGTTAATTGGGATCAAAGTTTTTCAACCAAATGGCAAATTTGTTTTATTCGAGAGGAGGTTTTTGTAGAATGTCTTAATGTTGACTATGTGATCCAGTCGGATTCTAACGAGTGAATAATTTATAAATGTGTTTTATGTCGTGGTATTCCTGTCATGATCTGACACCATTCACCAAGCAGACGACACGTTCAATAGGAGTTGAGAGTCACAACGAGCTGACAAGAAAACCAAATCTTTTGCTCGGCTTAAAAACCAATTTGTTATTTTCTTGCGGACATGAGTTGTGGCCTGGAGGCAAGTTAATTTAATGATTTAGAAGAAAGTAGTAGGGTGGTATCATTTTTAGCTTAGTAAAATGAGTCGTGAATCAGATACGCCTTTATTAACCTTACTAAGAATTGCTAACAGCCTATAGCTATCAAGATATCATTTTTATCTTTCCATTTGTAAAAAATCGAGCATTATCTGTCATGACAGCATCATTATAAAAATGTCTGGCAATTTGAAAATCTTTCTTTAACATTACTAAGTCTGTTTAATGCTATCTTACCATCAAGTATTACCATAAAATAAAACCAAGTACGAACAATCCAAACTATTAGACAAAAGTCCTAAAAATACTAATAATGGTACCAAGTTACATAAAAGTATATTGAATTTCGATTTCTGCCTGGTAGCTTAAGATTTTTTTTCAATCCAAAAATATTGTAATTGTATAAATAACTATAAACACGTGAAATTTATTTGAAGTCGAGATGTACATAATCCTATATGTTAATTAATCAGGGTCCCGTTTCTCAAAATCTTATAACTGAAGATACAATCCAGATTTTAGTAGATATTTTCATTTTAATTGGCTAAGCACTAAAATTGATCTCATATTATCCAATCATATTACTAAATTTTGGATTTTATCTTAGATAATATTTCGCGAAACATGCCCTAGAATGGAAGTAAGGTGCTGTAAAGGTGAATTCAGTTAAATTGCTTTGATTTAGGTAACAAATAATACATTGACTTTGGTTGGTCTATATTAAAAAGAAGTCGGTTTGTTTCCTAATTTGATACTTACCGTGTCGTCGTGAAATAAAAAATTGGTTTTATCTCAACAACATAACATCCAACTTTTTCTCAAATTTAAGTTGAGAAGCAAATTGAACTGAATTAAGGACTGTATGCTCTAAATTTACTTAAAACATGCTTTCATTAAAAAGTTAAATTTTTAAAATCATGAGATTTATTTTACAAACAAATTGAAATGAATTACCATATAGACAAGTAAATGCTGAGTATTTTGATTCTTATTTTCAAGCATTTAAATTTGCGAACTATCAAAAAGTGTTAAATCTAAAATCAAAATCAGTGAAGTGCATTAGATGAAAGTGCAGTACATATAGAGCTCTAACTCCTATACTGCATGTAGAATCCATGCCAATTATAAACCAATGGGTGCTGGTAATTGGGTTAAATCATATAATTTAATTCCCTGCACTATCAGTTTTCCACAAATTTCAAGCTTTTTTTATCAGAGAAATTTGATTTGGAATACATGTAGTTTTGACGAATAAGGCTATAATTTTCACAGAAATCAATAATTTCTCAATTTCTTTTATGTTTTAAAGATAACTTGAACCTTTAAATGTGATAACATATACTTACAGGGTAGAATATCACCATAGCGATTTTTACGCATGTTGGAAGCGTCGGTAGCCATCTTGGTACTTGAAGGTTCTGCCTCGTAACCACTCAAAGCTTCCCATTCAGTGTCCAAACGATCTTGGTTATTTAGGTGATCTTCCATGTAAGACTGAAGGAAAAAAAAATAACAATTTGAATAACGGTGAAGAAATTGCATATACCGGTACCATTGCCAAAATTTTTCTTTTCACAAATTTGCAGATTAATATTCCATTGATTTATTCTAATCGAAGGTGTTTATACATATATATAAATATTTGTTTAATTGAAATGTGATAACCTGATGAATCAACAAAATCGTCTTTTGATCACGATTCTGTCAATGGACAGGAATTCAGTTCTCATCAACATAATACTCCAGTCATTTTGTTCTGGGCAGGTTATGTTTAAAATATATTTATATGTCATCCCTCACAGTAAATTTATTTATATTATATAAGATTATAAGTATATAGGTATATTGGGACACTGCTGGATCATCAAATAAAATACTTTGTTAGTCTAAAATAGACCATGATAAAATGTTAAACTTCAAGCATATCATTTCATTTTGTTCAATCGGACTAGACGATAGACTTGATTACATTTCTATAGACAACTATTAATAACACAGAAGGCTTTCTAAATCGAAATTCAATTTCATTCCATTGCTTTGCAGTTCACGTATAAAAACAAAGGAAAGGAATCCCTGGAACCCAATTAGTTCCCATTTCGTTATAAATTGTCAGTTTGTATGAGTGGTGTCTGCGTGAAAGAATGTGTTTAATGGTGCAGCCATTATCGGCAAAAAAAACATGGCCACCGAACAAACAACAGACAACAATTGTGTCAGTTTATTTC
Organism: Patella ulyssiponensis; assembly: GCA_963678685.1. Taxonomy (NCBI): domain Eukaryota; kingdom Metazoa; phylum Mollusca; class Gastropoda; family Patellidae; genus Patella; species Patella ulyssiponensis. The sequence goes on along the minus strand of OY783225.1, from coordinate 83,683,829 downwards.
TCCATTAGCAGTAAATTGTCTCATCGCTATTTTCATTTAACAGAAGCAGTTTATAAATCACAATAAAACAAGACTTGCCTCACTAACACGCTACAGTATCGCATAATTTAAGGTCCACTCTTGAACCGATCAGGAATCAATATTCCATATGTTACAGACAAGCATAGCATATTTTACACAGATTGAATGTAGAAGCCAAAATGGAGATTTAAGTCTGATGGATGTCTCTGTGTAGCCTATGCATGATGTATGACATATTGCGTAGTTGTGCCATAAGACGTCTTATAAGAACCATGCGACCATCTTTCAATGAATCTTAATCTGTACAATCATCTACAAGGGGATGTAAAGACAGATGCAATGGATGGAAATACACCCACATGGTAACTATAAATTGATACAAACTTTTAGGGTTTCACCTTATTTAACAGATGGATGAATGCACAGACAAAGTTGGAAATTGTTGACATGCAGGCTACTGGATAGATGGGACATACAGAACTGTAGTCTCAGCATTAACAAGAAATTGATGAAGAACAATGAGCAAAATCGATAGGTGTATGTCCCCCTCTCTTGGTTAAAATTCATTACTTCACAAAGACTTGTAGTCTGTAGAATGAGCACAAGTCAAAATGTGAAAAGACCGATGGATGGATAGAAAGGGTGATCACATGATATGCACATTCTATTTGTGGTTGTATAAAAATGGATTAATATCATTCACAATTTTCAGACCATTGAAGAAGAGGCACCTCCTTTACATTATCTTCATTGTCTCCATATTCAATTTATGTAAAATGGGCAAACAGAATCAGTAGGTATTAAGTAGGTTTCATCAATTCCCAAAACTTCAACAAAACACCACATGGGCACACTGAGTTAAGAAATTCTTAGAAACTGTCGAAGCAACAAGTTCTTCACTCAGTTTATTTTCAGATACCAAAGCTTTTTATATATCTTCTAAAATATTTGCTTCTCAATAGAAACATTACATCAATATATACTGAATGAGGTTTAAAGGTTTAGAAAATAGTGTACTGAACACTGCTCTTGAAAATGTTTTCTTTTGTGTAACTTAATAGTGATGGCTGGCCTTTAAATAAAATGAAAAGTGAAAGCATTGATTTTCACGTACACATCAATACAAGGTCTCGTTAGCATGATTACCCAGCATTCACTGGCTCATCCGTGACAGGAAACATGAGGACAATACTGATAAAACCATGAAACTTTTACGACACGGGTCACGTTGTTAGGTGTCTCTCAGTCGATATCCGTCATTAACACTTTGTTTGACAGGAAATGAGGTCATGGAATCCATTAAGTCACCTGTTGATTGCCATGGTAATGTCTATAACTGCTAGTGACATCTGGTGGATCTTTTAACACCCAATCATACAATCATTAGGCACCATTAGTGCAGTTGGAGCTAAAGCAATGAAAATTCTCCACTTTCCTTTATTTTTGCATCAAGTTATTTGGAAAAGAAAGTTGCTTGGAATAGTTAATTCATGTCTATAAATTCCCAAGAGATGAAGTCTGTGTACAGCTGTATCCATCCTAAGATGTTTCATCCTCTCTCTCAAAGTTAACTGTTTCAAACATTTTTCATCTATCTTACTTGAATGTAAAATATGCTCGGTCTTTGATTTGTATGAAACCATGGTCTGTCTCGAGTAAATTAAGACAAGAATTTAATCAACAATCATGGGCTAAACAATGGCATCCTGTGTAGAGAATTAAATTGGTATCCAAGATGTGTATGCTTTATATGATTATTTTGTTAAAATGGGCGTCTTCTACTACAAAATTAATGCAAATAGTTGTGCTTTTATCTCCAGTGATTAGTTCCAGTAGATGACCTTATGTCAGGTCTTACAGCTTTTAACTGCAAACTTGATTCAAATTTCTCTCTGGGTTCTTTTTTAATAATGTTGATTGTTCAGATGTGTACCTCTTTAATTCTCTATTTGTAGATGGTGATCACAAGTTGTTTTTTAATATGACTAAATGTGCTTTAATCCATCAAATATTTGCTCCTCTGCCAATCCGACAATAATATCGGCAGCAAGCTATTCAATCCATTCTTTTTTTCATGAAACAATAGATCAGTAGTAAGCACAGATGATCTGGACACAAAACACTATACCAGATCAATTAATGTGCTCTATCTTATTGAACCCACTAGCAGCAAAACTGTAAGGACAGCTGATCAGCGAATTTGCATAGTATGAAATTCGATTAATGTTCATCTATTCAGCAGCAGTGGCGTATCTTTTGTTGATACAAGTGAAAACTTTTGTTTTTCTTATGAATCAATATAATGAAATTTTAATTTGTTGATTGCTAGGTTATAATCGGTGAAGTGGGTGTGTAATATGTATTTAGTATGAACGGTTATCTTCAACTTCCAGCTCAATTTGTTTCATATTGAATAACAATATAAATGGTTGCTAAGGTTAAACATGTCAGTGCATGATCGCATGATAAGATATCTCTTGGTTGGAAGTAGTATTTTACAAGTAAGATAGAGATCATTGTATTAACTGATTTATAGAGATTTCAGAATATATTAGAAAGTGTGCAGAATAATCATCCCATGAATATCCAAATTGTGCTAACTTTTTTAAGATATTTTTTCAGTTCGGAAAAAAAAAATTATAACTCATAAGTTAGTTTGAGAACCAACAGCTTTAGAAGATATAGTACTGACCAAAACTAGTTCTAAAAATGCTCTCCAATTGAAATTACATTTTAAAACAAGTTTTAACATTATATATTGCGATAAGCAAAAACGTACTAGTATTTTTTAAAAAGGGCGCCTATACCTTACATGTATTTTAAAAAAATCCCTACAGCAGATAGAAATCTAGATTCATTCATTTACAGCACAGTTTCTATAGTTCCATCATACTAAATCAATCATCATAAATACAAAAAAACAACTCTCTTTTCATTTTATGCTATTAGTTTATGATTTTCTAGTTGGTGGAAATTGCCAAGAATTATCGAACAGGCTTGTCAAGTTAATGTTAAAAACCAACCAATCAATTCATTGATAAAGTGTGACATGTTGTATTTATTTTATTACCGTTGTACACTATATTTGATTGTGAGATGGCCAGGCATTGGTCGATTACAATTTTGTTAGAGTAAAATGGATTGTTTTTACCCTAGTACAATGTAATAAAGATTGGATTTTAGTTCTCCATAGAAAAGGAAATGTGTAATTCATTTAGAAGAATGAGATACAAACCAGTTTATTTGTTCAAGTATTAATACAAATAGATAGGAGTCATTTTTGGTCTCTCTTTTTACCTTTGAGAGAGAGAGAGAGAGAGATGGGGTGTAATGTCCACTCAACACAAACTAGGTCATTTTGGGACCAACATATGGTTAAATTTTATTTCAATTATTATTTGCTTGCGCAAAGGGGTCTTTAGAACTGGGAAGAAACTGGGGGACCCAGTGAAAACCCGTGAGGTTTGACAGGCAACCCTAATTCTTGTCACATGCAACCTGGGAATTGAAACTCCAGTTGACCTTTGAGGGACAGAATTATAATAGAATGTGAAATTGGATAGACACCATTACTTTAAGCATAAGTCGGCAGTTAATGGTTAAAATTATTTGTCTGATGATATGCCTCAACACGGTGATTCAAGCATTATTTTTGGATTGTATTTCATAGGAAGAAGAGTCTCTTCCAGGTTCTCTGGTTTCTGCCTTCCTTTTTAATCTCTAAATAATCCCCAATGGCTACACAGATGTAGGGATTCAATCTCATTTTTCTGAAAACTCGTATTATATTGGCTTCCCTACTCTTCGATTTTTCTGGGACACAAATTCCATAGTTAGAATAGCAGAGACTATCAGAAAGTGCCTATAACCAATACTGATGAATCATATTATACTAACTATAGTCTGGATGGTTATACAGAATCAATTTGTAGTACTATCGTCTACTATCTTTAACAACATTTCTTCAATTATCTTCAAAAGGACACCAACCATAATTTTGCTGATAAGGTAATCTTATCAAGAAATCCATTCTTTATCGATATTGTGCAAGGAAAACCTGATGAAAGCTTCATCCATTATTTACCAACATTGATTGGTCAAGATCTGATCACATGACCTTTGTAAAGATAACACCAGGTTTTGATCGACAAGTGCTAAATTTTTTTTATGATACTCATCCCGAAGTAGCTGATGTATTTGAACAGTGCGAAAAAATAAATGTTAATTCGTTAAACTCTTTCCTTGAAATGGTAGACCTAAATATTATTCTTAAGAACATGCATTTCATTTTCCATTAACCATCCGCAATCAGAAATATGGTATATCGCTGCATTACCAGACTGTTCTTCTTGTATCCACATCATGTCCCAAGAATTTAATATATAGATAGCATGCTAACAGATTTCATCCAGCAAATCAGCAAATACAAACATAAAGTACTTAGTCTTGTTTGATTTTTTAACTGGATACAAAAGAAAGTGCTTGTTTCTGTTTAGTTTTACTATTGTAAATACCCACTTTTAATTACTCATCAAATTTCTTTGAAATTCTATTTCTCCATACCTTTGTCCAATAATGTTTTATGTTTTGTACTCAAGTGAACTGTTTAAAACGAATAACAAAGGACAAGTGTGCATGTCAGCTACATGCAATCTATTTGTGTATTCCAACATCAATAAAACGCATCAGATATTTCAAATTGATTAACTTACAAATTTGTGTAAGAATTGTTTTTGAGTAAACATTGATCGTGATATTGTGTTTTTATGGCTGGTATATAAATGGTGCTGCATGATATTTTGGAATAAAGCTGAGTTTGATTTTTTTTTTTATATAAAAGTTCATTCGACATACAAGTGTGGTCTTTTTCTATTTCGACTTTTATTGATTTCAATTGAGACTGACTGTAATTTAAGTGGTATTAAAATCGATTATTATATGTCAATCCATACTGAGGCATGAGATGCATCCATAAGTCTAGTCCTATGCATATTTATGTCAAAATAATTTCTGCTAATTTGACTGCGAACTACCAAAGACATACCTCATCATTCTGGTGGAACTTGTTCTGTCTAGTTATGCACTGTTTATTATTTGACAGTAAGAGTAAAACTAGTTAAAACATTGTCAATCTGTGACTGGGATAAAGAAAACACATATGACATATATCTTAGATCTCTGAAATCATTGACCAAAAAGATCCTTGAAAACTAAGCATAAGGCTGAGTTCAAATTCAATGTCTCAAGGCATAGCTACCAGCTAGCAATTTAGCATAACTAACCATTCAGGATTCAATGATTTATTTGGACTTAATTTGTGCCCCTTTTTTTTTTCTTCGTGATATATCTTTGTTATTCCTGAATAAAAGTGCATTTTATTTTTTAGCAATTTACTTTGTACCGTTAACATTTGATACGATACCCACTCGTCCAATGATTTACATTATTTAAAAAAAAACATTACTTCATTTCATACTGAAATTCTACTAGAAATTGTAAGAAATAAAAGGTAATGTTACTTTACACATTTAGATACTTAGTATCATTGAACAAAATAATAACTAGCTAATAAAATTGAATATCTCATCAAGTTCTGAATAAATGTTGCTGGTGGATCAAGTGTTTGAGTTTTGATAAGACTATAGACTAGAACATCAGGTAGTTCTCTTGCTGCGAGTGAAAGCTGTTCAGTAGCCAATGATCAGAATAATAGTGTGTGGACTGGAGTGACGGAACGTCAATATATCAATAGCTACGGTAGCACGAACATCTTGATAAGAGATTCCGCGATAATAAGCAACAAGATCTTGAAATAATGAAATTAGGAGTTTCTCAGACAAGTGACAAGGAATACCCTCTGCTAATGCCCATTATTCAATTTGCTTAGGCTACAAATTTGCCATCATTAGCACAGTATGGAATAAACATCAAATTCCTTCTAACGGATTGACATAGCTGACGGGAATATCCAATGACTCTCAATCTTGATTTACATGCAATGTCTCGCGTTAACAATTTAAAAAAAAAAATCATATCTGTTCGATGCAAACAATCAGGTATTTATGTAAATATGTCTCATTTTCCCCATTCATTTAGATAAAAAAAAATAAATTAAATGTAACTTACAAGGACTATATGTCCTGTTGAGATGTCCATGTTTGATGGTACAGGTTCTTCACTCCTACAATATACAATAAATAAATTGCATTATTGATAATAAATAAGAAATCAATCATGTCTTCATCAGCCCAGTCCGAGCAGACTTGTACTTTACCCGAACACCTGATAACATTTCTCAACAACAAATTTTATTGTACATTTTAGTGTCCTATTACCCATTACCCCTTTTAGCTAAGCAGTGACAGTTATGCATCAGAGACTTAGCTTTTATACATTTTTCATGCCAGTTCATGACACGGGTATCTTCAATGTTAAAATAAATTAGCTGGAACATTTTTATGATGTGTCTCCAATAATCTATCTAATTCTAAAATAATCCCCTATCTTTTTACAGATCTGCCTTAAATACGCATGGTTCATTTAATTGGCTCTTTTAAGTAAACAACAAAGATCCATAAACACAACTATCAAACATGCCACAGGCTTTTCGATATCACCATATGATTTATGTCTTTGATTGGTTAATTAATGCCCAAATCTGCCAATAGCCTGACAATGTCTCCGGAATCGCTTCAATCAAGCAAGGGCTATCGTGTTGAAAAAACAAGTCATTTTCATTGATCCGCTGATGATAAAGCGAACCACTAGATCTGACCTCAAAGCACCATTTTATCGTAATGTCAATAAATAGTATTGACAGGATCATTTTCCTTTTGTTTGCTGTGTCAAGAACATGCAACAATTAAGCATAAATTTTACATTTGGCGTCCGTCTCTTATTTAATGGGGCTTGTAATGTTGGCTAGTCTGATTCGTGGCATTTTACATAATCAATCTTCATGTCCATGCATTATTTTATTGTTAACTTTTGAATATTGAGACGCATTAAACACACATCTTTTATTATACTTGTCAAGAAACCCTGCAAAATGAACAAATTTAATTCTTATCACACATTTTACAAAAAAAAATCACAGTCCTTTTACGCGTTACATGTACATGTTTTATTCATCCACATTTGATGCTCATCTATTTCATGTAAAGATACGTCTAATAAAAAAAAGTATGCTCATTCCCTACTACGTTCCACATTAAGGATTATAATTTATGGACAGAAAATATTTAACACAGAAATGAAACTCCTTAACACAAAAATTTCAAAAATTTTACATCTGTATACATTATGTGGAATGTATCTTCTGGAATTTATGACATTTTGATTCAATATGATCGACTTCATATTAATTTTGCTCAACTTTATATCCATTTTAATCAACTCCATTCAGGTTTGGACTGGAAAGTTCAACTGAGGACACAAAAGATATCCAAGTTTGACTTGATTAAAACTTTCAAAGGACTATAGGGATTAATTGATTGTCCATCAGTATACAAGGTCTATATAAGCCATGAACACGATTTCAAAAACCAGCTTCATTAACTTGCATTTAACGAACAATTACCATTTAACACATGAATAGGTCTGTTGTTCCTGTTAATAAACTGTCACACCAAATTTCTTCAGACAAGTATTGATCTTAGACAAAACCTTTTACTCTGAAAAACTCTTAAACGTTTATTACAATAGATGCCATGCAATTACTTAACCCTTTGCGTCCGACGCTTCAACAATTATTGACATGAATTGCTTCGCTAGTTTCTTGAATAAGTGCAGGAATGTTCACTAATTAATACCAAAAAACCCTAAAAATTATTGGAAGACTGTCTACATAAACTCAATAATGTGATAGACACACAGCATCACTATAAAGATGCAATATTACAGGAGCTTTTATTGTTGCCAGTTTTTAGTTACTGTACAGTAAATTATTATCAAACAAATTTCTTTATTACTCCTATAGTAGTAAGCGCAGGGGAACTGCACCACACACAAGTACACAAAAGAAATCTACGGACAAGACACAATATGCAGAAATCACAAACAAAAGCACATATTATCAGATCATGGCAAGTGAATGGATCGGGGGCTAGCCATAAGCGTCTACTGCGTTGTGCACTCTCAGCCAGGCCGGTAATGATACAGACTTCAATCAAAAATGAAAACTAACAATAAGGAGGAATATAACCAAGAACCATTGTGTATTATTAGTACGAGTCGAGATCTGCTATATGCCACATGAAATATGAATGTAAGTAAATTGAAGTAAAAAAATTATCTATGTAAGTAACCATATCAGTGAAATGTATAAAAAAAGCCAGGTAGCTTAAAACTAAATGGTCTCTGTTATTTTGAAAAACATTTTAAGCATTTTGAACGAATTGAGGTATTCTAACTACAAACTAGAGCATATGTCCCTTTTCCACAAAACGGAGGAAAAAATAATACTGAATATAAAGAAGCAAATGGAAATTGTGCAACCTGCCTCGACGATAGACGTCTGCTGAATGACTGAATTTGTTTGCTGTGTTAATTGATAAATAAAGATAAAATAATTTTAAAAATAAAAAAATCTAACTTCCAGTTCTAATATTATCATAATCAATAGGTCATCTAATTGAATACTATAGTGCATATTATATATGACTACCATTTTTCTTGCAAAATCATCAATTCAAAAGGAATCTAGCCAGACAATATGTACCTGACCAAAGGCATTTAATGTCACGGGTACACAAACATCAATACAGCTGTAAATATAATTCCTTTTTGTCCAATAAATTTGCATTGATTCTTCTGCAAAAAATCATCATTACTGAACATTACAATAAATCAATTAGAAATTCTCCATTTTTCTCATAAGGAATTGGCTGATATCGAAAGAGCTCTATTCAATAGACAATGCTCTAAATTTTGTCCTGACTTGTATGGATAAATCTCTTTATTAAGACTGTCAACCAGACCTACTTATAGGTATATAATCTACAAAACACAATAGGAGACCATGTTCACAACATAATATCTATGGCTAGACATGATCAACTTAACCTTTTCAAAAACAACCCAACGTTGTTGTTATCTTTAAATCACATCCGAAGAGATCATAAACCATTGTAAGACCACACATCCTAGATCTATCTTGTGTTATCTTTTCTATACTAAACAGGTTTAGTTCTACTTATTCCACAAAAGTCAATCGCAATTTCATTCATGGAAGTCAAAATCTATTTCCTAATAGATTTTCAATGCTGGGTTTGGTTTCTTGACACAATGATCTTCAAGAGAAATACAACATGAAGCTGAAATTGTATTAGACATCTTGATACTCGGAAAAATATTTTCCAGGACTGCTTAATAAAGCAGTCACAAAACATCTCTTATCCATGTTGACCCTTAAGGAAATATGCTTAGTCATTCGGATGGTTATGAAAAATTGAAATCCACCCATCCCTCTCTTCATGGAATTCAATGAAGAGTGGTGAACAAAGTTGTGGGTTCATGTGAAATTCAGCTTCCTAACATTGCACATGTGACCAAAGCATTGTGTTGCTGGACCTTTCTACCCGATAGTTCCACAAAACTAATGGTGACTGGATAGAATTTTAACATCCTTTTCTGACCTACCTTATCAAGCAACTAAATGACACAAAGTCAACCGACATTTGACAAATTTTTCGTGTTCAGACTTTTAATATAATTAATAATACATATTAAACCGAGGATGACCAGTGTAATACAATCTTTTGTCTCCAGCAAGATTCAAAATGGTTATTACCAAGAATTACTTATACTTTAATAACAACTGCTCCCTTGACTGGTGACGTCTGCAATCAGAGACTAAATACTGGGGGTATATGAACTAATCACATTACAAGAATTGCAAGAAAAACAAGAAAAATTTAATGTTGGTCTAGTTGATTCCACCACCTGGTGCCTAATAACGCAAAATTCGGGTTTTACCTTGTTGAAAAGCTTTTATACCCCCCCACCTCCGCCATTAGTCAAGGATGTAGGGTAATCAAGCATCATATAAAGAGCTTAATACAACTTTCACTAATTGCCATTTTGAAACCTATGTTTTATTAATGTTAAAAGAAAAACACATTTCACATGAACATATATTTAGACTAGCTCAGTTCGGATCAATTGTGTGTTAAATATGAGGGTCATTATTTCATTAAATTTAATGGTTAAAACCATGATGTGAACTTAAACGGTGTTGAATCAAAAATGGAAGGAAGAATTACAGTAAATTAGCTGTATCTACAAAGGCAATTCACGATTGCACATTCTACCAAGGGGAAGGAAGTCACAAATTCCTTTTCTTGCGCTCCCATTCCCTCACACACAAATGGCTCTTCTGACAAAATTTTTTTTCATGAACCATATATCTGCAATATTACCCTCTGTGGAAGCGAACATTATTCCTCACAAACTCATCATCAAACATTGGCAGACAGTGAGTGAGTGGCACAAAGGGTGATTCTAATCTGTTCCACAATGTACCTCATTTTAATCTTCTTGAATAAACGACCTGCCCTTAATACAGCCATTGGAGCTATAGAGTATCCTGCTTTTCTGCGATATTTTATTGTAGGAGCTGACACACAAGGTTTGTGGTATCAATAAGTTTCAATTCTGCATCTGATGAATGTATCCTGAATACTTTTAATATTATATTTATGACAGCTATTTATAATGAGATATATCGTAAGACAACCACTCTAATATACCCAAAAGTGTAGGCAAAGTGTCATTCCAGTACAATAAAAAGTGGAGGCACATCACCATTCAGTATGTTCAAAAATGTAGCCACATCGCCATTCCAGCATCTTTAAAAATGTAGGCACATCACCACTCCAGTAAATTAAAAACTCTGCTTCACAGTAATTTTTATAAATGTTTCTATAATTATACCTAGAACATTTAGACTATAGAATGATATGAAAGACGACCAAATATAAATTTTTCTATAAGGTTACATCAGGTTGATGGACACTGTTTAAGTTATAATTACCACTTTCTACTACATAATTACCACGTCTGACAACCTGAACATCACTTGATACAAAACAATGGTCATATTGACATTCTCCTTCTCAAACTTAAATGTCTTTCTAAATAATGTTGTTTCAAAAGTTTAGCAGTCTGTATTTAGCTCTACCAACAGAGCTATATTACAAATGTAATTGCTGGACATTTTCACAATTGATTTAAACTTCTGAAGTACTATGAATGAAAAAGTCAACTTTTTCTCAATAAATAATATTATGTACCATACATCTTGCCCATTTCTGTGGAAGATGCACTTGGAACTCATGGCGTTGATGAACCCACAAAATGTTGGTGTCTATTGGCTGGTGATGTCTTGAATAATTATTTTTAGATTTTTAGTGACATCAATTGTAGAAAGAAATTAAATCTCAAACATTCAGGGAAGAAATTGTTAACCATCTCAACGTTATTCCGACTGATTAATCTCCCTGGTATCATTGGACCAGTCAGAGCTTATGATGGCTTTAGCAATGTATGCGATGTGATTGGAATTGTATTGTGGTGAAGATGCTTAAAGACCAGTTTGACTTTAAATTCAAACAAGTTCTTGTTAATCTCAAGCAATAGCCAATAAAATTGAATGTGTAACATATTCTTCAAGCTCCACAATTGCAAGAAATCAACAGTCTATGTCCAATTCTATTGAGTATGTGTATTCAAATCAATTGGCCACATCAATTTGATTTTCTATTCTTTGGGAACACCTATAAATATTTTCCTTCTTATTCCTTTAAGATGGTCTTAGCAATAAATTTGGTATCTAATAAAACTATATACTGTAGCCTCTATTCAAAACTTGACATTTTTTGAGCAAATTCATTAAAAGTACAACAGTCTCTTTGAATGTTAACAGATAGTTTCATAGTAGCAAATCAGAGCCAGAACCTTAAATCTGACAACTGATACATCTTTGGCTATTATCAAACCATAACAACATTTACATGTAAATGGTTTTATATTTGAATGTGAATTAAATTGTCCAAAATAGTAATATTCCTCATGGCGCCTCGCCAACATTCTGGCAATAAACAGACCATTGTGATGAGGAAAGTGATGAGTCATGAAAAGCCTTTAAGACAATTCAAATTTTCTGAACCCAGTTAATTACTCTGTCGGAATGTTTGTGGTAGCTAGACACATACAACTGTTATATTCCTTTACAAGAAAGGTAAAAAGTCGATAAACCAATTGTTACGAATATTTTTTAATGAGACTGTAAAAGAATTTTCCAACGTCAATAAAAGTGTGCTTAATAAACGAAGATCACAGTTTGTCTCATCAATGGATTTCAAACATTCCATTGTATAAAAACCCTATAAATTATAGATTTTAGAATGTTTTACTGAAATTTTTCACGGCACATACTGCAGAATTTACATTCTCCAACTTTTTTTGTACAAAGTTTATAGTTTTCAAAAGTCACAACAAAAACCCTCTAATACCAATAAAAAATGAAACATGGCCACAAATAATTGAAAAAAAGATAAAACATGGACCCAACATGATAAAAGGCAGGCATTGTTAAGCCAGTTCAAAACTAGTAAATTAATTGAACACATCTTTAGCCTCTTTAAAGGCTAATTACAATGATTTAAGAATGTTTCAGGAATAGAAATTGATCCCATCTTAAAAAAATTAGGGTTTACAAGTAACCACACTGAACAGTCAAAGATTTAACTGTCACAACAGCAATACTCTATATGACAAATGAAGAAATCCAGAATCTGATTTCTGAACAATTTCCTACAGCTTTTATATTGAATTGTTGAAAAGATACAGCGAACAATGTTTCTGAACTGGTAACATCTTTCGTTGACAAGTTTCGCAGACTTAATTACCGATTTCAATAAAGCAAAGGTGATTTTCATATCATTTAACCTTTTAATCAAAAAGCAAAGAAATTCAGCCTTTTTAAAATTTAACTCTAAAGTGGCCATCTGAATTATAACAATTTGGGACCACCAGATTTATATGCAAAGCTTTTGGACAAAAACCATACATGGATAATATAAAATTCAGACCTAAACATGAAAATAATAGATTCTGCAGGCTTGTGATTCATATAGACTGTGTAGGTAGAAGCATTTATTTTAAAAATATATTCCTAGAGTCTACAATAGATAATAAATCTGTAGTGGGATGAATCATCATCTGATTTATAATTCGAAGATGACTGTATCAAAGTACACTCTACACTATGAATGAATAAAGTGAATCCCTTGATTTGATTAATACAGGATGTCTCTGAATAGATATGCTAATGTCAATTTTACTTTTCAATATCAGTATCCTGGAGGCATCTTTTTTTTTTAGGTGAACTATGGTATTGTCTTAACAAACTACAGGGGGAAGATTGATCATAAAGTTCCGCTAATCTCCCAGTCCAGACGTTCGTATTAACGTTATATAGTCATGTGATTCAATCATTTCTACCTCCCATATGGAAGAACTCTATTTTCCAATATGCCTGTGTGTCCCTTGATACCACTTTGGTAGACAGGTGGTCATGTGACTTTGCCGTCTGTCGGTTGATGGGGGGGAAATTGGAGTAAAATCTGTTGCTAAATGTCACGGGATGATCCTCCAAGATATTTAAATTTCCTGGAGATTACTGCCAAAATTACAGAAATAAATTATTCAGGTTTTCATTTGCAATGTAGCTCTAGAGAGCAAAACCATCGAAAGTTTATACCAACTAACAAAGTGCATATGGCTCCAAATTTCTAGTGAGTAATGATCTTTTTTTTGTCACAAATTACAAAACAAATTATACTTTTTTACAAAATCCTCTCATGTCTTAACAAATATTAAGGTTGACCCTGGTAGATTATTACAAGAATTTTTTTGATTTGTCCCTATTCTAATGTAAAATTTGACTGACCTTTCAATAATTTTTTTTTAAAAGCATCAGAAATTTTAGTATTCTATACATATATACTCAACAAAGAATATGATTATAATGATCAGGGACATTGCCCAACAGATACTCGATATATTTGAAAAGCGACACAGTATTTCAGGGATACTGGCAACATTTGATTACCTTGCACCTACCTGCAGTACCCTGCCAATTATCACCACCACTATTCATTGGATGATGTAACATTGTGTTTGTAAATGTATGCGTCATTTGACTGGTGCTTATAAATACGTAAGCAGGTATAATTTGTACTATTCAAGAACACAAAAACACTAAAGTCTGGAAGTTCATTGTTAAAATCAATAAATTTCTTCCAATAATTGATTAGAAAACATATTCAAATTTGTAACTGTGGCAGAGTCCCCAAGATTATCAAGGGGCATAACTCTTGAAGTTATCAACAGAAATCAAAGAAATGGAGTGGTTTTTTTAAATGTCTAGTCAACACAATACTTCAATCATTTTAAGATAAAGTGGTCATTCTTATTTGTATGCCGACATGTGCAATGTTAGGTGGAAGAATTTTGCCTGGACAGTGTCATTTTTGTCTACTTTTCAAGTTTCAAATATCAATTGCAAGAGAACCTTAATGTGCACACCTGTCACCAGTGCGTATACTTTCTTTGTCATCTGCACAGACCTTAAGTAGAGGTAGAGTTGAAAATATAATGTAAAAGAAAAAATACCTTTGATGAAAACTAAATTTTGGAAATATCAAGGGGAATAACCTTATGATCAAAATAATTGGGCCTTTTTTTCTCAGTACTTTCTAGTTAAAATGTCTCAATTTTTGATTGGCTCTGACCAAAGGATTTACATGACGCTAGCCTTTCATTTAAGGTAAGGCACAAAATATGTACACATTTTCTAGCAAATTTATCTTTAATGTTTTTTTTTTTGATTGAGTCTCGCTAAATTTGTTTCTTTGATCAAGTCTCGTTTCATTTGTTTGTTCCTGATTATTCAATAGCTTTTTTGTGAAAAATAATGTTATGGTGTATACCAATCTCAAAGCTAACACTCTCCCATTGTTTTAAAAAGATAAATGCATGTTACATATATATCAATTTAAGGGGTTTCGAATACAGAAGATAAATTTATGCATTAAGTTTATGACCCATGCGTTCCCTTTAGCCAAAGTCTCTCATATTTTACTATCCTTAGATTCACTTTAATATAACTCTACTAGGTCTCAGGAACTCTACTAGGTCTCAGGACATTTCTGTTAATTAGAGTTTGATCGTTAATTCTAGCATGGAGAGACAACACCTTTAAGTACATTTTCACTTTATAATATGTCTTCATTATGACACCTAATGCGAATTCATACTGTTAAGCTTTTAAATGAAGTTATTCATACGCCCCATAGATGATTGTAGCATCATCTCTGAAATAATGGCGTCTCACAGACGAAAGGTGGCAAATTAGTTTCGTAAGTCGTGTCAAGTAAATCCCCAAGGTGTCAAGTAGGGACATTAAGACATGTTAAATTAGTCACCAAACATTAGTGGAAGGTCAACTACTTGGGTCGCAATCACAACTCCAAAAAGGATTAGAAAGAAATTGAATTCGGCAAATCATGGACGTGAATTGTTTGAGAAGGATTAAGACATTGCCTGACCAATTTTCTCATGTCAAACTTCTGAAAGTTAATTCCAGCAAATAACGACACCTCACGCCATCATGTAGCTGTATAAGTTGATAAAGACTAAATCTCTCGTGTGGAAGTAATGCCGATAAAATAACAGGAGTAACTAGTAAAATGTATATGTTAGCTAAACTGTAGACAATGAACATTTTGTAATGGTATCACTAGATTGAGTGTGATTAAGGATCATATTTAAAGAGTAAAGATTAATTGTATGGGGAACTGTATCTACAATTACCAGTGCATGCACCTGTAATCACAAGTGGCATAATCTTTTGGCACATTCGGTGCACATTTTTTTTACCAATTGCACGAGCTTAGCAAATAAATAAAACAATGGTATCTAACTTCATATACCCTGTTTCCTACACAGCCCTTTTACTTAATATTAATCCTGACTCTATTTCTTAGCCTATATTCCACCCCAAAGTTTTCCCAGCTAATGGATTTTTACAAGGAACCTTTACCTTTCTCATCTTAAAGACCACATCAAATGATTCAAAAAATTGTTACGTACGGGTACTCAATAGTTACAAAATCCATTTTACCGCAAGTTCAAACTAATCTGATTAAAATTAATTCAGATATTTACGTTTTAGTATACGACTGCCAAAAACGGTTTTCAAATTTTCAATTACAACCTTAATCTGGTTGATTGGCTGGTGACGTCACAGGCACTACACATAGTATACACATCATCTGTACAATATATCACACAGCCAGTTGACACGTGTGTATTTGTCGGTCCAATAAACATTTGACTGGCGTAATCATTAACGCATAATTATTTACACGTAATTTACATATCACTATGTAAGTCAAAGCATTTTCAAAAGCCGACCTTTCTCGTCTTGGGTTGTATGTAATAGATTATATATTTGTGACTAGAATATTACCGAGTGTATTTCAAGATGCCATATTACTGTTGTGTTATTGAGAGTTGTGGAAATCCCAGCAAGGGAAAGGGGAATAATGTACCGGCGTTTCATAAATTTCCCAACAATGAAATCGTACGGAAAAATTGGAAAGGTTTGGAAACAATTCAAATCCTGATTGGCAACCTACAGTCACAACAGTGATATGCAGTGAACATTTTACGAACGATTGCTTAATTACCTATACACACCCGGCGTGTGTATTTATTAACGCCTGACTGATTCCTTAATCCCCCTAATTAAATAAAACAATTGACTACGGAATAATTTGTTTTGTAATACATTTTAATTCAAGATCCATTTTAAAATTTGTTTCATTATGTACGGCCGTTCTGTTTTCTCACGGCAGCGATTTTAATACAATCTACCATCGTGTGCAGTCCAAACGATTCGAGATACATTTTCGTCAGTATTGTGGTTCTAATTTAGAAGGGTAAATATCATTTTTTGTTACGCCGGCCACATCAATTTGTAATAATGAATATCAAATACACTTGATCAAATGTGGAGTTCCTGGTGCCGTTTGGTGAGTGATTAAACTGTCAATTTAATTGTAAAATACTTGTATTCTTTATAAAATGTTAAATGATGTTAGACATTATAACCTTATCTTATCACAAACGTATATCCATCGAAGGATTTATATTTAGATGTTGTTTAAACACCAATCAACAAATAATACGAGGCTACTTTATTACAAAAACATCAGTGAGCAAAGAAAAAGATAATTACCTAATCAACATTCTTAATTACTTTACTGTTAAAATTTAGTACATGTATTAACGAGACTACACTTGCGATACACATAGATAGTTAGGTGATCCTTCTCAATCTGTTAATTCTAACGTATATTGAGATATTTCTTCGTATTTCATTTTTACGGTCTATTTCAGAGTAATAAAGTCAAATTCGCAAGCAGAAATAACAGCGCCGTACGTCGATAACGGATCGGTCATTTACAAATCGCTTTTCAATCACGTTTGAAATTTATGATATATTTTGCGTGACCACATCTTTTTACTCCTATACTCTTTTACTCGGGGAAATTCGAACCACAATACTCTTCTGACGAAAATATATCTCGAATAGATGGGACTGCACACATAGGAGAGTGTATGACATCGCTGCCGTGTGAAAATGAACGACCGTACATTATGAAACAAATTCTAAATTAGAACGACGACACTCTTCTGACGAAAATGTATCTCGAATCGTTTGGACCGCACACGATGTGGTACATTGTATTAAAATCGCTGCCGTGAGTAAACAGAACGACCGTACATAATGAAACAGATTCTAAATTCGGACAATAAACTTTCAGACGAAAATGTATCTCGAATCGTTTAGACTGTACACGATGGTAGAGTGTATTAAAATCGCTGCCGTGAGAAAACAGAACGACCGTACATTATGAAACAAATTCTAAATTGGATCTTGAATTAAATTGAATTATAAAACAAATTATTCCGTAGTCAATTGTTTTATTTAATTAGGGGGATTAAGGAATCAGTCAGGCGTTAATGAATACACACGCCGGCTGTATATAGGTAATTAAGGAATAAACATTCCGAATATGCATTCGGTCACTGTGACGTCACTGGCGTCTGAGGGGATTAAGAGTGTTTTCAATAATTGGCAAAGTCGTTTTTACGGGAGGTCTATTTTTACGACTTTGAATGAAGATAGCTGATTTAATTTTAGTGGGATTGATGTGAATTTGCCGTAAAGTGGATAAAATAACCATGGACTGCTCACATAGAGAAGTTTTCAGGGCTATTTTATGTGCACTTTAAGCCTTCACTGCTGTTTTCATCCCGACCATTTGAGAATATTCCTTATATCTTATATATTTTTCTGTTATAAATTATCATTTATATCTCCCTTCAAGTCGCACTTTGTATGAAAAATATGGTACTTACCAAGAAGAGGTGCTACTCCTACTTGAAGGACTTCTCACTTGATCGGAGACACTTCCAATGCGAGATGCTGCATGAAGTGGTTCGGGTTTCTCAGAAGATTTACTCTGCATGCGTTGACGGCACAAGTCCTACAATACACAACATACTTTACTTTCTTCTAGTTCTTTTCCACAATGGATTTCAACTTGGGTAAACTAATCAGAATTGTCAGCTTGTCAGTGGCTGATTAAATATATTCTTTTGAAGTGGCCATAGTGAATATTTTCTCAGCTTATTTTATCAATTTTAACCTAAGCTTAATTTAATCCCACTTTTGCTGAGGCATCACCACCCACTTTTCATCATTCATGGGCCCTTCCTATAATACATATATAGAGTTCAAACCTGAGAGTAATTTCTCTATCTAATCTATTACATTAATGAGATTTACTTGAAGAACTCAAAACAAAAATCTCTTTAAAAAAATATGAACAGATTCTTAAAAATATTTACCTGATAATCTTTGGAGGCTTCGTTTCCCTCTGCGTTATCGGCAAGTTCCGCCAGTTTTTCTTTGGATCGGGACTGACGTTTAATTAAGTAGATGACAACAACAGCAAGTAAGATTCCAGCAATACAACCAACAAGAATAAAGGTGAGAACCACATATTTATTCTCATCTTTCTTCAATTCAACTTGATTCTGAAAACCAAATTATACAAATATAAAATCACTGGTAAATTTAAAATTTGGAATATACCAAGCATCTCATTCTGCCTTGAATATAATAATGTATACACATACAGATAAAACAAATATTGTTATTTTGTCTTTTTAAAACCAATCTGTACAGGGATAGTCTATATTTAAACACTCTCCCCACTGATATGTGTTCACACAGACAATACAACCCATGGAACTGATAATCAAATTTTGCCAAGTAATGTCACTAAATTTGTACTTGATGATTAACTGAAAGTGTAAATTTGTTGGCATCAGCAATTATGTCGAAAGTATATCACAATATTCCCGAGAGAGGCATTTCAATCAATAAAGACTTTGTTGGAATTTGAAACTCAGATAAAAATGCATCCATCAATTCACTCAGTGTGTTAAATAAAAGCTTGTATTCAGTGGAGTCGAAATATTACATTGGAACAACATACATTATGTAGCTCACAAAAACTTACGACTGTCCTATAGAAATTAACTTGTCCTTTAACATACATGTATACATTCATTTTACGGAGAGCTACTGATAAACCACAGTCATGGGAGCATGAGCTTCCACTGCTTCTTAACATCCTTCCTTACTATCGCATGGTGTATGTTTATCAAGACAACTATTAGAAGACAAAAATGAAATATTTTCTCTGGAGTCTGGTAGAGATATGATACTCATCATAAATCAGCACAGGAATATAACTAACTCTCCAGACAATACCCAGACGAACAAATCATAAAAAATCTCTTTCATCTATTAATTCCCCGTATTTTACAGACTTCTCACTATCTTGTCTAACGTCAATGACATGTCAAATAAAACCCTCCTTTATATATTTTATAGGTGGCCATAACGTCATAATTATAACAGGTACTCTTTCATCTATAAAATCATGTATCGCTTTTCCATTACATACGTTAATCTGAGACTAACTTATGGTTTTGTCCAAATACTTCTCTCTCCAAGGCTGTATAGAGTAGGGAATTTTGCTAAAGTAACAAAATTTCTTGAATTCTAGAGTGATGTTTCTGCATATTCTGTGAAGCAGACCTCATTCATTTGTTAATTTCAAGGACTTAAGGCACAAAGGCTTAAAATGACATGACTTCTTTGAAATGTGATTTTAACAATTTTATCTGTAGATTTTTTTTGTGATGTAAAAATCCAATAGAAGATCTACACCCATATATAAAGCCAATTTGGAGATAAAACCATATTTTAATCTATGTTCAATAGATGATCTGTGCCGAAGTCCAGCTTGATCTCTTCAACAGAAAATTTAGTTGCATCTACAGCGCTTACTCAGATAATTTATCAGTTTATTTTTACCTAAATTAACTTGGATTGGCCAAACAAAGTTGTTTATGATTCCAGAGACCAACTTCCAATAACTTGGATCTGAACAAATTCAAATGTGGACGAATAAATCTGACGAATAATGTATATCTATACACAAAAGTAATTTACATCAGAGGAATATATTCCCACATTCAACATTAAAAGCATCCTCTTTACCAACGCAAATCTTATTTTCTCTTCTTATTGAACGCTTCTACGTGGAAAACAGGTTTTACGTTAATTCTCTGGAGCAAATCAATAATAGAAGAGGTGTTTCATCAAGATTAGCCGTGGATTACACAAGAATTACAACTCATAGCTTTTATACTAAGTTGGTGAAAGAAAAGTGTGAATGTGATGTTATCTTGGTCTTAAAGGAAAAAATATCACACGTTATCTAATGATGCTATCCATACTTATCCAAACAATTACCATAAATAATTATAATTTTCTACCTGTGGATATTTTAAATTCACTTATCATTTTGGATTTGAAGTATCATAATCATTTTTAATCATGAGTAATCAGTCAGAAGGGATTTTATTCTTAATACTTGATCGTCACTTATTCTTTGTATAATGAGAATCGTGATGAATTAAATACTTCCGCAAATTTTTTCCAACACAAATTGTAACAAATTTTGTACTGAAAAAAGGCAATTCATTCACATATTTTCTGAAAACAAATGTTCGCTCAGTAAAATTAATCAAAATTGTATATGATTATTGTAGATAATGAAGGATTATGAAAATAATTATCATGAAATATTATCTGTAATTATAGAAATATTTGATACTTGTTCATTAGTTAATTAACATATAATATAGATGTATCGTGTTTCTTGCTTTTATTAATCAGATTAAATGGTAATTTATTTTGATTAAATAGTACACATAATTTAATCAAATTGGCCTAATAACTACAAGAATTAAAAAGAGAAGGGTGTTGCAGACTCCTTATTTTAAATATGACATGAACAGTGAACAGAAAGGCATTTTTACCAATTCCAGCATAATTTACTTTTATTTGCACGGTTCTCAAAGACGAATTTTGCAGTTCTATACCAGCTTCACAGCTACATAATACAACCAATTAAGATAACTGTATATGTCGTAATATACTAATTTTATATACTAATATAAGAATTTCAGATTATACATAGTTGTGTTTTTATTTGCAATTAATTGTCAAATTACAATTCAAAAAAGGGGGAAAAGTCAAAAATGCAATGAAAGCATATAAATGCAATGAACAATAATATATAAAATGTAAAAATTATATAAAAAATGATAAATATATCATGCAATTCAAAATTTGATTCCGCAAAGAGTAACTTAATAATTTCAATTTTTGTCGTTCCTTACAATGAACGGAAAAAAGTTAATCATTTTTTTATATTCTACAGCAAGATTAAAATGGTCTAAAATTTAAATCTATCATTCAAAATTTATACAAAATAGTTGAAAAAAAAAGGCCAAAAAAAAATACTTTTAAAAATTTCAATCAATTACTGAAAGAGGAATTAACTGTTAGCTGTGTTTAACCTCAAAAGCAAAATGGATAAAACACTAATATATATTACCAACAATACAATTGTTTGAAGTTTCAAAATACAATCAGAAAGAATGGAACTTTAAAACCTAAAAGAAACTATAATCTCACAAGTCTTGATCTTTAAAACCACAGAAATATGCAATTTCCTACAAATAAACTGATCTCCATAAAAACAATGAACTAAAAATAAATCTTAATTCAGTAGCTCGGGCAATAAACTCATGCAACAAGTTGTTCTGAATAATCCTAATGGATGACAAATTCCCTTGTGAGCATGTGCATTTCACACTCCATAATCACACATTTGCTGATCAATTTTCTAACCAATATGATTTGTTAAGAGTAACCATATGTTAGGCTATAATTCCCTCACACTGCCCTTTAAACCTAAAATAACATCCCCAAAATTGTCCAAAATTGTCACTTTAATATATAAGATAATTTCTATTTTAAGGAATTAAGCCACTTCCTACTATTTAATTGAAATACTCATGCTTCACATTCTGCAAAAGATTTTTTTTTTTAGAAATCAAGGAAATATGGGATTCCATGTTAGAATATAAGAAAATACTGATTTAGCTGTTACGTTGAGATTTAACTACCTGCTTCACACAATAAGAAGCAACAATTAACAATCTTTAAAGTTGAAACTGCTGTAACAAAAATTTCACTTCCCATTCAACCCAACTAGATTTTGACTAACATATTCAATGACATCATTGCTAAATATAGCCACTACACAAATGCATGACTTTGCTAAACGACATTGCATAAGAATATCAAAAATTAAAGGACAATATGCAAAATATAATGAAAATATTGAAAAGAAATATCTTTCAGGATCTCGAACTAAGTACAATTTCAGTGAAAAAAACTGAAAATAGATAGATAGATGAACATTTAAAAAAAACTCACTCATAGCAAAATTCAGCATCTTCTTGGATGTTTAAATGAATCTAGTTCAACTCTTTAGGAAATGAAGGAAGAGGAAAGAAGACAGCACCTGCTAGTGTTAATGGTACCCTACTATTAATGTGTGTCTGCTACCAGCTACAAGTGCTAATCAGGTAGAAACCAATATCTTGTCCTATAACCAACTGTCAGGTCATTTACTGTTGTTAGCTTGATCAACTAAGTGTGGAAGAAATAACTCAAAGCTTGTAAAAGTAACTGGAGCAGCATTTTCCTTTTTTTAATCTTCTTCAAGTTTAGTGTCAAGTCATCTTCTGCTTTCCTCTGAGTTACTGAATCACAGACAACTTGATGTGACATCGCTACTACCAAATGTATTCATTTCCTGTCCTTCACTGCGCTTCACTCACCTTCCATCCCTCTAGCTGATCGCATTCTTCATTATCTTAAGACAGAAAATCACTTGCATTTAGAAGTTGGAATCTTTTGCTCTTCCTAGTCTACCTCTGTCCATTCATACGTGATTTATGACAAGACAACTTGACTCTGCGACTGTCCTCCTACGAGAGATTGTTACGAGACTCGTGCCTTTATTAACCAATATCGTTGCCCAATTTCGATACAGTGTAAAAGTTTTTGAATCTGAAGAAATATTAAGCTGCATGACATACTTTGCATGAAAGTTAATGCTGAGTTACTCATTCTTGTTGTGTATAAACCGGTGCTTAAGAAATTACTAGGTGAGTGTCCCACGTACAATTTGTCTGTCAAGATAACTGTATATAAGGAGAGCTAGATCACTTGTTCCCTTCCATGTCCTCTCTACAACTGACTAGTGTCTCTCTTAAACTACCTCTACGTCCTTACATTGATTAATCCACGCTCTCACTCGAAGATGATTTGGTCGTTACCATGGTAACAGAGTTAATTCCTGACAGCGGGCTTTAGGAATCTTCCTGTATTGATCCAGAGCAGCGGAGGTTCTAAAGCCGTGTCGCTCCATGGTATAACTCTCCTGTTGAGTGAGGTACCAATCAATATGGTCGTCTCTTGTTAAAAGATTCCTCTCTGTGTGACATTTCTTCTCTTTTCTTCTACATAGTTGACGTATAATTATGAGCCAGAGACAGTACGATGCCATGACAATATCTTAGGTCTATTATCAGCCACCAGTAGTAATTATTGTTTCACCTGATCACAAAGACATGACTGTAAAGACCCATGCTATTCATAAGAGAGCACTATGTTAAAAGCAACTTTTACCTCTTTTTTTAATATCTCTTATTACCTTTAAGAAATTACCAAGGAATGCCAAAAAAAACATCCACATTATTTAAATAATGTTGCAAAATCTTTCCAGAGTTAACAACAGAACCAAGCATAAGTCAATATAAAAATTAAATGCTATTTTAGGGAATTAAATGACAGACTTTTTGACTCATTTAAATTTAATATATGCTACATTTTAATGCATCCAAATGATCAAAATGACATGAAGTTTAACATCCTACCCTTCTGCTCTAACTGGGCTAACGAAGACAGACAAACGCCATGCAGTGTGGCATGAGGTAAGGTTTGTCTGGACAGTGACAATGTAAAGGAAATATGTACATGTATATAGCTCATTTCAACTCTTGTTTCCAATGAAATGGTACTAACATCCGACATGGCACATTGTTTTACCATTAATACATTCTTAAACCCCTACCTGTTCAACAATACTTTGTTTTAATAATTAATGAATTATATTTGTTCAAGTTCAAGACATATAATTTCATCATAATCAACAATCAAATATTGATATATTATTCCTGCATTTCAAATATTACACAATGCTGTGATTCAACAGTAGTTATTATCAAGTCACGCATCATTAATTTAGATAAATACAGGTATCTATACATTAAAGTGGCTGTACTGAGCTTTCTTAAGAATGTTTTATTTCTCTTGACGCTTTAAGCTGAGGATTTGACAAAAGCACAAAATGTGTGAACTGGGCTATTTGAATTTACCAAATCAATGTGAAGTAACATAAGGTGTTTTAAAACGAGAAGGCATTTCTCTATCGTATGTACGACCACCGTACCTCTTTTAATTTAGCTGTATAAGCAGCAACTGCATTATGCAGCTTATAACATTTTTATAGAACATGTTATACATTTAATCAATTGCAGTGTTCCACAATTGTATTTCAAATTAAAAATGTTAATATGTAATCCAACTTTATGTGCGAGTGTGAATCAATTATTTGTTCCATGAAATGCACCTTTAATTTGTAGGAGTAAGAGTTGAGGATCAATAAAACAGAGTAATAAAATGGATTCTTTCTACTTTGATCATTCAAAAATAACTAGTAAAGCTCTTCCTGCAAATTATTTTTTTGAAAGCCCACTCAGAATCATATTTCATATAGACCAGTACGCACAACACAGGTGCTGTAATATGAGAGAGTTAAAAATCTGCAAGAGGGTCAGGTCATATTATGACTAACAAATCAAAAACAGACTTTATTAAAGTCAATTAATTAATGTATGCAGCTACAATTATGCTACAGATTCTTGTTTAGATATCACAGCTTGAAAAAAAAACCTTCTTTAACCAGACACTATTTTTGAAACCTATAAATTACATATGGTCTATTGTGAAAATATTTGAAATCAAATACAAATTTACAAGAATTTGATTTGGGACATATAGTTGTTGTATTTCCAAGGTGAAAAGTTCTCTTAAATAGATACTTTCTCATATGAAACCCTAAAAATGACTAGGATGCTTACACTTGTATCGATTTTCTTTTCGCTACTTGAACATCCCCATAAAATATCAGATTAACCAGACATGAACTCACAGAGTCTTCAATGGCACACATCGTAAAAAGAAATTAACAAATAATTATTTTGGAGACATTTAAGCTGTGACATAAAGAGATATTAACTAATGATAATTTGTGATATTTCCTACTGGTGGGAATCTTATAATCAGTTTAAATTGTCATCAAGAAATTTTATAGAGTTCAAGTAAAAAAAACAACATTGCAGCAGTTTTACAATATAAAGGAAACTATTTTTTCTGGATATCATATTTTAAAAATTACATTATAAAGAACAAATTAAAACAGTTAACTATCAGAGTTCAGATAAAACACATTATATTTTACCATTTGGAATGTAGAAAAAAAATTCTTTATTTAGCTTTAACCATCTTTTTTTTACAAGTAATGATGAATGTCCTCATCAAATGTGTAGATTTTATACTATACATATCCAAACGTATAACCCAATGACAATGTTAGATCTGCTGACTGTTAAAAAAACTATTGTAATTATAAAATCACCCCACCCCATTCACTCCTTTTATATATTTGTGGCTGTCCAAAGGGTTGTTTTTCATACAGATTTACCCTGGCCTTAAATGGTTTAGCTGATAAATGCTATGATTTCATGTGGTCCTTACTTAAATGTCAACTTGCGATATTACTACTGTGGAAGCCGACATTAAAGAATCGAATATTCGTTGCGAAAAACCGTTACAAACATCGGATTAATAATCATTTTTTCAAAACTAAAATATTATGCTCTTTATTTATCTAAAATTGATTTTATCACCCATTAATAATTACTATCTTCTTTATCTGTAGATATAACCACACTCCAGGTACTTTCAGATACACCTCCAACAGTAACAGTCCTTGTGAAAATCAATCGCCATCAAAATTCACTACTTACTTTATAATTGACGATCTAAAAAGTTTATAAATTATGTCTTCTTTTATATCTGCGTTTGATAATGGTTGGCCCTGAAGCTATAGTTTGCTTTTCTTTTGTCGCAAATTTCAAGTACAGGACGTTAATTCTTGTGTAGAAATTCCAGCAATCACCTCCAACATTGTGATGGTTTCTTTAATTATTCATCAAGTCTAACATAAAAACTCATTCTTTATCTATAAATATTCTATTCT
Source organism: Patella ulyssiponensis (assembly GCA_963678685.1). NCBI lineage: Eukaryota > Metazoa > Mollusca > Gastropoda > Patellidae > Patella > Patella ulyssiponensis. The sequence goes on along the minus strand of OY783225.1, from coordinate 83,656,851 downwards.
GTTTTTATTTCTTCCACAATTTTCCTAAATTTATCACCAGCATTAGATAAAGGGGTAAATAATAATAACTAGGTTCATTAACACTAATGATGTAGAAAATGCTTCTGTTACACAGTGGGACGAATAATATTGTGCTTTCAACATAAAGCTAAACATGCTTTCGCTTAAAGACAATTATAAAATCCAAAGCAGAAATTTTAATACAAGCGATGATGTTAATGCTAATTGGGAACTTACAAAAACATTTATTTATTTATATTTATTTGAATAGAGACGATGCATTTAGTTTTTTAGTTATGAACGATAATCTTCAAAGTAATTTGTGTAACACAGAAAGCTACCAATCAGAAAATAGAACAAACAGTAGATGTATACATGGCAAGCAATGAAAACTGTTAAATCACAAGTTTACCGATGTTCATTTCAAATCTGCAACAATAATTCTGAAATATTTTACTAATGGTATAAATATGACAGGATTTTTCAAATGGGAGATGGCATCAGACACTCCAGATGGACTAAAAACTTTAAGCCTTATGACCATCATTATTTCAAAAGCTGTCAATTAAAAAATATTAGAATATTCTATTTTATTACCAACCTTCTTTCTATCAACCCACTTATATTTACATGCAAATACACCGTTGCAGCATTTGGATCGGTACCCGATTTGAAACTGCATCCATTGCCAATCTAATTATTTAGTTCTTGGTTTCATTTTGTATCTATTTTACAACAGCCGAGAACTGATTTATCAAAGTCGCTTCTTTTTATTTTCATAGTCTTTTGGTTATTATCTGCTGCATTGCCATTCCTAACTGTTTATTAATATCAACATTTTGTACAGGCCTACACTTCATTCACACAAATTTCAGGATGTTGCTTATTTTGAAACAAAAATATGAATTAATCCGAGCCAAAGCTAGAATCCAATCAGCAGTATTGATAGCATTATATAACTATATTGTCATTGAATTTAGCGAAATGATTAATCTCTGGTATGAATTCATAATATCAATTTTCGAAAATGGAGAAAAGTGTCCCGCTATCAATTATCCATCACAGACAAATCAGGCAGATGAGGGCTTTTAATAATATTAACGTATAATAATTTACAGGTATCTTTGATGTTAATCTATAAGCCACACCTGTCTGATTAATTTACCTGGAGAAAAACCTATTACCTGTCGTTCCCAACCACAAGCCAAATTATCTGTTCCAATTATCACTAATTACCAGGTGCCTAGCCCTAACAATTATCACCAATTGACAGGTATGTTGAACTAACAGTTTGGTATGTATGTATTAATAAATATGCTAACTATGTATATTTTATATACAAGCAACTATGACAATCAACTGACTTTTCTTGAGGGTTGGTTGACAGTACAACTTTATCAAGTATTAAAAAAATAATCCCAAAGTGACATTAATATAACACATAATTCATTTCTGGCAGCCATGAAAGTAAATTGATGTGTAGATTTTTTCCTATTGTGTACCTAAAAGATGCATTATGTAAGATTTAGATAAAGAGCTGACCGTTCTTGCTATTAAAAATAGATAATATATATTGAAAATTTTTGTCAAACTACTCTATCCTGAGCAATGATTGTTTCAAGATTAGACAAAATGTAGCATAGATAGTCTTGATTATCAAGTACCGCCGCTGTGATAATAAACAAAGTCTTGATTATCTGTTTAAATATTAAATTATCTAATGACGCGTATGTTCTAATTTTGATACATCCGATGGCCTAGTGAGTTGATTATGGGCTTTTCAGATGAATAAATGCCTAAATAATAGTTTAAGTAACATTATTGAAGTCAGAAAAAAAACAAAAACGATGCTGAATTTTGCAAAATTTTTAATTCAATATACCTTTGTAGTTACTCAACTGAATTGAACCGTTTTTGGCCTGATATTCATTACAGAGATTCAACTGGCACCATATTTTAGTTGCTTTAATGTTTTACTAACGATAATATATACAAGATTAAGTTTTTTCCCAGAAAACATGTCAATGACGATGCTTGATATGCAGCAAACCTTAATACACTGCACTTAGTAAAACTGGTCCGATTATCACACACTATAAACAATAAATCACTTTGTTTTTAACATCTAAAACGGTGATATATAACCGATTAGTAGATCCATCTATATTTGAAAAGTGAAAACGTAACCATTTATAAAAATACAATATCTAGTCTATCATTAGCTAAAACCCATTTCCCATAATTTCTATTTTCACTGTGTTCTGTTTTACAACCTTAATTTGCCTTGATGTATAATTCTCACTTCTCAACTCATTTATTGTTTCTTTTTTGTTTCATGTTTTCACAGCATGTTTGTTCACTATAGTAGCATGTTAGGTAATTGTTGATTTGGCATTCTGTTACGCTAGTCTATTAATCTAACATAAAACCCAAGGATAATAACCACGCGTGATTTGCTTACCAAATATCTAATATTCTCGCGAGAAAGCCAGGCCACCAACACACAGGTTCATCTTTTACTCATGGTCAATTCTTGCCTCATTTTCACCTCTTTGATTTAATTTGGTTACCGTGGCAACTTGTACTAATTACTAAGTTTTCACAGCGACAATTCGTAACAAATCTTCTACTCATTTCTCGCTAATTATGGAAAAAATCATTATCTGTAGTAATTACAGAATATAGTGTATGTGATTCCGTAGACAACAAAGATGAACACAGTCTATTTTTATCGGAACATTACATAGAACTATCAGTAACAACCAATAAGTAAAAAGACATAGACAACTGCAACAATAAATTACAGTTCTCATCTGAACTAATGATTTGATAACCGCAGTAATTGTCATTAGACATCCCATTCATAAGAATTAAAAGTAAACATCCGTTCCTGTTTAAAGTTTATATATAAAGTGTCTGAGCAACCATCTTGGAGACCATGCAAAAGAATGACCATGCATACTAATTCCTTTAGATCTTTTTTTTAAAATCCATTTCACTAGTAGACTATTCATGTAGGTTGCATATTCTGTAAATTCCTTTTTTTCTGACTTGTCCTACTCCTAGTGAAAATAAATAAATATTGGAGCATGAAGAGTGAAGCCTACCTGGTTCCGACAAGCCTAAACAGGGAGATGAGTTTGAGAAAAAAATGTTTTTGAATTTCTAAAAATCAAAGGATTTCTTTTGTTATTGTGCTTATTCCACTGTTTTACTATAAGCCCATTCCGATAATTCTAAAAAAAAGTCTTGTGTTTCGAGACAATAGAAGGAAATAATAATTGTTCGGGAATGATAGATTGGCACATGAAGAACACGTTCATTGAACCGTGAGTGTGTTCTTTCAACACTCGGGTCAATTACTGAGTACTTTCAGTACACTAATGTGACAAGAATGATAGAACAAATTGTTTTCTTTCATAATAAGAAAACAGAATCAAACAACATTAGCTACATTTCTTGAGACGACACATTTATTTCTTCTAAGATTAGCGGGTGCAAATTATATAAAGATTTCATTTTTGCTAGATCAATGAAACAATTAACCTCAATAAGGTCTATTCATGCCAAATAAGAATCGAGCAAATATCATATGAAAACAGAGTTTATGTTTTCGTATTTAATATGTATTTTATTTTTGGTTTTATTTGATTCAAAGTGAACCAGGCAAAGGCAAAACAGCGTAAGCCTATGATATAGATAAATCAACAGAATGAAAAAATAATTCTAAGGGTCGCACAATTTCCTCTCCTGCAAATTTTTAATCTCTCATAACAAATTGGAGAAAAGATAAATGATGCCATTACTTGTTTTCAAAAGTTGCTAACAGCTTTTGAAGAAAATATATTCATCACAGGTTGTTAAAACCTTAATGTGAATCGACTTCAGTGAAATAGGGGTAGTGTGGTGCTCAAACTAGATTGTGTGCACTATCCTAGAAAAATTTGCCAAACTTTTGATTCATGATTCGTTTACATTTTATCGTGATTTTCAGGGTTTTTAAAGAACACTGATCAAAATACCATAATCAGGTTAATCTTTGAATATTTCTATTCTTTGCAAAAGTCACAATGCTTCTCTGGACTTTTAAAACAATAACCCCAAAAATGATATCTTTGCAATCTTGGAATTCAAATGAATTTATTTCACAGAAAACATTACATTTTACAGAAGATATATTTTATCAGAGTAAAAAACATTCTTCAAGTAACATGAAATCTGTTCCTTGCAAAACAAGTAATGTCAGACATGTGCAATGATTTATCGCCTCGAAATGCTTGATAACTCGCTCAGTCTAAAAATCAAATTGGTAGAATAAGGAAGGATGCACAACAATATTGTAACTGTCGTCAGTAATGACATAAAGTGTCGCTAACCAACAATTTCATCCCTCGATACCAAATCTAGCAGAAATGAAGGGAAAAACCTAAAGACTCTTCCAAATGACAGCATTCTTAATACCGTAATATGGTCAAAATCATGGTCGTCATAGAAACCCGATTTAATGGAAAGGTGGACAGTCTCGATTTTTGATAGACAAGTTGTGGTTACTATAGCAACAGTAACAACAGGAGTGAGAGTTTAGTGTCGTGTAGCAGACTTTGCCTGTTTGCTGGTCGTACAGAAGGTAAGACCATGGTGGCTCTGTATAGAACATGTCTATGAAAATCAATACAGAGCAAGATGCTTGAGATGCAGATTTAACAAAGCATTGTATGTACTCCTCTTCGTGTTCTTGTCCCTAACTAATTACGAAGAGGTGTTTAATGTTTTCAGTGTTAACACATGTAGCGACAAGATACATGAAAAACTAATACATCATCACAGCCGATTATCAATAAATTTATAATAAATTTCTGCTCAAGTTTATAGATGGATGATAAAATGTCAGCATTGTGTCATGAGACACCATAAAATTATTATTTGGCAATTTGCTTAATCTACATATGCAGTATTTATTAAGTATTTTGCATAAAATGGTCATTCATGGAACAAATTCAGTGTAATTTAAACCCCCATAGCTTTTCGGTCAACCACATATTTGCCTAAATTAGCCAAGTTGCAGTCACATTTTTATACTTTTGCAGGTAATGTGCACCTTTACAAGACAGTATGAAATAATTAGCTTATGGATAGAACTACCTGCGCAAGTTTATGAATTAAAAGTGTATCAATTCAAATGGTAACTTTAGCCAAGAGCATCAACAAGATTTTTTAAAAAAGATCAAGAGCAATAAATCTGCAGCAATTGTCAGAAATAGACGAAATATGTGCCTTTTTCTCAAGAATATAAACACACTACCTTTTAGATTTTAATTTTATAATTCTCTTTGCCTTATCAATAACAGTCCCCAAAAAATGTCCAAAGGTAAACGAAGCTGCATGTACACTGTCACCTGCACCTCATAATGTTCTGCCATGTAATTTTCATGCTTCAGGTGGGAATATGTCAAAAATAAAAAACTTTGGAAACAGAAACCCATAATGCTTATAAGGATATTTCAGTTTCCCTTACAATATTCTGAGATTTACAAGGCTACAAAACAGTTTTCAAAGGACAGATTTTTAAACAGGAGGCATGTCCATACCTGTAGGCACGATAAAATAGATCCTGCACATGGAGTCATGGACAATTCTTTGGTCGCAAATAGAGCATGATTAATAATAAAGATTCCATATTTCAATTAACTTTTACCGTTTTACTACCAGACATTCATCATTAATTACACAACACTCAGTGTATTGTGTTGAGAACTATGTATAACATAATCATGAGATAATGTGCTTTCTATACAGGTTCAATATTCTTTTTGGCAGTACAATTTTATAGTTACATGTCATAGGTAGATCATAGCCATGTTTTAAAATGTGGTTTTCAAAAATATGCTAGTTATACAACAAGTAAATTGACTGATGTGTCCCGAGATATTTCAGTCATTTTTATTTATCAAGCTGTCATGACCAGCAGATACGACCACTCTAGAACCATGCAGTGCAGGTTAAATGAATAATGAAAATAAATTTATTCTTATATTAAGAGAAATTATTTATAAATGTTTATCTGTAAAATATTCATATATGCTTATATTATTGCCACATAATGGATGAATCTGGACTCGGACAGGGTCATGGAGATTTGATGTGGCTAGCTCATTATGGTTGTGGTGTTTGTTACTGTAACAGAATAAAGTACCAAGCCTGACAGAACATTTGGTCAAACTGATCTGTCTAAAAACATTCTCTAACAGCTAACCATTAACCTGTTCTTTACAGGTGCAACAGAGGTAATGTAATACAATCATTTGGTATCTAGTCGAAATGAAATAAAATGAGGTTTAAGGTCCTATTTTTCTACACCATCTGACCTAATGATGACCAATTGGTCTCTCATGTTGAGTTGCAAAGAAAGTAGGTTTGGACTATAGACACAGAAATCTGATCTACAGACTGTACACAACTAGGAACGGAAAGGGGTTAAAGAAGAAGAAGAAAGCGACCTGAATTACTTGAAACATATAATAGATTAACTATTGTCTTTTTAATCCTCTTATTTTATATGTGTTCAGTAAGACAACACAGGTTTATTTTTTTGAAAGCTCGACTTTACATGTTGTAACCAGAAACTAACAAACTTTACTTATAGAAAGCAAGATATCCTAAACAATAACTCCATATAAATATATAAGTTTACCTTAAATTTTGTAAAATACCTCATAATTTTTTGAAAGTGGTACAGATTTGACCATTTATTTTTCTATTAAACTGGAATTCACAGAGTATAACATATTATGACTCTAGTTTCTTTACATTGAAATCAAGTTGAAACTATCAGCTTACTTGTATTTAATCATACTCAGACATTTACTTAAATACATTCATGTTGCAACAAAAATATGATCCACGAAAATCAAAGATTTGGGCTAATCTATCACGATATTTGCAATTAATTATTGTGGAAACTCATTTACTGTGACTCTATAACCATTGACTGTTTGTCTTTTTAACAACTTATTAAATGTATTGGCCAATCGCTGTGAATTATTTATCGTATAATCACAAGCGTGATGTGAACGTAGTGTTCAACATGCAAAATTCTCGTTATTATCTGTTTTTATAACACGACTTCTGATGTTGGCTGAAGTCTTTTAACTACAGTTTAATCATACTCGGTCGTTAAGGAAGCCATTGTCGTCACAACCAAACATATTAATGCTCAACTCTAATAAAACAGTTAATGGCAAATCTGTTGTCAGGTGTGATATTTTAGTCCGAATACAGGATGGACTCATTCTACATAACTGTCCAACTGATCTTTTGTTGAAGATTCCTAGCAATATATGTGAAAATCATATGAAGGCTGCACACAGATGGTTACAGATGGTCAGGCCTCAACGTTTGGAAATCTCAGGAGAGCACAAAATAATACACTTCTGAGAATTTATGCCATTTTTATGTCGCTATAAAATGCGCTATATAAGAATAAACTATTATTATTATTCATTTTTATTTCATTATCTGGTAAGAAAATTAAAACTAATAAACCGTATTAACTTAAAAATAAACATTGATAAATAGAAATAACTGTTGAATTACAAAACATTACCAAATTAACATTTTTAAAATTAACTTTGGTTGAAATCTAAAGGCTTCGATGTTTCAAAGAGAATGTTATAATAATTCAAACATCATAAGTGGAGAAATTTATTATCACTGAACATACATAGCAAAAAAAAACAAAACAATAAATTTGCAACCATATCTGAAGAAAATGAGAAATGAACGATTTCATTCATAACAAATAAATATTACTTTTTTTGATATTTGTGGACAACCTAACTAGACTTTTTGTGTGGACAAGTTTGTGTGTGGGTGATTTTACATGCATTCTTGCACATCAAGTCATTGATTTAAATGAGTTCAGTCAAATTAGGGATACTGTGTGATGGAGTCTTATCAATAAGGTACAAGATTTGAAGATTATAAAGATTGGGCATGTTGCAAGCAATAAATAGAAGGAAAACACACATTTGTTAAAATATTTAAATCTTAAAAGTTCTGATGTGGCGAGGACAATAACAACCCTCTTAAAAATAAATATGCATTCACTATGGAGCAAGTGCTCCTCAAAACACAAGTCCTATGTGAAAAATATATGAATGTGCCTACTTGATTGCAGCAAGGAAGTTACTATTCTAAATACCATCTTATTTCCACTGACACAATGTTACATTATAACAAGAAATAAATATTTGAAGGAGCTCTTTTCTAAAATATGATACTATTTTGCGGGCAGATACAATGAGTTTTCTTTTAAAATTCACAAGACAACATCATGGAATTAAATAATTGTTTTAAAGCAATATTTCATTTGTTTTAACTGACATTGTTATGCATCGTCTTTGCTATAATATTGAAATAAAGCAACCATCTCCTTTAATAGACAAGAACACAAGAAAGACATAAGAATAAAATAAAACATTTTATTTACCTTATTTTCTCCAATACCAGCTTTAGTAATCTTGAGACCAGTTGCTTGTTGGAGTTGCTCTATGATCTTTTCATCATCTGTAATATCAAATAAATTACGAAAAATTATGTGGGGTATGGTAATAATGGGGTTTAACATCCACTCACACAAGTAAAGAATAAAAATTCCAATGTTGATACATAGGCTTATGATCATGACGATAATAATTATGATATGCATAAATGGTGATGATTATAATTATGCATAATGGTTATGATGATAAGAATTATGCAAAGCCATAATGGTGATGATAATAATTATGGCAAACTATGCATAATGATACTTGACGTAATATTATTGAAAGAATTAGAGAATATATATCCATTAAGACCTACTTAAATTTCCTCAAATTTTGTTGGGTAAAGGACACAGGAGGAGTTGCCTCCCTTCTCAAACCCATAATCATCAGGATTAAAATCTGAATTTTTCAATTCTATATCATGTGACACTTCTAGGGGCAAAATGCAAATTAATCTCTTAAGACACACGTGAAAAAAAGAATAATGGAACATGATTAACTTCCATAAAACTAATTCAACATGTAATTGTGCAGTTCATTTGGCTGAGTTTTATGGTAAGCATACAGCCACCAAAACTTACAAGGTATGGTAAAGCCAAAACAGTGTGACAACGATCCTTGTCGACAATAAAGACAAAAACACTATATTTATCTCATCATTTAGTTCTATGATCTCATTAAAGAGAAGTAAAATGGCATCAGTCAGACGGTGATATGTGTCTTGGTCCAGTCCATGATTGGTTAACAACCCATGTTTCACAACATCTTTTTGCAAGTTTGTGACAGCAGTAATGACATGATAAATAATTAATTGAATGTGGCATGTGGATGTTTGATCATTGTCTTATAAGAAACAGTGAAATACATTATAATAAACATAATTATATATCTAACTACTGATCAATATATTTTATTCAGAACAGGATTTTCTTGGTTATATTTAAATCACAGAAATTGTATGGGCATTTTATTATCCTGACGATAGTCTAACCCATGCCACAAGTAACATTTATAGAGTAAATTATTAAACATCCAAACCAATATAGATTTGGAAGTTGGTATACTGGAAAAACTCTAAAACTATGTATGTTTGTCAGAAACTCAGCCCCCCCCCCCCCCTGCAACATTATATGAAATGAAATTGGGTTTAACATTCCACTTTTCTGCATAAACCGGGGCTAATGAATACAGGCATATACTTGAACCTAAATATTATTACTGAAAAAACTTCAAAAATCTGAAATACTAGCTGAGTAATGGAACAGATTTCTAATAAAAATTAATGTTTTTTTTTTAATTTTATGGGCAAATCCATGAAGATTATGATTGATGAAAATTATTTAGATATTGTGAATGATTGATTAAAATTATCCAGATCTTAATAAAAGATACCTAGAAAGAATAACCTGTTATTTAATTTCCATAAATAACTGACATCTTCATCAGAAGTATATTATAACTGTTGATATGGGTGATTAATTGTAATGAACAAGGTTAAGTACAACATTTAATTCCCTTGTCTCCAATTAAATCAGTTAATATACCATGGATCTTTCCAATTAGCTAATTACTCTGATCAGATGTTTTCTTTCGCATCTGATCCGAGAAACAATTTCTCTGAAACGTATTAACTACATGAAATTCATCCTTGTATACTGGAACATACCATTGTGCATGCTTATAATAATATAATAGAATTCCATCAAAACAAAAACCCCAAAGCGCTGAAAGATATTTTGATAAATTGATGCTGACAATAGAAGTTCTTTTTAAACTACCTATAATAGTTTCTGTATTTTTTTTACAATCCTAGGTGTAAGAACTGCATGTTGCCGGCTATGTACATCAACTATTTGTTGATCCTGTATATAACTATACTTACTCAAATAACACTGATAATTCTTGTTCGCTTTAACACAACTGATACCCATTTATATTTTAAAAATGACTTGTTTTAACATGATGTGAATATGAATATTAAAAAGATATCTGGAAGCATATTTTATAATTAAATTAGCATATTTGTATTTATCGGTTTACAGATAAATAAAATTTCCTCCAGTTAAATAAATTATCATATTCATGCATTATTTATAATTTCACAATTCACATATGACAAGTAAAACTGTGTTCACTTTGAATTCACTCTGTGTCTTGAAGCTTGGTTCATCCTTACAGCAATAAATACAATAAGCTTCTTAAAGGATTAACACACCAAGTAATCCCCTCTGATGTGGGGATTAGAGTCCCAAGGGCATTTATGTATTAAACGTTGGTTGTACAAAAATAAAACATGTGATACTGTCAATAAATAAACCTTTTGGGAAAGAATAGGGCTTTTTTTTATATAAAGATGGAACCAGAGTTGTATTTTCTTTAACCAATTAAATCTCAACACATATTGTAGTAAAATAAATTTTCATGGAGGGAAAAAACCCAATCAATCAGTTACTTGGATGCTTAATTTCTCAGTTTTTATACAAACTTGAGGGCCAAACTTAATACCTTTGTACAGAAATAAATATCAAACACATAGAACATGGAAAGTGACAATTTCACAAAATTCTTTAACAAAAAAAATAAAAAATAAAAATAAATCAATAAAGTCCTGGTAATTTTAATTTGCATAAAAGTCCTTGTATCATATCTACTTTTTTTTAAAAAGGTATATATAAGCAATTATTGTAAACATCAACAAAATTTTTATTTAACAAATGATAAGAGATGAAAATTTATTAATAAAAAAATTCCAACTGCAATAATTATTATAAACATGTATAAAAACACTAATATTTTTTAAATATATATTCATTTTATCAGCAATTATTGTAAATATCAAAAAATTGATATATAACAAATGATAATAGTAAATTTAATAATAAGAAAAAAAAATCTTCAAATTCTACTAATGAGAAACATTTCACAATATTTTTCTTTTTTTAAACAGAAACAATGAGATTCTGACAGTCAAATATCTCAAGGGAGATTTTTTTTTCATTGGAATAATAACCTTGTGATTTACACAATACATTCCAATCTGAAGACATCATTTCCTTCATAATTAATCAGGCAGAAGATGACTGACACTCAGCTATAGAACATTATAAACGCTAAAAATAATAGTAAATACTGATAGATGCGGTCACAGCTACATCGCACAACAAAAATATTCTGAATTTCTATCTTTTAAGATAAAAATATTGTATAAAACATATGTATATTTAATGAGTTTGTTGTGAATAGAATAGCTTCAGATAATGTTCACATTTTGTTTTGTTTTTTCTTCTTTATATATAAACACACACGTAGCTCTAATCTGTTAAAATCAAGACAATTTTTTCTAAAGGAATGAGATTAAAAGTGCAAACATTCAAAAAAAAAAATTTGATATGCCCCAGATTGTTTTATCAAAAAATTTGTTGATGTTTTTCTGCTGGGAGTGATCTTAACCTGGGGAGTTGGATGACAAAATTAAATACCTAATGTAACTCGTAAAATAATTTCTTTCTCTTTTTTGTTTTTGGTCCAATCAAAAGGTGATTACAGCAATTAGATCATGTGATATAAATCCTTCGAGATCATTAAAAAAAATAATTTACTCTGATTCGTCAAATTTGATGAATCCATTTTGTGGCTCTGAGCGACCTTACAATCTCTGGGGAACATGAACTGATTGTAGATTCGTTGTTGAAGCAGCATTTTCCTGAAGCTCAATTGTTGTCAATTGTGACAATTTGAATATGTAAGCCATCCAAGTCCCGATCTTTTTGACAGAAGGTATCAGTATAACGTCCTGTTTTTCATATTCATTTCCTCATCCAGTAGACGTAGGAAATCTTTCAAAATTGACGGATATCTGTGATTCTTTCATTAACCTGTCTTGCCGTTATGTGGATACTGTGACAACTATATTCTCCTATAGATATTGGTATGTCTGTTGTTACAGAAGTCTCATAATATTCTCCTTCTTTGTCAAAAGTAAATATATATATTCTATTTGAATTTTTACGTATCAACAAAATCTGACAAACATCCAGGAAAAAATTAAAATAATGAAAGGAAATTTCAGACAAAAAAGCAAACATAAAAGGTTAAAATGGATCTCATGGAAGCCTGTCATGATAAAAATTTGTCTAATCACCAGGTTAAATATGTTTTTGTTTTTTAAAAAAAAACATTAAATAAAAAAGAAACTGACTTTGAATAAATGAAGAAAGGTTCAAGCTATTTTGAAATATTTGCATGCATGCTGTTGATATTGTGTGAATACAAAGAAAGAATATACATCTTTACCTGTTTCTCTTGTAATAAAAAATATAGATATATTATTAAGAGCTTAAAATTATATATGACTATATCGGAAAGATTATTAACAACAGATTTAAACAATCATTGTATTAACAAACAAAAAATCTTTGTGACATAAACATAAAGAGAAATAAATCTCATGTTAAAAAAATATATTTTCCAAGAAAAACGACCGAAACATTAAAAAATAAGAAAATCCAACAAATGGAGGGAAAAGTTTGCATCAAAAAATACATGTATATATACTTTCTAAAAAAAACAAATTTACAGATAGTCTATATAAGCACTTAAAGAGAGGCAGACCAAATTATTCTAATAGTTTCCATCTTCATGACAACTCTGAGCTATTTTAATAGAATAAGATTTTAAAAGTCTTCAACCTTCAGTCATGAAACGAGAGACAAGAGAAGGGATGGTGTGGGGATGATGGACATTGTAGTTATTGATTATTTTTTGCTGCCATCAGTTCAACTGATTGGACATATGAGGCCAACGAAACACATCATTTAATACTTAACGATTAATGACGATCTTTTTGTCATCTGAGTTCATCTTCACAATGATGATCGGTACAGTTAATTATCAATGATCAAAATGTTCCATTCAGCTTAAATTCACACAGATGTTAAAGGGGCTCTGTTGCAAAAACATGATTTTAGTTACATGGTTTATCTCTGATGTGCACAATACTTCGACAAACCAACTCCACCCCTCTTGGCAGTTTCCGGTACAGAAATTTGTTAGTCCAAGATACTGTATCATTGCTGTACAGATTCATTTTATGATGACACAGATATCATACCTATCAAGATCTTATTTTGATCAATATTTAAATGGTATACATGTATTGTTAGGATTTTCCGATTGATATCTTTAAAATATTGATAATCACAATCCTGAAAAATCTCACTACAAATTACAGATTATTATTATATCCTTATTTTTTAGTAAGACTGATCAAAGGTCTGGAAGAAGACTTTTAAAAATAAATCATCAAGCCATTCTACTCTGTGAGAGGGAATGACAAGAGGTTTATCTCCTCCCTCACAATTAGTCTAACTTTAACATATCTAACTAACTCGAGTAATTATGAATATCTCTGAATAATTTAGATAAACTTAGTGGAATGGTGATTGTCCGACGAACACACTGTTCATGTCAAATCTCTTGTTAATACCGTAGCCTGAAGGCAGGTGGTGACTGGTAGTAGAGAACATGTACATGGGGACGAATTCCCTCATTATTTTTCAGCCTATTAATGTTCTTTCCTACAGCTAAGCTGTTGGCACCACCTGGGACTGTGCTGTAGTTTGTTGTCTAAGAGTCTAAGCACTGGTACATTTGTTTATTGTCTTATTGCTTTTGTGTCTTGTTTTTTTTTGTTAACAGCACTTAAAGGTGTAGATTCAAGTATAATTGGCTCTAAGCTTTGATCGTGTATTAATTTTAGTGTAATTCTAGTATATGCATGATAAACACTAAATCCAGTAGCATGGTGCACTCTTGAAGGCAAGAATTTGAATTTTTCCACGCCCCCCCTCCCCCGAAAAATATGAAAAAAAATATCTGTATGTCTTCTGTTTGTTTTTAAGACTAAATGTTCACTACTGAAAGCTATTTTTGACCTTAAAGAGTAAGGATTCCCATTGAATATAAAAAATTCATTCAGTGTTATTCTTTAAGATACATCCACAAGTTTTGTCCATTCTTATAGTCTAGCTAGGCACTTTTGAAACAATGCATTATTCATGGTGTTTGATTTTTCATTTCTTTCAGTTATATGGATATGATTTTCTTGTATCACACCGAGGAAGGACTTTATCAACTTAATCTGTTTCTTCTTTCAACAAAGTGATGGCAGGTAACCAAATACCTTCATTACCATTCTGCTAATAAACAATTGTTCTTTCATTAGGTTCACGACACAGGACAAAGGCATTATGACAAATATGGCATCCATTTGATAAGTAAAATGCCCATCTCTTAATGAAATAACATGAGATGTCCATTCCAGAAATAATGAGATATAATTCTAACATCTGTCTTTAAGATCATGGGAATCATTCATTAAATGTCTACAAGATTAAAAAGAATGAAAAGATTGTCACCCATCATACCAAATATGACATTCAGAAGCTTATATTAAAGCGGCAATTTCATATTTTTGAAATATATTAAAATAAAGCCTTAAAATAGATGGTATCTATAAACAGTCCTACTTTGTTAAAGAATAATCCTATAATTCACTATTGCCAGTTGAGAAATTGGCAAAAATATCACTTTCAACATTAAATTCAAACGTTTGAAGATAGCTATTGCATGGGGGGAATGGGAAAACAAGGAAGGTAATTGTGTTATTATATCCGATGTGAAAGGTGTGGAAAATAATGCCTATGATTGTATAATAGTGAGTTGACAACCTATTAAGCAAAAGACATAGAAATAAATATGTTTTGCCTTTCTTGGAAAATATGAAATTCCCGCTTTAAGCTTACTTACACAGCCTACTTTTACATGTAAAACACATTACTAATTTTACTAACGCTAAGGAAAATGGGATTTAAAATTCTCTGTTTCTGCACCAAATTGGGCTAATGAAGAAGAGTGTCAGAACAAATGCACTACAACTGTGAGTTCAGCCTTCCATTTCAATTATATTAAAATATGACTGTAAATTTTAATATTTCTTAGCTATTTTTCCTTAATGTTTGTTCGAACAATCAGGAAAATCTACGCAATTAAATTTCGCAAGTATATATATTTTATATATAGTACCAGGCAATGTCATAATATGAAGCATTCTACCCACACTAAAAAAAATTCATAAAAACTGTTAATCTAGAATTTGAGGAGCTTTCTTAAAGCGGGAATTTCATATTTTCCAAGAAAGTCAAAACATATTTATTTCTATGTCTTTTGCTCAATATGTTGTCAACTCCCTATTATACAATCATAGGCATTATTTTCCACACTGAAAATCTTTCACATCGGAAATAATAACACAATTACCACCTTGTTTTCCCACCCCCCCATGCAATAGCTATCTTCAAACGTTTGAATTCAATGTTGAAAGTGATATTTTTGCTAATTTCTCAACTGGCAATAGTGAATCATAGGATTATTCTTTAACAAAGTAGGACTGTTTATAGATACCATCTATTTTAAGGCTTTATTTTAATATATTTCAAAAATATAACTTAAAAATATGAAATTGCCGCTTTAATATAGAAAGCAAAATCACTGTTATTCATGGGTTTACCAGTCAATAACAATTGTGTACGGATGGAATAAATAAACTGACATATTTACTTATTACTGATTTATAAAACATAGATGTAACAAGACACAGATTTTCTTTAAGAAGAAGACAAAATATGGCTGCCATAACAACAGGATGAACACCTGAGGACATGAAATACTTTATCATCCATCTTTCGTTTCCTAGACAACGTGAACATATAAAGTATCCTGCATGTTTGTAGTCTGAGGATTATAAAATTATTAATCAGGTACCACCTCAGGTGGTCTTGAAATAAAATATTTTGCAGGAAGTTTGGAACATTTGGAGAGGATTATTTAAAATGTTATGAATATGTATAGGCAGACGTGAATGTGACCTAACTGCCTACATAATTCTACTTCATGTAAGCAACTTTAATAGAATTGTTTTAAAGGCCTGGAATGAGGTTTGGAAGAGAATACAAAAACCTCTCTGATTTGTGTCAAATATTCATTCATTTCAAGAGGCATTATCTCTTTCATCAAAAAACTAAATGGAACTCATTTTTGTAATCCAATTTTTACCCAATTATAGAAAATGCAATAACTGACCTAATTGGAATTGTGTATTTTGCACCAACTTTGATAAACTCTACGACAACCATTAACCAGTGGTTGCCAGGCAAGATACAGCCTCAAGAGGGTCCACAACCCTCGTATTACATACTTTCACACAATTTGGTACAAAGAGTGAACAATCTGTCAGGCAGTTTTGGTCTAATTTTTATGAAATTCAAATTCAATCATCATCCGAATGTAACGTTGGTATAGTTACACAATTTTAAAAATTGGATAAAAATTGTAACTTTTGGAGGGTCCACAGGCAAAAATTGCAATTTATTCGTACAATAATGGCCCATAATCAGGAATTTAGTGTCAGATATGCACAAATATCAAAAGGAACTGAGGTCTTTGCGATATAAACACATATTTTAAGTTCCATCAAAAATCGGAAAAAAATTTGTGACCTCTAGAGGGGTCCACAATCGAGATGTTAATACTTTAATACTATTTGCTTACAGAGAGCGGCTATTTTGTCTGACAGTTTCAGTCCAATTTTTACAAAATTCAAAATAAACCATCGTTATGGTGTAACGGTGATATATTCAAACATTTTTTAAAATCTGATAAAAATTGTGAGTTCTAGAGGAACCACACACTAAAAAAAACAGATTTTTAGTACAATCAGTAGCCATTATCTGGGAAGTTATGGTCTGATATGTGCAAATATCAAAAAGACCCCAAATAAATGGGATGCAAACCCATCTTCCAAGCGTCGTTAAAATTGGATAAAAATTGTGACCTGAAGAGTGTTCACAAACAAATGTGAATGGACATACGGACGAACAGGGGAGACAACAAACATTGCATGCATTCTAGTCGGGAAAATTCCAATGTAACTGCGTCATACACAGTTTATCCTCTCAAACTGAAAAGAATTTTTTACAGAGTGGCAAGATTTCCAACAGGTCTGTTCATCTTTAAAGTATCTTGATCTACATAAATAATTCTCAAGCTAGTTACAAAAGGAAACTATTAGTAATAAAATGATACTGACTTGTGCATACACCACATGCAGAGCAAATTTCATTCCCATCTAATATTTTTCAAATATGAAAGTGAAAGTGATTTGATGTCTCATTGCATGGTTCTATATAAGGTACTCAAATTTTGAATAGACGATGTTTTTCAACCAACATCAAGATCAAGCCTGGACCTACTGGTTAACAAGACAGCGCCTATATTATGAGCAATATATTATGGTGCATTGACTGCACGCTAGTAGATCTATGCATCTGCTGGATCCAGGGGCGTAGCCGTGAAATATATATTGGGGGGGTCCGCAACGGTGGGGGGAGGACCCCCATAAATTTTGTTTAAAGTCTCAGTCTTCTGTAAACATTGTTTGGCATATTTTACGGGGTTAAACTAAAACATCACACCAATACAACGTCTATCATGTTTACAGACAGCGGCACTGGTCTTCCCCGAGAGACAAAGAAGCGTGGTTTACCCCCACCTAAGAAAATTTTGGAATATTTGACGGCTGCAAAGACCCTTTCCTGCTATTTCAGCCCATGAACAAAGCAATTTCAAAGTGGTCTAATATTACCTAATTAAGGTGGCTTGCTGACTCGAATTCCAATCAATCGATTACACCCATGAAGACGGGACCGTTGGGAGAAAATTTTGAGAATTTAACTGCCAGAAACGCGTTTTCCTGCTATTACAGTCTGTAACCTGTGAATACAGCAACTTCAATTTGGTTCAATATAGCCTACCTGGCTGCCCAGAATTCCAAACAACTAATCAATCGTCGCGGGCTATGGGAGCCTCACCCTCCCGGAGAAAATTTTGAAAATTTAACCACCGCAAATGCGTTTTCTGCTATTCTAGCCTGTGTGAGCAACTCCAAAAGTGTCCAATGGTTTTGTAACCGAAATCCCACTCTGATTCCAACCATCCAATCACACTGTTGCAGTTGCATTCACAAGTAATAATCGATGCCCGAAAATATCGCACAAAGTAGAGTGGCCCCAGACAAAATGTTTTAATCAAGTCAGTATAAATTCGTGGTATTCAATTAAAAGAAAAGTGAAATTAGTGTTTTATTAGAAAGTTAGGGAAGCAAAACTAGAAATGCCCGAAGCAGGTTTACGGGCTGCGGACAGTTTGTTTTCTTCGCGGGGCGAAGAAGCGGAGCTGACCTTGTATGGACCCCCCAAGAAAATTTTGGAATATTTGATGGCCGCAAACGCGTTTTACTGCTATTCCAGTCATAAAATTAGTGTTTTATTAGATTTCGGGCACTTTATTCTGCCAAATTTTGGGGGGGTCCAAGTATATTCAGACCCCCCCAGGAAAACAATTGGGGGGGTCCGACCCCCCCGGACCCCCCCATGTGTGACGCCCATGACTGGATCAAACAATAGCTCAGGCGGAGAAAATAGGTATCATCGAAAAATTCACCCAGCAATACAAAGAGTTGAAGTTAGAAGATCTGTTGTGAAATGATCAAGCCATTTTTATATGAAATTCAGAAAACAATGCTCCTTTAAGTTTAATTGTAAGTCCAGGAGGACTGCACCACACACAAAAAAACGATAAGATAAACCTGCGGATACAAACTGTGTTCTTTACACAAGAGTGGATCGCAAAATATCAAGTTAATTTTATCAATAATAAAATCTGAATATTTATTTTAACCCAAGTAGGAGGTATTCATACATTACATTTATTTTTAATCATTGAATTGAAATAAATAGTGAACTATTTAATGTGATTTTAACATTATAACTCTTTTCAATAATTCAAAATCGCAATAAATTTTCTATATAAGCTTTTGCAACAATGTGACAGACACTTACAAAATGTCAAATGTTCAATCATTATGAAACCTTTTTTTGTTGAAAATATTTATAAGAAATGGATAGAAACAGGTTGCCTAGCAACAGAATAGAATGTAGCATATACCATTATGTCTTTATACATGTATTGCAAACCATCTTACAGAAAATTGGGATTATGTTCTGTTCATTATTACCATCAATAGGAATGGAGCTTTTGCATACAAGAGACAGGAAGTCAACCCTATTATATATAATTAGTAGCTAAGATATCTTATCCAAAGGGAGATTTACGTCCATTCTTGCTTATCTATGTCATGGTTGGTAATCTTGGAGATTTATATTAAAAGGGGTTTTGAGCTAATACGATAGTTGACACAGTACAAATTATTAGTTTTTGTTTCCTATTGCACTATATATTCATTCTTGTCACTTCCATGACACAAAACAAAGGGTGCGAAATGGGGTTCCATATCAACTCTTCACAAACCAGGACATTTTGGGACTAAAATATGACCTTTATTTCAATAATTCACTTGAGTGGAGGTCTGTAACAGTGGGAGTAAACTGGAAAATTAAAATGACCTCACTTTTTGTCACACATAAATTGACTGCATTAGAAAACTTGACCAAAGTACAGTATAACAAAAGTTTACTGTCTAGTCATGTGGATGAGACAAAGAATCATCGCTGTATACACATTTGTGTGTTTGTAAATGCACCCTGTATAGACAGTTGTCCAGGTAGAATTCCCTTCATAGCAAACTGCATGGCATAAGCCAGACATTATGAGAAATCAGGATATGAAACCCCTTTCATTTCATTTATAAACTGGAAAAACTCCTTTACTGTCAAATTCCTGAAACTGGATTTACACCTTATTAGAAGAAAACGACAAACATGCATAAAAAAAGCTTTGAATATGGCCTTTTACAGTCACAACAGAAAACTTTGCAATAAATGAGATCTATTAAATTTCCAGAAATAAACATAGCCATTAATGATGGTTGGAAAGGCAGCCGGAGTCAAAGATCAAATACGGACGTCCGCTGAACACTGCAGAAAGACGATGTTAACATTGGTTCTCTATAATAGAGAAAAGAAAAAGAAGACGGGTGCTGGAGGAAGTTCAACTTCCTGTGGTTATTATCCTGAATATGAAATTATCTTCCAAAGCAATTATTGTAGCTCATTAAATGAAGAAAGATGCTATTATATTGTAAGGCGTCCTATCTCTAATTGTAACATCATGACTGACTATATGATAGCAGGAATCATCCATCACTCCTTTTAATACGAGGTCCATTAGTGGAGAGCAAGGCATCTTAATTTACTGTCTTCAGCTTATTTGTCACATCGCAGATATCAATGATGATGATGACAGACAAAAACATGAATTACACATGTTTAAAATGAAAACTTAAATATTACTTAATAATGCTACAGAAAATATCCTCTCTCTGGTTTTGTAGATAATAGTATAAAATAAGGTCCATGAAAGCTGTACTTCTGAGAAAAAGTAGGAGATCAGTAAAATAGTCTTAAGAGTGAATTTAAAAGTTATACTGTTGCTAAAAGAAACAAAAAATATTGTATGTGTCATTATTTCCTTCACAAATCTCATCTCACGGAAGAAAATATTACATCCATCACATCTATTTCCGCTATATGAGAACCTTTATGCTGAAACGCCCGAGGCAACAGCTTTCACTAAAGGAAAACTTGAGATTCGAGAAACGTCTTCGATAGATCACTTGAAAAATCAAGATAAAAGTCATTGTTTCTTGTGACGGAAAGAAGTGTCTATCTGACAACAAGTAGTTTATTTTTATATTTTTCCATGCTTGTTTTTTTTTTGTTGTTTGAAGGAGTAACGTTAGTTCACTCGCAATGAGAATATTTAATATATTTTCAAGACTATTGGAACATGGGATTTTTTTTTTCTCAAACATTTTCATATCTTTTTTTTTCTCTTGCGGTATAGACATTTTATTTTTGTTTAGTTATCTAGGGTTTTTATTGTCGAATTGTTTTCATATTTCAAAATATCATGATGAACATTTTAAAATTCAAAAGAATATTCTATATACTATGATCCAATTAAAGTTTAATTAAATCAATAAAGCTAGGTTCCCAGTTCAAACTACCGTACGATTCGTTACCACAAGATAGTCCCTAATGCGTCCAAGATCTGGTACATCCAGGTACATCCAGATACATTTGGATACATTTTGAAACAATTAACACAATCGCTAAGACTGACATGGATATATGATAAGGCCTGATAGGATCATCACGATTACACCACGATTTCAAACGTAGCGCAAATCGTGATAGTGGGAACCTTACATAGCCCTCCCTTGAAATAAAAAGGAAATTACTTTACATGGATCATGTTAATATAAAATATAATATTTGATAAAAGCTAAATGACAAGTCTTAGTTGGATACAAAACCATATCAAAGCAAATTTTGTTTAAAGTCAGGTATTCTTCATTAATAACCCCTCAATGGACGAGTTCTAATGGAAATGAAAGGAAATTACTTAATACGGACCATTTTTAAATAATAATGTTTGATGAAAGTTAAGTGACAACTCTTGGTAGGATACAAAACTATTTCAAAGCGAACTTTGTTTAAAGTCAGGTATTCTTCATTTCTTTTAAACAGTAAAATTGATAAAAAAAAAAAACAAAGATCAGAAAGCACTGATTTTTTTGTTATTCCTATGGAAAAAAATGGAAATCTTCTGTTAAAACAGAAGTTAATGAATTATTATCTCAATAACACACCTGTATGTCTAAATACATATTTGAAAATCAGAAAGGCAAATATGTCAACAAGTTTTCTCTATGAAATTTGACAGTAATGATCGTGACAAAGATATTTTTTTATACATACTTACAGATTATATAATTACATCTGTCAAAATATATCCCAATTGATTCACTGTTTGATTTTATTATATCATGTTAGCACAACACCATGGTAGGCAGTGTGATATTTTTTGAAGAATTTTCTAAAAACCAGATTACCCAAAAAACAATAATGTTCAATAATATAAGTGATTACTAATTCTGATAAATTATGCATGGTATATTTTT
Organism: Patella ulyssiponensis; assembly: GCA_963678685.1. NCBI lineage: Eukaryota > Metazoa > Mollusca > Gastropoda > Patellidae > Patella > Patella ulyssiponensis. The sequence continues at coordinate 83,634,267 of OY783225.1, read as the reverse complement.
GATGGCGATTCTACAGAAGTTGAGTCTAAATTTATTTGATGAATCGTGTCTAGATTTTTCGATGAATCGAAATGCTTGAAATTGTTGAAAGTGCATTTTTTTAATACATTTTGATTATTTTGACAGAAAATGTCAGATTTCATCTATAGTCGTACTTCAGGCCCACAACTTTCTAAATATTTTCGAAGTTATTTGGTGCCAATTTCAAGGTTTACAAAATACTCTTATTTTTGAACATTTTTGTATGGTATTGTAGATAAGGTTGTTTGATGTGCCACTGGGCAGTTAAATGTTTTAATTCAATCATAAAGGAGGTTTCAGCAAAACATTCTGACAGCATTTCTGTTTAATTCAATATGTCTTTATCAGCTTCTCAAATTGGTCGGATAACTACAACCAGCAGACAATACAAAGTGCATTAAATTAATAAAATTCAAGTTATAATATGAATAAATATTGTAAGTTTTCTGCCATTTTTGCACCAATTTAAACTGGCAAGTAATAGCATCATTAGCAATCTGGAGAACTTTGGTGGTCAGTACAAAATTAAATTGATTTATCATGATCTACCTATACCATCACATCTTGTATGCAAAATGCAAGACAGATCAGTGTATGCAAAAGGTCAATATTCTATCCAGAACACCTAATGCCACAAATAAAAGACTGCTTGGAACAATTAATTTATAATTTAGTGCTGCTACTCAAACAACTATTTAGTGCTGCTACTTGAACAACAATTTAGTGCTAGTGCTACTTGGACAACTATTTAGCTTTGCTTCTCAGACTTACCCAATAGACAACAAATATGTTGTTATTCATTTATCATTAAATCAAATAAATATAATTTATCACAACAATTTTTCACAGCAACAATTTATTAAATAGACCCAATCTCAGCATAAGAATAGGAGGTTTAAAATCACCTATTCACTTGGCCACTATATTGCACCATACTTCTTCAAAAGGTGATTGGTGCTTATTAGTCTGATCCTTAATGTAAATCCGTAGGCTTTTATCATTGGTCCAAGTGGTCTTTTTGTTTGGTCCGAGTGGTCTGTTTGTATGGTCCAAGTAGTCTATTGTTTGATCCAAGTGGTCTATCAGTTATTAGACTTTTTTAGTCTAATATTTTTTTATTTAGTGGCACTAGATGTCAATATATGAATTGATATGTAATTTAGAATAGATGAAAATGAATATTTTAATATCTATATTCAATTTTTTAACTTTCATTCTAATACTTGAACCATCCAATTGACAGCAGTCGTCGTTTCAGCCTGATTAGTCCATTCTACACATTTCTTTAAAAATTAATATTTTGTTGTTTTTGAATCACCAATTTATATTTACTTCTGCATTGCCTTGTAGGATATGTGTTTCTTTTTTCATTACAAATGCCACCCAAAAATAGAGCACACAACTCTTGTACTGATATAAAATGTTCATTGTGTCTTGAACATTTGATATTTGGATCGTACATTTTCACGGCAAGATAACAACATCAATATTGATTGAAATGGACCAATATTGAATTCTAATTCGTGTTTTCAATTTCGAATATTATGAAATGTATTGAGTTACATTTAGCTCCTTTAAGTTAGTACATAAAGATAATGGTTAAAAAATAAAATTCTTTTATGATTAAAATATAATATTGATATTCATGTATAGAATAATGGAATGCGATAACATAAGAAGATTTTATGATGCTATATTTCTAACAAGACTTCCTCAATCAGTTGTTACCTTATCCTTATTAGTTGGTTATATCTTTTTGATGAAATAACCATGTTCTGACAAATTCAATTAGATCAACTGTAATTCACAGGGTGTGTACGTTAATTTACTTTCTTAGAACATTATCGTGACATAATCAGATAGATTAAGAGTTAAATATGATACGTCTTATCTCTGATAACTAACTTTCTTAGTTGGATACATTTTTGTTTTAACTATGCAACTCTATCTGGATATTTCTTGGGTTGATATGAATATTCATCAAATAACATCAAAACTGCAGTGTAATTTGTTATGGAGAAAACTTCATTTTTATAGATTACTTCATGAAAAGAAACCTTGGCAGTTGGAGTTCAAAGAAGAATAATGGTAGGTGAAAATGCAGCTATCCAGTCAAAATTTCACTCATAACACAAAGTATGCCATCTACGTGTCTTCATTAGCCCAGTTGGTACAGTAAAGGGGGACGTTAGACACCTTTTCTTTATTTTCATAGAGGGGGGTTGGGATGGCCTAGTAGTCTAGAGTGCCGCGCTTTGACCTCTAGCTGGCCGGTCATAACACAAAGTATGCCATCTACGTGTCTTCATTAGCCCAGTTGGTACAGTAAAGGGGGACGTTAGACACCTTTTCTTTATTTTCATAGAGGGGGGTTGGGATGGCCTAGTAGTCTAGAGTGCCGCGCTTTGACCTCTAGCTGGCCGGTCCCCTCTGGCTTGCGGCTGTGGTTTCGATCCCTGGTCTAAGCGTATGTGGCATGGAGATAGGGGTGCCTTCTCAACCTCGTGGTTTATCTACGGACACTCCCGTTTCCTCCTACTGCTAAAGACCCCTACGCACAAGCGAATTATTGAAATAAAAATTGAAACCATGTTAGTCCCAGAATGACCTAGTTTGTGTCGAGTGGACGTTAAACCCCATTTCTCTCTCTTTCTTTATTTTCATAGAAAATGATTTTCCCATGTATGTAATAATTTGACATCTTGCAATGTAATTCAAAATTATATCTTTTAGTAGCAGCCATCCATATTTTGTGTGTAAGCATCTACTGACTTGTTGTTGATCTGTATCTGTGTGTGAAGATTGTGCATCAAAGGTGAAAGGGTTAACAAGGTAAAATGACATGCTTTCTGTTCCAACAGGTTTATATGAAACAAGCCTTCTTTTTTGTGAATTGGTCAGTTACCTGTGATTGGTTCATCACTACTTTCCTCCAATTCTTTTGATTCGTTTGTTCTGATTTAAAATGACTGTTGGCTATGGGGAGCAACCTGGTGGACATGGATTTGTCTCTTTCAAGGTGACAGTAATGGAGGATATCTTGGTAGATTGTCAGAAAAAATTGACACCAGTTAAGTAATCCCATCAATCTGGCAACTTGCTTTTTGGTTGAACTCATGAATCAGTAAGTTGTGAATCTCCTTTAAAATGATCATTTTTCTGTCATGGGTTAGAGACTCAACTATCAATCTTGTGTGGATGTGAAAACCAAGGAATATGATTTTCTGTTTTGGGTATGGAGCAGATTTCTCTACATTTGAAGTGAAGTCTGTATTCAGAAAGAATTCCCAAGGAATCATGTCATATCCAGAGATAAGCTAGGTGACCTTGGATACTGATTATAACCAAAATAGAAGGCACTGGACTATTCCACAAGGAATGCTGAATCTATTTATCTTTCACTAAAGTAAGCATCCTTGGGATCTTGGCATAAGTAATCTCCCTTTTTCAGTCTATCTATACATATTGAGTGACATATACTTACTTTAGTGAAAGATAAATAGTTTCAGCTTACTTTACACAGCTTGGAATGATTGGTCACCAGAAGTCCTGAATTTTATATTTCTATTTAAAGGAAAAAACAGTGTTTTTCTTCTTCAACAATTCATTTAAAATAATCTATCCAATGATAGTTTCATTTATGTTCAATATCCTTTATTTGCTAAAAAAAAAAACCATCTGCAATAACTGGACACTTTGTCCAGTCTTTGACCTTTTCTTCAATCTAAATTAATCGTTGTTGTGGGTTTCATATGATTTTACAAGTAACATTGCTCTGATTAGGCAGTCAACCCATAGAAATCCAACCAAAGAATCAGTGAATGATCATCATGTGAGTGTGAGGAATAATAGCTACTTCTCAAAATTCATCCCATAAAAATCTGACTGAATTTAAAGCAGTTGGATGAATTATATTTCAGGAGTAAAAATAAGAAAAGGTGTTTTCATGAAGATTACAGTGGAGTTACTGGAGATATTTATACCTGCAAGGCCAAAGCAAAGAAACTAATTATTATTAGTTAGACCGAGCTTATAATATGATACAGATTTACTAATTGGACTAGACTGAATAGTGCCTGAAGTCATTTGTCGCTTATTACTGGCCTTCTTTCCACAAAATATGTTAAAGCTGCCTGTCTTAGTTTTGGCATTTTCTACAGCTGATTGAATCCCTTCTACTTCTTAGATCCTTGAGGCAACCATGACCATCTTCCAAATATATCAGCTCTTGTGGTTGGACATGCAAAAAAACTATTTGTTTATCTCCCATCTATGTTTTGTGACAATCAGCAGAATCTTTGCATTTGTACAGAACATAATTACAGGTTAATAAGATTATACCTTTGATTATAAAAAGTCTTTTACCTGTAAATACCAGTAATTGTAATAAACTCTGATAGTTCAACAAGCTTAGTTTATTTTCATTGCATTAAAAACTCCATGAATACATACAATTGCTTTCTGGCCAAGCTAAATATTATCCATCTGCTTAATTGATTTCAAAGAAATGGGCCTACATACACACAAAAAAACTTAGATTATATAGGAAAACAGAGGCCTTAAATTAAGGCACACGGTTTCATAAAGAGGATATTGTTGTTTATTATTATCAAAAAGATAGGTTGCCAGGCAATGAAACATACGCCCACAGCAGCTAAATCGTCCGGGCAGTCAACAAGGGTTGTCGCATATTTTTACTTTTTTTGGTAATGAAACATTTGTAATACACTAAAATCTGATTAAGAGTAACAACTCATTATGTATCAGAAAATCATTAGAATTTGTTTGCTTTTTATAAAGTTTTGCCCCACGCTAACAATTAGTATAGGAAACATTTAATATGATGGATTTAGCTGTTCAGTTATCAAAATTCATTGAAAATCAAAATACTTGTTCGTTTCAACACCTTAAACTCTGTGTATCAATCTGAAGTCAATCGCATATTAAGTTTGGCCTCTAGAGCATCCACAAGATTTTTTGAAGAGATCAATGACTACAACTCTGGCAGTAATTATCAGAAATCGCTGAAAATCAATAGGCTTCTTCGTCTCATGACCTTAAAAACTGTGTATAAATTTGAAGTCAATCGGATATTAACTTTGGCCTCTTGAGCATCCACAAGATTTTTTGAAGTGATCAAGAGCCATAACTCTGGCACTAATTATCGGAAATCGTTGAAAATCAAAAGGCTTGTTCATCTTATGACCTTAAATGTGTATGAATTTAAAGTCAATCGGATATTAATTTGGCCTCTAGAGCGTCCACAAGACTTTTTAAAGTGATCAAGGGCCATAACTCTGACACTTATTATCAGAAATCGCTGAAAATACATAGGCTTCTTCGTCTGATGACCTTAAACACTGTGTATAAATTTAAAGTCAATCGGATATTAACTTTGGTCTTTAGAGCGTCCACAAGATTTTTTAAAGTGATCAAGGGCCATAACTCTGGTAGTTATTATCGGAAATCGCTGAAAAACAATAGGCTTCTTCGTCTTATGACGTGAAACACCGTGTATAAATTTAAAATCAATCAGATATTAACTTTGGCCTCTAGAGCGTCCACAAGATTTTTTTAAGTGATCAAGGGCCATAACTCTGGTAGTTATTATCAGAAATCGCTGAAAAACAATAGGCTTCTTCGTCTCATGACCTTAAACACTGTGTATAAATTTAAAGTCAATCGGATATTAACTTTAGCCTCTAGAGTTGCTTGTGGACGCCGGCCCGGCCGGACGGGGGCGACGACAATATACGACCACATTTCAATGTGGGCGTATAACAAACACATTCTAGGTAAAGATAACAAAATATCTAACTGATAAAATAAACAAATAATTGAATACATCTCAGCCTGTAAAATTAGATGAATTTTCAATATTTTCTTAAAAATAACTTATAGGTTTTTGGGCTAATACTAAGTTTTTAAATTAATTAACAGAGAGTCGTAGAATTTCAATATTCTTTATGCTTTTTCTGACAGATGACGTATACTACATCACAAGTAACCAATATAGGTTGCCAGGCAATGGAACATACACCCACAACAACTAAATCGTCCGAGCAGACGACAAGGGTTGTCAGATATTTATTCTTGTGTATGTAATGGGAGCATTTACAAGACATTAGTACCATGACAAAGTTCAACAAAGTGAAACAAGGGCTGTAACGCTAGTGGTTATATACAGAAATTGGAGAGTTCACAAAGATCAACAAAATGATATAATGGCCATAACTTTAGAAATTACTGAAATTCTATATGCTTTTTCATTTTACAAATCTAAGTAATGCATATCAATTTAATACAGATCTGATAATAACTTTTGTTGTTAGAGATTTCACATGGTTCAACAAAGTGAAACAAGAGCCAGAACTCTAGCGGTAATTTATATCTGCTTGAATTTTACAAATTTAATACAGATCAGATGATAACTCCAGTTGTTAGAGTGTTCACAAAGTTCTACAGTGTTAAACAAGGACAATAACTCTGGAAGTAATTAACCAAAATTGTGAGGCATCTTTTCCTCACTAATGTAAACAAGCTGTGTGAATTCCAAAAATATCAATTAATAAATGTAGGCCTTGCCTTTAAAGAGTTCACATGAAAATTATGGAAAGGCAGACAGACATGGTACAGGTCTAGGTTATTTCTGTCTCCACCATTTGTATCAAGTGTCTCATGACTCATGAATGATCTTAATCAATTCGATTATCACGTTCTCAAATACTGCACTCCTCCTTGAAAAAAATAGCAAACTGAACAGAAATGTTCCCAGTTTATGCACAGTTGGTGTTGTGAAACTTTATTCTGGATGCTGTTTTGATGAATAAATGAGCCCAGGATACTTTTTTTTTTAGGAATTACAATTTTTTGGCCTTGAAGGAGAACAATTTGACGTCATATGCTTGTGACTTCATGGTCTCCATGGAAATCGGCAAAGGCTATCGCAAGAATTGATTGCATTTTGAATGGTAAGATGTAAAGTCGATGTCTCACAAACCCCAGGGTGGATTTCAGTGGATTTTTAGTATGGTGTGCCAAATAAAACATCTAAAAGTGGTGGGACTAAAACATCACCCATAACAGCTAAGTCGTCTGAGCAGTTCTTAAGGGTTGTCATACTAAAAGAACTGTTCCCAAAAGATACAAGTTTTATGATACTTTATATGGTTTTATAAAAGATGATGAGAAGATCATCTGAGACTTCTACTAGGTGAAAACAATTTTAAAAGTTTACTTGAATAACATATCAATTATAAAGTTTTAAAAGTTAAAAGAAGAATCTTGAAGTTTGATTAAATAAGCAGAAAATGTGTTCATTTTATCTTGTACATGAAGTAAGTCTACAGTACAGTTTATTTATTAATTATTTGCACATTTATCTTTTTTTATATGAAACAGTGAGCTATCAAAATTCTTATGACACTTCTATCCCTCCTCTAACCTGAACAGAAAAAGCTAATTATTGAACCTAGTAAAAGTAAGAATGTTAAAATTGCAATCAAAGTTACTGTGTTTCAAAGCATTGACACATCATAGAGTGTATGCAGATATTTATTAACAATCACCTAAACCAAGTTTGAACATTCTGCCAAAATTAGAAGCAGGTTGTGCTTCAATGGATCAAATTGATTATCTCTGCTGCTTTGCTTAAACATTCTAGAACATTACTTTCACAAGAAGACTAGCAGGCAGAAATTGCTTACAACAAATAAGTCCAAAATATCTGATGGCATATGAAAAGGAAACAATGGTAATGATGATCTGGATGATTATGATTCCTGATTATGCGTAAAGAACACTGATAATTCTAAAGCTCATAAAACTGATAATAATGATGGTGATGACTGGAATTAAAATAATTGACTACTTTTAATTGCAAATTGTCTTCCGAGATAACAAGAAAATTATGAAAAATTTATTGACCAAGAGCAGTGCAGGTCTACTCCTAGTCCATATGGAAACTCACATTTTTCTATAATATTAATGGTAATGTTACATATAATAGGTAAACTGTTCTCAGTGAAATAATGATGCCGCTGATAATAATGACGATTTAGTGAATTTTTGTCAGAAAGTGGTGATTCAACCTACTCTTATTTCAAATTCCAACTGTCAAGGGTTCTTTCATGTGCATGACAATGTGTACAGACACAGAAGATCTCGATTTGTCTTTGTTCTATACAAATGCCTATGCATTGTCCCTTACCACACCTGCTTCTTGCAACACTGACAAGGGGGAGCCACGCTAGTGGGAGCCATCCTAATGAACATTTTCGGTCAACGCAGGGATCAAAGATGGGTTTTCCTGGTAAGTGAGCCAACATCTTACTCAGTAAGCAATCGTGGCTTCCCATGTTGATAACAATGATATTGATAATGGTGTTGCTGGTAATGGAAATGGTGGTGCTGATAATGATTTAGTAGTACCAGTGCAGCTGTTAATCTCATGATGACAACTGGGTCGATATTATTAACAATCACAATGATGATCATGATGCATTATATTAATCAGATGACATTGGATTGTGGTGATGATGGGGTTGACCATTTATAATTCATAATTCTGGGAGAAGTCACTCCTTTCATTCCAAAAGTAAAAATATATCAGACTTACCTGCTACAGCGGCAACCATAGAAGCATTAAATTTAGGGTTTGGTTGAACTCTAAAGGTTATTTTATTGACAGATGTTCTGGAAATAAAAGAAAATAAAATACATCTTTGATCAAGAGTCATTTTGATGATGGAGGTAACATGGGCTTCTTAATACATTTAAAGAACATAGGGTTGTTTCTAAAGACCAAACATAAGTGAGTTTTGAAGGTAGGATCCCTAATCACCTATTTCCGAAGGAAAATCTACCCCCGCCACTCCCCTACTCACTATTGTGCTACACCATAGCTGTATCTCTGACAGTTAAAACTTTGACCAAATCAGAGTCTTTAAATTTGCAGTAATTAATTCAAATAACCCCTTATTTCTGAAGACCCCACATCCACATTCTCCCCCAAGATAGTTGACAAATCATTACCATAGTTGTATCTGGTAACAGGAATTAAATTTGATACAATGACCTAGTTTTTAAAGGATAACAGACAGTTCGTCACTTTTATTGTCGATTAATTTCAATACATGTACTTGAGCAAATAAAAGGCAATGTTGTAAATGTTTCGCATATTTTAGATATTGATCAAACTTCATATCCCCAACACCTAGATATACCTTACAACATCTGAAGATGCTCAAATAAGAGCAGACAGCTACTTAATGATTTAATGTATTTCATTCTTTTTTATTATTTTATGTATATATCTATTACCAACATCTGAGATTTAATTGCAATCACCTTACTTTACAAGAACAGACCATAGGCACAAACCTTTTTTAGGTTGTTGCACTAATGGGTAAAATCTGAGAGATCTATTTGGATTCCAAGATGTGAATCAAGAGAATTTTTTTGGAACCTGCAATACAGCATTCTTTCGTGAATGATGATATCCCAAGCAAAAGCCATACCGTGGGCTGCCATGCAAGTAAGTGTATTTTATTTAATGATTAGAAAGTCTGAAATTACTAATGTTAGTATATATTTTGGGTTGATTAGCATGTTTGTCTCTATTAAACTTTTAAGGCAATTTTTTTTAAATTTCTGATGTCATTTCTGATCACTTTATTAAAGCTATATTACTAAATTTGTTAATGAGACACATAGAACTCTATGATCTTAAACTGTTACTTATTGAAAATCTAATAGAACAATAATCAGCTATTATTTATGAACTGCTTTTTTTCTCATAATCAGTGTCTTTAATATTTGTTTTTCCATATAGAAATACTTGCATGGTGTACAGTACGGATCTGGTATTCTACTGCTCAAAATTTCCATATTTAAAGCCTTAATGTAGCTTTGTTTTTATAAATCGTACAGCATTATCAAATGTTGACACATTACCATTTTCTGCTGTCTGGGCAAAATTCTCCTACCTCACATTATATGGGTAACTATAAAAATACCAATTACCATATGTTTGTTTCAAAACGATTGAGCTATATTTTCTTTGTTTTATTAGTATTAGCTATCAATATTAGAACTATTGTGCCATTTCATTTTTTTCTATGATATAAAATATCTGTTTATTAATCAGAAACCAAGTTATGTTGTACCTGTAGCTTTTACTTCTAATTACAAACTATAAATACGGTATAGGTAAGCTGCTTACCTGAAAATAAGGACAATCTTAACAAGAAGACAAAACCCAGACCTTGTAGTTTGCTTAGACTGATGAATTAGATTTTGACCAATATTTGGCTCAAGGATTTTCTTGTCATTTAATCAAAAATATTACTAATCTGAAAACCACTGTTAGCAAGAATAATTCTCTATAATCAGTATTTGCCAAAAGCACGTGACTTTTTATGAATATATTTCCGAATTGATTGAGTGAAAGAATTAATATATGAGAGATAAGCTGGAGATTGATCTGACTAATCATAGAGAGGGTGATATTTATATATGTTTTTGAATTATTTCCAACATAAGTTCATAATATGCCATTATAAAAAAGACTATGGCAAATATTCTCTGCCATCATGATTACACTCATGCATAATAGTAGCAACACCTCAAATCAGAGTATGAAATGAAATGAAATGGAGTTTAACATCCTACTCTTCTGCACCTGACCTGGGCTAATGGAAGACGGGAAATTAGAGTATGATATAAAAGTATATATATTATGACAACATTTGTTTTTGTTTTGATGATGGGTGAATCCAGCTTTTTCCAAAAAAAAAAAGAGATATGCATATGTGTGTCTTTCTGGGCCTATTTTAACATGCCTAGAAGCACATGCCTCTGGAAAAAAGATCTGTGCTTTGAAAATCTAAAACCTGTGCTTTGAAGAAATGCTATGTGGCCTTGTTATTTAATCTGGCAAGATTGTATGGGAAAACTTTTGATCATTGACCACTTACAATTTCTGTTTCAAAAGTTTGGTATTGTTGACGTATTCCCACCACCTAAAGCATGAAAGATACATGGCATAATATTGTCAGGTGACAGTGTTATGTTTACCTTTGGATATTTGGTTGGACTGTAGTTAAATGATACTGACGGTTATTAATATACATATGTTTATTCTGTTACATTTTGATCATAAAAGTGTATGCAGGATATCGTGTTATCAGAAGTCAAATTCTTGAAATTTTCACAGAACCCCAAAAGACTGGAAACCTTGCTTTGGAAATTAACTAGACAACCATACCGTTGGGCAGAGCAATGGAATCAGAGAATTAACTGGACAACCATAACATTGGGCAGAGCAATGGAATCAGAGATCATACTGAATCTGTTAATTCAAGAATATATTGAAGAACTTTATCTTTGTAAACCAACCCCTAAATCTGATACTGATTTAAGACAAGGCAGAGTTTGATTTGAAAATCCTTTATTAAATGTTTGTATGTTTTTAACCAGAAAAGACGATCAATAATGATTTCATATATCAGATATCAAACAACTAAATCAAAATGCAGCAGTAGCACTCTCTCATTTTTTAAATATGCCCAGTTGCTTCATCTATTGTAATTTATAACAGTGTAACATCACTTCGAAGCTTTATATAGATCTGGTGAATGAGCATAATAGATACTAAAGATGTTTGAAATTCATGAAACAAATGTCAGTAAAGCTTTTCTTTACTATTTTTTCATTACAACTGATTTATATTAACTTAGATACTTTTTTAAATTATTATTCAGCATTTAAATGATTTAAAACAATTTTGTTTGCTAAGAACTGAAATGTGACCAAACCAAAGAAAGTCCATTTAAGTGATTTTTAACTTTCAAGAGAATTTACAACCTCATAAAAAATAACAGTTGACATTTTATAATCTTCCTGTTTTTCAATTAAACTTTGTGAGATTATGTTTTCCAAATTCCAGAAAAATTTATAATGTAGATCTAATAACTTCCTATTTTTGAAAAGAATTAATTATTCTTTTCCATTGTTGCACTAATGATACACAACGCTGGAATCCTACCTATTATGAGATTCATTTGACAGAATTGCACTGTTTACAACAAATAAATGATAATCCAGCGATATGGTTAATGGGACCAAACAGCAACATTCAAATTTATCTAGATCTAGTACCATCCAAACCCTGACTCAGTTAAGAATCTTGGCGTTGATCTTGATTCTGAGATTTGTAAGGAAAACCATGTCAATCAACTGTATATGGCCTCTTCTCCCATCTCCAATCAATCTGACAAATTAGTCAAATGGTGGCTCTTTGCAAGCAAATAGTGTAAAAGTATGTCATATTTAAAATATATGTTTATTTTCCAAAGAACTTGGTTCCTGTCGCTATTTGCACATATCAGACTGTAACTTCCTTGATTGTATGAAAAATTGTGCTTTTCAATTTTTGGATTCTCAAAAGGTCACATTTTTTTTATCTGATTTTAAAAACCGTTTAAATATCACTATTCCACCATATTGAGGGGAAAATCAAAACAAAATACGCAAAAAAATGGCCGCTCTTTTCATGCAAAGTTTGTAAAAGTATGTAATACAGAGTTTGGGGGCACTCTAGAGGTCACAATTTTTTATCTGATTATGTCGAAACTTAAAATATATCTTTATATCCCAAAGATCTCAGTCCCTTTTGATATTTCCGCATTCAGAACAAAATATAAAACCATTCTTAAATTGAATTGCTAAACTTTTTAAAATAAGATTTGGGACAATGTAATGGACATATGAGGTGTTTATGTCTATAATTCAATTTAACTATTTTGTTGATAACTAAAGGATGTTATTCATTCTGCACACAGAGATCCATTTACTAAATTCCTCAAGAATAGATCTCTGCCCTATATGGCAACTATTTCTAAAAATTATTTTACTAAATAAACCTAATCAATTTTATTAAATGGAAGCAGAATAAATACTCAAAAAAATTCTCGAATTATACTTAGCGTTTTTGACTAAAATCGTCGATTTTGGACTTAAAATAACTGTCAACTAGTTTAGTGTCTATTCTCAAGTGGAGCTAACTTTAGACAGACAGCCCAAATTTAGTATATAATAATAATAATAATAATAACTTTATTAGAGACCCAGTTGCACAAGGCAATCTTCCCTGGGATCTGTCTACATAAAACTACAATAACATATTTACAAAATGATAATGTGAGAAAATGAAAATAAGAATATTATGATGTAAATCAATATATGAAAAGGTAACATGGATATAGAATAATGTGACTGACACATTAAAATAAAATGAACTAAAGCTAATATTTACATATGTATATTAAAGATGAAAAGGGAGTATAAAACTATAGGAAAATAATTGCATATTAAGATTTTAGTTCCCTTTTCAGTCCCGTCTTAAAACTCAATATATCGTTAGATTGTTTGAGTACCTGAGGTAATGAATTCCAGAGTAAGCTAGCCTTGTATTTAAAAGTTCTTTTCATGGCCTCGATACGACATTTTGGAAGATGTAATGTGGTGTCATTCTGTGTAAAATATTCAGGGTAACAAATGTATAAATCTCACTGATATAACTGGATTTCTGTTGACCAATTTCATTGATACAGGCAATGATATTGCTAAAGGTGGACAGGCATACGTGAAACCTGACATAATTATGCTGCTGTTCTACTCATACTTATTATCATCAGTAGTATTAAAAATAGTGAAAACCAAAATGTATACTATAGATAAGAGGAGAGGTTCGTTTATTCTACATTCTAACAATCCCACCAAATTAATCATCTGAAACAGACCATCATTGAAATAAATTCTTAAATTATCTATATCTAATATTGTTTAGAATTTTATTTCAAACAAGCATAGCAAAATTCAGACATAAATTAAAAATTGAATTTGAATATTCTTATTTGTGTTATTTTTTTATATATAAACACTTTTTTATTCACGACATTTGAATGTGATTGGAGAAGCAATTAATTTTCAGCAACAATATTATGTAAGATGTTGATGAAGAGCTGGTCGTTTTTGCTAAAATAGGTTATAATTAGATAATGATAATTGAAAATGTATTCAGAACTTACATAATGTATCTTTAAGATTATTATTATATAAAAAAACTGTAAACTGTGTAATTAATTGCCGCTTATATATTTTGTATCGGTGGATTGTTGGATAATATTACGAAATAAATCATCATTTAAAAAATCATATTTTATTTGTGTTTAAAGAAATAAGATCCTAATTTGATCATGTAATATCACCAAGAATGATTTATTTTTAGAAAAAAAGGTGATTCCATTAACAATAACAAAGAAAAATGCTTTACCAATTGAATGAATTTATTTTTTAGTAGAAAGGAATAAAATATGAGAAAGAACAATCTATAAATGAGAAGAATAATAAAGTCTAATAAATAATAATCTCAGATGTCTCAAAGATTGAAAGTACAAGATATTTGCTCTAATAGCAAATGATCATGAATTCCTAAAAATGTGACGCCAAAAATAATTCTATCACTATTTCTTTAACATCAATCAAAAGATCCACCTTGATTTCTGAAACTTGAGAAATGAGAAAAGTCGCAGCAGAATTTGGAGACAAAAAAAGTTTTAAGGAAAGTAGTGCTGCGGGCCACCATTTTTTTTTATCAAAAATTGTGATTACTGCTCGGAGGTTTTCCTCTATCTGTCTTTTGGCTTCAAAAGGATGAAAACCAACATTAAGATGGCTTCTTCATGATAGAAAGAAATTCAATGGTTTCTTGTAACTGCAGACAAATTTCTTGATTGACAATTTTTAGGTCTTCTGTTTAATATGTACAGTGAGTTCTTGTAGGAAATCTAGTTGGAAGTCTCATCATTATGTTCAGGACAGTTACGTGAAATCAACATTTTGAAAAACTAGTAGCCTATATATGATTACATATTGAGAACAGTGATATACACCACATGCTCCCACAATGTGAACAGCCAATAGAAACTCAGAAAAATCTATAACCATAGGTTGCCATGCAACTAACCATATTCACACATTGCCAACAAAAAGGTCAGATGATAATTGTAGCCTCAAGAGAGTTTAAGGTAATCGTGAAAATTAATGTAAAAAATCAAGTTAATATTAGAATTCGAGGACATAGAAGGGAAACTTTACATGTTTCAAAGAAAATGCCTCGAATGGTGAAAAACAAGAAGTTTCTTCCTTTAGGAAGTCTAGCAAATATTATCAAAAAATAGCCCTGGAAGTAAACATGCAACACTTTCAACTTTACCTCACTGACAAGTTTGAGCATTTACTAAAGGTATAAGAGACATTGGATTGCATTGCATACTTTCTTACCATGCTCACAATTTGTTCTTACTTTACATTAGGTGATACTTACTGAATCTCATCTACGTCAGAGAATGGAAGGTTGATAACAGAAAAAAACTGTTGTAGAAATCGTTCACCTGTTACTTCATCAACACTGAAATTATAATGATAAACATGATGCATTTGACAAATGGCTCAGTCAATGTATGTTTCTCTGATGTATGGTTAATCTGAAAGTACATTAGAATAAGATGAACATCGCCTTTTGAACATTTAGTAGGATTCCCTTCCAACCCAGGGTTACAAGAACAGGCATAGCCTATATTAAACCCCCCTCCCTATATTTTAAATGAACTGTTTTTTAATGGATAGTTCAAAATACTTGATTCCATATTCACTAATTTCACTTAATCTCCTCTTGCTGATGGAGGCCAATGGGCTGCAGTCCCTATTGATCGTGCCTTAATCCTGCCCCTCCCCCCTTCAGCTAATCAACCACTAAAAGGATCAGGGCCTGAATACCTTTAATTTCATATTTTAATTTCAACAAAACTTTGTACTGCTATTATGCATAACTGTTATATTAATCAAAACTATGAAAATCAAACAAATCTAAATTTTTTGTCTCTACAGTTTATATTCATCATTTAAATCGCCATGAAATAAACTCTTTCAATTCATTTCATCTTCACTTAAGAATTAAATTAAAATTGCTTCCATTTATTTCTAAGATGTATCAAATTTCTTTCAATATTGCCAACTTCCGTCTGGCTACCGAAAAATTGTGTGATTAAACTTTGTAATCTTGCATTCAATATGATACAAGTTTTATACTCCATTAAGGGATCAGAGCAAAAAAACGAAAGGATTATTTTTTGTGATGCTTTTCGGATATGAATTTAATCTCAGAGCTAATCTATTACAAATATTTCAGGAACTGATGTTTTTGGGCTAAAGAAAGGGAAGTATTATCAATATCATTACCAGATAATTCCAGGAATTAATCTTACTTTCAAAAATTTCATATCTTGATAAAAGTTCTACAAGAAGTATTGTATAATGATAGAGTGTAATATCTTCAGAATAAACCACAAAGGATAGATTTGAATGAAAACACGCCATGATTTTAACTGTAATAACATACACTAAAATGGCATGATATTAATGTATAAGAAAAATAAATATCGCCAATATTATAGACTACACTGATTACAATGTGTTTTGAAATTAATCTTGGCTTTTAGTTCTCTGTAGTTATCCTTATACACATACAAGATTCCTGTTTTTCAATGCTCCTGTTAGGGCCTGATAATCTTGAAAAAAAATGTAAGTTTTTGCATGAAAATATAAGAACTTTAATGTACAAATAGATAAAATGTTGGGGTTTTATTTATCACATCTGTCCTGTGTATTAAACCAGCACCTGCAAGACAGGATACGCCTACATTTTGCAAGAGATGGAAAGAGAAGAAGGTAAACACAAACAGGATTTTTTGTACAATCAGGGGCAATAAAACAGAAAGTTAGGGTCTGAAATGTGCAAATATCAAAAGCGACTGAGATCTTTGGGATATAAAGATATGTTTTAAGTTTTATCAAAATGTAGAGGGTCTTCTATTTTCATATTGCATACTTTTATACAATTTGCGTACAAAGAGTCACCATTTTGTCAAGCAGTTTCAGTTTGATTTTCCAAAATTCAAATTCAACCTTCAATTTGGTGGAATGGTGATATATTTGAACGGTTTTTAGAATCGCAAAAAAAATTTGTGACCTCTGTAAGCTAAAAATGCGATTTTTCACACTCAGATATGCGCGATTATTAAAAGGAACCAAGATCTTAGTGTGTAATGGTGATATATTCATATGTTTTTTTTTAAATTGGATAAAAATTGTGATCTCAACATGGACCACAAGTTAAAAACGTTATTCAGGAATTTTTGATCTGATACATGCCAATATCGAAAGGAACTGAGATCTTTTTAGGTTTCATCAAAATCGAATTTGAATTGTGACCTGTAGAGTGTCCACAAACAAACTGTGGATGGACAGACAGACGCCAAGACGAACAGCGGCGACAACAATATACGTCCAAATGGAAATGTTGGCGTATAAAAATGTATTTTTGAAATATTTATAACTTGATTTTATTATTAGAGAAGGAACACAGGCGTTAGGATGACATGTAGTTTTTGATGTATTGTGAACTAGTGAATGGTACATGTATTTCTTACAAGCAGATTTTAGTATCAACATCGAGATATTTTTGCAGGAAAAAAGTTTTCCTTGAGGCTGATATACAATACTATATATGGTCTTGGATTGGGTTTTAGATCTGTCACTTTAAATAGAGTGTTAGAAAAAATGTGTGACATGCTTATGGTCAATATACATATTTCTTTTTATTTAAATTTACATAGGTAATTATAAAAAAACGAGAAATTATAATGAACTGTATTGGTGTAGAGCTACACCAAAAGACGTCAAAAATAAGTTTATTTCAATTTCTTTAGAATTGTATGACAATATTTAATCAAACAACATTCATTATATATGTAATGTATCTTTTCCATTATATATGTAATGTATCTTTTCCATTATATATTAACTTTCTCTCTTTATTACCATTTTAATAGTCCTTCATTATGAAAGTTGTTACAATCAACTATCTTAGAAGTGTCTTTTTACAAATAAAATATAATCTTTTTCATGTTTACTTGTCAAATTTGATAGTTCTTTAAATTAGTTTAAATATCCAATTTCCTTTGTTTTCACAGAAGATGAAATAATTAAATTATGTCGTGTACATTTGATATATTAATGATTCCACAGAATAACTTTTTTGAATTTTGATAAATTGTTCTTTAGGATGTTGGAATATGTCAAAAAAAGAAATCTGAATATCAAGATTAGTAAAACAAGTGATTGCTGTAATCAGCTAAGAATGTCAAGAATTGGTTACTGACCAGACTTCAAGATAAATTGTATAAATCTTGTTCAACCGAGATCACTATTCAAATTAAGCCATTTCCCAGGTCACAACCCACAATAAATGAAACAAATGAATTATTGGAATCTTGAAAGCTAATATTTTCAGAAAGTGTTCATATGTATACATATGATTATTATTATTATTTAGATTTGAATTAAAAAATATGATAACATATAAATTATGTCAGTAGATTTACAGGTATGAACATCCAGAATTAACTTGTCCCAGCTACTCTATGGACAAAAATACAATTAAGTTCTATACTTACTTTTGGTCTAGTTCTATGTAGCCATATCGCATATCAACTACATCCCTAGCAGATGTTACCGCTTCTGTGTCTATAAATAATAATTATACTTTAACTTCTGATCTATATTTCAAATTTTCTAATCAACAAATTTCTGTTATAAAAGACTAGTTTAGTTCTAACAATATATTCAAACTCAAGTCATTTTAAATTTCTGCCTAGTCATTGTGTCATGGAAAATCGAGCAAACTAAAGGGATATAGGGGCATAAGGCCTAGTGTGATTTTTTTCCTGATACACATCACAATCTGGAAATCAGTTATAATTAGGGGATGTCTATATATTCGACTTTGGGTGGAGATGTCTCAATCAATCATAGATGGATCTGAATTATAATACACACTGACTCTAAGTACAAATAATTTTGTTCTGGTCATTTAATATGCTCTTTCAGATTGTGTGTGCATTGAAGAACTCTTTCAAATCCATTATATAGCCTGTAACACAGAGATCAAGACAAGAATGAACTACAGTTTTCAGTTCGACAACCAATTCATGTACTGAAACTAACCTCCTGGACTCTCATCTGTTGGCTCGTTTTCCACCGCTTTTTTATCAACTGGAATGTCACTGTTAATAACAACAGGTTTTTGGTCATTAGCAATAATGGCTGCCTCTTCTGGAACAACTATAGGAACCTCTATGTCAGTGTCTGGATCTGGCGTTAAAATATCTTCTTCTGAAAATGTAAAGAAAAAATAAATTTTATTGTCTAACATGACACAGGAAAACAAACATTATTAGATATATGCAGGACCTAGAGCCCAAGTGGTGTCAATTTTTGTCAGATAAGATACCCTCTTCTCTCATACATCGATTGATTTACTATTTATACAGGAACACTGTGGATTATAAAATGGGGGAAGGGGGGAGAGTTTTGGCCTAGTCCTAGGTCATTAGCCTGCTTGAACATGATATATATTTAAAGTCTGTAGACATTATTTCCAATAGTATGTAACAGAGTAGTTTAACGTCCTCAGTCTTTTTAATTCATAATAATAATGAATACCTGTTGATCTAGTCTCTTGTTGTTCTTCATCATCCAGTTGTTTAACCATGATCTCTACGATGTTCATGAGACGTTTCAACTGGTTCATCTCTATATCATGTGGGTCAATGTTGCCTGAAAACAGGAGCATAATAGTCATTGTTCTTCGATATATTCTAGATATCCTGATATTCTTTGACGTCTCCTTGACTTACCGCCCCAAAATATGAACTTGTTTTTATACGAGGAGTTGAGGCAACTTGTGTAGAAAATAAAATACAAAAGTTACAGTATCTTTTTTGTAATTCATGTCTAAATCATTCCAGTCTCTAATGTCTTATCGACTACAACAAAGAAGTGCCAAATTTGAATACAGAAATTCAACATGTATTTGAAATGCAGAGTGAATTATAAACTGGTAGTTATTTTGTTCAAAATAATATCTGTTGTAATGGAGATAATTTATAGGCTAGAATAATCAAGATCATTGGAACTTTGTATAAATTTTCTATCAACAAAATAAAAGAATGAATAGTTCATTCTTTTATTTGACATTTCTAAAAATTCGGCTAGTGATAACAAGTTTATTTAACTTGTTGAATTTTCTTTCTTCTGATGCTGGTTTTTGGTAAACCACCTTGAAAAATTCCCCAGAGACATATATTTCGTCATAATAGAAGAAAAGTAGATATTGTCTCATCTTGACCAGTGAAGTGTATTTATTATCTTATATTCAATATGTTGCTACGACTACCTGAATATATTTGTAATTGTACATGGATTTGGGAATGGGGTGATATAGATTGTGCTTATACCATTTATCCCATTTTTATTATTGAGTACTATATTGTCTTTGCAGAAAAATAAAAATTTAAAAAAAACTCATAAGGAAAGAAAGCACTAGGTGCTTTGAAAAGGGTAGCCACCTCTTTCTGAAAACTAAAACTAAGTCATGAATTGTGCCAGGAATGGGAATATGGTACACCTTATATAAATATCCCAAAAACTGATTTAAAAGTATGTTAGACTTGTATAAATATATTGGTTGGTATTTCAAGCCAAGGCAATTCGAAATATTATGAAATGCTGTGGTGGTTACTGTGCAACGATAGCACACACGGAATTTTGATAAACGTTTATCGATTTACTTTTCCTGGTAATTAGAATTATCAGACTTTAAAGATGACATAATACATCTTTACCTATATCATTTATAGACTTGTCCATTACCCATGTATTTCTACGGAATATAAATGTCAACAAAATGTATGTAAAAGATAGGAGGAGGGTGGGGTGGTCACTTGTCTAACATTTGTTCTCTAGATAAAAAGATCTGCCATTGAGTTGAGTTGCATGGTTTTGATCACAAGTGGGGTTTGACGAGGTGAAGGGATTGCTGATGTGTTTTCCCTAATAGGAGGACTGCACTAAACGGAAAACAAAAATCTACAAGATAAACCTGTGGACCAGTCATAAGTCCTCTGATATCCACTAACTACTAAAGACCCAAAGTGCAAGCAATTTAGTGAAATATAATTGTACCTTACGCTAGGCCCAAAATGACATAGTTTGTGTTGAGAGGATGTTAAACCTCATCTCTCTCTCTCTCTCTCTGACATTTATGTCATATTAAATACAACGACAAATACTGATACACGAAGAAATAACAGCGAGGACTGTACAAGCATTGCTATTAAATTCATATCAAAATACCATTAACTATAACAACTACCGAGATGTCATCACATTGTACTTCAATTCACAAATACACCTACGTCCAGTTTAAACAAAGATTTCACTGATAAAATTTGTGGGACAACAAGCAAGCAGAAAAAAGTCTTGACGAAAAAAGACAGATTGGTTTAGAGGAAATGACGATATTAGCAAGGTGCTTGCAGATAATTATATATGATTACCTGATTGGCTAATTTGAAAGATACCCTTCTTTTATGAGACTAAATTTGATTTGGTTACCCTTGAGGAGAGAAAAACTTATGATGCTAAATGACAGCAAATGGCTTGCCAGATTAAAAATCAATATTTTGAAAATGTTGAAGAACTAGTGTCATATTGGCTCTCTGTTCACAAGGGAATAAGACATTAATTTTCAGTTGCGTCAAGCCAGAGAGATATACATATAAACTTATTTTTTTGTTCTAAAATTTAAAAAGTAGTTTGAATAATCACAGACAGAGAGGTAAATAAGTTGTACTTCCCCTTTATCATTACCAGCATATTACTGTTTCATAGATCAAAACAAGCACATTTATTGAAAGTGATCTGACTGCCTCACTACAAAAGGAAATGGTTAATAGTGTTTATTTAATGTCTACCTGTTTTTACAATCTATACTAATAAAATAGTAGCTTGATATGAAAAGGGTTGAAAATTAGGAATGAAAGGAAAGGAACGCACTTTAACTGCTGATGGAGAAAATTTTTTCACCTATTCTTCTTCCAACTGCCCAAATATTTGTCAAGCATATACTACCAAATTCAACAAGCACATTCATCCTGTCAGCCTTACTTTATTTAAGGCCAAACTTTGGATTTAAACCAGATACTCCTACAGTGTTCTAACAATAACTAACAAAATATCGCCACACAATTACATTTACATTGCTGGGGAGAGACAATTTGGCTCTAACTCTTACTCTCTTCGCATAGAATGGTACATGTACCAGAGTATATCTTTAGAAAAAATACCTCGATAAGGTCATACTTTTGACCCAAGGCTTGTACATGAAAAGGAGTAGGGTCAGTCCCCTAATCAACTAGCAGACTGAAGGTCCTTCGTTACAAGAAAGTTATTGCAATAAAGACTTGTTATAATATGTCATGACACAGAAATATGTTATACAAGATATGTTAGTCTGAAAATAACATAGTTTGTGATCCTCAAACTCCAACTCTCTCTCTTTCTCTCTCTCTCTCTCTCTCTCTCTCTCTCTCTCGAAAAAAATACAGAGCTCATGATGTATAAAATCACAAGGAATAGTACATGTACAATTTAAAGTGGAATACCAAAGTGTGTTTCAAGTTCTACTTAAGATAAGACAGCCGCCAAGCATAAAATATTAAACAAGTATGAAGAGCCCAGAAACATGTTAAGTGTTCATATATTTTGCATTCTTCATCAGATGTACTCAATGATTCATAAGAATTTTTATCATGTTTGTAACATGTTTTTTTTTCCCTTTATACCATCCTGAGGTTAATTTGCTTTAGGCTTTGGATAGATCTAGGAATACTGGAGCAACATTATAATTGTGTACTGAATATTCAATGTTTATAATCCATTTTAATATATCACTAGTGGTATGGCCTGACTTTGCACGAGTAAAAAAATAAGTCTTTAAGAGTATTTCTCCATTTGTCTAATATCCATAATAATCAAGTAAAGGTAATATTCCCTAAGCAATGAACTTGACAAGACTGTAATAGCAGAAGTAGAGTAGTCTTAATCCCGGACGTGTTTCTTGGATTTTACCCACAATTATCATTAACTGTCAATTTCATCATTAAATATTACACACAATACAAAATAAATAGCTGGTTATTATTAAGTTTCTGAAGTTTCCTGAAGCAAACAAACTTTTTCTTTTATAGATTTTTATAACATGATGGTAGAATTTAATCTTAAGCGAAAATTTTAAAAGAAGTAATGACATTCATAAAGAATAAATTTAAGAATGTGAGAAATTAATAACAATAAACTGTATATCTGATAAATTATTTATCTGAAAGAAAATTCTCATGTCTTTCAATGACCTTTCCATGCTGCTTTTTGTAAGATTTTGTAGCAAATGTGATCAACTTTTCAAAATGAACATTAAACAGAATTTACTACTTCATAATGAGTCTTGTTTACTATTAGAGCATGTTACAGCAGGCACAATTATTTTTCATAGCTGGGTTCTTTTCTAAAATATGTGTCCCAAAAAGTCATTTTTTTGTGAAATTCCAGGTATTTGTTACCAATAAAATATAAATTGAATTTAGAAAATAATGGTTCCCTTTCCATGGGCGTAATATTTACCTGCTAAAAGTTCTTCTAATGCCTTTTCATCTGGCGGTGAGATGGACAAATATTCATCTTCATTTACTCCCATATCTTTATCATCTGAAATATTAATCACTCAAAATATTGCAAATGAACCAGTTTGGATATGGAAGATGATGCTGTTGCTAAATGTAGATGTTGATAAAGTTTATGAGTCCACATCAAGATTGGAAAGGATGTTAACAAGCCAACAGTGAGGCTGATGTCCCCTGCCGAAATCCCAAAATAAATAGATGACACATATTAATTAATCGCACATTTATTTTTTTCAACCGTATCAAGCAATCAAAATGTACACGAAGTGTCATCCAAAAGTGTTTTACAAAGAAAAATGCTAAAACCGACGAGAAAAATGAAAATGTACCCTAGTTAGGGGGACCCTAAAGGCAGACAAAAGGGCCCCAACACTTGACAAAAGGGCCCCCACGCTTGACAAAAGGGCCCCTCTGGCCAAGGGAAAGGGCCCTCGTGTCCAAGTCAATCGTTTCTATACACTGTTACTGTCGAATCCATTACTGAATGAGAATGCAGTCATTGTATTGGCATAAAAATCATCAATCAAGGTGATCCTAAATTATCTTGTCCCAAAGTATCAACCAATCAAATTGCTTATCTCTGCCTACCCTAAGCAGAAAAATCTTCATCTTCGAACACCATCAAGGCATTGACCTAATAAGCATACACACCAATTTTGAACATTTTAACTCAATTAGAAGGAGAGTTATTGTGGTCCAAAGTCTCTGCAAATCAAATTGCTTATCGCTCTGCTTACCCTGAGCAGAAAATGCTCACTATCGTTCTTAGTCAAGGCATTACTGTAATGAAAGTATACACCAAGTTTCATCACTCTCACTTAATTAGAACTAAAGTTATCGTGTCCTAAAGCATCAACCAATCAAATTGCTTATCTCTGCTTACCCTAAGCAGAAAATGCTCATCTTTGAACTCCATCAAGGCATTGACCTAATAAGCATATACACCAAGTTTGAACATTTTAACTCAATTAGAAGGACATACTCCGTGCAGCGTTTCGTTTGATTAGAGGTAATCCTACTACACACTGCTATTATGAGTGGATATTGTTGTTTTAAATTTTGATTGGTCAGTAGTCCGTCTACCAACCAATCACTTGCTGCCCTACAAAAGCTTTACATTTAAAACGAGTGCCAATATTGGACCAAATATGTTTACATAACGTTACGTCATGGCTCACGATTTTATTATGCCTAATTAACAAGTGCATAGGAGAATACTGCAGTAAAACTACTTGCGTGACAAACGAGGCTATCAAGTCGAATGAAATGTAAACAATACTGTTAGGAAACGAACATACTTTCACTGTTTTTAATACCTTAAATCACTGTCCAAAGTTTTAGGGAAGACCCAGATTAAACGAAGGACTGTCATGTTGCTGTACTTAAGTGATAGCTTTCATTGAACGGAAAGAATAGACACACTCCCGCATAAGTTCAAGAAACAGACGCTATTCCAGCAATGGCCAGAGAGGGACTTCTCGGGGCATTGCTTCAGGAATATGTTAGAAGGAGAGTTATTGTGTTCCAAAGTCTCGACCAATCAAATTGCGTATCACTCTGCTTACCCTGAGCAGAAAATGCTCATTATCGAACTTAGTCAAGGTATTACTGTAATGAAACTATACACCAAGTTTCATCACTCTCACTTAATTAGAACTAAAGTTATCGTGTCCCAAGGCCTCAACCAATCAAATTACTTATCTCTGCTTACCCTAAGTGGAAAATGCTCATCTTCGAACTCCATCAAGGCATTGACCTAATAAACACATACACCAAGTTTGAACATTCTAGCTCAATTAGGAAGAGAGTTATTGTCTCTTAAAAAGTGTGTATCGTGTCCCAAAGCATCAACCAATCAAATTGCTTATCCCTGCTTACCCTAAGCAGAAAATGCTCATCTTCGAACTCCATCAAGGCATTGACCTAATAAGCATATACACCAAGTTTGAACATTTTAACTCAATTAGAAGGAGAGTTATTGTGTTCCAAAGTCGCGACCAATCAAATTGCGTATCGCTTTGCTTACCCTAGGCAGAAAATGCTCATTATCAAACTTAATCAAGGTATTACTGTAATGAAACTATACACCACGTTTCATCACTCTCACTTAATTAGAACTAAAGTTATCGTGTCCCAAAGCATCAACCAAACAAATTGCTTATCTCTGCTTACCCTAGGCGGAAAATGCTCATCTTCGAACTCCATCAAGGCATTGACCTAATAAACACATACACCAAGTTTGAACATTCTAGTTCAATTAGGAAGAGAGTTATTGTGTCCCAAAAAGTGTGACGGACAGACGGACAGGCAGACAGACAGACGGACGAACCCATTTTAATAGTCCCCCAACTTTAATTAGAACTAAAGTTATCGTGTCCCAAAGCATCAACCAAACAAATTGCTTATCTCTGCTTACCCTAGGCGGAAAATGCTCATCTTCGAACTCCATCAAGGCATTGACCTAATAAACACATACACCAAGTTTGAACATTCTAGTTCAATTAGGAAGAGAGTTATTGTGTCCCAAAAAGTGTGACGGACAGACGGACAGGCAGACAGACAGACGGACGAACCCATTTTAATAGTCCCCCAACTTTCTTCGAAAGGCGAGGGACAAAAACATATCTTCAACATAATTAATCTGTTTTCTATGGTCTTACTGTTTATGCAATGTTTGAAATGAGATATTTGGCAGGACAATGGCTAGCTACGATTGGGTGCCTTTAGCTTCACCTGGTAAATTTAATTTAAGGCATGTAACATATTAACGATAAGTTAATCTTATACTATTAGAACTTATTACACATACGCAGCCCCATCTATTGAAACAACTTTCATTTATCAGCAAATATTGACAATAAAGTAATTCAAGCTTTGTTTTTATTAAAATTGATTCGAACATTCATAATAACAGTGTATTAGTCCTGCGCAAAGATTATCAGGTTAGTACATTGATTGGCTATTGTACACAAGGTCCCACCTTATGTGTTAAAAGCTTAAATTTTAATTGTCGGAGATAGTAATATATTATCGCTTCGATTTAAAAAGAGGTGATTTGTCCCCGTGCCAGGTAAGATTTTCTGTTTATTGTAGTTGGATGTGGCAGAAATATGATGAATAACAACAATCAATTTTGCTTGTTTAAATCCTGATGTGATTAACATTGGGGGTTTGCCACTTGAATCTATATAAGCACCATGATCTTATCTCAAAACATAAAGGATCGAGAGATGAGGTTTCTTATCTAGACAATGGCATTCTGGATTGAATTTTAACTTCATTGTTCCATGTAAGAATTGGCAGTGTATGTAAAAGACTGACCTAAGAGAAGTGTCAACAAGATCATTCTATTAGGTTAATGAAAAGTCATGATCACCAGACCGTCATGATTTTCCTTAGAAAATAAAAAGAGGTTTAACGTCCTAGTTTTCTGCATCAACCGGACTGGCTAATAATTTTCATAACAAATCAATGTTATGATATTCATTATCTGTTGTTGGATAGTCTATCAAGAACATGTATCAAGGATTACGCAATGCATCAATTCGTGGTTTCATAAATCCTAATGTCATGACGTCTTAATTTTTCCCTGGTCATCGTGATTACTTGCCAATACCCCAAAACAATACAAACTATATATTCGAAATATACTTCTATACACACAGGTCATGAAATACAGACACAAAGAAGGAATTCTGGATTTAAAATGAAACAACTCCACTAAGTGTAAGTCCTACAAATGAGGTACCAGGGAATTACGTTATTTTGTATGGTTGTATAAAAGGACAAATAACCATGTATAAAATTCTGGAGAAATCATTAGCAAAATTACTTGAAACTTAATGGAAGCTGGTACCACTGTTTAACTTTATAAAAAAGTCTTTTAAAATATTTTAATCAATCAATATTTACTTTATCATATATTTTAAAGGTGGGCTATCAAATACTTTTTTTAATTTTATTTATACTGGTATTGTTGTTTGTTGTTTTTCTCTAAAATATGCACGGAGAAATGGTTTGGAGATGCCAACTCGCAACAATGGTAAAACTGTAAATTTGATATAGATCAAAGATTAATCTTTGATTATTTGTCATCTCTGATCCTTGGTGTTTGTTGGTCTTATGGTTGGTTATAATAGGGAAGATATAGGTTTTGTGTCCAAAAGAATGAAGAGATTTTTGCAGTTTGTAGTCAAACTGATGTTTTTGGATCAATTAATGATAATGATAGATAATAGATTGATAATTGGCATGAGAATCGTGGCACCAATTTATTGCTGCTATCTCAGATATATTTTAGAGAATAAACTAGTTAATTCTGTTTGAAAGAATTGTAAAAACCTCTTTTCTAGTCCCATGCATCTATCTGAAGCCTTGTGAGGTTTATCAAACTTTTCAGGGGATTTTTCCACAACGTGGTGTCTGGATAACCATGTCTAAAATTTTGTCCTACTTCTCTCATAGGCCACACTAGTTCTTCATCTGAGTTACAATGTAGGGGTCAATATGATCATTTTTTTTTAATTGCCCTTGGATTATCATGTTAATCAGGTCTCTCAGTAAATAAATCAAATAACAGTGGCATTTTTGGATAAATATAGCCTAAATATGAGGAGATTTCTGCACATGAAACCTGGGACCTACTCCTCTAAAGATTTGTTGGTATGCATGATATTAAATGTAAATAAAACATGTCAAGGTCAAATCAACTAATAAGCTGTTATTTCCATTATTGCCCAGTAATTCCAGTACTTGTCTGTTTTGGGTCAACAGCAGTACAAAAACAAACCTTATTGTGCTTTTTGATGCATTTTCTTTTAGTACCCCCCCCCCCCCAACCCATTGCTTCCTTTTGTTTTGCAGGTAGTTCAGATATTTTGCTTATTGAAGATTATACTGTGACTGCTAAGGAGGAAATATATTGAGAATAATTTTCAATATGAGTGAAAATTGTCTACTTTGAAGCAAATCCTTGTAAAATAATCTGGAGATAATTTGAATGGAATTTTCTGGAATATTTACCAGTGTTATTGGTTTATCACTAACTACACTATGCTGAGATGAATGCCTTGATAAAGCACAATTCTGGGTTTAGACATTGTCAGTACCAAAAAACATCAGTAGTTTTCATTAAAATGAAAGCAATTTCTCTAATATTTGATATATTTTTGGAAGGATAGATCTTTAAGTCTATGTGATGGCAATGATTTCAGGTCATTACATTTTGATTAACATGACTTACCTCCCTCTGTTAGATCTTCACTGTCAGATTGCGATGGAATATTAATATCATCAGAGTTCTCCAATTCATCTAATGAGTCTGAAATTAGAGTTAGGAAAAATTCTCTCATATTTAATCAAGCAAATAATTCTCTTCAATTATCTGCTAGGCAAAAAAATGATATCGCATTTAATTTCACTCTTCTGGCAAGAGACTCAGATCTAAATCTCACTAAGAGTCAGTCAGTTTGAAAAAAAGGCTACCTGCAATCAGATATAATCTGATATGATTAAATCCTCATAATAGCGTAAAAAATTGTAATCTTCCTCTAGTCGCCCCGTCATTATTCTTCAAATAAACATGGTCTATTATTAACCTTTAGCATTACCGTTGCAAAATTTCTTTTCTAGTCACGATTGAAAATTGTTGTATTCCACTTGCGGCAAATCTTAAGAAGTTTGAATGTTAAAAAAGTAGTTTACGTAAGTTTAATTTCTTCCAGGTAAATTTGTGAACAAAAAAACATTTACTGATCAAAATTTGTTCAATTGATTGCGTACAATGCAGGTTTCATATCTATAATAATATATAATATTTATGCATTGAAGCATTTTTGCCCTGAAGAAAAGTTCTTCATTTTCCATAGTTCATCTGAGTTCTTCTAATCCGAGAGGCTTAAAACTTATTAGAGTCTTCCTATTACTCTCATATCAAAATATACTGAATCAGAAAGATTTCTTTACATGCTTATAGCAATGCAGAGACATTTGTACCAAGAACATATGTTTTCGTTTACTTCGTAAATTAATAATAGCCAACTTATAAAATTGTTTGAGATAGTACCAAACGACTATATGAAAAAGGGAACAGCTACACAATTTCACTTAAAACTAGAGAGATGAGAGAAATCTGGGATATTGATTACAAATTTCATATCTTATTAATTAAAAATAGGTATGATGTTATTCTGAAGACAACTGTTGTTATGAAATATGTTTGATCTTCATATAAAGACTAGTACTATTATGTAATTTAAATTATACATGTAAGCACATCAAAGTGTAAATTGGCTGATTTGTGGCTGATTTTGTGTGAAAAAACATGGTGGAATTATCATTACATCTAAAGTTAGATAACAGTTTGAAATCAAAAGAAACTATATAATGTCAATTTCAAATTTCTAGAATTTAGATATTGATGGCTTTTGATTGTGTAATAACCTGTAAGCTTTATACCCATTTGAAACCCACCTTCATAACCATGACCACCGGTACCACCAGCCATGGAAGCTTCTAAACCAACTTCTTCTGCATTACTTTTAGTCTGGCTCTGAGGATAGGCAGGTTGATCGAATTCGGAAGATTTAGCCGAATTAGACAATCTGTCAAGAAGACTTAAATAGGCTTGAATATCCGCAGGGTTCTCAAACTCTCTATCACCTAATCTACTTTCTACCTCTGAATCAGGAGAATTGTTGCTGAGGTAGTTGTAAGGTATGTCATTATATTCAGAATAGGAGTCCCTTTTTAAATCTTTTGATTGATCAAAGTATTTGTGTACTTCCACAATTTCATCACGTTTATTGGAATTTGTTTGTAAATCATCCCAGGAGAGGTTTGAGTCATCTGCCACAGGTTGTAAATGTGGGCTTTTGTCATCCTCACTGGATTCCAGAAGTTTTTCTAATACTGTTGCAATTTCATTTCGGGCATCATTCGACCACTCAGAATCTCTTTCTTCTGTAAGCACAAATTCACAGAACTCCTTTAGGTTGATACTTTCGCTTCTGGCAAAAGCGAGGAGGGTGTTTTGTAGAATGCATTGTGTGAAGGCATCACTCCATGTGAAACCATCCTCTTTCAGTTGATGTAATTCTGCCCCTACTTGTTCAAGTTCAGTTGTGCTGAGGTCATAGGATATACCCAGACTAATTCGATCAATTGGACGACAGCTGCCAAATAATTTGTCTGAAAAGAGAAAAAATTTGTAAAAAATTTAAAAAAGCTCAGTTTCTTAATTGATAGAAATGAAATCAAAACAAAAATATTTTAAAAGTAGTTTTGAATTCTCAGTCACATCTTAAAAAAACAATAGGCATGAGGGAGGAGCTATTGATTCTCAACAATGCATCAGAGGAAAGACTTTACTTCGATTAGTAATATTTACCTGGCATTCTATTTCAATTGGGTTTAATGACCACTCAACACAAATTAGATCATTTCATGACTAACATATGGTTTACTTCTATTTCATTAATTTGCTTGCTCGTAGGGGTTTTTAGCAGTTGGAGGAAACGGGAGGACCCAGAAAAACCCCAACATGTTGGACAGATGACCCTACTCCTTGTCACATACAACCAGGGAATTGAAACCACACCAAGTTGACTCAATGACAGACCTTATGATACATGTACATGCTAACCATTCTGCCATCCACCCCCCAAAAATTGTAAGGCTGCAGATTTCCAATTATTAGAGATTTCTCTCAATTATTGATTCTAGTTTGTCTGTGTTCAATAGGGACCTCACTTTCTTAAACTGAAGGGTGGGAAAAGATCGCACCCTTTTTTGTGGGTATGAACAACTTATTCTGTACATGTACGTTAAACTTTAAAAGCTGAAAGTTAGTTCCAATTATACCAAGTCAGACATTAAACTGTAATCATCTATTCATAATAACAGTGGAAAGAAAATCTGTATTCTTCACATAAATACAAATATATTCGCAGGGAGATTAAAAAGTCTTGTAATTTGTTATGGTGATGAATAGATGTGAAGAAAATCGTTTCCAGCTTCCCGAGAATAAATAGAAGACTGTCATTGTTCTTATTATATTGAAACTTTCAACATCTTAACAACAATATAAGTTTATCAGATCTTCTCTTAAGATCTTAGAAACCTGACTTACAACAAAACTAGCTGATTTATTCAAAAATGATGATTATAAGAAAGGCAGAAGCAGATCAAGAGAAAAACTGCCTGCCGGCTATTTTGTTGCTAATTAGCCCAACTATGTGTGGTGGTTTCCGTGGTAATTTAGATACAGCGCTTCTGGTGCTTGTTAAAAAAGAAAAATGGTGTTTGGGAAAAAGACGTTAATTTCAGTTTTAGCTTCTTTCTAAGTATTATACGTAATTTCTATATCTGGAAGCCATATTGTTTTCTTGTGCGACTTGCTGAGTAACCAAGATGTCCTCTAGTTTCTTGTTGCTTAAATACCAAGGTTCAGTGTTTTTCTAAGTCGGTGTACACGACAAACAAATAAATCGATGAGAGGAATTAGAAACCTTGACATGGCAGAATGGAATCCAAACTTTAAAACTAGACTACATATTACTATCACAAAAGGCGACAGCTATAACAAAATATGGTACAAGATATACATAAGTTTAAAAATCACATTATAATGATGTAAATTCCAGACAGTACATGACATAAATTTATATTTTAAATTCTGGAATGATTGATAAGACAGTTCCCTTTCCATCAAAATGTAACCAGACTTGGAATTGCCTGTATTAAATTAGAGTACATAACTGTAAAATGAAAACAATAAGCAGTACATCGATAAAGCTAGTTGGATTATATACATGTACATTATACATGAATCACACACAATCGGATTGAAACAACCTGATCTATGACTGTTTACATGTACACCCACATATGAAAACATGTTTCCATTTTTTCAGGGGGGTTGGATAGTCGAATGGTTAGCACGTGCGTGCTGTATCATAAAGCCTGGTTTCGAATCCCCAGGTGTACGTGACAAGGAGTAGGGTCGCCTGTCCAACCTCATTGGTTTTCTCCAGGTCCTCTGGTTTCCTCCCACTGCTAAAGACCCCTACGAACAAGGGAATTATTGAAATAAAATTAAAACCATATGTTAGTCCCGAAATGACCTAGTTTGTGTAGAGTGGACGTTAAACCCCATTCCTCTCTCTCAATGCAGCACGGTTCAGACAACATGTTGACTTAGATCTATAGACTATCATTTCTTGTTTCTAGCAGATTATTTAAAATATGTGAAGTAAAAGTGAGCATAGAATTTATTAAATATGGTACAGGAATTCAATCCACTAAGTTCATTAACAAAAACTTGTGTCTTTTTGGCTCCATTATACCTGGCCGAACATACATGTATGATGATGAGTCAGAAAAACATTATTCTAATTCAGACGTGTGACGAAAATTACATTTACAGAAATGATGGGTTCATTGATGATCTACAAACTAACTTAATTACCCAATCAACAACCCTAAAACTATGAACAGTCAGGAAACAATTAATTTATTATTAGTCTGGTACTAGTGAAACTGGATGGGACCATAGGTTTTCTCTCCATTTGTTTTCTGTAACTTTAAGATTTTAGATTGAAATATGGTAGGTTTCTGTATACAGCAGAGTTACAGATCAAGTTTGGGTTTCTAGGGATTCCATTACCTTTTTTTAATGAATTATGCCCTCTGCTGACTTTGACTTGAAATCTGTTTTCCTTCCATAATTATTTAAGGTTAAGCCTTGATGAGGCATATAACTGAAGGCTGATACACTGCCAGACACGCAAAGAGCAGAGTCATAGACCAATTCAGGGAAAATTCAGCATTACAGAATGGCATTCCATTTCATAGATTTCCAAAAGATAAATTATTAGCCCGCAGTCTGTAACCTGGAAATGTTCCGAACAATTTTCGGTCGTGTAAATGGGTCATAACTCATGACCTTGGCAAATGATGTGATTACAACCTGGAACAGTCTAGTCAAGAGTCCTGTGACCCTTCTCTCATGTAAATTACCTTTGATAGATCGATATTGAGACAAAATATACATGCTGTTGGTTTTTGTGTTATTATTTTAAATTATAAATTTCGCAGTTCTATACAGAAATACAGTATCGCAAATAAAAATGGGCTGTTCACGCTCATAACATAAATATTTATTCGAAAGCCGTTACTTTAAACCTAATCCCAAATAATCCCTACATCACACAGCAATCAGAATATGGCCAACCTTTTTCAGCTCTAAAAGAGATGACCTGTATTAATTAGTTAAGTTCCCACACAGAGAGTATTTCCTACTCATTAACG
Source organism: Patella ulyssiponensis (assembly GCA_963678685.1). Lineage (NCBI taxonomy): Eukaryota > Metazoa > Mollusca > Gastropoda > Patellidae > Patella > Patella ulyssiponensis. The sequence goes on along the minus strand of OY783225.1, from coordinate 83,600,236 downwards.
GATGTCATTAAGGCATCCATTCTCAAGATTTTAGTCACAAAGACCGTGCCTGCAGTTACTTAAGCTCTCCTGAGACGGAGGAAATTAAAGGCTTTCTATGATTTCTGCTGGATATCATCACAGAGTCAGTGGTTGTTAATGTATATCGTGTCATGCGTGTTTAACTTATCTTTTTATAATAATATCATACAGTTGTTTCTTTAACAGAACTTTGATCATTCTAAAAAGAGTTCATGGAAATCCTTTTATATATTTGTCTTCAATAGCATGTTATGGATTTTATTCAAATTTGAATGACAGTCCAGAAAACATATAGGTAATGTACCATAATATTCATATACAAGAACACGAAGGTCTATCAGTTAATTAAGCATTTTGCATAATTAAGTAAAGCCTTTAAAATTTAAAGCACAATAATTTGCTTGAATTAATGTGACATAAAAACTGAATTTCTAAAAAACTATCCTCTATTCAGTTACAAATTGAAAAAAAACCCACCCAAAACTTAAAATTAACTAGAAAGCAGGACACAATTTTCATACTCAACTCCAATAATAAATGCACTCTTTGTATTCTTTTGAAAAAAAATAAATAACAATGAATCATACCATCTCTTAGTCTTTTCTATTTCTTTTTATTTCTTATACACATCAAGTCAGTTAAGTTACAAGTACATACACATACACTGTTCCATACTTTGCTTAACATATTAAAGAGAATTAGAATGTTTAAACACCAAGTTTTTCGGTTTAAATGAATTAATCACCTGCATGTATCCTACAAAAACAGGATTCTTCCTAAGGCTCCAACGTAAGCACATTGTACTACCTATTTTGCATAATTTAGATTTTTGCAATAAAAAATCTACATATAGCATAATTCTTCAACGTTGTCAAATTTACCTTTAGTTTTTTCCCTGTTGTATATTATATTATCAACAAATCTCAATCTAAGTATTTCTTAATAAGAAGATAATGGCCTTTTGAAGCATATCAACAAAAACAGTTTTTAAATGTTGAAAATGTAATACATTTGATATGTAATAAAATTCAAAAACAAGAACGTCTGAGTAGATGTCTCTGGAGTCCAAAATTCAATTTTAAATGGTTAAAATGTATCAAGATTCATATGTAAATGTAGCTAGTAAAACGTAGCTAGTCAAAAGTAGTGAGCAAAACCAAGCTAGTCAAAAACAGCTATTAAAACACGGTCATCAATTCCATCCATATATATCGCAATACTGGATGGAGCACTGCTACTAAGGAATCAAATTGCCAAAAATAAAGCATTTTACTCAAAACAACAATTTAATAAGAGAACAATTTGTACAGCAATGAAAACAATTTTTATTTGGCAATCTTTTAGCTACATGATCCTATATCCATGTTTTCAGATAATGTCCCTTATTAAGTAACTGGTTCCCTTTATAGACAAGATTGGCAAAACCTTGCGGAGGCAGACAACCATTAATTTCACCAATGGACTCTTTGCCCACCTCCAACTGTCCAAAGTTTTAGGGAAGACCTCTGATCAAACTAGGCTATTTCACGACTAACATATTATATGATATTACTTCAATAATGTGGGGAGAAACTGAAGGAGTTGGAGATAAGCCTTAAGGTTAGGCACATCTGATCTGCTCTGGGAAGGTAATGATTATGATCAGTTGGATAAGGATATAACAGTGGTGTATATGGATTCCATATCGGCCATATATGCCAGTCAAAACCCAGGGCTATGAAAAATGACAGAAACCAGATCTGACCCATCAGTCAGTTTGCAAGCTGGAAGAATACATGTAGCATATTTTTGAAAACCCAATTTTTAAACATGGCTACCATCGATCTCTACAATATAACTATAAAATTCTACAGCTTGTACAGAATAATGTACACATATACTGAGTGGTTGAGTTGATAATTAATGATAAATGTCTCGTAGCTAGTAGAACATTAAAAGTTACATGTTACGAGGGAAGCTTATCAATGACGTTATTGGAACACCCACGTATTGTCGATGTGTCATAAGTTTTTTCTAGAACAAAGCTGTTTTACCTATTACAGTTACACATGGTGTAAACAAGATTATTATGATCTTCAAAAAAAGGGTTATCAAATATAAAGTACTGCTCTTCAAATCCTACAAATTCTTGTGTTAAATAAAAAAAGCATAGAAATTATTTAAAACTTCAACGCGTTGCGAGAAAAAGTCATCAGAATTTTTTTACAGGGGTATTACGGTTTTGTGAGAATTGCAGAAATAAAATCTAGAGATTAGTTAACTTGCTTACCAAAAATTATAGCATAATTCATGTATCAATATTGATAATTCATGTTTCCCAAAAATGTGGTGCATATATTTACCATTATTATGTGCAATAATATCCCAGGGGGCGCTAGTTTCGCTACCTGTGAAGAAAATCTGTCATAAATTAGCTACTGAAATGAATTTTCTATGGTCAATTCAGCTCTTTATTAGTTAGCCCAATATATAATTTTTTGTGTATACAAAGTGGTATAGGCACTGGAATTCACAATACCCTACCAATATGGAAAATGACTGACAGTGAAATTTCTATAAATACATTTCCACATACCAATAAGTATTTATAGAACAGTTATTTCCAATAAAAGTTAGCAAATTTGGTATAGATTGTATGGAAAATAGAGACACTCGATTTTACAGGGAAAAAAACAGATTCCCTGCAAAATATCCATGGGCAGGCCCGGATCCAGAATTTTGTCGAGGGGGGGGGGCATACATTGGAGCAAAGGGTAATACCTTGCAACCTTGGATAGCTTGTGCAGAAACAATGCGAAAATCATGTTTATATCATCTATTAAAGAACAGATATGTGAACTACAACAGTAACAAAACAAACGAAAATGAAAAACAACTATGACAATGGGGCTGAAGGGGAGGGCATGCCCCCCTGGACCCTCCCTGGATCCGCCTGAGATGGGGCAAGCACTGGGCAAATATGTCGAGGTATCTAGCTAAGTGTCAACCTTACAGCTTGACTTACTGAGCACATGTTATTTCTTGATAGAATGGTTGTTTGGTTTGGGGAACATTGATCAGTTTAAACATACAACAGACTCTGCAACCAACCAGCAAAAAAAGAAGTTTGCAGAAGATAATCCAAGATTTTACTTAGGCTTGAATATGTATGCAACTAACCTGCAAAATAAGAAGTTTGCAGAAGATAATCCAAGATTTTACTTAGGCTTGAATATGTAGGCCTATGTAAATGGACAGTAAGTAATGGCAAATACATTCTGAAAATGGGCCCTCCCTCAATCAAGTTACGAACATAATTGGTTTCTAAAAATATCTTTGGGTATTTCCCCACGATAACAGTATTTTGTGAGAGAACTTAAGCAAATGTTTTTTTAGTCCAAATATATCATCAAATCACCAAGTTTGTACATGGAAAGGCATCTTTTAACAAATGAGGTAACATAGGCACTATTACAAATTGTGAAATTTAGGTGAACATAATTTTTTCTGCAAATCAATTAGCAGATGTTAAGTTGTGGTAGTATTGTAATACTTATGCTCTCTTTGTCTTAAACAACGAATCATCAATCACATGCCAAAAAAACAAAATTATAGGGTGAAAAATTTACATGTTCTTAATGAAAGTGGACATGTTATTGATTTTTTTCCTTTGTTAAAATCATAGTTTGATGACCTGGATATGTCTTACATTCATCTAAATAAATGAGTAAATGTAAATCCAACAAAGTTACTAGACAAATCAATTGACAACAAAAATTATATTTAACATTTATTAATGTTGTATTCGGATTACTACTCAGCTGGTGATTGTATGGAGACAGCAAGACTTCTCAAACCTGACTGTTCCAACACATGTGTCTCTCTATCAGATAATATCTGTACTATATTTCTTCATAGTATTAATCTTTTCTTTCAAACATCCAACAAATTTTAAAAGATGTCATCTGTAGAAATTAACTGTACAGAACAGCACCAAGACTACTGTTACTGTCACTTACAGAAAACAAATGATTTTTTTCAAAATTATTCTGATTTAGAAGATCTTTCTCCTGTCTTTTCTTAAAATATGGCAATAAATTCAAATCAACACCAAAGGAAAATCCACAAATAATTGATTTGTTTGTCGCTAGAGGGGTGTTGATCACTGTAGGAGCTGATTAATGGGAGACAACTCCAATAAATTTCCATTGAAGAATCGAAAGTCATGGATATCATTTATAAACCAATCGCATTGTCTTTCTTGTTGCCTTCAAAATCAATAAACTATGAATTTCTAATTCAGAGCCCAATTCAACATTGATATAGAGCTCATTGCATAACATTTCTTGGGCGCCTACACTTTTTCTATTATTTTCAAAGCAAAATCAAAACAAATGAAATTTGGGCCACCTAAAAAAAAATAGTTGGTGATCGTCCTTTTTTTTCAAAAAAAGTTGGAGGGAGGGCGGTTTTTATTTTTTTTATTTTTTTAATGAATATAGAGAATAAGCAATATACTTCAGGAATATTAACCTTTTATTTCATGTCAAAACACAACTCATCTGCATATAAAATAAAGCCACTGATCGTCATTTGAATCGTCAGATTAATTATTCAAACTTTAGATATTCCGGCTAGTTCAATCAGATAATACAAAGAGATTTATAACTGAACACTTAGGCCTATAGATGGTGCTGACTGGTTTAATGTTGCAGGATATCAAATGTTGCAAAATTTTCAATTCATAAAGCATAGGCCTACCATGCCTTTGGACTGATATTCTTTTTAGACATTCAACATTCATAATATTGTAGTTTGCGGATAGTGAGAGTAAGAACAGAAGAACACGTAAAAAAAAAGAAAAAATGTTTTGCATAACGACTAACGATCACTATATAAGTATAATCGGTCGATCAAGTCATTCATGCCCCTCCCCCCCTGGCTCGAGACCATTCCGAAAATCGGTTGATTTAGTCATTTATTTTCGAGAGACTGTTCCATGTAATTCAGAATCGGCGAGACGTATTTCCATCTTAACATATAGTTCCAGGTTGTATTGTATTCAAAATATTGTATTTGTCTCTGTACGCGTGCAAACGAAAATGTCGGCCATTGCTGCCGTTAACAGGTCGCAATTTGTTTATAAATGTCATTCAGTCCTACGCATTTTAGGAGTATTTGAACACGTGTCAATAATTATATCCGCTTAGGAAGGAATTTCGTAGCCTGGCTACACTTTGGAACTTTTAACACTGGTTTTAAACATCGTAAGAGGGTCAACTTTGAAAATAAAAAATCAAAAAAAAAATCTGGTCGGGTAGAATTTTCTGGGCGGGCGGGGACGATCACCAACTAATTTTTTTTATGTCGCCTTATTGTTAAAATTCTGTTTAATTTAACATAATGTTTCTATTAAACACATTTATAATGAAATGAATTCTCCTTGGTTTTACAACATATTTTCTTTTTTACTTGGGGGTTGCCCTGATAGCTTTTAAACAATGACCTATTTTGTACATTTAACCTTTTGGATATTAAATTTAAAGATACATTATGGGAGATTAGGGCAGTTCTCACTATAAAAGTTTAAAACTAGAAAAAGTAAAGGGAATTTGCTGAAAATCTCAGTGATCAATGATCAACTCTGAACCGAGAATTTAGTGATTGAATTTTAGAGCTATCCATGATCATCATTACTAAAGATGGTAGGCCTACGATATAAAACAAACTCTTGATTATCCATTTTTTGATTTTATCATAAATGAGCGTTGGGCAGCAGATGGGATTCCAATCCAGTAAAAATATATCGCAGACTAGCGATGACATCGGTAGTTGATTATGGTCTGGATAGGTTAATTAATGTCTTATCAATAGTTCATAAAACATTTCGGGCAGATTTAGCTCTTATATAATGTATGTTTTAGCTATACACATTAATACACAAAATGAGTTTGCAAGATGAAATTAAAGTGCCACAATTGTATCTAAAAACAAATATATCCAATTTTTTTTAGTAATATCAATAGTACCACAATTAACATTAAACTGATACATGTATAAAGTAAAAGAATCATTTCTTAAACATCAGCCAATAATATACCGTAATTGAATTATGACTATGCTAACCAATATGTATTGATTTTCTTTCTTCATATTGTAATCATTAAACAAATACAAGAATGAACTACATGTAACTGTAAATCGATACAGATACTGAAACTCAAAAATCTTTTCTAATCTGATTAAATTATGTTATTGAAGATTACAAGACCTGCAGTTTATATTGATTCCATGCCACCATTTTCAAATGTGTGACTTCCAATCTTCCAAAATAATTTTAATAGTATTTCGTTTTCTCTCTAAAGAACTACATTTATGTAATGAATTTATGTACCCTAGCTATGAATTGTACTGCGCTGATCTGCTATGTACCACGATACCTTTCACGGTACCTGGCCAGCGTATTTGGTTCTGGAACAAGCAGCAATTAACTTGTCAAGTTCCCAGTTTGTATATAACACTTATTTATAGCTATGCATGGTTGATGATTTAGACCATGTTCAGAATACATAAAGCCTTCATCGATATTCTTCAGTGTTCCGAAACACAAATATACAGCAGTAGGCTACATGTTGCATAAAGTGTGTACTGGAATATCTCTATTATTTTTACCTAAAGCTGTAAGTGTTGAAGATTAAAGGGAGGTAACTCTTCCAAGTTTATCCTGTCTTAGACTGGTAATTTTCCCTTCCTTCAAATCTTAACTTTTCTTGAACTGAAAGATTTACACTAAACATTTCAATGATCTTGAACTTTATAACCACAAACTGAAGGATAAAAGAGCTCAGAGATTTGTTACGTTGAAATGTAGGATGGCTAGTTCCAAGTAGTTGCAACATGTAGATCCATCTGTGGTAGAAAGTGTTCAACCTCACAAAAAATTAAGGGGTAGCAAGAGCCAGGGGCAAGGAGAATTAACATTAAAGTCAAGACACCATTTTGGGGGTTTTAAGCCAATATTCAAATTGATTTAGCCATTTTTAAACTCTTGCATGATAGCGTCAAATTTTTACAAGAGATGGAGTGTTGTTTTTTTTATTAACAATAAATTGGCCCATTTTATACAATTGTCGGTGACCCAACATGTCCCATTTATATTGAGAGCCCTTTGTTTTTTAAAGACACCATAATGCCTGTAAATTCAGTAAACCTAATGGAAGGTATTCCTATAATCACACTAAAAAGCATGTCTAGACTACAGTAATTCTTTTTCTATGAAATAAAAAAACAACAGAAAAGGGAAATAAAAGAAAGGAAAAAAAATGATCGCCTTCATCCATCATCTTATTGTGTAATTGGTTTTCTAACTTTAAAAGAAGTTTGATCTATGGCTCATTTAACAAAGGAATAAATTTAGTTCTTTTTAACTGGCATCTTTATTGGCATGGGAAATGGAATAAGTGCAGGCTTCAAGTTATAAATGAAATTAAATGAGGTTTAACATCCTACTATTCTGCAACAACTGATGAAGACATAATGAAAGAATAACTTAATTACTTGCTGAAACGGACTGAAATATCTAACTGACTGATCAAATTAATAATTGAAACCTATATGACTGAATAAATAAAATCTAAATAAAACCTAATTGATTGAATAAGACAATGAAACTCAAATGATTGAATTATAATAGTAAGCGTAGGAGAACTTCACTACACACAAACAAAACACATATAAACTAAATAAATGAATTACTTAATGTTTAACTCCATTTCATTTAATGTCGTTAAAGCCCCAATAACACTCTTGTTGTAACTGAATAATATGTTCCAATCTTCATTCTGGTCAACAAATTGTATTATTTTACAATATTCCAATTAATTGATGATATACATTTCATCTTAACACACCTAATTAAAAAAATTGGAAAAATTCAACTACATGATTTGAAAAGGTTAACGTAAACCTTTTCAAATGTGACTTTGATTTAATTTATTTTCGAACCCTCTGGACAAGTAAAATAGGTCGTAATGGATAATTTACACAACAGGTAGGACACTTAAACATCTAGTACTTAGAATAAGGCTATTATTTATTTTCTGGAGCTGCCAAGCCAGCAAGAGTGTTATTGTCCCTTTAAGAATATCAGATACAACTTTCACAAAAAATAAATCTTGTGTTTTAGAGAGAGAGAGAGAGAGAGAGAGAGAGAGAGAGAGAGAGAGAGGATTTAACATCCATCCTACAGAAACCAGGTCATTCGGGACTAACATAAGTTATAATTTCATTTCAATAATTCACTTGCATGCAGAGGTCTTTAGCAGAGGGAGGAAATTGGAGGACCCTGAGAAAACCCACGAGGTTGGACAGGTGACCCTATTCCTTGTCAAGTACAACCAGGGTTTCAAAACCAATCCAGTTGACTCAATTATTATACAGTGTGCACATGCTAACCATTTGACCATTCATTAGGTTTTATGAAGCCTTCCATTCTTTATATATATGTATAGCAAGATGAAACTATCGGTATACTGAAATCAATACTCAAATGTTTTATGGGAGAAGTGAATGAAGACAAATCCAAATTTAATCAACGTGTTCGACAGTATCTGGAAGGATTTTCCACAGCAGAGAGCATAAATTAACTCTTTTTTTTTCTTTTCTATCTCATATGACAAGCCAGTTTCCTAACTTATCCCAGCGACAAGTATTATGTAAATCTAACGGCTAGCGGTTGTGAGAGACTTAAATGTACAACAGACTATGTAACTAAACTGTCCATTAGCCTGGTAGGTGCTAAAAAGTAGGATGTTTAACCCCATTTCAATTAAAGAGATTAAGAATATAAATCTTGTGGGTCAAAGAGAGAGAAAGATGGGGCTTAAGTCCACTCGACACAAACTAGGTCAGTTATTTCAATAGTTCTTCTGCAGGTCTTTAGTAGTGAAAGGAAACTGGTGGACTTAAAGAAAACCCATGAGATTGGACAAGCGACCCTATTCCTTGCCATGTAAAACCTGGGACTAAAAACAAAGGCAGATGACTCAATGACAGACCGTATGATACAGCGCGCATGTGCTAATCATTCGGCCATCCAACCCCTGTCGTGGCTCAAAGGAATATATCTTTATCGACAGAAATTTTAATCTTTTAGATTTCACACTTCTTTCCCTATTCAAACAATCCAGAACTTTGCATCAGTTTGAGTTACATCCACATTTGAAACCACAAAATGGGACAAAACTTTTAAACTAAATTGAGTTGAATTTTTTTAGAAATAGAAAAAATTGTCATTTTATTGAGGACTTAGGAAGAAATTGAATCAATCTCTTTTCATCTTTTAGACTAAAAGAATATCCGAAGGTTCATTGACAAAAGTCTGATATACATGTAGTGAATCGATGTGACGTACTTGTACGGCCGCGTGTCTTGTTAGCACAGCTAACTCTGTAGACTAAAATAACTCAAATTCTATCACATCAATTTGCTTGTGATAAAATCCGGTAAAAATGTTGCCAAGTCCTGAGATTTGTGATTTATTTAACAGAGAATATAAATCAACATATGCATCTATATTGTATTTTCTGATCTCATACATTATTTGAATTTTTCTACAATAAAATGGTTTAAAGATGCAAAATACACCCACATTCTGCAAAGATGCACAAATCTTGTCCAACTTTGAACGTTCACATATGAACAGGGTGAAAACAATATAATGAAAAGAAAATTATATACCGGGTATTGAAAATTACAGTCAAATTACTTCATTCTGAAAAAGTTATAGTCACTTGAAGAATAGTGCAATCATATTGTTGAAAACCAGTATATTTTATCTTGTCACATTTAGAAATCGGTGAAATTTGACAGGCATCTTCAAATATTTAACATTCAAATAGAGTCTCGTCATTCTTGCTATAACAGTTCAAAACTAGATAATGAAAAATAAATAAATTGAAAATTTCTGGCAATTTACTTTGTTTTAAGCAAAGTTATTCATGAGCTTTTGAAATTTTGACAAGATATAGTCCTGATTGTCAAGTACCAATAATGCTATGACAATAACAAGACATTGATTATCCATTTTACTGTTTATTTATTAAACAGTGTAGCTGTTCTAATCCATTCAATATCACAGCCTTCAATTGGTGTTAGAAAGTAGATTATGGACAAGTGCCTAATTAATAATTCCTATCATTTGAAGCCTAAATAAAAAGTCGTACAAAAGGGAGATGTATGTAGCTCTTACATAATACATAATTAATATCATGATTACCAATACATGTAATACATCAATAAATCATCCAAAAATAATTATACCCAACAGTCTCCAGAAAAGATAATGACATAATATAACTACATTTTGCAAAACAGATATTTTAATATAAACAACCTTGGGACTAAATATTTTATGAAATGTCATAAATGATAACTCATGTTGGCAGGAAACATGACAACACTTCCATCTTATAATTCTACTGGGAGTCATATTTATCATAGGCGTAAATATTCCATGTACAAAGTCCTTCTTATTATATGATATGAGACAGATCTATTGATTGGTCAAATACAGTTTCAACCTCTTATTGATTGGTTATTACAAGAACTCCATTGTTCAGTCACAGAAAAAAACCCTCTGGTTATTATGTAATGTTATGTAATCCATACATCAAAATAAATGACAAATTATTTATTGAAATTCACACACGCTGTGCATGTTTATGATGATACTTCAGGTTTTCCAATAATGCTGGGATCAGTCAACAATTATATCAATGTTGTAGTGGAACACTAATTATACATGTATGGAGAGTTGGTTGGTCGAGTGGTCCGATGCATGACCTTTAGATCATAAGATTTGTCATTGCATTGTTTCAATTTTAAGTTTTTGTTTAGTTTCTTCCCAATCCTACAGATCCCTATGCTAAATAATTGAAATAAGATAGGTTGCCAGGCCATGAAACATACGTGCACAGCAGATAAAATGTCAACAAGGATTGACAAGGATTGTTGCATATCTATTCCTGTTCAACTATGTAAAACAAGGGCTATAACTCTAAGAGAATTTCTTGTATCACTAATTTCAATGATGCATATAAATTTCATACAGATTTAGATGATAACTTTCATCTTTCAGGTATTCACACAGTTCAACTGAATGAAACAAGGGTTAAACATCCTCATAATAGTGGGAGCCATCGACTAAACTTTGCACATGGAAAGCTGACCAATACTAATACCTCTTTAAGTTTTGTCCTAGACACAAACTAGGTCATTTTATGACTAACATACAGTATGGCTGCATCCAATTTCAATAATTCACTTGAGTGTATGGAAGGAAACTGGAGGATCTAAAGAAAACTTACAAAGTTGGACAGACAACCCCACTGTAACGTACAAGAGAGGAATCTAAACCACTGGTCTCAATGACAGCTTCTAATGCGCATGCTTAATTCTTTTGGCCACCAAACCCCCAAAATTAAAGTAGAGGAAGGTGTGGCATTAGAAACTGTTTAAATCCTATCAGAATAGAACAGTCTTTCTGTAGCTTGCACCATTGGGATTAACCCAAATTAAATAATAGTCGGTTAATCTATACATTTAGCTTAAAATACACATTTAACCAAGATTCAGCATGGATTATACTTTGACGAGATTCTAAGCTATTAAATGTCTGATGATCAAAAACACTGGCGACTCGACTAGAAGTAATGATCCGCCCCAAGTGAAAGAGGTCAATCAGGTTTGACTGTAGTCATCTTACATCAATATTCCATTATTTTGGCAACCAATGAAAATCAATAAGAAGAAGAGAAAGACGGAAGCTATCGCATAACTGAATAATGGTTGTAAGATATCAATCAAGATCGGAATAATTCCTCATCAAATCCTGTTCGACAACAACCAGCAATAGAATTGTTTAAAGCAACGTGTGGGTATTAAATAATCAGAAAGATACTCTTTTTAACACAATAATGTACATACATGTATGGCGAATTTAAAATCTACTGCAACATAAAATAATCAGATTACTGAGATACAGCACAACCATATCTACCATATTATGTGCATGATTATATCCATGATATAGTCTGATCTTTTATTCAGCATCATATTTTCATCAGTCAAGGTCTGTGACCTGAAGAGGTTAGGTGATTTCTGCGGCCAACTCTTTGATATCATGCCTCCTCGCCCCTTTACCAAATTCAACTTAAATAAATATATCTTTATCAATGCACTGAATCCTTAAGAAAACTTATAAAACCTATTTAAACTAGTAAAAAAAAATTGGTCTAAAATATTTTGTTTTACAGATACATTATGGAAGATTAGATAAAGAGCTGGCAGTTCTCACTATAATAGTTAAAAAATAGATAATTTAAAGGGAATATGCTGACAATTTCAGTCAAATTTGTCCATTCTGAATCAGGATATTAACAATTGAATTTTAAGCCTAGCCTCGATCATTATTACTAAAGATAGTACGATAAAAAAAACATAGTCTCGATTATCCATTTATGAATTTAATCATCAATGAGTGTTGAGCAGATCAGATTCAAATCCAGTGAAAATTCAACACATAAGATGACATCGAGAGTTAACTAATATCTTTTCATGTTAATAGATGTCTAATATTTTATATAACATTTCAGGCCTAAAGAAAAACCTTCAATAGGCAGATTTAGCTCTTGCATAATGTATGTTTGATAAAAAATAACTAAATAGAATATTTTCTGCAAGAGTATCAAGCAAATCCAATTATATTTGATATATTCCAGATTCCCAGTTGATAATATGAATAAAACAGAAATAAATAACCATTATCACATTATAGAGTAAATCACCAAAACATACCTTCAAAATAAAACAAAGTATTAAATTTTTTGAACATAGATATAAAAAGAACCTTAATAAAAAAAAAACTCAACAGAATTGGGGCCACAACCAAAGCAAGAATATAAAAATCATATATCGATAAAAGTTCTGTTTCCCGTAAACCACCGTTTCTCCCACAACCATATTACATAAGACCATACCATATACATTCAAATATACTTTAAACTTACATAATCATCATCTATTTTAACTTATTTGCATATTTTAGAACTGAAATATAAATAGAATTAACAGACATGTTAAAAATAATGTAAAATAATGCAACAGAATAATGAGTTACATCTTATTTAATTACTGGGAAATGATAAGCTGTGTCACAGAAGGTATTAGGACAGTAAGTGGCCAGCAAACATCGCATTATAACCTGAAGCCACATGACATAATAAGGCTTATCAGATTTATCCCTTCCACTGCTTACATGTAGCTCTAGCTCCAGATGTCAAAGTCTTAGTTATACATGAATATCTGTTAGTTCCAATTAGATCAGAAATGAAATGGATAAATGTATGTCACCAACCAGGATTATTTAAGGACTGTAAGTTTTCTGACTATTTAATAAAAATCCCTCCATCCAGACAAATCTCTGGAGGTCTTAACACCTCTAAGTACATATTATTACCATACATGTTTCACATGAAAGACAATAGTTATTTCAGGAAATAATTGCGGTAATGCTTGAATGCTTCTATCAGCTTATCTTAATTTTGTCATCAAACCTAGTACTACATATATACCTTATCTTACTTAAAAATGACAGGACATGTCCATTACTGTCCAAGTGTATTTAGCAATTCTGATATAAAGCCAATGTTGATTTCTGACTTTATCTCCAAAATTGTTGATCGGAAATGGTTGAGAGCAATTTCTGTCAGTCCAACAAAAGCTTCAGTCTATATTCTTCCCGATTTGCTAAAATATTGCCTCGTACTTAATGTAAAGTGACTAAAGTCACATGATTTTTCAGCCCATAGATCAGTGAAAATGACAGATATATAATCTGTATTTATAGATATTTTATCATCAATGAGCAAAATTATTTTTGTCTGGATCATTAATACAAAATAATAGAACTAAATTTGATGAAATGTAACATGTAAATGTATCCTCATTATACCAGACAGTTTTAAATCACCACTTTGCAGGATGCTTCATAACATACAAGTAATTAAATAATGGATACTATGCATTAATGGTAATTTTATACACTGACATATTAGGTACTTCTACTGAGCTTTTACATAAATAGATGCGGATATTTATCCATTGCATCAGTTCTTCAACAATCAGTATGTTAAAAGGGAAATACATGCAGGAAATTGTGCTTTATTCTAGACATCTTTACTTCGAGCATTACAAAGAATCACCATCATAACTATAGAGCTTGTCAAAACATTAATTGTTCTTCCCTCTTAGGAAGTGTCGAATTCTTCACAAAAACAATGTAGATAGGTTAATAATTAAACATCTCCACTAATTAGTCAGTGAATAATGTACATGTATTCACATCATTTAAATGGGAGAAAAATGAAACACAACTGATTTCCGCATACTCTCACTGTAAGTTCTACTGGTTTCTATCTGATAATGTGTTTCTAATTTGATAGTATATCGATCAATTTATATGTAAATTATTTATGTAAGAATTTATTTAACTGATTTTATCGAGTGTCCATTTGCATTATTGAATACTATCAATTTCATACTTTCATCTCTAATGATTGAAGATTCATATACATGATTTAACAGTTCTATTATGTTATAGAAATATGACCACCTTAAATGTCATTAGAGCATTTTCCTATAATGGAATTTTAGAACCCTGTGCATCTTCATTGATGTGAATATCAGCACATATAAAAACTAATCATTTGTGTTGTGTTCAGATAGATTAGATATTTGACATAGAAATTTATTTGTTGTAATTATATATTGGTAAATAGACCTAGATTGCATAAAATCACAAACTTTTCTCTACTTATATTTCATTACTTTAATAATACTTTTTATGGAACTATATTATTACCAGCACAAATATTAATTTCATATTACCAGTAGGATAAAGGTTCAATTTACAGAGGAATTTAGCAAGACATCAAGGGTGAATGGCATGTACACTTTCCAGGAGAATTGACTAGAAATTGACTTACGTCTTCCTATATTCTGTGGTTTTGATTTCTATAATTGTACTTCTACAGGCAAATGGATCAGACTGCTATCCTGCAAACTGTAGTTTGAAACCAATTTCAACAATTTTGCCCTAACCCTTATTAAAGTTCCCATCTCCATCTTCTCATAAATGTACTTGTTTTAATAACCAATAAACTCAAAAGCGTTTTCTTGTAAATCTGTATAAACTTTATTTCTATAAAAACCTTAATATACAACGTATCTTGACCAACACAGTGTATAAGTGTATAATTCTTACAATAAATTCTCCTCTTATACCCAGACATTCCACTACATCTACATATATATGAAATTGAAAATATTCAAAGAGTTTTCTATTCATTAACAATCTATATATACAATCTGAAAAATCTTTCAGTTTATCCCAAGTAACTCAGTAGTATTTACAGTACAGCTAATCTTCCATACACAATTTTAACGTGACAACACCGACCACAGTTTACTTTTTTCAGGGTTCCCAATTCTAAAAACTTTTCTTATGACCTTCATTTTAACACAGTGTTTATACATCTCACTTCACCTAGACAGAACCCAGAATATCCTTTTTAGTGAACCTGAGAGAGAGAGATGGGGTTTACGCTCCACTCAACACAACCTAGGTCATTTCGGGACTAACATACATTTAAATTTTATTTCAATAATTTACTTGTGTGATGGGGTCTTTAGCAATGGGGCGAAACAGGAGGACCTGGAGAAAACCCCTGAGGTTGGACAGGCGACCCTAATCCTTATCACATGCAACAGGGGAATCGAAACCATCCCAGTTGACTCAATGACAGACCTTCTGATGTATTTTATGACAATTCTCTTGATTGCTTTTATTAAAGAGCATGTTAATAAATGTTAATACAAATAATCAAATTATCTCCACCTGATAATCGGATATTGTTTAAAACCAATAGGATTCTTTGTCCACTGAAAATAAACACTGTGCATAAATTGCAAGTTAATCAAATGATAACTTCGATCAGCTTCTAGAACATCCACAATTCTTTTTCAAATTAATGAAAGACTGTAACTCTGACAATAACCATCAGAAGTTTTTCGATATGTGCATCATGACTCATGAAAATACATGTATACTGTATGAATTTCAAGTCAAACCCAGAGGATTACTATTATTGCACATTCATGTACAGCGTCCACAAGATTTTTCTAATTGATCGGGAGTGATAACTCTCACATACTATTTATATACCATTTTCTGGCAGTTTTGGAAAACTTTTTCAACCACATGTTTTCTTTCAAGCCCCCCCCCACCAATAAAATCTGGATTTCACCATCATGTAATTTATAATTCAGAGACTTTCAGACAATACAGCAAATATACACACAAACAACATTTAAACTAAATGCTACATGGAGCCATTTATAATATCAAGAACAATACCATACAATATAGACAACAAGATTCACCAAGAAAAAAAAAATACCTAATATAAAGATTTTATGCCGAGAAGCAATGACATAAAACTCCCGGAAGATATCTGCCCATGTGAGTAATAGTAGCTGGATGTAAATATAATTAGAATGGCAGCCGGAAATGAAATATCTGAAGAACTGCTCGTAGAGAAACAACGGCGGATTACATCAAATTAACAAAGTGAAGTGTTTTATCACCGATTTCAAAATCTTATTTTATGAGGTAGCAAATGACAAATCACATCTTCTTAACTAGGAATTGCTACACCAAAATTACTAAGAAAACAAACTCCTATGAATGATTTTTCCATTAAATGGATTTTTTCTGCAAGCATTAAATTTTTATGGAAACAGAAATCCAAAATTATACTGGAATGAAATCTAAAGGTCAACCCATAAGTGTCAAGTCTTTCTGGAAAGGTCACATTTTGTGGTCAATTAATTGTAATAAAAAAAAAATAAAACCTAGAACAAAAAATTCATCAATACTTCAGCATTATTGAATCCAGTCCCTTGATCCGCGGACATGGGTTGGTGCTCTTCTCATCTATTCCTACTGTCTGACTGTGCTAATCTATTTTTATGCACCACATTGAATTATGATTGTATATTGCGATCACCCCCATTCGCCTGTCTATCCGTCTCTGGCTTAATATGTTTGTTTGTTTGTGATTTCTGTGTATTGTGTTGTGTCCATATATTTGTTTTTGTGTAAATTATGTGTGGTGCAGCCCCCCCCCCCCACACACACACACATACACACTTACCATTATTATAGGTCAGAGTTATAATCCAACTGACTTGACGAAATTTAAACACAGTGTTTATAGTGGCTGAGATGGAAGGACAGGGATGACGATAATATATATCCACATTCCAATGTTGATAGGTACATATGGGTGAATATGGTCTTTCTATTGATTAACAATTAAAATAATGTACCGGTATAATTGATTCATTTTTGGAATGATACTCGATTTTTATTTTTCAGTTTAATTTTTTCACTTGTTCATTTTTTACAACTTTGTATCTGGTGAGTCGCTGTATATCAGGATTAACTTTATCTTACACATTAGGTAAGATTTTATGTATTCTATATCTTTCCTAGCAATATTGGGCTTTCAAATTCTCATACTAGAGTATAGAAGTGGCATTAGCTTCTCCAGAAAACTTAGAAATGCAATTGCCAGGAAGGAGAATTTTGCCCTTCCAGCTCCACCTACACTGTCAATCTGTATCACAGAGAATTACTTACGAATTATCTCTGTCACAGATGACTGTTTTCAACACGTGCATTAACTTCACGCGGCGTCAGTCATTGGCTCAATGGCTCGTGCATTGTTTACGCAACACGTAACTGCTTCGGGCAAAATGATGCCTTTTACTCATTTTAATACCCATTTACACTAAATAGGAAATATTTTTTAACTACAGATATTCCAAACGTCTTTATTCATTTTTCTTATACTTCAAAACAATGTTTTAGAATTTATTTTGTCGGAAGAAAAAAGCTAATACCGGGGGCTCATTAAGTCGTGTTAATGTCATCCTTATCAGTGATTGTAGCTGCCAAGCGAATATTCACTGCTGATCAGTGTGCTACATTGTAACTAGGTGCACTTTTCTGGTTGTGTTTTTAAGAAATAAAGTTATTATGTGGTTTTTTTTTACAACAGTGGAATGTTACAAAATACAGTCCTAAATTGAAAGGATCAACTGCAAGAAAAGCCTATTCTTTTCTGTGGGACTGTATTAAGGACTGAATGAGGTCTTTCCCTGCAGGGGAGTAAACATTCCCAGTATAAATCATGTTTCTCAGCCGGATAATAAAAGTCATTTCTCAGGAATAGCAGTAGAATTATAATCCATTATAAAAAAAGAGTGACCTTCGTTTTTGTAAAGTGGCAGCAGTAGTCAGGTTTAATAAATCTTTTTGCATTGTTTTTATTTTCTGTAACTATATTGTGTCGATACACTCTATTGAGATAATAATTTATTAGATATATAAAATCCAAGCACTCTACTACGAAAGGACAGGAATAGTTTGTATTATCTCATCAAAAATCGATAATAAAGTTTTAATTCATTTAACATTCATAACTGAAACATACATGTAGACTTGTCAGACAACGAATCAGCAATATTTTGACGGGTTGGAGTTTTTGGTCATTTGTATGCGATTCTACCCAAACATTCCAAGAGGTTTGAATAAAATCTAAAAACTTTGACAAGTAGAAGATTTATAAGGTAACAGGGACAGTAACTGTGCAATACTAAGTTTCAACAGGGTTACTCTTTTAGACTTGCTCAACAATACCAGCAAGTTTGATCAATAAACTCAAAGATGTGTTCATGTTGCGTTTACATGTATTTTACATACATTACAAAATATACAATTGTAAACGTTCCTGATTCTGATAAAAATAATTCAATCTGGAAATGCAGTCTTTTAGCTAGACAATCTGATATGGACAAATAAGCAGATGATGCTCTGGTCGCACTTTACATTGGCTCCTCGACACATCAACTCATCCACCCAAGAATACCATACATGTACTTTGAAATTAACAAAAGCATGACCTGACATTTTCTAACTAAAGTACAAAAATCTCATGAGTGGCAACTCCTTTTTTACGTAATTTAAAATTGATGAAAAGAGGAAAGTTTAATGAATGTGCAAGTAGGAGTTTTTCTGGGTCGCTTGATCAACTTAATGGGAAGTTGAAACCAATGAGCCAACTATTTGTTCATTCATGACTCCAGGCAATACTAGATTCTTTACTCAATATTTTCTAGTCAATAGATTTACGTCATCACAATTCTTTTTTTAATCTGGAGGCTAATTTAAGAAACTGGAAGGCATTTTGAATTCCCCAACGTGTTATTCACCTAAGCTGTTTAGAACGATTGTAACAGGAATATCAATATCGCTTCTACAATATCAACACACTTTTGTGATAATTAAAATGGAAACAACACATTTTAAAGAGACACTTTTGATTAAACATCCTATACATATATGCATATATGGTTAATTTATTTGTTACGTTGATTTTAAAGGTAAAAACACACATGTGAAAGGAAATATACATGTATATACACTTACCATCGTCACAGATTTCTTTGGGTCCACAAACAGTAGCAACAAGACAGCCTGCAAAATATCAATTAATACTACTGGGTAAATAATTTTTTAAAAGTTTCATTCACAATAAAAATAGCAATAGTTTAAGTTACATTTCTTATTTCGAATTGATGAAAATGATCTGGGCACAGCGTGGCCTTTATTATGTCACCCCACTAGTCAAATAGTTACATTCAATATCCCACATGATGGTTTCATTTCATTTTATATTGAATTAGAAACGTTCATTCAATATCAAATGAGAGGAATTTCACTGAGTATTAAATGTGACAACTTTCATTCAAAATAATATTGAGTTGTTACAGTTATCCATAAACACATCTTGGATATCATTTAGTTGTGTTGTTTTAGCAGGAGTTTCTGTATTTAATATTTAGTTTTAAACCATTGTTGGAAAACTGTTCAAATCAGTTATAAACCAAACAGATCCTTTAAACTACACCAGTGACAATTGTGTATGTTACACAAAAGCATGTTGGGGCAATGTAAACACCAAGAGATAAAGGGAGGCAACCAGACATATGGTTCAGTTTCATTTCAATAATTTGCGTAGGATTCTTTAGCAGTGGGAGGAAAGCGTTGACATGGAGATAACCCATGAGATTGGAAAAGCGACGCTACTCCTCCTTGTCATATACAACAGGGGAATCAAAACCACACCAGTTGACTCAATGACAGGCCTTATGATACAGCGTGCACATTCTAACCATTTGGCCATCAATCCACCACCCCCAGGATCTTAGAGATGGGGTAATAGTGTTATAACAAACATCACTATTATTATATGTTATTGTATATCATAATAAAACTCAACCCTCTGGGAATATCAAGTGCCCCTCTTTTTTTATCCACACATTAAAACTAATGTACACAAGTCTCAAGTAGAAGAGGGGAGGGGTTGCCATGCGTAAATTTGCCTGTTTACATGTACATGTAGGAATATTTAAAATCCATAACATTTGGAATCTAGCATGATTACCAATTTACATGTCATGTACGGTAAATTTACACAAGGAAGTATATCTCATGTAGATCAATATTTCTTTTTAAAATTACTGATGGTTCATGTATCCTGTGTACAGTCTTGTTACTGAAGAACTCTACAACGCAATAAATCAAATTGATGGTAGATCCGTTTAAAATAATAAGACAAGGCTTTTAACATGTCAGCTATTCCCACAAAACATAATGACCTGCGGCTGAATCTAGCCAAACTTGACTTTTTAACATTGACAAAAATAACCAGCATGACAAGAATCCAGAAAACACAGGGATATGATGAAAGGACTTGGAAATCTTTCATCAGAGTATTTGATCAGAAATAATTACAGCTGTTAATAATGACTACAGGTTAAAATGGGTTTATGTCACACGTCATCATGGAGGAAGGGATTTTAGAGAGTAATCTACACAGATCAGCAGTTATGAAATAAATACATACGAATGTATCGTATGTATTAATTCATTATAGGAATTGTGAAGATTTTGCATGGTGCTTTAATTTTTTATTTGAAAAATAGGTTAATTATATTAATGTAGGAAAGACAACATGAGAATTATCAAACTTGGAAACCTTTCAACTGGCGTATTTGCTAATTCTATTGATTTTCCTTCTCTCGTTATTTATAGTAAATGCAAGCCAAGCACATGCTATATTTATGGTTATAGTATATTATATAATTCTAGATCCCTATTCTTGATTTGCAGTCATATACATATGAAATGAAATTATGTCTATATTTTGTAGAATTGGGCTTCAATGTATACATGTATGATCTCGGTATTCGTGGGCAAAACCCATCTTACCTTTTAAAGTGAATCTTCAGAGGAAAAAAACCCATGGCAATTTTAGTCAAATAAGTAATTTGTTACATTATTAGTTTGTCAAAGTGTTTTGCTAGAACCGTAAAGGTAGAAGAATACATACATGTACCCAAAAAAAAAGCAAGTGCATTTAGAAAATAGGTTTATCAATTTCTCTATTTGTACCTGCAATTGCAATTACAACCTCAAGCAAATCAAAAGTAGAAATCATCCTTAATCAGGTGTAAACAACGAGGAATCCACATCAACAATTTTATTTCCAAACGACACGATTTGTGTTTTTAGTGTGGCATTGTTTTTAGCCAATAGTATTAATCCATTATGGTGCACTCCAATAAAGATCCCTAATCTAATACAATTTGTGACCTAATTGTTTCTGGAAATTGGTTCACAGTGTGAAATAAAGATAAGATCAAGGAAATTCCTATTACTACAAAACAGCAACATTGTCCATTTGAAACAATACAGTTTCAAAGTGAGTTGCTATATTTAGCAAAATGATAAATGTCATCTTTAGTGTGGTCAAGCTTGATTATAGCACCTGGAACTGCAGCATGCAATTGTCTGTGTCACGTTTTAGAACATTATTAAAGCAGCATTATGCAAGATTTATAAGATTAATAGAAAGGACTGACTGTTCTTGTTCTAGAATAGATTAGGAATAGATCACGCCTATTATTGGCAGTTTTTATGAGTGACGTCAAGCATTTTTGGAAAATTTTGACTTGGTCAGTCATATTAGCATTTAGCTCAGATATTGTGAGCATTGTCTAATCCACTTAATAATATATAAGCCATCGGATGGCCTAGAGAGCTGATTACATGTTTCTTATAATATGCAAGCCTGGAAATAAGGCACCTGTCACTGACCATGTCAGACACTACCAGTCATTTTGTGTGGCACTGATTTGTTATTTTTAATGATATTACTAATACATGTACATGTCCGGCACTAAGTTGAAAATGTCAGGTACTATTGCATTAGTGCCTGACATTTTGTCAGGAACATCTAAAACCGTTATTTCCAGGTCTGTATATACATGTATATGTGAATAAATGTCTAAATAATGCTCAGCAAGCAATATGCCATACAATAGGCGAACCTACATGTATCTCTGGCATTATAACATGAGCCATGAACCTAGTTTATGGTCTTGCAAAACATCCATCAAATCATAAGTACTGTAATTTCATTCTTTTTGTTGCCTTTACTTGGGTAATTTTGTGCTCTTGCAAAGTTTATGTCTTTGTCCATAGTATTTAGTTTCAACAAAAAACAGCTTGATCTATTTAATATACTGGCATTAAAAGACATACAGGAAGAGAGATAAAAAAAATTCCAGCTGAGGTAAAATCCTGTTATTAAGCCAGATAAACAAATCGTTAGTTTTATCTTATCGTGGGCAGACACGCTTGATTCAGTCTCCAAAAATCAATAGCTTATTCTCACTGGAAAGTAGTAGCAAAAAAATAATGCTAAAGCTAATAGCAAAGAGCTATATATTGACTTCAAATGACCGACCATTGTTCATATTGTTTAGGCCTAATAGATGTATATAATATACTTAATGATTAATGAGCACCTGTCATAATAGTATGTTTTATAGGATGTTGCAATTGATTGATTTTTATATATTTAATTAATAAAATGCTTGATTAATGACAGTGAAATCAGGGCAAATCAACTATGGAGAGAGGGAGACTTATAGCCCGTTCGGACGCTTAAGTTGAACTAGTTTTAAAAAACCTGGTGTTTGTTAAACCATTTTAAAGGGACTATCCTGATTTGAACAGAGTCTCAAAAATAAAAGTCAGAGTACGTATGAACTTTAAGCGCCAAAATATAGCAGAATGTTGGATGTACCCTGTCTCAAAAATTTCAGTTCAAAATATTGAGTTGTTTGGACGTGAATGTCAAAACTGCTTATCTGGACATGTAACCCTTTTAAGATATTGTGTCAATTTTTTCCATGGGTGACCTGAGGGGTTTGTACAGTGAATGACCCATGTGCTGTACTAGATAATGAAAGGTAAATTTCACCTACACATTATTTTTATGAACAAAATGTCTAGTTTTATTCAGTCACAGCATAATACAGCTTAGTACACCGATCTTCATTTCCAGATGAAGACTGACAGGTTTAAGTTATTTGAAAATGTAGTTGCTTGGCCCTTACATGTAGGTAAAGGATTTCCAGGGATTTTAACACAAAATTTAGCAGTTTTATTCTCAAAAAAATTATCAGGATTAGCCCTTTAAATTTGTCGCCTGTATGCAAATGTGGGGAAAATGAATCAGTTTGAAAAAACACCAACTTGCGACCTGTCTTAAAGAAGGTTTGACTTAAAAGCCCCTAGTTCCAAAACTCTTTTTGAGCATGCATTATTCGCAGTAAGTTACATTCCTGGGAAATTATCAGGGTCAGGCAAAACTGAATAAACGATATAAATCTACCCATGCATAGTTAACTCTAACCTCCGACTGAGGAGTTAGGAATAGTTAAACTGGTTTGGTTTATAGTACATATGAAGGCAACAAAATTCTGTCTAATAAACATTGATTTTGAACAGGTTTTAAAATAAGTGCCTGAACGGAATATTATATAGCATTATCAGCAGACAGACAGTGCAGCTTCCCAACTGTTTGTTACATACATGTAGGATGTACACCTACATGAAGGCCATACCAATTGAATTTTTTGTTATTTGGGAACACCAGTAAAACCTTTCCTTCCTATTTTTTCTGGATAAAGACTTATTTAAAAAAGCAAATTTTTAAGATTTGAAGTTAAAAAAAACATCTGTCATTTGATTCAAGTGGCTATTAATTTATCAAGACTGTGAAGAACAGAAGATCAAATTGGTCAGAGGTCGGATCCTTGCAATATGTCCGGGCCTGTAGCCAGTTCATAAAATTTGGGGGGGAGGGGGGGGCTACTGAATTTTTTGGAGGGGCTGAGGATGTGGCCGGCTAAGAACACTCATAAGAAATCATTATTGTTGGCAAAATATTTGGGGGGCTAATTCGATTTTTTTTTGGGGGGGGGGGGGCTATGCCCCGAATATGTCTGATTTTGTCACTGAACTTGTTACTACAATGTCTTTGGATCATTCCATGATTTTTTAGAGAGAGAGAGAGAAATGACATTTAACGTCCACTTGACACAAACCCGGTCATTTCAGAACTATCATATGGTTAAATTTTATTTCAATAATAAAATTACACATAGGGGTCTTCAGCAGTGGGAAGAAACCGGACAGGCAACCCTACTCCTTGTCATGTGCAAGCGGGGAATCAAAACTTGATTTCCATGACAGACCTTCTGGTCCCACGCACACGCGTTAACCATTTGGCAAGTACTAGTAAATAAAATCAAATACAATCAGATTATTAAACACAGATCCATCAATAAGATTTTGTGAATATGTTAAGATGGCCGTCAGCATGTTATAACATCATGACATCATCTGACATTAAACAGGTGATCAGCCATCCAAAACTTAAGACTACAGCTCTCTACAGTTAGATCTGTTGATTCTCTGTGTGCAGAATGGCAATTGGTCTACTGTAGATTGTGCTATTATAGCAAGAATGGCCAGCGCTTAATCTAAATCTTACATAATGTATTTTAAATGTACATGCATGATCTTTACAGCTAACTGTACAATACATGTACATATTAACGAAAGCAAACCATTTCTGATAATGAATATAGTGAGCGTAAATTAAGTTGACCAAAAACAAGCAGCGCCAAGAATTTCTTGATGATAGGTATTATCTCCATTCCAATGTATACAGGTATCCGAATCAAATATTCAATTTAATTTTGTTCAGAACATAATGTACATGTAACTGAAGGGATTAAAATAAAACTTCTTACTACTGCTTGACTATAATTATAGTATAGTATAGTAGAATCTATTTCAGACGCCATCTTTGTTATGACTTGTTGGCTAAATATCGTCTGCTAACATCTCACAATACTCATTAGTTCTAAGACTCTCCATCGTCTTAATTGCCAATGAGACTTTATTTGATCATTATACACCCTCCAATGTAGTTAAATTGGTCATTTTACGGCGTTATTAATTACAAATCAACCTTAAAGTGTGTTCACTTGCCTTTTCATATCTTGAACGGACCGGAATGACGACGTAATCAGGTCAAAAGAAGTCTGTATCACCCAGTCCCTTTATAAACCTATCATTACTCGATATGTGCCTAGGAACTGGATGATCAAGCCTCGCTCAACAGCGGCCTCGCTTCGTAGGCTCTATCACCGTGAGAGAAACTCTTTTAAACACAAGGCTACCTGTTTACGACCATGTAAATAACTATTTAATAATATTTTTTAAGCTCTCTGAAGATACATTCTTATTCACATACACCATGTATTGACAGTTAATATCAGATTCTAAACCCAATGTGAATGTAGCCTTAGGTTATAATCTTGTCTTATTGGTATAATTAAACTAGGTAGTGGGCAAATATTTCGTAACACAGATCATTCAATGATCATCAAGTAAAGACATACATGTCTGACGGCTTCATGTGGAGCTAACACAGGACATGCTGTCTATAATCAATAGAATTCATAACACCACCCCCACACATATCTACATCAATCAAAGTAGCAAACAATGTGGGAGTAACGGGTCAATAATGTCTTCGTCTCCCAACTCGCTAAACTCTCAGCATCATTGTATCTTTTAACTACAATAACATTTTCCAAGATTGCTCTCACTTGATGGTGCATAAGATATATATCCTGTTTTCCTCCAGGTCACTTGAAGATTCAATATGAAATTATAGAAGCACAAATTGGGAAATAATGGGAGGGATCAACTACAAACATTCCCTGGAATATTTCTAGAACTTTAAGTGGTTTCCATTTCGCCTAGTCTCTAAGACACTGCAAAGCAATACTAAGTGAATTTCTTGACACTGCAAAGCAATACTAAGTGAATTTCTTGACATTCCAGCAAAAATTGAAATGCCCCAAATATGTGATTTCTTCCATTGATATACATGTACATGTAGAATCCTAAATAGTCTTTTTGACATCCTCATTTAAGACATGCCAACAATGCCAGAAATTTGAAGAATATAGTTTTGTCACAATAAAGCCGAATGACAGACTCCCCTGATATTAGTTTTAACAACACATCTAGCGAGACCTTAATTATTGTTGTTATCTTACAGTAATCAATAAGTTTGTAGATCTTTGATTCTCCATGGGATCACACAGATCTAGATAGAAATTCGAACCATTCCACATATATTATGGACAGACACATTTGTAACATGTATGGATCATTGGTACAGTGTATGTCGGTAAATGTACGCCCAACAAAATCTTAATTAGTGGCATATAACAAGATTGCGAAAAAAAAGGTATTCCTTCTGAACACTATCCATCTTGAGGACAAGATTCTAAAACATTCTCCAAGGAATCACAGATTATAGAGAGAAATTTTAACTATTCCACATACATTATAGACACATACATTGTATTTGTAACATGTAAGGATCATTGGTATGTCGGTAAATGTACGTCCAACAAAATCTTAATTGGTGGCATAACAGTATTGAAAAATAAGACAGATATTCCTTCAGAACACTATATATCCAACTTGAAGACAAGATTCTAAAACATTTTGATTGTGTTCATTATAGTTTCAATTTGGTGAATGACCAAGCCTACATGATGTCACACAGATTATTTTCTCTTGTGTTTTTCTATCTTGAATTCAATTTGCAATTTCTGTCTGCTTACATTGGCACCTACATGTATTCAATACCCTAGTTTGATCTCTTTGTCCAGTTCTAATTCAAAAATTGGGTACCTGTATTTTTTTTTTACTTAATACCTTCAGCTCTAATTTGTCTAAAAATGCTTAATAATGAAATTATGTTGCAAATGTGTGCGAGTATACAATACATGCAGTTTTTCTAAAAGACATAACAGGAATGATCGTCCAACAGTCAACCATTCCCACTGAGATTTGCATACGAAATTAGGCAAGCCAACATCTGGTCCTACAATCACAGGCCAGTCATTTAACAAGATATATAACGAATCATGTGGCTCCTCTCTAGGTTATTCAGTTTTTAAGACACTGGTAAAAAACCGATATACACAATGTGTATTATGCGCATGCTATTTATTGACATGTAGATATAACGTGTTCAAAATGTTCCAGTTCAGGGGAGATTAAACATATCTTTTAAGATGATCTACATGTATATGTAGTCTGAAATGTCTGACATCTTAAATATTGTGATGGATGAAGGCAATGTCAAGAGAATTTGAGAATTTTTATACAGGTTCACCCCTGAAACACCTTAAATTATATTTTGAAGGAAAAGTTAAAGATGTATTCCTACAAAAGCAGATTGAAGGTGCAGTAGGTTTTTTCAGTAAGAATTTGCAAATTTGTTATGGTAAGTAGAGGCAGCCCAACTAGAAAATAACTGAATTCCGAGGATAACATCCATGGGACACACGCAGGACAAAAATGTGAGGGTATCACAAACTGACAACCTTGTTTTTTCAGATGCAAACTTTTGATGGATAAATTAGTTTGATCATGGAATGATCGCTGACGTCTTAAAAGTTCACATTCAATTTCTTATCAATTTATCTATATCAGAAAACACAGTACCTGGTGATTTGAAGTTAGCTAGAGTTAAACCTTTGTACAAGAAGAATAGCTCTTTGGATGTAGGTAACTATCGACCTGTAAGTGTCTTGAGTATTGTGTCGAAATTGCTTGAAAAATCTATATATATATACATTCAATTAGAGTCTTATCTCACTCGAAACAACCTTCTCTATGAGTATCAATCAGGTTTCCGTGGCAGATACTCAACAGACTCATGTCTGATCCACCTTTTAGACCACTTGAAAGACCAAAATGCAAAAGGTCTATTTACAGGAATGATAATGCTTGACCTCCAGAAAGCATTTGACACTGTCGATCCTGTTGTATTATGTGAAAAACTAAAACTGATGGGCGTTCAGTCAATTGATTGGTTCTACTCATATCTGTCATGCAGGAAACAAGTAGTCAACATTGGTGATACGTCATCAGAACATGCCCCCATAACCTGTGGTGTGCCCCAGGGTAGTATCCTTGGACCGTTGCTATTTCTTTGTTATGTAAACGATATGGTTATTAGCATCCCCACTGAATGTAAACTTATTTTATACGCTGATGACAGTACAATTTTATTTTCCGACCAAAATTCTGAAGTCGTCTCACAAACACTTAGTTGTGCTCTTGATTCCTGGTCAGAATGGCTCATCGATAATAAACTGTCACTCCACCTTGGTAAAACCGAATGTATTCTCTTTGGGCCTAAACATAAATTAAGACATATTAAACAGTTCACAATAAACTGCAATAACCATACCGTAAGGGCAACAGATAGCCTAAAATATTTGGGTTTATATTTTGACAAATACTTGTCTGGTGAGGACATTGTTAACAATATTGTTAAAAAAGCAAACTCAAGATTAAAATTTCTGTTTCGCTACAATAAATGCCTAAGTAAAAAAAAACAAAAATTTACTTTGTTCTGCACTTATTCAGTGCCACTTTGATTATGCCTGCTCAGCCTGGTATTCTGGTGTGAATCAATCACTTAAAAATAAACTATAAGTTGTTCAAAATAAGGTTCTTAGATTTATACATGAGCTTGGACGTAGAGATCATGTTTCATATTCAGTTTTCAAAGTACTAAATGTCGAAAACCGAGTTAAACAGTTAAAACTAAACCATGTACATAAGATTTTCCATAATAATTGTCCATCATACCTTAAATCAAAATTCAAATGTGTTAGAGATACTCATCAATACGGCACAAGATCTAGTTTATTCAATTTTTCTGTTCCAAAATGCGCGGGTAGAGATCAGTTCACATCATTTTATTACACAGCCATAAGTATCTGGAACGATTTACTGCAACCAAGAAGTATTTATTGTTAACCCAAAATTAATCTGTGATAGGCCTACATACTTGATTATCTACTAAAATTGGTTGATGTATAACATGTAGACTTAACTATTTTTAATTAATTGTGATACATTGCTGTGATGGCTTAGTTATTAAATTTTGTCTCCTAATGATGACCTGACGCGACCTTGACAACCCTGAACCCCAATGGAAATAAGCAATAGATGTTATTTACATCAAGCTTTTTGGGCTATCCTAAGTAAAGGTCTCTTCATGACATCATACCTATCATACTTCTCATTTCTCATTCCAAATCATACAATGCTCCAGAACGTCTTTATTTTATAAGCACAACTTAATATATTATATTGTTGCCTCTTTACCGATGATCATACAATGCAGCTCATGTACTTTAATTTATTGTTGTCATGTTGTAACCTTTACTTGAAGAATAAATAAATAAATAAATAAATAAATAAATAAATAATGGCACCTTTGATCATTTATCTTTTTGAAGCTTTGTATGTGGGAAGTACAAACATCAAAACATTGAGGCAAATATCAATGCTTTGTAGATATATATGTTCATATACAAGTAGATATATTAAATTTTATTACATAATTCTAATATTCACATCTGGCATTATCCACTTGGTCTATTTAAAACATCATTTATAAAATTCCTCAAGTTATATTCATCTATTAATGCAATATTCATAATCTGGGTTCATAATTGGTATATTACATGAATCATAGAGAATACCATATATACAAGTCCACAGTATTAATGGATGATTATTATCAATGGTGTATTATTTTTCAGGGGTGAACAAAAACAAAGACTATTGGTGTCACTGAAACCAATAAATTTGGTGAATTGGGAAACAACATGTATAACAATACAGGTACAATGCAGAAGTGTAACGCAATGTGGCAGCTACATCTATATGTAAAATATTCAAATGAGACATGGCCTACATGTATGATGTCATTCTGAAAGAGAGAGAGAAATGGGGTTTAACGTACACTCAACACAAACTAGGTCATTTCAGGACTAATATGTTGTGTTTAATTTTATTTTTATTCATAATTTGACGTGCGTAGGGGTCTTTAGCAGTGGGAGGAAACTGGAGGACCCAAAGAAAATCCACGAGGTTGGACAGGCGACCCTACTCCTTGTCACAAATGTCATTCTGAAATAAGTACACGTACATATACTGTAAGCATAGGTTACCATATATGCATCAAACATGACACCTACCAATATTTACTGCTAAATGATGCAATACATGTACATGTAGTTCGGACTAGGTATAACCTTGAAGGTAAAGGACAACAACACTTATTCAGCATAATAGGCTTATGTCTCAATGACCATGTTTATTAGCCTTAGTGGTTCAGAAACGCAAGACTTTATAAGCCCCCTCGTTTCATTTCCTGTCTCATTGCCTCTAACAACAGAAGGTAGTTACATGTACCAAACTGATCCCGCAGTGAATATTCGCTTGGCCGCTACAATCACTGATAAGCATGACATCGACGAGACTTAATGAGTTCGGCATATTAAAGTTCCAATAGCATTTTTTTAAGTTATATTTTTAAAATGTATTAAAATAAAGCCCTAAAATAGATGGTATCTATAAACAGTCCTACCTTGTTAAAGAATATCCTATAATTCACTATTGCCAGTTCAGAAATTGGCAAAAATATCATTTTCAACTTCAAATTCAAACGTTTGAAGATGGCTGTCCATGGAGAGGAATGGGAAAACAAGGGAGGTAATTGAGTAACTATTTTCTCAATCAGCCTGCGTCAGGCTTTTTAATGCCCCCAAAATTTTGCCCATGATCGTATAATAGTGAGTTGACAACCTATGGAGCAAAAGACATAGAAATAATTATGTTTTGACTTTCTTAGAAAATATGAAATTGGAACTTTAACTTTTTTACTCCGACAAATTAAATTCTCAAACATTTTTTTGAGGTAAAAAAAAAAATAAATAAAGACGTTTGAAGTATTTGTAGTTAAAAAATATTTCCTATTTAGTGTAAATGGGTATTAAAATGAGTAAAATGCATCATTTTGCCCGAAGCAGTTAGGTGTTATGTAAACATTGCACGAGCCATTGAGCCAATGACTGACGCCACGTGCAGTCAACGCACGTGTTGTGGACAGTCATCTGTTACAGAGATACTTCGTAAGTAATTCTCTGTGAAACAGATTGTGTATGTACATGTAGCTGTCTGCATTACTAATGCATTCTTTTACATTAAAATTATTTTAACCGGATGATTTTCTATTTATTTATGCATTTATCTAACGTAAACAAAGAAATGCTTATAATTTATCTACTTTAATATATATATATATATATATAGTGCCAATGGTTCTAACAATCAAAGAAATGATTTTCATTCATTTGTTTTTAAATAGCAAATTCCCAAGTCGACACTATCACTGATATGTTAGTCTGAAAATCATCCACATCAAAACTGACTGAATGCATACCAGCATATAATACAGATGTTAACCATATATTAATTTATAATAGGTTCACACCAAATCTAATGACAGCACATTCACCTCCCAGACTTGCTAATAATAACTTTATTAAATAATTCATCCTCATCAACAATTATTACATTCATCAAGTATGAATCACATCAGACTTGTTAATACAGTTTCTAAATCAATGAATAATATTATGGTTATATATTCACGATTACATGTACTGTGTATGTCATAGAGAAAAGTAGGAACGGTGTTTTCTGACCACTTGACACAAACTGTCATTTTGGGCCTAACATGTAGTACAATTTTATTTTGATCATTTGCTAGCAGTGGGAAGAAACCTGAGAACCCGGGGAGAAAACACATATAATTCATATAATTATAAACAACTTGACTATCCACCCACGCCCTCCCCATACATCATAGACAAATCCTGCTAGAAACAAAATGGGTTTAATATCCTACTTTTCAGACAAATCATTAGGACTTTAAAGATAATCATTTTTAAAGTCACCGTGATTCGGTGATTAAGGCACCCTTTTACTAACCAAGAGAGTGATGGTCGACCTGGTATTTTGCATGATGGTTTCTTCTTGTCGGCATTCCTGGACAGAGGGCCTGGCAAGGAATAGCATCTAGTCATTCCAATGGGACAAAAAAATTGGGGTTCTGTGCACTATGCGAGGTTTCGGATTCAATTCCTGTGTGGGCAAAATGTCTGAGCTTGCCATTTACCGGTACATATATATTATAGATGTCAATTTTGTTAGAAAACACTTTGAGAAAAAAATCGATGGTGCAAACACAACTTGATAGAGATTTTTAATTTGATTTAAGTTGGAATAGCCCAAGGGACATAAATACTGAAAAATTTAATCATACTCTGACAGGTTGATATTAAGGCATATTAGGTTATATTCCACACCATTATAAAGTTGAATGTTACATGTATGTTTCTTGGAAGTTTATAATGTCGTGTGTACCCAAAAATTGGTTAGTTTGTGTCGAGTGGATGTTAAACTCCATTTGTCTTTCCTTCTATATGTATGTATTGGAGCATAATCAGGCTATTAAAACTCATTTATATGAAAAATTTCTACAGATAAGAAAAAAAAAATCATCGATTCGAATAAGTACACATGTACATCAACCATCATTTCTACGATCTTGAATGCCAATCAATAAGCAATCAATAATCATAAAATAATCAAATGTTAATATTGCCTAGTGAAAGTTCCACGATCCCATGGTATCCTTTACATGTATCTATGACTTACATATGCAAGGTAGGCCTATATGGTACATGTAATGGAAAATTTGGCATGGACAGCAAGGTTTCGGCCCACTTATATAAGACTTGCAACAGCGCAGATATCTCTTTGTTTGTACTTACAACGAATGTACAGTAGGCCTACTTACAATCATGTACATTGTAACATGCACACCCAATGTACATGCAAGGTCTTGAGGACTAAACACATTCTTTTTCCCAGCCAAAGATGTCACATCTGACAAATTAAAATCTGGCTTGAAAAATGGCAGACGTTAAACTAAATGTATGTGATGTAATCCTTTATGACCATTTGAGAAAGACGATTAACTTATAATTGTTAAACGTTTTGTCTGGCTTCTGTCTCTCCCACACACTGAATCTCAAAATAAAAGAGTCAACTGAATAGGTTTTCATATCCCTCTTGATCAAAATCAACTTATGTCATTCTTCAATTAAATTTCTATTCTAATCTTGCTTTAGATCATTTAATAAACACTTCAAACGTGTTTGTCAATCCTGTTTACATTGCTGTATAAAATATTTACAGATATTAAAGGGTGTATTGCTCTATTCTTTAAAACCTTACAACAGACGAAAATGGGTTGATAAACACATCATCATGTAATATATCTTATTAAACATTATTTAAAATAATATTACATACGCGGTACAGTTTTTTTTAACATAATATGATTGAGTGTATAAAAATGAATTGCATTCAATTTTTAAAATAGTCATTACAATCAGGGAAATACAATGTTCAATTAAATTGAATGGTAGTTGTTTGTGTTTGTATTGACCAATCTACATGTACATATTTTGGGTTTTATTTAGTTGTTGGTAACTGGGGACAACTGGCCATTGACAACCAGCTGCTGGTACATGTTGTTGCTCATGTTCTACTTTTCCGACAACTCAAAGCCCTGCTTAACCGGAGCGGGGCCCTGGGCCTGAGTAGAATCGCGGGGCCCCTAACGCGACGAAAGGTTGTTTCATCTCCTTTTGAATGGCACGCATACGTAACACACAATTATATGGTCTGTAATACATGAAAAATTACGTATTGTCAGTTCCGAATGGCATGCAATACGCGGCAATGACATATAACGACGGGAAACTGTTATAATTAACAAGTGAAATCGCCGCTAGAAACCTGGACCAATCATCGAGTTGAACTTCACAGAGAAGGTTGAGGGATAGCCCAGTCTTCACCGTCGCGCGGCTAGATCTATTACCGTGAAACTATCACCTAAAATTTAAATTGTTTCTCTTTTTGCCATGAACCGCGGGGCCCCCTAAACCGCGGGGCCCTGGGCCTGGGCCCCTCAGGCCCATGCCTAAACTGGGCCTTGCGAGAACTAGTTGTACTCAGTTTTTCAAAAAATGATTGATCTACATGTACACACAAATGGCAAATGCTCATATCGGCCAGTTTGTAAGATTCTGTTGATTTGCTATCTGTACAATGTACATGTACATGTACGGTGTGTAAACAGTTTCAAAAATTTCAGCTTAATTCCCCTACATATTGTTTGATAAAATCGTATTAGCCGAAAGAAAAACTATACAAATTTGTAATTATGACACTTCGTATTTTAAGATATGTCTCTAATAAGAAAAATAATGCACAGTA
This sequence comes from Patella ulyssiponensis, assembly GCA_963678685.1. Classification (NCBI taxonomy): domain Eukaryota; kingdom Metazoa; phylum Mollusca; class Gastropoda; family Patellidae; genus Patella; species Patella ulyssiponensis. The sequence continues at coordinate 83,565,384 of OY783225.1, read as the reverse complement.
GGACTACACGTACATTAACTTTGTGCAAACAATGTACATGTATCTTAAAATTGTGGTTTCTATCAAAACAGAGTTTTTGCAAAAGGTTGCATAACTCAAGAATGTCAGGTCGTAGAACCCTGAATAACAATTAAGTTTGTCCTTTCATGATCCCAAAGCTTCACAGTAGATTTGGATCGGAAAGTTGTGGAATACTGATTATGGAGAGGTTTTGTCTTCAATGATTCTCACCAAATTATTTAATTCTGTTAAGAAGAGTCATGGAATACTGAATATCGATACGGTTTGTCCTCACATAACCACAATGATTCACATCAAATTTGAAAAGAATCCAGAAAATCTGTAGCCTTTATCGTGTTGACAAACCAATTGTTGATGAATAGAAGGTTGATAGAACGAGGACATACATGTACATAACGCTGTAGCACATGCGTTTACATTTTCGGCAAAAGGGAAAATTCAAATAGGAAACTCATGAAATGCTGAATACTGATACTATAGGATAAGGCTCATCCGCTAACGGTTTCCCGCTAATTACCCCACAGATGGACCAACAGACACTTAAGACAGTGTGACGGAATTAGCAGTGGGAAGAAACCAGAGGACACCGACAAAACCCATGAGGCTGCAATGAGCAGACTGCCCTCCTCACCACTAGAATGATGAATGAATAACAGACCTTACATGTATGATCATACTTTAGATTCTCCCCCCCCATACACACACAGCCCTTTATTAATAATAAAATATATACATGTACACCGTACACTGTATTTGACCACAATGAAGTTATAATTTCAAAGGGATATAAACAACATAGGTTTAATGGTATCTAGTATTGTTATAATATCTGTAGATGTAATCAATAGTTTTCATGTCATTTATTTAATATGTAGACAATGTTTATATGTATTGCTTATTGGACAGTATAACTTACTGCATAACAGAGGATACAAAAATAGGGTATGAACAGATAATCTATAATAGTGTATATATATACTGATCAATAAAACATATGTGGTCAAAAAAAACTTATATGATAACCTCCTACATTGTATAATATAATACATATGTTGTAATGCATGCCTTATAAATAAACTTTCACCATTTTACAAATAATGGATCTCTCAGGTATTTCTATCTCAAAGTATGATTTTTTTGTCAGATTGGAAACATTTTTACCAGTTACTAAAGTCTACAGTATTGACATTGATGCCAATGTCACAAAAGTACCTTGACTGTCAATGACATGTAGGCCTATATAGTAATGTTGAAATTATTATGACCAAAAAAATACCATAATAATTTCTTAAATTTGTGCCAATATTTCTATTAACTTTCACATTAATGAAAACAAAAATGACGGTTTTTTTTTAATTCAAACCACTGTTTTTATTGTGACATACGGACAGAAAAACTTGATGCCATATATAAGCCTGATAAACAATTTATACTCCATATTTTGCATCTAATTACTTGCTGTTCTAATTATCATAACACGTGAACAGATTGTAACACAAAACACACAGGTACGACTATTTATAACCCTATTTTACGACTATTATCACATTATAACAGATTTATCAAATTTCCGAGAAAATTTCAAAGAGCGAAAAAAACGGGATTCGGAATAACAGCACTTACCAATGGTTCCTAATGGAAACGGTTTGGAAATGCCAGAACGGTATCCCTGCGATATATTAACTGTCACTGAGAAAATGAATGCTGTGAGATACAGCAGAGAGGTTAAATCCTTCATGTTTTAACACATGTCCCCAATTCACTCTAAAGTCACTGTCAAAAATTTTAAATTCCTTTTCAAAACGGTAAATTCATGTTCACAGTCCAAATTATGACATTACTCCATTTCCCAATATGGCAGGACCGTATCAATATTCAGTAGTTATCGTGATGTCACGCGTGACGTAGTTATCTCTTCTCGTTGTAAACTTCATTGATTTGATTAACCAGACGGTCGATAACGGTTTATCGATCGACGTAGGCGGCAACTCGTTTATAAACAATGCATAGATAACAGCGCTTGATAATCGCGTAAATGCGCACATGCTGTCAACTCGGTCTCGGAATTCTTTCGGATAAATACAGTTATAGCTTAATGTAGATATCATTATGGCCATGGATTCCATGGATACGTGTGGGTTATTTCATACGAAGTATGTTGGTCTGTGTACATTTCTTTTAATGTGGGATATTTTATTTGTTTTTCAATGTGTTTCTATTATGGTCGATTACCCGGATTCGTTTTAATGTACGGTCGCGTTATAAATTGGCGAAATTGAAGAACTGAGTAGGTGTTGCATTAAAATAAAAATAAATTGTATACTATTATTAAATCTGTTCGTGATTGGATCATTTCGATATTCAAGAAATTTAAGACTAACTAGGCGGAAATAATCACTGGGGCTCCGTCAAAATGGGCTTATATAAACTTCGCAACTTATGGGTAGACTTTATAGCGGGCGGAGTGGGGGTCGGTGTTAATAGTTCGACATTCTGATAGTTTGAGGACGGAATACCACGCTCATTCTGGAATAAAGCTCAAGACACCCTCTGGTGTATTTCTAATATTTGACAATTGCTACAATTGTTTTCAATTAGTATATAAGATCCCCACATATTCCCGAATCAATGGTCCAAGAAATGCCCAGGAATATTCGGTCCCCTCTAAAGTTTGATGAAACCTCATTTCATTGCTTAATAGTAGGGTTAGAGATTGGAACTAAAAGGGGGAGGGGTGAGCGGTGGCAGATCCAGGAAGTTTTCCAGGATAGGATGTGCCAAGTTCCTGTTAAGGAAATTTGACAGTTGACAATACATGATACGCACTATCGTCTCCAAATAAATACACACTGAACAATAAACTATAATAACACATACTTACGGAAGAACAATCACTGATTTATTAAGGCAACGTTTCGAAGAGTATTCTCTCAACGTTTTCAAACATACTCTTCGAAACGTCGCCATAAGTATGTGTTATAGTTTATTGCTCTATCCAGTTACTTAATGCCTCTAAAAGGTCATACACACTAAGCTCTTTCAAGAGAGAAATCATGACGTCAATTTTTATGATGAATGAATAGGATCACATTGTGATTCAATTTCATTGATCCGAAACATAAATTGTGATATCACATAATATGTCAGTATCATTCTCCGCGCTGTGAATGCCCATCCCATCCCACCATATAATGATAAAGGATAAAGCACATGATCGTGACGCTTTTCTCATTAAAGTGTTGAGCAGGGGGTTGGACTTGGACCCTTCCCTACCCCTATAACCTTTTCTGGAGCCACCCGTTTGACAGGTGGAGAAACAACAAAAACTTGTCGCTATATCCACACAATCTGTACTTTTAATCGACGAGATTACCACAACAACAATTTAGCACCTTTCCCACCTGTCTTCTTTTGTACATATAATCTATCTGTTATGTAACGGGAGTATCGACCACCATGACAACAATAATTAACAGTGGCCGTTATAAACTGCCCCAAACAATCAATATTGTATTCACTAATAAGGGGACAGTGCCGTGAATCCTTAACACGTTTACATATACTATTCAAAAAAAGTAGGGGATATTTGATTTTGGGGGCATAATACTAAAATATGCAAATGACTACGAAAAAAGTCACTATAGAACCTAACAGAAGAAACGTTTCCAGTTACATGTGACGCCCAAACGCACCAATAGCTACCGCATGGAATGCAGGTGATGCTTGGGATCATCATGGGGGTCCAACCCAAGATTTGCACGACTCTGACTTTGAATGTTACAGTCATTGTGGCATTGAATTCCAGTGTGGAAACATCAGTTTAATTGTTTTAGTGACCAGAAAACAAATTTTGATATGCGTCGGCTTACCCAAAATGAAAGGTTACGTGCCCTTGGCATGCTACAGATCGGCACAACACGGGCGGTTGTGGCGCGGACGATGAATGTTTCTCAGTCTGTCATAAGCAGGCTATGGTCCAGATACCGTGATACACAATCTGTACAGGACAGACCACGCTCAGGTCGACCAAGGGCGACAACTCAAGCCCAGGATCGATTTATCCGTACCTTGGCCTTGAGAAATCGTGTCATCACAGCAAATCAGATCAGCGCTCGTCTTCAAACAGACAATGGTGTGAGAGTGAGTGGCCAGACGATTCGGAATCGACTGCACAGGGGTCACCTTCGCGCCCGACGTCCTCGCGTGATCCCTTGTTTGAGAGATCATCACATTCAGGCAAGACGTCGTTGGTGTAGGGATCGTCAACACTGGGATAATCGACGCTGGGGCAATGTGATGTTTTCAGATGAGTCAAGGTTCACTGTTGATTTTTTGGACAGACGTAGGAGGATGTGGCGTCGTCGAAACGAGCGCTTCCAAGACGTTAACGTCATCAGACATGATCGATTTGGGGGTGGTTCTGTTATGGTGTGGGGAGGCATCACTGTTGCTGGAAAAACGGCTTTACATGTTGTTGCAGGGCGTGTTACAGGCCAGTACTACCGGGACAACATCTTGGCAGTCCATGTTGTGCCGTTCGCACGACGTCATGGCCGCCGTTTCATCTTCCAGGATGACAACGCAAGATGTCACAGGGCCAGGATCGTTACAGGTTACCTCCAACAACAGAACATCACCACATTACCTTGTCCAGCACTGAGTCCCGACCTCTCCCCCATCGAGCATGTCTGGGACATGCTTGGACAGAGGTTACGTCAATGTCAACAACGTCCTGCCAATGTCCAAGAACTTGCTGCTGCGTTGCAATAGGAATGGGACAATCTGGACCAAAATGACCTTAGACGTCTCATTAGGAGTATGCCACGTCGGATCAATGCTTGTTTGGCAAACAGAGGAGGATTTACCCGTTACTGACTTTGTTGTGATGCTGTGGTAACTTTGCTGTTTGACCCCGGGTATCGTTTTACCCTTATAATGGTCAGTCTGTGCCTTACTTAGTCTAACGATCATTTGGAATAAATCGATGAATGTGAACTTCATTTCTTTTTGTCATTTGTTTCTTCGTCAGTTTCATTAGGTGACTTTAATAACACTTAAAAATCAAATATCCCCTACTTTTTTTGAACAGTATATAAAGGCACTTCCAAAGACCTGCCAGTGCAATGTCGATTGACGTTTGTGTAGCAATGAGCCATTGGAATTGTATGCATTGCCCCCCCCACTCAGCACGTTTTATAATGCCATTTTGAAGTTTACACACACAGTAGGTCCCTACAACAGACTGTATAAGTTGTGAATACAGGATGTGAAAAGAGGTACATTTCAGGTAATTGTGAAATTATGCGTTCAATAAGTGATATCCTATCTCCCAAACTCACCCAAAGTAACTGTAAACTGATAAGACTTAGAATAGGAATTGACACTGTTGTCCGGGCAAAGTCCCCCCAGAGCACCCTGCATGACCTATGCCCGTCTTCATTAGCCCAGTCGGAGCATAATAGTAGGACATTAAACCCCATTTCATGTCACATTATATTTCGAACCAGAAACCAGTTCCAAACACCTGGTAATGTTCTGCTTTGTTTTTGGGACGACGCTTTGCATGCTCTGCCATTAAGTACACTTATAACATGAGACCCGACATGCTTGTTCACTGAACAATATTGTGCTTCGATTGAAGGACTTTGATTTTTGATATGACGTCACAAATCCACAACTTGCCTAGTTCCTGGGTCATAGGAGGTCTTACTTGTTTTATTGGTATGATCCGATTTCACAGAAAACCGAGTCAAATCAGACACTGAGTCAAACGGCTACATAAGACTATAGATATGAATAATCATATTGATATTGCTGTGGCCAATAAATACATTATAGCCTCCATTTTCCGTTGATAGAAGATCGATATCGGAAATAAGCCAGAAAGTAGTAAAGACAATAATCGACATTACATCGAACTATTCCGCCCTCGTATATAATCTGATCACGCGAGAATTCCGTCCTTATTCCTAGTACAAATAAACCACTATTTTCTGGGTTAACCAATGGAACCCTCTTGCTCGATGACCCGGGGCACGTGGTTCGATCTCTGTCATGGTACATGGCAAAGAGTCTGGCAATGGACAGGGACGAAATACCGAGATACCATGTACACGTTGGCGTGCAATGAATGAAAGAACCTTTTCTAATTAAAATTAGAAATAAGAGTAGGTTGTATGTTTCTTGTTGTGAAGATTATCACTTTATTTATAAGACTGAACAATGGATTCTGAATTAGATTTGACGACAATTTGAAATGCGATAGAAAATAATACTTCGATTGTAGAACACAAAAGGGATTTGAGAAAATGAACTTAGGATTTTGGTTATGTTCCTCGGTTTTATTATATCAATTTGATTGTTAAAGCACCCTGCCTTTTCCACGTGATAGCTTCCGAAGCAGTTAACAATTCTGGTCATGGCATTATCAAAGCATTTCCAATGGCAATGGTATTAAAGATCATTACTTTGTCATTATAAACGTAACACTGAAAAAAATTGGTCATTGATCTTCACTGATCTATTGTGCCTAGAAATAAATATTCACCATATCCCTAAAGAATTTCTAGAATCATTAAGTTCGCCACCACGCAACCACTCCCAACCTTTTGACCCGTGTTTCTCAGTTTGATGCAGTCTGACATATTGTAAATTGTTATTTACAGTTAGTTGATTATGTCAACCCCATTCTATTGTCAGTAATGTCGAGTCTGTCACACTGAATTACTGTTAGTTAATTGTTGATAGGCTAATCGATTTGTTAATAGATTTTTGATAACCCGAAATCACCCCCCGTTGTTAGCACCCTCATCATACAGGAGTCCTCGTCAAATCACAACATTTGTTAATTGTTACCATCTACTTACCATAACTATAAGGTAGAATCAGGTCCCAGATGAACTGGACGAATGTCTTACCAGGCGCGGATCCAGGATTTTTTGCAGGGGGGGGGGTCTAGGTTTGATAATTTTTTAACTAATAGCGCTCAACCAATTAAGGGGGTTTTGGGGGCCCTCCTCAGAAAAATTTGGTAAATTAGATTCAATTTGGTGCATTCTGACGTATTTCCGGAAGGTAAATTCCAAAATTACAGGTCTAAAAATCGCCAATAAAATCGCATAGATTTAAGTTTCAAACTCACGTCTTACGTCGTTTAACGTGGAGGTATTCGTGTGGGTGTAGGGCCGAAATAAACTTTTGAAATGATGTTTTTACATGCAATGGCAGTCCCCTTCTGCAATCAATAAGCTTCAGATTAAAATATAACATCGTCTTGAACATGCCAAATTATTGACAATTTTAAAGTGATTCGTTCTAATAAAATCTTCCCAATTTGAATCGACATAATATTATCTTGTTATAAGATGTAATGTGCACAGACAAATTAAATTAAGCTGCTGATACACATTATATCAGCGCCAGCGTAGGAATGTACAACAATCCATCCACCTGTAGACAAAAGAGATTTGATAATCTGAAGCCAAGACTGTGTACCGGCGTGCAGTTCTCGGGTAGAGTGAAAGTGTTCAGGGGCGGATCTAGGAATTTTGAAAAGGGGTAGGGGGGCGCCGCGAAATGAGTGCACTGACCGCGGAGACGGGGCACGCCGCTGAGAGGGGGGTGGGGGCCCCAAGACAATTATCCGTCATTTCCTTGCATCTGTAGCCAATCCAAGAGCTATTTGGCTGATATTGTCGTCTAAACGTTCGGAAATCGTAGAAAAAGAGCCTCAAAATCGAGCAAAAAAGCAAGTTGAAAGGCACTTTCAGTAGTAAAAAAGGGCACTGTCGAAAATTAGGGGGGGGGGGCGCCCCTCCTTGAATCCGCCTCTGGTGTTAGTGTTGTTGGTATGGGGGGATAGGGGCTGGGAAGGGGGTGCGTTATCAATTATATCTTTTACCGGGGTTTGCAAGTGTAGTTCCCGTTAAGGAAATTTGACAGTAGACAATGCACGGTGGCACCGTCGTCTCCACATCACGTACACCTTCATACACACTGGGCTTTTAAAAGAGAGAAATCCAATACTTCGTTTGACGACAATTTTATAAGGAATTAATAAGAACACACTGTGATTGAATGCAAATTGTGGAATCACATAATCTATATGATTATCTCGCGCTCTGAATGCTTATCCCATCCCACCATCTGGTGCTAAAGGATAAAGCACACGGCCGTTGGGGGGGGGGTGCAAAGGCTTTTGGGTGTGCCGTGGTACCTACATTTGATGGTCCACGGCGAACGGTACCTTAGACACGCCTCCCTTCGGAGAGCGAGAGATGGGATTTAACATCCTCTCGTTACAAATTCGCCATTATCTCTCAACAATGCGTTTGAGTTTTGGGGTCTTTAGCATTGGGGTAAGAAAACCCACGAGGTTGGACTGGCGACCCTTCTCCTTGTCAGGTACAATCGAGGAATCGAAATCACGCCACTTGACTTAATGACAGGCTTACAATAGCAACGGAGGTGGGTCTTTTGGCAATAATACATAAAGTCAATCGAATCCCACCAAGTGAGAATTTAAAAAATACCTATAAATTCAAAACGAAAGGAATAAAAATAATGTAAGGACACGAGAACAGACACAATAAGTAGGATAAATTTACCACGACATACACGTATAATACAATACAATATCAGAGAAAATAATTGTTTCAATTATCAGTATGTGTCGTCTAGAATAATAGGGATTTTAATAAAGGAGTATTCTGGAACTGAAAGATATAAACCATTCTGAATGGAACAATTAACACAATCCCAAATTAGCAGAGGACGAGTTGAGCGATAATTGATGTGACCGAATGTCCTTAATGGTGCCCGCTTTAATCATTTATCATAGAACTGCAACTGCAATTGTTACTAATGTTAGCCTGGCGAACTTCCTATAACAAACGAGGAATGGTACCGGGTGTTCTGTAAGAAATAAAGACACGTGGCCCCGACGTTCAACACAGACACCACTTTTGCTATAAATGGTTCCACAATTGCAACGTCCTTCTATAACTCCAGCCACAGCAGTTGTAATCATTTGATTACCAAAAAGTCGCAGATCTGTAAATTCCTTAATCTCCAATTTATTTGTCCCTTAAGGGCACTACACATAGCTTTACATAAAATAAACTAAATCACATTAAAAAGAATGGAAACTAACCGCATATCTATAATATTACGATTTTGAAAAAAATCTCAGCTAGTCGTAATTTTACGTGCATGTTTATTTCAATACAAATTAATTATAATGATTGCTGAACATTATTCGTTTTTATGGCGGCAGATTGGAAATCTCAGCTAGTCGTAATTTTACGTGCATGTTTATTTCAATACAAATTAATTATAATGATCGCTGAACATTATTCGTTTTTATGGCGGCAGATTGGCATCATACCGTGATGTCGTCCTTCATAAGGCAAATTCGGGACATTACTGACATCACGACAACCTGATATCACCCCATTTGAACCCGACCATACAACAGTCGAGCCAACTTTGCAGAAGTCAACCGCAGGCCCATTCCCCGAGTACCCACCAGTAAGATTGACTAATGATCTAGTACACAATGTGCTAATTACGGAATCGCAAATCACTATTGTTCATCAGTTTCGCCGAACAGAATTGATTAGGAGTTACGCTTTTTAAAATGGTATAATCCGAGCCATCCAGTACACACGGTAAATTACATATAATATATATATCCCATTATTTTCCGAGTAAAACTTCGTATTTTACGAGAGCCATTGCGGGATTAAAGATGTGTTCACATTAAATTTGCGAGTGGTACAAATATTGGTGTATGTTTTTTTTTTTCGAACGCTAGCGCCAAATATCTTACGCTATTCACAAGTGCTTCGATATTCAGTAATAAAGAGAATCTAACGTAATTTTGAATATGTTATTTTAAAGATAAAGTGACATATAACAATTCTTCTATAAATTCTTTTAAGTAATCCAGCGACAATGAGATTTGTTTATTCTATTGATATATCAACACTGTCTTCTGTACTCGGTAAATTATTTAGATGGTCATACAATTCTATTTGAACATGCAAAATGTAACCCGCATAGTCAAACTTAACTTTCCAACCGGACAAAACTTCTAAACGTTAATGCCTTTTGAACTCCCATTCTTCATTCTTAAAGGAAAATTAAAATCTCGATATAGGCAGTGGCATACTTGTTTTGGACTTCAATTCGCTCCATACTAAATCAATGTGCATTATTGAAAATAAATTCCGCATACATTCTTTCACGACCAATGACCAATGAAATGTTTATTTTTTCTCTTCTTAATATAACATTAAATTGTTCATTCACGCACTTCCCTGTAATGTTTTAAGAAGCCTTTTAAGATAAAATTATTATGTTAGATAGAACTTGAGAGTGTCACGCGATCTCTGGTTCAGACAACAGATTTAAAAAAAATGGCAAAGCATTAGACAGTGGAAGATAAATTGTAAGCCACTATGATTTCAGAATAGAAACAGACGCTGTTTAACAACACCCACTTTTCATACCTTCAAAACATTTGATTCCAAACAAATTTTTCGTATGTGCTGTATACCAACCAGACCGCCTTTAAATCAAGCAATTTGTGCAACGCCTTCCACTACCCTATATCCAAGGTCATGCAAAAGCAACGTGATATCATAAGAATGGAAAACGACGCATATGTATAATATTAAAGTAACATATAAATACCACGATTTTCGGTCATAGTCTATAAAATACATTAAAAATCTTGAAAATGATCAAAAAGGACACATAAAAAATCCATTACATGTATATTATTTCAAAGTGCTTTAATTATACCCCCCCCCCCTAACATATCGGAGTCGGCGTGTTATCTGTATCGTCTGAATGAGTAAGACTTTGGCTCGCTAATCATGAAGGTCTTGGGTGCTGATGGAGAAAGTTCTTCGGGATTTTCTGGTCTGGTTTACCCTTGTCAGTGGTGCAGGACGGAGGGTCTGGCAAGGATATTGTCTAGTCGTTCTGGTGGGACCAAAAACTGAGGTTCGTGTACAGCTGATGTGCAGGTAAAAGAACCCTTGGTTGCCCGGCAACATTTTCCTCATGGCATCCTTCATTAGCAGAGGTGGTGCAGAAAAGTAAATGTTAAACCCCATTTCATTATAGTGTCTTCCGATACGAAGTGAAATAGCTTAATGCGTCTGCATTTACACTTTATCTACTGAAACCCATACACAATTATGCAAACACTCTTGCAACAAAATGAAAATAGCTTCCTCTCTAATACCCCACTCCGAAAGAGGGAAATAATATTTATAGTCTGCAGAATAGTGCAAGTATGTTTACCTAGTCATCCAGGCATGTTTGGAAAACGTCTTTCCCGGAGTACTTCAGTATTATCAATGATTAAGGCAGGAACTAGATGTAGGTGTACGAGGAAGTCTTTAAACAGTTATCCACGTCAAAAAGCCAATCAATAAATGGTATTATTACACGTGCCTGCGCCATTGTGACCATTTCACACAGAGAGAGAGGGAGAGAGAGAGAGAGAGAGAGAGAGAGAGAGAGAGAACTGGGGTTTAACGTCCACTCGACACAAACCAGGTCATTTCGGACTATATGGTTTAATTTTTATTTCAACGATTCGCTTACGCGTAGGGGTCTTTAGCAGTGGGAGGAAACCGGAGGACCTGGAGAAAACCCACGAGGTTGGAAGGCGACCATATTCCTTGTCACGTACAACCGAGGATTCGAAACCACGCCAATTGACTCAATGACAGGCTTTATGATACCGCATGCACGTGCTAACCATTCCGCCATCCAACCCCCAAATATCTACATAAGTAGGTGTCCATTAAATTTTAAACATACATTATGCAAGAGCTCTTCTTCTTCTTCCCAATTGGAACGTAGTTGAATCTGGATGAGATGCGCAGGTGCGATCGATAAAACGTATTCGGTGCGGATAAAAGTAATCGGTGCGGTTAAAAGTAGTCGGTGCGGATAAAAGCTGGTTGACATTTAAAACTGAAAGTCACCCAGCCCGCGCTTGAACATGGTCAAGGTGTCTGCTGCGGTTAGGTGGTGTGGCAGTTGGTTCCATAGATTCACCGTCCTGGGGAAGAAGGAAGTCTGGTGTTGTGTCGTGAGGCATCTAGGCTGGTGTAGTTTGCTGCTGTCTCTTGTACGACTATCGCCTTCCGAGATGTATTTTCGGCTGATGTTCGTGAGCTGGGTCCGGATCCGGTACATCATGATCACTGATGCCTTTTGTCTACGAGTTTCGATGGATTCCCACCCTAGGTCTGCCAGGAGGCGTGTGACGGCTCCTGGGGTCCTGTCCCGGTACTCGTGTTTTACGAATCTGGCCGCGCTTCGTTGCACCTTCTCTAGGGTGTTGATGTCTTTTTGAAGGTTTGGAGCCCATGCTGTTGAGGAGTACTCGAGTACTGGGCGTACGAGGGTGGTGTACATTGCCTCCTTTACATGTGGGGTGCATTGCCGGAAGTTCCTCTTTATGAAACCAAGGGTTCTGTTGGCTTTGGCCGCGGTTGACTCAATGTGCCTTGACCATTTTAGGTCTTCTGCGATGATTACCCCGAGGTATTTGCTCGCTACTTCGACATCTAGGGTGTGGTGGTGTAGAGTATATGGGAAGATGATCTTCTTTCTCTTCTTAGTTGGTGCTATGCGTATGACCAGGCACTTGGTGGCGTTGAATTTCATCTGCCAGGTTGTTTCCCAGTCCTCGTGATTAGTGAGGTCTGCTTGGAGGGCCTGGGCATCCGATAGGGATTTGATGACACGGTATAGAATACAATCATCCGCGAATAGCCTGGCATCGGATGAGTCGACATTGTCCGGCAGGTCGTTGATAAAGATCAAGAACAGAAGGGGGCCAGGGACTGTCCCTTGGGGGACACCAGATAGTACATCTGCTTGATCGGATGTTGTGCCACCGACAACAACTCGGTTCGTCAAGAATGACTTGATCCATTGTTTGATTGTACCGCGAATGCCATAGTGGTCGATCTTTTGAAGTAGCCGTTGATGCGGTACCTTATCAAAAGCCTTGGCAAAGTCGAGAAGGATGACGTCTACCTGGTTGCCCTTGGCCATCTTGCTGACTGTCTCCCGGATGGTGACGAGGAGCTGTGTCTCGCAAGACCTTTTCTTCCTGAATCCATGTTGACTGTCGTGGAGGATGCGGTGTTGGAGCTATATCTGATTATTGCAAGTCTTTATTTAGGCGTCAGATGATAAATTAGATCTTTCTTTAAACAACAAGCATAAAATCAACTATGTAGACCCAGGATTTAAACAGGATTTCATTGATCGTTTTAATTATAAATGGCGTCGTGAGAGGTGATTTACAGTTACGTGACGTCATACTCCTAGATCGAGGCTATTAATGATAGAGTGTATGAAGTGAGGCCGCTGTTGAGCGACGTAATTAGGTCAACACGCTGTCGCTCTTTTGTTACTTGCGTTTACAGTAAAATTATGGAAATTGATAAACATCGCAGCTAAAATCAACCAGCTGAATTGCAGCCCCATCTGTTCGCCAGCTTCTGGAGTTACGTAGGTCTACCTAAAGTACAAGAATTAATACACGCAGGCAACGGAAGAAGTCGGCTACAGTACAATTATTTACAATACTGCCTCATTGATTTGGTCCATTCCTTTCAAACTTTAAAATTCTGTTGCCGACTTTCTCTTCTTATCTATATATTAAAAGTCTTAATTCTAATTTGTAGTAGAAAATAAATGTAATACGAGTTGAATTGCAGCCCCGTCTCAAACCAAATAGGCTAAATGTAGGCCTACCACAGTCATTGAAAACATTACTTGATAATCGAGATTATGTAGGTGAAGTTAACGCCTGTCTATCAAACCATTTCTAGTCAAAAATAACAGTCAGTGGTGATAACTATGTTCAGAATAAAGTAATTTGACTGAAATTTTCAATATATTCTTCTTTCATCATCTATTTTTGAACTGTTATAGCAAGAATAGCTAACTCCCATAATGTATCTTTAATACACATACGTGGCTGGCAAGAGAAAATAAATACCTGTACCAGAACCTTTATTGGCCTTGACATGAATGGGAGTCTTCAGTCTTGACTTATTTTGTAGATGCGAGCAACCTTTCGGAGCTGTCATAGAGAAATGCTGAACCAGTAAGAGGGCAGGGACCGCGCGGGGATTACCCGATTAGGGCAACAGTATAACTTAGTTTTTAGGAATGAAACCTGTGGGTTTTTTTTAAAACTCAACAGAGGTCATTAATTGATTATTTGATCGACATGAATAACTCATTATTTTATATTCAAACTCTTTAAGTTGAAAAGTATACTGTTAAAGCCAAGCCCAGGAAATAAAACACAACAACTTCTATGCTACGCCCAATACCTTCCTTCCCCCTATTATCAGTTCTGTCACAACAACCATTCGTACTTTATAAATCTATTTAGGCTATACTGTAAGGGGATCAACTCCGATATTCACGGCGCTGTGTTCTTGTTTATCCAGACTAGATTTGTAATAGATATAATCCATGAAACTTTTTCTGTACAGTAATCCTGAGCTTATTTGTCATCGATCAAATCACAAAATCGTGTAATAAAGGAAGAAATGTTTTAACAAAAGACTAGATAATCGATTCCTAATTAAAATAAAAATGATGAAATGTCTATAACAGATTCTAGGCCTCGACGAGAAAAATCTCGTGGAATTTACGTCTGTTTCCACTTGTCAAAGATGGCACGTAAGGTTCTGTCGTTGCTATAACATTACCATAGAAAGGAATCTAAAAAATAAAACCCACACCAACTGTGTTTTGGTATCGTCATAGGCAAAACGTCAGATCCTTTATATCACGACGATCTCATGTTATTGACAGCATCGAGGCGCCAAAACTCATCCACTTGATAGTTACATAGTGCCACTTTAACTTATAAGTTGAAAGGAAACAGAAATAGCAAAGACATATTGGAGACATTCCAAGTCCGCTTTTAATTGGATATTGACAAATTTCACTTGGTTGAAGTAGTAGCTGTAGTTGGGTGTTTATTGAATATATGACAAATAGCTTCATCAAAATCAATAAAACCGCTACACGTTCTTGTAATACCTAAGTCAGGTTAGCTAATTGAAGGAGATTCTATTCAAAGATGCTTTTTGTACACAACCAGAATATAGAAATACGCTGTAAAAAGAAACAAGATAGTAATTATGATGATTAATGGAACGGAAGAGATGATGATGTTGGGAGTAACCAAAAAGTAATAACGATGTTGAGAGTTATCATAATGTCAGGCGAATCGAGAGGAGATAATGGTGTTAAGAGTAATCATGCTGTCATGGGAATCGAGAGGATAATGGTGTTGAGCTAGAGTTATCATCAGAAGAATCGAGGGGTGATCAGGGAGTTAAGAGTAATCATGCTGCCACGAGAATCGAGAGGATGATTGTGTTGAGAGTAATCATGCTGTCATGAGAATCCCGAGGTGATCAGGGAGTTGGGAGCAATCATGCCGTCGGGAGAATCGAGAGACAATAATGATGTTGAAAGTAAGATAATGGTGTTGACCGTAGAGTAATCATGCTGCCATGCCAATCGAGAGGCAACACGGGTGTTGCGATTTATGATGCTGTCAGCAGAAACGACAGGTGATCAGTGTGTTGAGAGTAATCATGCTGTCAGATAAAATTGAGAGGCGATAATGATGTTGAAAGTAATCATGTTGTCAGGAGAATTGAGAGAAGATAATGGAGTTGACTTGAGAGTAATCATGCTACCATGAGAATCTAGAGGCAACGCGGGTTATGCGAGTAATCATGCTGTCAGAAGATTCAAGCGGTAATCGGGGTGTTGAAAGAAATCATGCTGTCAGGAGAATTACGAGGCGATAATGGTGTTGAGAGTTTCCATACTGACAGGAGAATCATGAGGAGATAATGGTGTTTAGAGAAATCATATTATCAGGAAAATGGACAAGTGATACGGGTATTGAGATTTATTTAGGTATGTTGTAGCATGTATCTTGCGCGAAGCAGGGTATCCTTGTAAATAAGAATAATCGTAAAATTTACATTTACGGTGTCTATTAAAAACAGCGAATGATATTGCACAAATCAGAACATCCCAAAGACCTTTACATCTCAGCTGTAATCATATATACCTGTGAAATACAGCGCATTCAACTATTATATTTCATGTTTACTATAGGAAAAACATATCTTCAAAGATTGCAGATGGAAAGAGACTTTAAATCAACTACACAACTGAAATCGAAGATTAAACGATATTGCTTTTCACCAATACAAATGTATATACCAACTGGATATTAAATTCCTAACCATAAAGCCTAGTTATAATGTCACGTTATGAACAATTTTGCCTTTCACAGACTTCACATATAAGAGTAGATGTTAACCACATTTCAAATATAATTTAAGACTAAATCTCTTTGCTTTGGTAAACATACATTATGCAAGAGCTAAATCTGCCCACTGCAAGTCGATCTTTTAGACTTGAAATGTTATCTAAATTATTAATTAGACATTAGTTAACTACACGTGCCTGCGCCATTGTGACCATTTCACACAGAGAGAGAGGGAGAGAGAGAGAGAGAGAGAGAGAGAGAGAGAGAGAGAACTGGGGTTTAACGTCCACTCGACACAAACCAGGTCATTTCGGACTATATGGTTTAATTTTTATTTCAACGATTCGCTTACGCGTAGGGGTCTTTAGCAGTGGGAGGAAACCGGAGGACCTGGAGAAAACCCACGAGGTTGGAAGGCGACCATATTCCTTGTCACGTACAACCGAGGATTCGAAACCACGCCAATTGACTCAATGACAGGCTTTAAGATACCGCATGCACGTGCTAACCATTCCGCCATCCAACCCCCAAATATCTACATAAGTAGGTGTCCATTAAATTTTAAACATACATTATGCAAGAGCTCTTCTTCTTCTTCCCAATTGGAACGTAGTTGAATCTGGATGAGATGCGCAGGTGCGATCGATAAAACGTATTCGGTGCGGATAAAAGTAATCGGTGCGGTTAAAAGTAGTCGGTGCGGATAAAAGCTGGTTGACATTTAAAACTGAAAGTCACCCAGCCCGCGCTTGAACATGGTCAAGGTGTCTGCTGCGGTTAGGTGGTGTGGCAGTTGGTTCCATAGATTCACCGTCCTGGGGAAGAAGGAAGTCTGGTGTTGTGTCGTGAGGCATCTAGGCTGGTGTAGTTTGCTGCTGTCTCTTGTACGACTATCGCCTTCCGAGATGTATTTTCGGCTGATGTTCGTGAGCTGGGTCCGGCTCCGGTACATCATGATCACTGATGCCTTTTGTCTACGAGTTTCGATGGATTCCCACCCTAGGTCTGCCAGGAGGCGTGTGACGGCTCCTGGGGTCCTGTCCCGGTACTCGTGTTTTACGAATCTGGCCGCGCTTCGTTGCACCTTCTCTAGGGTGTTGATGTCTTTTTGAAGGTTTGGAGCCCATGCTGTTGAGGAGTACTCGAGTACTGGGCGTACGAGGGTGGTGTACATTGCCTCCTTTACATGTGGGGTGCATTGCCGGAAGTTCCTCTTTATGAAACCAAGGGTTCTGTTGGCTTTGGCCGCGGTTGACTCAATGTGCCTTGACCATTTTAGGTCTTCTGCGATGATTACCCCGAGGTATTTGCTCGCTACTTCGACATCTAGGGTGTGGTGGTGTAGAGTATATGGGAAGATGATCTTCTTTCTCTTCTTAGTTGGTGCTATGCGTATGACCAGGCACTTGGTGGCGTTGAATTTCATCTGCCAGGTTGTTTCCCAGTCCTCGTGATTAGTGAGGTCTGCTTGGAGGGCCTGGGCATCCGATAGGGATTTGATGACACGGTATAGAATACAATCATCCGCGAATAGCCTGGCATCGGATGAGTCGACATTGTCCGGCAGGTCGTTGATAAAGATCAAGAACAGAAGGGGGCCAGGGACTGTCCCTTGGGGGACACCAGATAGTACATCTGCTTGATCGGATGTTGTGCCACCGACAACAACTCGGTTCGTCAAGAATGACTTGATCCATTGTTTGATTGTACCGCGAATGCCATAGTGGTCGATCTTTTGAAGTAGCCGTTGATGCGGTACCTTATCAAAAGCCTTGGCAAAGTCGAGAAGGATGACGTCTACCTGGTTGCCCTTGGCCATCTTGCTGACTATCTCCCGGATGGTGACGAGGAGCTGTGTCTCGCAAGACCTTTTCTTCCTGAATCCATGTTGACTGTCGTGGAGGATGCGGTGTTGGAGCTATATCTGATTATTGCAAGTCTTTATTTAGGCGTCAGATGATAAATTAGATCTTTCTTTAAACAACAAGCATAAAATCAACTATGTAGACCCACGGATTGCTTGGATTGAGCTTGGATTTAAACAGGATTTCATTGATCGTTTTAATTATAAATGGCGTCGTGAGAGGTGATTTACAGTTACGTGACGTCATACTCCTAGATCGAGGCTATTAATGATAGAGTGTATGAAGTGAGGCCGCTGTTGAGCGACGTAATTAGGTCAACACGCTGTCGCTCTTTTGTTACTTGCGTTTACAGTAAAATTATGGAAATTGATAAACATCGCAGCTAAAATCAACCAGCTGAATTGCAGCCCCATCTGTTCGCCAGCTTCTGGAGTTACGTAGGTCTACCTAAAGTACAAGAATTAATACACGCAGGCAACGGAAGAAGTCGGCTACAGTACAATTATTTACAATACTGCCTCATTGATTTGGTCCATTCCTTTCAAACTTTAAAATTCTGTTGCCGACTTTCTCTTCTTATCTATATATTAAAAGTCTTAATTCTAATTTGTAGTAGAAAATAAATGTAATACGAGTTGAATTGCAGCCCCGTCTCAAACCAAATAGGCTAAATGTAGGCCTACCACAGTCATTGAAAACATTACTTGATAATCGAGATTATGTAGGTGAAGTTAACGCCTGTCTATCAAACCATTTCTAGTCAAAAATAACAGTCAGTGGTGATAACTATGTTCAGAATAAAGTAATTTGACTGAAATTTTCAATATATTCTTCTTTCATCATCTATTTTTGAACTGTTATAGCAAGAATAGCTAACTCCCATAATGTATCTTTAATACACATACGTGGCTGGCAAGAGAAAATAAATACCTGTACCAGAACCTTTATTGGCCTTGACATGAATGGGAGTCTTCAGTCTTGACTTATTTTGTAGATGCGAGCAACCTTTCGGAGCTGTCATAGAGAAATGCTGAACCAGTAAGAGGGCAGGGACCGCGCGGGGATTACCCGATTAGGGCAACAGTATAACTTAGTTTTTAGGAATGAAACCTGTGGGGTTTTTTTAAAACTCAACAGAGGTCATTAATTGATTATTTGATCGACATGAATAACTCATTATTTTATATTCAAACTCTTTAAGTTGAAAAGTATACTGTTAAAGCCAAGCCCAGGAAATAAAACACAACAACTTCTATGCTACGCCCAATACCTTCCTTCCCCCTATTATCAGTTCTGTCACAACAACCATTCGTACTTTATAAATCTATTTAGGCTATACTGTAAGGGGATCAACTCCGATATTCACGGCGCTGTGTTCTTGTTTATCCAGACTAGATTTGTAATAGATATAATCCATGAAACTTTTTCTGTACAGTAATCCTGAGCTTATTTGTCATCGATCAAATCACAAAATCGTGTAATAAAGGAAGAAATGTTTTAACAAAAGACTAGATAATCGATTCCTAATTAAAATAAAAATGATGGAATGTCTATAACAGATTCTAGGCCTCGACGAGAAAAATCTCGTGGAATTTACGTCTGTTTCCACTTGTCAAAGATGGCACGTAAGGTTCTGTCGTTGCTATAACATTACCATAGAAAGGAATCTAAAAAAAAAAACCCACACCAACTGTGTTTTGGTATTTCTATTTTCGGGGCTCATCAAGTACCCGGGAGCCATCGTCATAGGCAAAACGTCAGATCCTTTATATCACGACGATCTCATGTTATTGACAGCATCGAGGCGCCAAAACTCATCCACTTGATAGTTACATAGTGCCACTTTAACTTATAAGTTGAAAGGAAACAGAAATAGCAAAGACATATTGGAGACATTCCAAGTCCGCTTTTAATTGGATATTGACAAATTTCACTTGGTTGAAGTAGTAGCTGTAGTTGGGTGTTTATTGAATATATGACAAATAGCTTCATCAAAATCAATAAAACCGCTACACGTTCTTGTAATACCTAAGTCAGGTTAGCTAATTGAAGGAGATTCTATTCAAAGATGCTTTTTGTACACAACCAGAATATAGAAATACGCTGTAAAAAGAAACAAGATAGTAATTATGATGATTAATGGAACGGAAGAGATGATGATGTTGGGAGTAACCAAAAAGTAATAACGATGTTGAGAGTTATCATAATGTCAGGCGAATCGAGAGGAGATAATGGTGTTAAGAGTAATCATGCTGTCATGGGAATCGAGAGGATAATGGTGTTGAGAGTTATCATCAGAAGAATCAAGGGGTTATCAGGGAGTTAAGAGTAATCATGCTGCCAGGAGAATCGAGAGGATGATTGTGTTGAGAGTAATCATGCTGTCATGAGAATCCCGAGGTGATCAGGGAGTTGGGAGCAATCATGCCGTCGGGAGAATCGAGAGACAATAATGATGTTGAAAGTAAGATAATGGTGTTGACCTTAAAGTAATCATGCTGCCATGCCAATCGAGAGGCAACACGGGTGTTGCGATTAATGATGCTGTCAGCAGAAACGACAGGTGATCAGTGTGTTGAGAGTAATCATGCTGTCAGATAAAATTGAGAGGCGATTATGATGTTGAAAGTAATCATGTTGTCAGGAGAATTGGGAGAAGATAATGGTGTTGACTTGAGAGTAATCATGCTACCATGAGAATCTAGAGGCAACGCGGGTTATGCGAGTAATCATGCTGTCAGAAGATTCAAGCGGTAATCGGGGTGTTGAAAGAAATCATGCTGTCAGGAGAATTACGAGGCGATAATGGTGTTGAGAGTTTCCATACTGACAGGAGAATCATGAGGAGATAATGGTGTTTAGAGAAATCATATTATCAGGAAAATGGACAAGTGATACGGTTATTGGGATTTATTTAGGTATGTTGTAGCATGTATCTTGCGCGAAGCAGGGTATCCTTGTAAATAAGAATAATCGTAAAATTTACATTTACGGTGTCTATTAAAAACAGCGAATGATATTGCACAAATCAGAACATCCCAAAGACCTTTACATCTCAGCTGTAATCATATATACCTCGTGAAATACAGCGCATTCAACTATTATATTTCATGTTTACTATAAGAAAAACATATCTTCAAAGATTGCAGATGGAAAGAGACTTTAAATCAACTACACAACTGAAATCGAAGATTAAACGATATTGCTTTTCACCAATACAAATGTATGTACCAACTGGATATTAAATTCCTAACCATAAAGCCTAGTTATAATGTCACGTTATGAACAATTTTGCCTTTCACAGACTTCACATATAAGAGTAGATGTTAACCACATTTCAAATATAATTTAAGACTAAATCTCTTTGCTTTGGTAAACATACATTATGCAAGAGCTAAATCTGCCCACTGCAAGTCGATCTTTTAGACTTGAAATGTTATCTAAATTATTAATTAGACATTAGTTAACTTACCCATACCATAATCAACTCGCGATGCTATTGCGGATTGGAATAGATTTTCGAAATAATTAAACGTAAAAATGGATAATCGAGTCTTTGTTTATTTTTATCATACCAACTTTAGTAATGATGATGATGTTAGCCTAAACTTCAAAAGCTCGGTTTGGATTGTAGCAATTTGACTGAAATTTCAGCATATTCTATTTACGATACCTATTTTTTTAACTGTTATAGAGAAGCCTGTCAACTTCTTATCTAATCTCACAAAATTCCTCAATAAATGTCTACCCACAAATTCCAAATGTGACGCAAATACTGGGGACCAGTTTGTGTTACTGACCGAAGTATCGAGCGGTAGCAAGTACAAACCAGTCATCAGCTCTTTTATAACTGCACACTATATGTAGAACGTAAAATTATTTACGTAAATTAAAAGGGAAAAATGCGAATTGATATTCGATTTGTTTTGCAATATGTGAAATAAATTAATTGGGATTTCGTTAACGCAACGAAGGTCTTCTAAGCCCACGCCTGTCCAATCTACAGCGGAAATGCTATAGTGAACTTACGCAATACAGGAGTAGTTTTAATGCTATTTATTATCCACGCCACTTTAAGTAACATATTTTGAATTCTGCTTGTTCTTCTACGTGGCAAGAAAAACTGAATAAAATCCAATTAGCCCAATCTATTTTTACCATGAGACACTCGATTGGGAAAGAAATCGTTTAAAGTGGTGATGTAACATTAGGCTAAACAAGAAAAAAGAAATGAAATGAAATAGGGTTTAACGTCCTACTTTTCTCCTCCGATCTGGGCAAAGTATCTGAAAACAAAAACAGTTTCCAGGAGAGCACCTATTTGCACTTGAAGGGATTAAAATTTCTTACATTATTTTGTCTAGCGTAGTACAATATTGACAACGTATATCGCGCGCCATATTGTTTAGACTCGATGAGTGTTATATACGGAAGATGAGTGTTACGTGTAGTGAGTATTGTGAAAAAAATATGGCGCGTGATATACTTTGTCAATATTGTAGCATGCTAGACCAGTTGATGTTAGAAATTTTAATCCCTCAAGTGCCTGTGACTAATTGTTCTGTCAAAGCTGTATTCCTTTATCATTTATTATGTTCTGTTGATTATACAGATGCACACAGTTATCAAAATATGTACGATAGTTCTATATGGACCAGAAACCGAGAGATCCCTAATCACCGCCATCTTGGAATTGTGACATCATATCAAAATCGATGCAGAAGCATACCAAGTGTCATGTCGATCGTACTTCAATTTGCGGAGCCTTAGGCAGTTTTTCGAAGAGCTTCGCCCGGAAAAGAATTAACAAGAAGAATAACAAGATAAGTAGCGGGTCCAGTTACTTGTCCAGAAATAGATATAGCTTGATAGACGTATATTCTGACCGGCGTCATCAGCCTCATGCTGGAAACAAATTTTTCCTAGTCTTTAATAGGTCAACGTACGTATGGTTTTAATGTCTTTAAGACAATGTTATTGTGTAACTAACTCAAGTGACACCCCACCACACCCATATTGATATCGATTGGTGGTTCCGACGACTTAACATCGTTTCTTTAAGATGTCTGCGTTATCATCTGTAACTGTCTGACTAAAATAGACTAGGTTAGGGATTAAATTGATTACAGGACGAAGCCTTGTCAAGTAAAAGCAAGAGTAAATTTAGTTTCGTATAAAACAAACATTGTATAAACATTACACAGACTTACTAGATCATTTTACTGGGTTTTTGACACACGAACCTAAAAGAAAAGTAAACGTTTGACTGGTTATTTTGAATTAAAGTCCGGGTCATGTATCACAGAAAAAACAAAATCTATCACCATTGTCATCTATGTCTGAGTGGACGTAAATGAATTAGTATAACATTTTGTGTGGAAAAAAGTATTCCGGTAACAGTAATGGACACAAATTTAACGAAGATACATTGCATTTACTTGTTATAACCATTCCGTTATTTCAAGAGAACATCAAAGGACCATGTCCAGCTATTAGCTTTTCCTATATATAATCCTCAGAAGGACATACATCTAATGTATATAATTAGACTAACTTGATGGGTATTTGTTATTGACTTACAAATGTAACGTGATATCACAATAATTAATGCTTAGCATCAATGAAATTGAATCACGTCATCCTATTGATTCATAAGAAAAATTGACGTCAATTTGGATACGATGATAGTATCATACATAATTGTCAACTGTAAAATTTTCTTAACATGGTGATGATCTAGATATGTTTGGTTTGCCATTGTTACATAAAATGGTGTTTTAAAGAAGGTAGGTTAACGTATGGCGACTGTTCTAAACCAGGTTGAACAGGAGAACAGCACCCCATATAAACCTGCAGAAACAGAAAGGCAGAAGACTTAACTTATGAACAAGACCCGTGATATGAATAACACGTGGACATTTTTTATACTAATATTTGGGATTGTCGTTTCTCTGTTCAGGGTTAGCGGCTACATTAGGGATGCCCCATGGCGGATTACCGCTTCCGGTTTCGGAGTTATGCTACTTTCAACCCATGCAGCGCCGTGTCATCCGCTTGCAAGTAATCAATGATAGAGCAAGAAACAAACAATAAATATAGACTACTATCGAATCTAGTCAATGGATCCAGGGATCGACCACCAGTGTCCACTGCGTTGTACAGGCCGACAGTCCGGAGGCTGTAGTGATAAAGGAGGACTCTTAAAGTGACTAGACAGTCAAGGTTATAATTTGGTATAGAGGGATAGCAACCCACAACCGCAAAACTTGACTGTAGCATTTCCTTCTCCCTCCCCCTTTTACAAGACAAATTTTGTAGATTTTTTGATCTAAAATCGAAGCAGAGTCATTGAATTTACATTTTCTGCAGGTTTCGGTGAATATTCATGAACTTTGGGCGGAATGATCAAGAAGTAAACAGACATGATTTATGCTGCTCGCCTACTATAATGACGTCACTGCCTATATATTCCTTTATGAGTTTAACCAGACCTGGCAAAAATAGAAATTCTCAAACCCTTCCAATATTTTTGTCATATGATTGTGATATATTGGGCTCTTTGTTTAAAATAATCTTATAGACCAAGCAATGTCATGAATTTAACATTGAAGTCAATATGGAGAGCTAGTCTCAGTGCTGGATTACCATAAGGCAAATAAGGCACGTGCCTTAGGGTCAGCCAAAAATCCAGGCCACAAAATAATAAAGTAAAAAAAATGGCAGTCCTTAAAGCACGCAAAGTCGTAATCTAGCCATGCAGCGAATGGGAATATGTATGCTACTTATAGTAAATACCGTACTGTCAATGTTCTGAATTTGTTTGTAGTAAATCTTCTGTTGCTAAATTTAAGTCAATGAGCCCAACATATCTGTATTTTCAGGCTGCTTACCAAAATGTGCCTTAGGGCCAACCGAGCCTTAATCCGGCACTGGCTAGTCTGACTCCAACTTAAAAAAGAGATTATTTCAGACACATGGTATCATTATAGAGATGTTCCCGGTTTATCTTCTGTATGGGACCGAGAAATACCCTGGCAGTGTAATAACAGATAGGCCTTACAATGGACATGAAATATGGGGTGTAACGTGAATTGCAATGAAATGGTGCTTAAGATTCTACCGTTCTGCTCCGACTGTACTGCCAAGGGATCTTTAACATGCACGTACCATTCGAATAACTATACAGTGTCCCTTCCCAGGTCATCGTGTCTGCACCACTCACAAGGGGGAACCACGCCGGAAAATCCCGATGTACTTTCTTGGTCACCGCAGGGATCGAACCCGGAAGCTCCATGTTAGAGTCAACATGTTCCTCGCTGAACCACCGGGTCTGATACCACAAAATTAGAAATACAACATGTTAGTCTCTAACAGACCGATGCATTTTACTGAGGCGCTTTTAAACCCAAATGGCTGATCGTCGGACTTCTTTATATTCAACATGTTTTCCTGTAATACTGATGATATGGTTTCGACCGGCCGAGTTCGACTATAAATCAAACCATCAAAATCATAATTATTAAGACACATATTTTATATCGGATATTAGAAAGTAATCAGTCTCATATAAACACAATTCGCAGCGGAAATTAATTTTGAAATAGCAGCGCCACTGTGTCCTGTGGTGTCATTTACATTTGTGTGGAACAGGAAGTGATTTACGTTTGAAGTCGAAGGTGATTTATAGATTTTATTGATATTGTATACACTAATAATAACGGTGAATTCAACACAATAATGGAACGAGATTAATACGTAACTATTTATAGTGGAGGATCGGTTCACAATATGACAATAAGCAATCTAACGCATGATTAAAAGCAGCGATATCGAAAATAATTCAGTAGTATTATTAATAATAAAATGCAGCCTAAAACTAAGGAGAGGAAGAAAATACTGTTTCGGGATAAAAGTGCGATAAATATGGGCCAAAGACAATAAAGTTACAGTAACGGAATCTAAAATTAAGGAATAATTTGATGTTTTTTACACATCGATATTTGGGATGCATTTTGATTTTCATTTTTCACTAAAATACTTGAATATTTGATGTTACATTTAAAGGTAATAAGCATTATACATGGCTAATCGGGAAGTAGTTTTGACCCCCGTCCGACATTATTGGATCTTAACTATCCTCTGGGTAATTGGATATTCATAGTTGTAATGTAATATTGACGCTATTATAATTTTATTTAAAAGGACCTGATAGAACGAACTGGAATTGATCTTATTCTTCACCTAATGTAGTTTAAATAACGAATGAAATAAAATGGGGTTAACGTCCCACTTTTCTGTACCGAGTAGGCTAATGAAGTCCCGCATACGTCACAATAGTGTGCTCATGAGGGAGAGAGAGAAAAAGAAATGGGATTTAACGTCCACTCGACACAAACTGGGTCATTTTGGGACTAACATATGGTTTCAATTTTATTTCAATAATTCGCAGGGGTCTTTAGCAGTGGGAGGAAACCGGAGTGCCCGGAGGAAACCCACGAGGTTGAGAAGGCGCCCTTATCTCCATGCCACATACGCTCACACCAGGGATCGAAACCATAGCCGCAAGCCAGAGGTGACCGGCCAGCCAGAGGTCGAAGCGCGGCACTCTAAACTCGTCTTAACTCCAATTTCTTGAGACCAACTGTGCCTTTTACACATAATTAATCAGCTTTTTTACTGAAATATTTCTGCTGTTTTTTCTGCTAACAAGAAATCGAAACAAGAGATGATTCTGTCACCTCCAATAAATGGACTTTCTTTGCAATATTGACAGAAGTACCGTACGTGACCAGTTATAATTGATCCACTCCTAGAAGTCATACTCATGCAGAAAAAGTCCTTGAAGTAATTAGTCCTCTCGTTATTAACCACCTACGATTCCTATACCAAACCATGACAAATTAATTTGCTATATCCCAGTACCTCAAACGTTATAGTGGTACGGTCGCCATATTTTAAATAGACAGTTTTTGTCTTCTACAGCAATTTGGTGGGGGGGGGGGGATTTTTAAGTCTGATTCATATGGTGGTGCTAAGTGTATTTATATTTTATAAAAAATCACGAGTAAGAGCCACCACCACATGCTGCCAGTATAAGGAAGGAGTTTGTAAGAAATTGGAAAATAAAATTGTTGAATAAGTTGTTTGTAAAACGGAAACTGTAAAATGCAAAAGCATTAGCGTCTAACCCCCTGTTAACTTGTGAAATGTGAAATGCAGAATTAATGATCCTATGCGCCAAGTCAGTTTTATTGCAGGATGAGTGTACATGTATTAACTATATGGGATTCCATCCAAGTTGCTTCCGCGCTGGCCGATGGTATTATCTTTTGCGTTACAGGCAATCGTATAAATAATAAATGCAATGTAGACTAAACTTTAACCATGATCACTTCAGCCTAAATTGTCACCTCTTTACTACGAGGAATATTCGCATCCATTTTGTATTGGCAACAACTGCCTGACCCGCTGTCTGGCTTAACAGTACAGTAGGATGTTAAACCCCATTCATTTCATTTCCATCTGTCTATCTGTATATTTATATAATATACAGTTCAATCCATCAGTAAACAAAGAATGCTGCATGTCTTTCTTGACGTAGCGCCGCAGCCCGGGAAAAATTTCCCTCATAGCACACTACAGTGGACTCTGTCAAATCCGACATCGTACGGGGTCTTGACAATATGTCGGAAGTCACAGAGTGTCAGAATACCCAGTTTTGTCAAAACCGCAAATATGGCGTATGCCCGTATTCTATTAGCCCAGGTTAGGTGCAGAAGAGTAGGACGTTAAACCCCATTTCATTTCATTTCATGTATTTCTTGATCCAGGTCAATAATGACCCGCTGATTTTTCACGATATAACAAGATACCGTGGGTACACAAAAACACAATTATTCTATATCGGCATATATTTGACACTCATTGAGCATTATGATTATAGTGTTGATAACTGCAGTGAAACCACCTGATCTTTTCCATTTGATGCGTCGTGCAAAATCCCAAAGGCCACAAAACTTCTTAGCCCATGACGCAAAGCGCGTGATTGTATCTTTCCTGGTATGACTTAGCATTATTTAGTCTTGTCTGATAACTGTTGTTGTCGAAACTGGCGCGAATTAGACTAATACAGCTTAAAATGTTACATTGTAATATAATTAAATGAGGTATAACGCCGTTCATTCCTGCGCCAACCGGGCTATTGCGGACAAGAACGACATTAAACCTAATCGTGACTTTTCTGCCTGTTCTTCATCTAATTCTAGTATCTTTGCGAACCATACAGCCTAATCCAGCGCCTCCGTAGTGTGCCATTTTCTCGCACAACACATGAATCGAACTCCGGACCTACTTGTTATTGGGCTCGCGCTTCACTCACTCATCTACTATGACCAATACTCTAGGGATTTAACACCAGCTTGATCACTGATCTCGTCTACCATGGCAGGTCATCTTTAAAACCGAATGCTAGTCCGCCATTAATCATATCCAATCCATCCACAACATTCATTCAAATAAACTATTAAATAAGCGTTTACTATCTTCACGACCTGTACTACTCGACTTATCCATTAGATCACTCCCTGACAACAGAAACAGCTGAACGAATGACAAATCATTAAATGGATATATGAATTAGGGCAAGATTTATTTCCGTGTGCTTTGTTACGAACAATTATTGATCTCTTACTATGTAATAATAAATACCTCCTACCCGAGTCTGAAAAGGAAATTCGTTGTGATTTATTTTGATGTGTTTTGCTAACGTCAGTATCTATCTCAGATGTTTATGCCAAAGCACTGACAACCCCAAGCATGTTTTTTTTCCACCTACGTCACTGTTAAAGAGAGTGTTAGCCTACCAGGAATACATTTTTTAAAGCGGTATTCGGAAATGGTAGATTAACCTGGTCTTTGGAAAAGTCTAATTCTATTTCTAACATTTAAACTAAACAATTTTATTCGGACAGACACACATGATAAACGTGGTTACGGAAGTTTTAAGGTATCGAAGATGTAATTTTAGACGAAGAGGAGTTCCAGCAGGATATTTAATCGCTGTGTAACACATCGGCGAAGAAACAAGATTTGATAGCCATTATCAGCGGTTCTAGAAAAATGTTATTCTTTTGAGTGGTAGTGTTAAAATTTATTCAGCCCAATAGAGATCCATGTTAACATCTCGATATTATGAAGTTTCCAAACTCGTGGCCCTCGAGGCCACGATCGATCGACACTGGCCGTTAAAACAATTGTCAACAGCCATTGAATAATTCCCTGACAGCACAGAATGTTGTGATTAACAGTCAATGATAATACATTTTCAAACTTTCCGATGACACGTGCCATGCACCCAATCGACTGTATAGCCGTTGAGTTACAGTTGAAATTAACGATTCAAATATAATTTAGTATATCATAAATATCAGATCATGTGTAACATAAAAATTGTTAAAATCTTGGGGTAGGTAAGTTTCAAGCAGCTTATCGGCACTTATCGTTCTGTAGTTGTGATCTACGTCAAATTAACCTTTGCCAATCGACCGCAATATCACTGAAACTGCTACATGTCTAGGCGATTTCATATCTACATTATCGTTAACTGGTATTAATAAACACTGAAGAGTCAAATCCTGCTCGGCTTACCTATGGTATGCCTCAAATTTCTGATACAGTAAAAGGCCCTATCTCGAAAAGACTCTTGTAATATTTTGCTCTCTGAAAGTAATTAACTTATAGTATTTAAAAGTTACAGAATCCTCAAATCTCTTCATTGCTTCTAAGTTTCTGTTGGAATTAACCTTTACACCCAGCCATTTATCCGAACCACAAACACCATATCCACCAAAGTGGTCATTGCGATCTTTCAACCAGAGAACTCTTGTCATTCCACAGTCAAAGTTGAATCATAATGCCCTTCGTACAGCCCAATACCAAAATAAAATATTGTTCGTAACCTAACGCGGAATCATTCAGGTCCTTAAATACCTAAAGTCAAATGAAATGTAATGCGCCAATCGCTTAATGAAGATCAACATAGGGTGATGTATGGGTAAACTGTGCCCACCGAGCGGTGTTTTCGCTTGCTTTTCGTCGAATTCCAATATTCAGTGGTTATTTTAAATTCATGCCAAATGTGTACACGTACACGTGGCCCCGACTAGAATCTTTCTGGCAATCCCTTTCCGTCCTGTACCACTGAGAAATCACAGACAACAAGACCAGGATGGAAATTGGGATTTCTGATTAGTGAACGAGTGCACACAACAAGATATCAGTTGCTCGGCAAAAGTACATATTGTGAGCAACTTCCTGGATTTGGCGCCGTCTTCAGGAGTCCAGTCCGATCAGAACAGTAGGGCGTTAAACCACATTTCATTTTATTTCTGGATTTAACAATAAGCCACAAACATGTTTTTTTTATATCTTATTAAATGGTTCTCCACTTCAAAGCAAACTGGTCTTGAGTAGGTTTTATATATAGATGAGACAACTGTAAGCATTTCCTGATCAACACAAACATATTAACTATCATAAAACACTGAAAGACTGTTTTTATGCCAACAATTATTACCCACATGATACTATTCTTGTAATAGCTGGAGGGGAAATCAGGAAAATAATATGTATTATGATAGATATTATGATATTTACATTGGCATTGGCATGAACTTGTCATTTAATGAGTAATGAGACCTTCAAATGTTGCCACGATATTTCTCTAAGGTAGTTTGGAGATAATTCTCATTGATAAAATTCAAGGATTTACTCAATTCTATCGATCAATGCTGCATTAAATTTTGTCATCCAGAAATAAAAACACATGGCAATATTTGATTAGTTCGCATCATTTGGTTTCGTATAAAAATATGCCAATCAATTTATCAGTTGTCATAGTTGTCAGGTTATTAACGGTTGCTATATTATGTTGTTTTATGTGGGACTTGTGGAGGTCATGGGTGGGATTGGATCGCAGAAAAACTGCTGTCGTTCGTGGGGTTTAACGTCCGCTTCCAGCGGAGATATATAGTAGACAATTGGCCTTATTTAGCACATACACAGGGAACTTTCCTGGGAATGAAATCCGGAATACTCAGTAAACCTACGAGGTTGAGAAGCGCCATTCTCCCTTCAGAGATCGAAACCAACACAGTTGCATCCCTTCGCCCAATTCCTTTGTATTTAACGATGGTTTTGATTGGTTGACAAAAATAGCGCAGTTACCAAGGGCAGATAATTTGAATACGTGGGGTTAGTGGAGTGGAACAGGACGAGACCACTCGGGGTATTGAAGATGGGTGAACACCTTCACGTAGAATGTAGTGACACGAACTAAAACGAATAAACGTGACTTTGCGCCCAGTTGATTTAGTTTTATTCCTCTACACCGCTTATTAATCCAAAACAATACCAAATCGAGTACATGTCACATTATCAGAATGCTTGATCTGTTACGCGATAACATTTCGTCAATCAAAGGGGTTATTGAAATATACATTACAACACATAAAAGAAAACCTATGTAGGTTTTGTTTATAGACAAATAATCGATTTGAACGTCTACGAAAGAAGTGTTGTTTCGTTCCATCAAACTAAATTCTCGATCATGCAAAGGGTAAAATAATTAAATTGTCAACTTTCATTTCTATGTTATTTATTTGTTCCCCTTTGTTATTTCGGTATTCGACAAACTGGCACATTCGGTAAAATAAACTATACGGGAATTTTCACAATAACCAACTTTATTCCTTTGAAAAGTATAGAAACTTTCACACTGAAACCACTTTGTAAACAGTTCCTGCTACATGAACAGCACAAGCGGAAATGGAGTAAGCAGGACAGTGTTCGAAGCAATGCTCTAGTCACTTGTTTGACGTTTCGAGGCTTAGCCGATGTGGACAAATCATTTAATCAAAAATGCCCTTTATTTGTAGAAAAAAATAAAGATTTAGTCCAGTAGAATTAAGGTGTCCTCTTTCAGCATCTGCCGGGTGAAGCTGGGCATTTTTTGAAATTCAAGATGGCGTCCAGGACGGTCACCATTACAAATAAGTCCCTTAGTATTTTATCTTGGATGATAACTTTATATCTAACCGATCTGTTTTGGGAGCCAATGAGCTTAGTACACTGAAGTTTTGGGATGATTTGATGATGGTAAAATCCAAAATGCCAGACAATATGGCCCATTAACTCGATAGTGGCGGATGGGGGTCATGTATCAATTAAATGAATATAATGGATCGATATGATTAATATTAGAACCAATAATGTTTTTTGTATGGTGTTTTAAGAGCTCTATATTAACATTTCCCTGTTATCGCCGGACTTGAAAATATTGCAAGAACTAAAATAACAATTTTATACGAAAATATCTTGAAGATAAATTAGTCCAAATTGAGGTATACATTTCTTGCTTTTACGTCAGAACCATGCGACAGTATTCATTAAGAAGCTTTGATTATCCAGTCGATATGGTGTTTATACTCGATTGTCATTATGATGTAGTATTACTGAAAAGGTTTAGTGAGTTGAAAGATAAGACTGTGAGAGAGAATTGAGATTACAGTTCCATCAATCTTAGCTTAACGTGATTGATGTGTTACGTGAAATATGGATCTTGTTTAAATCGTCAAGTATCGATTTTATGAATCGAGTTTCGCGAGTTAATGTATACTTATGTCTTGTGTATGTATTGTAGACAATAAGCCTGACGTCAATTCTTACTAGTCGATAAATGGGTTCGAGTAGAAATCCCCACTCTCCTGCAAACTGTGGTCCAACAGAATGACAGACGGTCGTTTGGTTATATCTGGTGCCGACTCCATGAATGTATGCCCCAAAGACTCTAGTATTTTAATATATCAGCTTTAAATTTAATTTCAATTTTGGAGTGGATGCCCGATTGAAAAAGAGGGGAATGCTCACGAGTCCCCGGGTTCACTAGTCCATCGATATCTATTATTAGGGTCAGGTTTGGGTAAAAGTTTGTCCATTGATATCTATTATTACATAGAATTAGGGTTTGGTAGTGCCGCCTCGAATTTGCCTTGGTCATCAAACGTGAATAGACCTACAAACCTATCGGTAATTACCATTCCCACAAGCAGGATTCTTCTCTGTTACAGTCTACACGAATCTCTGGTAACGACAGGTTTCATCGTAGGATAAGACAAATTCGTGAACATACGTGAATCATATTGTGTAAAAGAGATTGTCGACACTCCCGAGCTGTATTTATATGATTATTAGGCACGACACCTTTTCACAATGACAAATCCTACGGAATAATTATTCGTAAAGTAAAATATAGACTAAAGTACTGTTACAAACTTATAGAATCCTTATCACGGTAGATCATTATCTTTGTATACAATTTATGGCATTGTCTCGACAATTTTCTTGATTTATAAAGCTGAATTGAATTACTCTAATAGACTATGCAGCCAACTTACTGCGCAACACATGGGTTGCTTATATTATACGAATACATCACAGACAATGTAACTGAAAACAACACAGCAGAAATATACAATCCAAGATGTTATTATCGTGTATTTATCTTGTACATAGAGATAATACTATAGTCATCCAATCATCTTGCCTTTCATTAAATGAAGAATTGAAATCAATGGAATATTCCTTGTGTTTTCATCCAGAATACGAAAGAAAGCCACGCAAAACTTGGAAATGCGCCCACACAGCAACCATACAGCAACTTATTTAAAAGGCAAACTTGGACCAAATTTTATCAGGATGATTTTTCAAGAAATCTTATCTTCGTCGTCATAGGACTGAAAAGAACGCCGTTAAAAATTGTTGCCCTCGTGGCATTGACGGGGTTTCCTGAAAGGGGGTGGGGTAACTCTGGGCGTTTAAGTCAGAAGAGATCGCGCAAGGTTTTTGGAAAAGCGGACATAACTCTGGTACGAAATGCTGAATATCGAAAGGGTCCGTTCTCTCATGACCACAATGCTTCACGCCAATTTTGAAATGAATCCCTTGAAAACTGAAGCCTCTATCGCTCTATGACATCAAATAATATGACCACAATATTAAAATATTGTCTCGGGGTGCTGGGGTCATACGACTACATCACCCCTAATAACCAGCAGTAAATCTACAATGTTCACTAATTCACAGGTTTCTTTTCCCATATAATTATCCAATAAAGTAACCGAATGCTGGTGCGTGGGGCTTGGGGACACAGCTCGGCCTGATTATTTCATATCCTCTTGGATGACACGCATACGTAACATACAATTAAACGGTCTGTAATACAAGAATCGTTACATAATATTTAATCATATACGAAATCTATTCAGTTCCGAATGGCATACAATGCGAGGAAACGACATATAACGACGGGGATCTGTTATAATAATTGAAATCGCCGGATTGAGTGGAACTTCACAGAGAATGTTGAGGGATCACCCAATCTCCGCCCTCGCGCCGCTAGATCGATAATCGTGAACCTTTCATTTGGAATTTGAATTTTTCCTCTTTTTGAAATGAACGGCGGGACCCATGTCTAAGCTGGGCTTTGGGGATTCTGAACTTATCCAACCAGTGCACACCACTCAAATTTGATATAAGATCGACTGAGATTGAACACGATATAGCCAAAGGCTTCAGAATTCTCTATAAAAACGCTCACGAAACAGTCGGAAGTTGGACAAAAAAGCTTTGAAAGCGTTTTGGAAATCGTCCAAGCGTGCACATTATTTCAATTATCATAACATGTACATGTATAATCATTGTATTAAAATAAAATTGATCAACCAATATATTGAACTAGAAATTAAAATAGAAACAATCTATATATATATATATATATATATATAGGCGAGATCTTCTGATAACTTATTCACAGAGATGTTTATATCATTTAAAGTGGTCTCTCACATAATCACTGGTTATCAATTATGTGTGAAAATCTATGTTTTAAAAACAGCCCATTCCATGTTTGATTGATTTCCTTTGTGTCTGCATAAACATGCCGTTAACAGAATAAAAAAGAAAAATTCCATCCGTTCAGAATTTTCAGTTGAAATATATAAAAATAGTAAATAGCTTAGTCCAGAGCAATTTGAACTTTTAAACTTCGGGAAAACCTATTAAGATTCTGCGTCCTATTTCATGAGAAAAATACTTTTGATCTTTGGGAAAAACTATTAAAGCTTTGTGTCCTATTTCTTTAAATAAGGGAACTATATAATAGCCATTCAAAAACCAAAATACTTTGTTGTTCTTCACAAAAGCGTTTAAATCCACATTTTTAAGTTTTGAAATTCTAAATAAAACACTGTTACAAGACTCGGGTGGCTTTGTATATTTATTAAGAAGGGTTAAACGTCCTACTACTCTGCTCCGACTGGGTTAAGGATGGCGGGCATCCTCCATACAATGCGCTGAGGCAAATTTTGCCCTGACAGCGGTGCCACGGCTTACTCTAATATCTAATTGCAACTGCCAAGGGATCTTTTACGTGTACGCCAATGTGTGCACTAGTTTTGGTTTTCGTCTCACCCGAAAGACTAGATAAACTTTCTTGGCCAATACCGGGATCGAACCCGCGATCTCCAGGATAGCAAGCCAGCGTCTTTTCTAGTCAAGACCCCAAAAAACAAACAATGAAAATGGTTTAACCTTGCTTCGAGATATACATGCCCTTGATTTACAAACATAAACAAGCTCAACATCTTTGAGTTATATTTGATCGTTTATTTTACAGTTAGTGATGAAACAAGCGTCTGAACAATTAAGATTATATCTAGAAACCTTAAAGGGAATCTGGGCCCAATAATCAATTTTCAAGACCGGCCGGGTGGCTTAGATATTGAGTAAATTGATATTGTCTTCGCCAAACGATCATATGAATGCTACATTATTGGAGGACTTAAAATCGAATGTTTGTTTATTGTGTAAATCTTGTGAAAACTTTTTAATGTTGTTCAGAATAAAGTAATTTGACTAAAATGTTCAGTATGTTCAGTTTTCATTATCTATTACATTATAGCAAGCACGGACATATCTATATCTAAATGTTACATAACGCATCTTTCAGTCTGAATCATACACACAATTCGTTAAATCTCAACGGCTATATAGACAGACAATCATGCCGCAAATCAATCATCATAAAATACCATGAAATCAACAATTATATTTGTCGCACAGAACAAAGCGGTGTGGATATTTTAAATCCCAGATAACCTGCAAAATTTATAACTTTGGTATTTAATTTTATGCCATTGTAAGTTTCACCAACTTGGAATTGATTTGATTGATTCGACATATTTTTAAACATATCGAACAGTTTATCGATCAAAAGCCACACGGCGTGATATTATCAATAAAACCAAAAATCGATTACTTGATGAATATTCCATGGAAACATTCGGCTTGAATAAATCTTCGCATGTTTCCACGATCATTTGTTTCTTTTATTTTAGCTCACACAAAGCTATACATTAAAGAACAATGGGCGATTGTTGAAAAATCAACTCTTATAGACCTCAGTCCTTGTGTCCCAATAATCCATAACCACCGATTGAAAATATATATGTATTAAGAGAAAATATATTTGTTGCCAGCTTTGCATCCGTTGAAATTATTTACAAAATATCTACAAATTATAACGGAGCACACATTATATAGTACACTTGCAGGGATCGTGGATGAGCGCTGTCTTTTAATGTCCTACCCTCACTTCACTTCCAATGCCATTTCTTATGGCATCATCTAGGTTGCACTACCATTTCGTACTCAGGAACCGATTTGAACGAATTCGATGAAGGGTAGGTGTGAACGTCGCTGTCTGGACAAAATGTACCACACCACACAGCACACCACATCGCATGTGAATTTCCCTTATACATTATCCTAAGTGGCGCAGAATAGTCTGACGCTAAATCATAATTCATAACTCCGGTATGTCACTGTATTGGTCTACACTCTTGTGTCACAGTTATCAAGTAAGTTGGCTGCTGGGGGACAATTGGCTTAAGAAGATAATTTACACCCACCAGATATCGAAGATATACGAGTCATTTTTACAATAGGGATAAGATAAGATTAAATCGGTTCATTAAGTGCTTTGAAATAAATAAACTCGCTAAACAAAAGGTAAAGCAGCATATCCGGCTGGTTATCTCGGTATCTCAAACTTATCGGAAAAATACATAATTTGCGTGCTGATATCCTTTATGGCCCAGATATTATCATTAAACGTTCTGCTGGTTTACCACAGACACGGTAAACCACCTACGCCAAATCATTTATAGATGCTGGTTTGTTTATTTGAAAGAATAGAAAACACTCCCTCTCCCATAGATTTATATCCGGTGTTTAATTCATTATTTAAAGGCGAACTGCTTTACACTCAGGTTGTTGTTTATTATTGAAGCTATTTTAATACTAGATTATCAATGAATAAATAATACAAGCTAAGCAACGATTGAAATTCTCCTTTAAAATGACCAGTCCTTTTTGATTTGGTTCAAGTAACGTTTTCATTTGCTTATAAATAATGATATGTTATGTACGAGAAATCTATCTTCTGTTATGTAGGAGGAATCTGTCTTCGACACAGAAGGTTAAAAATATACTTAAATAAATCTACCGAAACAATTGTTTACACGCACAGAGGTTGTCACATCAATAATAAAAAAACACACCATAACAACCCTGTTTGGGCCCAAACCATTGGTGTTTGGCGTGATCATGAATCTGACCTGGTCTTCGGATTATGGACTGTCACGTTTACTATTATAATGGTGTATTTACAGTTAGACAATCATTTATTTCTTGAAGTAATTTATTCTGTATATGTGATTTCACTATACATCTTATCTAATCGATATTACCCACCCAGCCATTATATAATATCTAGTTAAATCGCTATTATTTGGATCTAGACGGGTCTGTAACTCGTTAGTAATTTAATTAAAAGTATCTTCAACTCTGATTAAAATATAGATCATGTTTCATTTCTTAATTTTCATTCTTTGTTCTTCGTTTTGTTTCAGTGGCTGGAAGAATCGTAAATTTGGCTCATTTTGTTCTTTATAGAGATTTAACAGTAGTCCGGAGGAACTTTATGGGTGGGCTGAACTTGTTGTTGGCCATTTGAAGGCTCGTCTTCATTAGCTGAGTTGGAGCGAGCAGAACACTAAATTCCATCCCATTTAATTTATTATTTAAAAGCAAAAACTTTAGATTGGGAGGCTGTACGCACCAACGTGTAACATTAACGTCACGACCAAAATGGAAAAAATAAGATTTCTATAGGACATTAATAACGTCAACAATACAGCATGTATTAGCCACTAGAGTGTAAACAGAGTTTCTGGCAAATGATATCGAAAACAACTGTCCTTCATAGTACCCATATCCCTTGTGTTAGCAAAGGAATATAACTTTTTAGAAGTAATCGTCCAAATTTAATTCAAACTCGATAGAGGTTTCATATATGTAATAAAAAGCAGTTTTAACGTAATACTTTTTAGAACCGAACTAGTTAATAGCGACAGGCATATGCCATGCAGTGGGCTATGAAGGATGTTTTGCCTAGACGGTTTCGTATTGCGTCCAATGGAAAGGGTGCCAAAGGCGCCCATTGGGGTAACTGATGCAGCTGCTCCTCTTGCACCCCCACTGGCTAGCTTCCAACTGTCAAGGGTTCTTTTATCTGCATGTCAATGTGTATACGTAACCTTGTGTGTTTGTACTATCTGAACGACATAGACACTGTCCATTGCCAGCAGCTCCATCCTTCTCCACTGACATGGGGAAACCTCGTCATCAAAAGAAGGTTTGATCGTCGCGAATACCAAGTCTCGCATTTTCAAGCTAAGATGTCTACCTGTTGCAAAGTTCAAGGTTCGTTCAATATCAAGGTTTCCGTGGATGTCTCTATATCACATCCTCTGATTGGACGCCACTACTCATGTATCTGTAGATAACGTAGCTATAAGATGTTGTAAAACTCGCAGTCGTTGCTTCAGGAACATTGGGTAAAACTGCGCCTTATTCGCTAAGACACCAGACACTAATAAGCTATTGTATCCAGACTTACCAATAAGATAGCTATAACCAGAGAGTGATTATTGCTTAAAGGCATTGACAAAATAGTTGATATGAATTCAATTCGACTGCATGAATAAACCACATTTTGTTAAAGTCACTATAAAATCTCACAATTTGAGAGAATGGGATGAATTGGGGTTATTTTGCCAGGAGCTTCTGTCTAATCAAATTCTAACAACTAATGTGTACATTTACATTAGTGAACATCCCTACCCTCTTCCTCGCCATTTATCATGCGCATAGATAAACATAAACCATTTTGACTGGTCAGAAAACTCTTCTCCACAGATGGAGCATGCCTTTGTCCCAATATTTGTTTGAGGTTAACCAGTGAAATTCACATTGCATGAAATTAAATGAAACAATTGCTAGTGTTAGTCCAGCATAGCATAAAATGGCTTTGTACGATTAGTATTTAGCTAATAATGCATCATGCATCGAGAGACTCTCCACTGTTTAATAGATGGACTGTTCGGCACATCTTATCATCTTAACATTCATTAAAGATGCATTATGTAAGCGCTAAATCTTCCTTTTGCAGGTTTTTATTTCCCACTCAAACTTATGATCGATTGGACACGTATTCACGCGAACCTCCATAATCAACTCCCTAAATGATCTGATGGTCGCGATTTTCAATGGATTGAAATGCGATCGCAATCTAAGAATATAGCAAAATGGATAATGGGGCCATTTTTGGTTTATCGTAACAATGGTACTTGACAGCCGGGAATATATTGTGAACACTTTAAAACGTGTAAATTGGCTAAAATATTCAATATATTCATTTGTCATCATAAATTTTTGAACTATTACAGCAAGAAGGTCAACACTTTATCTGAATCTTACATAAAGCATCTTTAATCCAAATTGAGAAATCGAAGCATCTTAAAACAAATAAGCAAGCGTGTTGATCACCCTGCCATCAGTCAACAAGGATATAAAATAGTAATTAAGTGTACTGCTACTGTATAGGGTTCACTGGTATTTCTCTTTATAGAAAAATCATTGATTATTTATAGCCAGCAATAGGTTTATAACACCCCTGTCTTTCGACACGAAATCGCAACACGCACATCACGTGATCTACTTACTTAAGACTGACATGCATCTTTATAGTCCCATTCACAGTGCTGTATTAAGGCCCACGGGGCCCTTACACTTAATCAAATGGGGGTTCTATCGAATGCCAATCGCAATAACATGGTAAGTTGATACTGTATCATCTATCGGAACAATGATCTATGTGATAACATTATATTTGGAACGTGTCATTCTATCATATATTTATGTGATAATGGCTGACACCAAAATTGTCCTTTAATGTCCAATTTAGTTGTTGCCATGCCTTTACTGCACTGAGAGAATGGCTGATATCCAAACGTCCATTTTCTGAGTAAATAACCTTCAATGCTCAACAATGTCAAATTGTCCAGTCTCTCCTGTGTCATGTGAAAGCAGAGCTGATTTAATTCGTTTCAAATGAATGAAGAGCTGGGATTGTTACAAACAACCACATAATCATAAACACATTTGGGAATGTTACGTGTTAATGACTTGTTAAATTTAGTTTTTACTCAGACGCTTGTATAATTTATGTACTTGTTATGTACTTTTTGCATTGTAACTTTCTAAGGGGTCCCTTGACCCTTTGGGCACTGGCACATGTGCGTCTCGTGTGTTTTGTTCATACTGTCTGTTCATACAGCCTGTTCATACAGTAGTTTGCCTTCGACCCATTGATGATAAATAATTTATTTGTAAGGGCCTGGTCTCTGATGTTGGCTGTGACATTTGTTCAGGATTTCCCGTTATGGTTTTCCCTTGTCAGTGGTGCAGTACGGATGGTATTGCAAATGACAGAACGGGATTTTCGTAATAGTATGAAGAAGTCCTGGTGTTTATTCTTGGATTTGATGGCTATTATAAAGGCACAGATTACCACATTTTAAAAACAATTTTATTTTATTGGACAATATACAGGTTTCTTCGTATTGAAACCGTAGAAAACCCACTGTAACGATCGCAACAGTATCGTATAATTTTGACGAGGTTTCTATTAGTCTGTGTTATAAGTAGATTGGGGTGTATTCGAGTAGTTGTACTTTAAATCGTTAAATATTACTTTTTGTCTGGCAGAATGAACGGCATCCACATATATCAAGGCTGCTAATATAACCATGGTATGTGTTGATG
Source organism: Patella ulyssiponensis (assembly GCA_963678685.1). Classification (NCBI taxonomy): domain Eukaryota; kingdom Metazoa; phylum Mollusca; class Gastropoda; family Patellidae; genus Patella; species Patella ulyssiponensis. Next base: position 83,523,858 of record OY783225.1, on the reverse strand, counting down.
AAGACACCAAGGTTGTCCTTGAAGAAAGTCATTAGAGAACGCGTTAGAAACTAGTTTATAGCTGTAAGGTATGGTCACGCACTAAATGAACGCGGTTCGTCAATCAGTTCATTAATTGTTTATTCAATCCTATTTACATGTGTTGTAATGAAATGGTGTTTAACTTTTCTGATCATACGCCATGCAGTGTGTTGTGAGGGAAGTGTTGCCGGAACAGTGGTGCTTTAGCCGACTCGTTTTTTGAATTCCAACTGTCATAGGTTCTTTTACGTGCACTCCAATGTACGGGACAGACGACCTCGGTGTTTGGTCCTATTATAACGACTATTCTTTGCCACCAGGTTAGCGAGCCAATATCCTACTACCTGAGCCACCGCGGCTTCCTATTTACATCGTTACAAACGTAACTCTAATTACTGATCAAGTTATATAATTGCCAGTCACCATTTTAATATTATTATGATAATGTATATTTAGGAGATGTACGCTGGCCCATCGAAACAAATATCAGATTGATGGGGGGGGACTGCCAGCGCTACGAGACAAAATGGGGTTCCGGATTTGAAACTTTTGATTATCACTAGAATGTCTCACCATTGCAATACAGCACATTAAGGATGTGATGTTTCCATTTGTTTGTTTTAAATGTGAAGACCCTTATAACAAAAAAAGAAAGAAATATAGAGTATATTGTTGGTAGGACTTAAACACATTATACATACTCACCCCCACCCACCATACCCAAACACCCACCCTTTCTATCCCGGATTTCACTTAAACAAATAATTTTGGTATTATTTTGGAATGCCTCTGAAGAGAAATCAGCAATAAGTCAGACAAAAGTTGTCCCTTCGCAAATATATGAAGAATATCGTCTATGTTAGCATTGAGTAGCAGTAATTGGTAATAATCGATGTGGAGAGAGACAAGAGAGTGAGTCTTATATATTATTATTATAATATATATATTGAAATAGTATATCAACAACGTAATACACATAATGAACAGAATAACAGAAATCTCTATTTTTACCAAATCTGATTAAGGTAAACCAAGTTATTACAATAACCAGTGTGTCGTGTTGTCATGGCAACCCATTTTCCCATTGGCCATCTTCTTCGCAAATAGCGCTAATTACCTTTCCATGGCAACCAACTAAAACGTCTTAGATTTTTCTATTATAAGATTTCTTATTAGAAACATGATTCCTAATTCTTATATTGTAATCCAAAGCAATAAGTAGGTATATCTAAGCATTATTTTAAGATAAAAAATCAACTAATTATCACGAAAAGAATATATTATTAAAAACAACCCGGAACCTCAACAACAAATGAACATAGATTTGCTAACTATAGGCTAAATATACACGATTTCTTTTAATTTAAATTGAAGTAGAAATATCTATAAATCAAATTGAGGCTTTGCATTCTGGAATCCTCGGTAATAATGTGTATAATATTGCCGAGTGATCCATGCTATTTAATTACCTACATCAGAATTAAAAACTATGATTACTATGGTGGCATGTAATGATCGTGGATGTTGAAAAGTGTTCCCTTTGTAGAATATAAATAGAATTTGAAAGTGATTGAACTGGAGTTTAACGTCCTACTCTTCAACGACAGAGAGAGAGAGAGAGAGAGAGGGAGAGAGAGAGAGAGAGAGAGAGAGAGAGTTTGACGTCCACCCGACACAAACCAGGTCATTTTGGGACTAACATATGGTTTCAATTATATTTCACTAATTCGCTTGCGCGTAGGGGTCTTTAGCAGTGGAAGGACACCAGAGTGCCCGGAGGAAACCCACGAGGTTGAGAAGGCGCCCCTATCTCCATGCCGCATACGCTCACACCAGGGATCGAAACCACAGCCGCAAGCCAGAGGTGGCCGACCAGCTAGAGGTCGAAGCGCGGCACTCTAGACCACTACTACTAGGCCATCCCAACCCCCCTCTTTAACGACAGAGTTAATGAAGACGAGCCTACACCATACAGTGTGCTATGCGTGAAATTTTGTCTCGATGACGGCGCTATAGCCTACTTGTAAATCGGATTCCAAGTGTCGGGGATTTTCTTTACGTGCACATAATGTGTACACAGTGCTTCGTTTCTGTTCCATCCGAATGACTAGACACTATCTATGGCAGACCCTCAGTCCTTTTCCATTGACAATAGTAACCGCGCCGGAAAATCCCTACGAACTATCTCGGTCAAGAAATTTGAATCAAACAAGAGAAATGGAATGGGGTTTTACGTCTAACTGTTCTGTTCCAATTGGGATAATGAAGACGGAGGTCAAACAAGGTCATCGCAATAAAATACAGTGTGATGATAAGAAATAACTCTAGAATACAAAGTCAGGCTTCGATCATACCAAGGATGCAGCATCCAATCCCCAGCTCACGTTATTCTATTCCCTCATCCCTCAAAAGTAAAGACCAATTTAAGGATTGTATATATACCAATGCGGTGATCAACTACTGTCCATAATAGGTCCTTCACAGAAACTATAAGCAACGATTGTCAACTCAACCGGCGGGGATGTATTTGAAGGGACATAACCCCATTCCAAACAAAAAGAAGCTGGCTGCAGACCACTAACTATTATACTTTAAATTAGTTCCCCCAAAATGACGGTGGATTGAACAATTTCTATGACAGACCTGCATAGAAATGTTGACGTATATAGACTGTTATCAGCATGCATGTAAATGTGACTACAATGAACCGTTTTCATAAAATATTTGCTGCACTCAAAACCTCCAAATTTGCTGGATATCACTTCGCGTGACATTCTCTTTGAGCCTTTAACATTTATAAGTAAATCTTTATAATATATTTTGAATTTGTTTATTTATAATTACAGTATCTAAACAAATTATATGCTCAAAGACTTCACGTGAGAACTTTCATTGGTTCAATCTTTAACTGCTCTGCTAATTCATTCTGAAAAATATCAAATAATAGTTTTGATAACGTTCTTTAACATTTATAGACAGTAGCATGGTGGTAACTATTACTGGTTTATTTGCATGCATACAATGTTTCGAGGATGATACTCGTGTCTTATCAAGCAAATGATAACATCTAGGTAAAAGAAGCTATATCCTATAACACCTTCCTTCAGTTTACCTATACAGTTAATTGTTGATTTCCTCATACATATATAATATGTATGTATATTACTAAATGCCACTCAATAACATAATATTTAACATCAATATTGGGATATGGCGTCAAACTGAAAAAATAAGATAAGTAAATGTGAGGATATGTATAATATATTCTTAATGAGACGTGGAAAGAGACATGGTAACCCAAAGGGTTAAAAGTTACCTTTGTTTGCTTAAAGTTCTCTGTATATATTTATATCTTTTTTTATTATCTAATTTCTTTTTTTCCCTTTTTTATAATATGCGTTATAACGACTTATTAAACGCCACAGTGTAATACATTATAGTAATTGGTTTTAATGATTGGGTCAAACCTGCTGTGACAATCTAATTAAAATACAGATCTATATTTCGTTTAGTTTTTATACTCTCGATGGCCTACACTAGATAAGTAAAACGAAATTTTGAACTATAAAAACGAAACGAAATAGGATCTGTGTTTTAATCAGATTGCTGTAGTGACTATAAGTTCTTAAAAAACAATATTGAGATTAGAGAATCCATGCAGTTAACAGTGTAGGTAAAACTGAAGGAGGTGTTATAAGAGTATACTTACTGCATATTTTATTTGGTTAGGATGGTAAGGAATTCCACCAAGCTTATCACACTCTTTCATATGGTTTCTTTCAGGGTCACCGGGTACAAGCACTTCCGATTGTCCAGCAGCCTTGATGAAACAAATATCAATAAATACTAATCTATTTCCTACAACATCGATTATTAGACATTCTGGATAATCAAGTCTGTCGGTGAGCATCTGGAAATACTCATCGAGTAGATTTGATGTCTTAATGACAGTGCAATCGGTTTCATCTGTTGTTGCGAAGAACTAGTGAACAAGTATGAAACTATTGAAGCCTTAAATACAGATCAAACAAGGGTTAAAGTGAATAAATCTGGCCGGGTTACTATACTGGAAATGGAAAAGAAATAAAGGTTTTAAATTCTGCATCAATCACGAACTTGTGCCATGCAATGTGTTACGAGGGATGAGGGAATTTGTGTCGATTTCAAGTTGTAACATACTGTCAATAGTAGGCCCACAAACGGATAAACTAGGAAACACTGGACGTGTCTAACACATCCAGAGAGGACCTATTGTCTAGAGACGAGAGGTTCCGGTAATGCAGTAACCTAGATTATAAAGGTTAAAAAGAGCATAATACTCACCGGTTCTAGGTTTCTACAATGATCTATAAGTTCGCTCATTCTATCCGTGAAACCGGGAGCGAAAGCAGTTGGATCTATAGCCACAAAACACTGTCCCTAAAACATAAATATTGAATTACAACTAAGCGTTGAATTAAGAATTTCTCAGCTAGCAGAAGTTTCCCCAATGGTACATAGTTAACGATTATGGCGAAGATAATTACTTTAAACCGTTAGAGTCAATTAGAATTACCCCACTAAGGACATTCAAGCGCGGAATCAGGAATTATTGGACGGAGGGTGAGGATGGGGTGGGGGTGAGGGATGTGAGTGTGCGAATGAATATGGGTACTGGTGGACCACTGGTGGTCATAGTAATTTCCAGTTATCTATTTGACCATGTATTCAAACATGTACTTTGGTATTCATAATTATATGAAGTGTCCATTGCATAAGCTTTCTGTGGCACAATCAATTTCAGGTAAAAACGATCGGAGTCACATCGAACCAAGGCCCTTCGGAATTGGCTTTCCAGACAAATACAAGTCCATCGGACCCTTAATTTAACCTTAATTTGCCTGAAAACTTGAAAGTCAGTTGTATTGGTAATTATGGTTCGTGTTATAATTAAACCCACTCGTTCTGTTCGCGTCAAACATTCTCGTCCAAAAGTCGGTTTTACGTTTTATGCGAAGTGACAAAAATGTGACTTAGATAGTTCTTTCCCAGTACTCTTCATGTCATTTTAGCTAGTTTATTTTCAGTTTTAACAGCGTGGACAAAGAGGGGATTTAGACCTTATTTATATTACGGGTGGGGAAGGGGTGGTACACCCTGAAATCTAATTGGATCTGAGACTCCATATGGTATATAGGTCTATTTGTTCTACAGCCCATTCTGTATACCTAACGTCGCTGGAAACGAAAGAAGTGAAAATGTAGCAGGAATCATGCAAAACTGATTACTGACACCAGAAGTCTCAAATTGCCCGTGGGAATTTAATATTATTTTTGATAACTGCTCCTGATTATAGGATAAAATTCATTAATAAAGAGATGGGGTGCACGAATTATTTGTAATCGTCCTCTTAAGTCTTATTACCAGTTCTAAATTTTATTTGGTATTTACCGGGTTTGGTAGTGTTAAAGACATCTAAAAATATTAGTTATATCAGTAAGTATAAAGATAAGTGGTTAATTATCTGTTTCAAAGTATAATCTTACTATATAATTTCTTTATGGGCATTGCTATGAAATTTTAGATTAAAAAAATCCCGTGATCTGCGGACTCGAGGTCAATGATACAGATCGGATAACTTACTAGATTAGCTTTTTTGTCGTGGGTTTTCCAAGATCTGACATTGGGGCCAAAATTTGAACCAGCTAAAATACCACAAAATACTTCTACCATCATTCCAAGTCCATACCCTTTATAACCAGCTAACGACAAAACAAAATAACCAATATTGAATATTAAACCATTAAGATATCGACAGGGTTGTCTTCCCTATAATCACTGACAATTTGAATGAATGAAACGGGGGTAGGGGGTCTACTTTTCTGCACCACTGGGGGTAACAAATGAAATGGAATGGGGTTTAACGTGCTACTGTTCTGCTCCGACTGGGCTACTGAAGATGGGCACGTGCCATACATATGGGCATGTGCAAAGAGAGAAATTTTGCACGGACAACAATGGAATTCCTGCCGTCAAGTTTTCTTTTACTTGCACGCCATAACCTCGAGATTTTGTCTCATCCGAACGACTTGACACTGTTTCTTGCCAGCCCCACCTGCCCGTCAAAAAATTGAAATTCGCGTACCAAAGGCGTATTAAACTTCTACAGTTAGCACATTCACATTCTCAGTACATGTATATTGATCGAGTTAACAAACAGCTAACACATGTTGTAGTTGTGTATTATTAAATATTATTTAGAATAATAGTAATAATGTATGAAAACAAGCTCACTTAAAAACTATACTAACCAGTATTTTCATCACCACCTAATGGCATTAATCCCCCACTTTCGACAACTCTTCCTGGATTTGTACAAGGCTGTGGTCAACAAATTAAATGAAATAAAATGAAATGGGGTTTAACGTCCTACTCTTCGGCTAATGGAAGACGGGCATACGCCATACAGTGTGTTATGAGGGAAATTTTGTCAGGGCAACGGCGCTGCGGCCTACTCTTATATCGAATTCCAACTGCCAAGGGATCTTTTACGTGCACACCAATGTGTACACGGGACCTCGGTTTTTCGTCCCATCGGAACAACTAGGCCCTCCGTTTCGCATCACTGACAAGGAAAAACCACGCCGGAAAATATAGACGAACTTTCTCGACAATTGCAGGGATCGAACATCCGACCTCCAGGCTAGCGAGCCGGCGCCTTACCCACTTAGCCACGTGATCCCCGTCAACAAATTAACAAAACATCAACCTAACAAATATATAGATGGACAGCCTTCTAGATATTTTACGTTATAACCATAATTTTATATTTAATCGCGTTGAGTATGGCACAAGCTCTTCTTCATGAAAGGTTGATGGTGGTGGTGGGTGCACGCATGTCTTTTTAATCCAAAACTTGTACGTGTCAAAGAGCAGGATTCCCTGCTTAACCATGCGGCGTTACTCCCATATCCTCTGAGTTCTCCGACCCCGACACACACTGCTAAAGACCTGTATTATTGAAATACCGAGAGTTTATTATGTTTCAATGACGACATTGCTTGCGTCAATCTCGAGACACGAGACAGTTTGTGCTGTATTATGTTGGCGGGTTTAACACATGTCCTCCTTGGCGCGAACTTGATCGTGCAACACACCAAATTCAGATATGGCATTAAGTAAGCAGCCATACTTGCCATACAATCTGCAAAAACGTGGGAAAGTGTCCGTATGGCCCTGATTGTATTACTTACCTTTCCGGTTTCATCACATCCCCAACCTACAGGTATATCCTGTCCTTTCCTATCACTAAGTTCTATCTGTATAAATAGGAAAATTAAAACTAAAGTCAAATAGAATGGGGTTTAATGTCCTAATTTTCTGCACCCACGGAGCTAATGAAGATATAAACAGAGAAATTCTGGTCGGACAAAGGCGCTACCCTATCAAGGGTTCTTTTACGTGCACGCCAGTCTGTACACGGAACTTTCCCAGGGAACTTGCACTACGGGGAACTTTCTCTAAGGGGAACTTTCTCGGTTAACGCCAGGATCAAACTCGGGCCAGCGCCTTACTCACTGAGCCAACACGGCTCGCCAATCATTTTTAACTTTTGCGATACGGCTAAATCGGATATATTTAAGCTGATATGAACATTTTAAGAATCAGTTTAACAGAATATACATTTTGGAGACTGTAGCTAATTGCGTGGGTTTTCGACAGATGCATTTAGAATTAAAATTATGATCGAATTTAAACGGCATGTGATTTTTTATGGTGTTCATTTGTTTGATTGTTTTGCCATTAATTCAGACTCAAATTGGAACCGGCCATGACAAATTGCGACAGATTCCCCAGGTGTTCTAGCTGGGAGTTCAAGGAAATAAACAGAAGTCGGGAGTCAGCTGTTAAGATACATGAACAAACAATGAAAATGATATTTAATTTTGAGGTCACCTTTCCAAGCGCAACAGAAGTTGTTGCCATATCTAAAACCATACTATCACCATTGTTAGCTGGTGTTGCCAAGGTTAAAGGGTTCGTTCCTAATGTAGGCTGAAATGTAAATAAAAATCAAATTAATATTATGACACAGATGAAGGGTTGGATTGCCCAGATCATCATGAGTTGGGGTGTGGTGGTACAGGTGGGATACAGTTGCTGTCATATAGTTGATAACTTGATTTACCTTTCTTGCTCTTGTGGGTACCATTAGCGGCGAAGTGTTTGTAAAGGCCATTCCCTAAAACAAAAATAGCTAGAATTTAAACAAATTTAAACAATTCCGTGATCTCCGTCGATATTTTGTCAAAGTCCCATCCCTAGAAATTTCCCCAGGACCCCAACTATAACGCGTAACTTTAACTATGCTGGTATTTGAGGTCCTTCGCTCGACATAAATTAGTTGATATAGATAAAAGATACGACATTTTCTTGTTAATACCCAACGACATCTAACCATGTATAAACGTAATCGGTCCGTTGGGGCTCATTGAGTAAGACATCGTCTCGCTAACCAGAAGGTCCCGGATTTTGCTCCCGGTGCTGGTCTACCCTTGTTAAATATCATCTTAAATATTGGTTAAATAAAAGAGATAGTTCTCAGTTTTTATGCTGTTTACGAATAGTTTTTACCGTAAATATTCGCGTCGCCACCAATACCACTGACAGGGATGACATCGAGCTTAAATAATTAGCTCTCAATATTCTAAACAATTTGAAGGTGTTAATTGAATAAACGGCGTAAAATTTTCCTGGACCAGTTAGTATTACTACGTCCGATTCACACAACTTGTTATCGACTTTATCGACGTGAAGTAACACATATAACTTTACTATTAGGCGTGGCTTACAGGTCAATCGCCCCATACAGTGGTTAACGAAGGCTTTCGCATTACCGTTGTGAAACAGTTTGAGAATATATAGGTGGCAACAAGGCATATGTACAATGGAAGCTAACAACTTACTAGCATACCCTGCTCCATAGCTCTGATACTATACCAACCAGCTATACCAAAATGATTAGAATCTAAAGGATAAATAAAACACCAAGCGTGAATACCCAAAACCCAGTGCAAGAATGCGAAGGACTATGAAAAAATAACTTTGGGTTATTTTTATTTCAATAATTCGCTGAGTTTTCAAGGTTACCATGAGAAAACCCTCGAGGCTAAGCAGACGAATTAGTCACTGCCACATAATTTGATTAGTTTGAAAGCCAACTGAAAAAAAAATCGCTCGTTATAGTTGCTATTTAATGTGTTGCAATAGTTAATGGAATGGTAATGGTCGTCAAAGGATAATGTTCGTGTCAATCAATATTACCTGTGTGATAGAAATGGTTTAAAAGCACATTCTAATTAAGATTTTAACATGATCCGTAACAATGAATTCAAAATCCACAAGTGATAAAAATATAATGAAAGCATTTTTGTAAACAAGTGAATAAGAGATGACTGTTAATTCCGGTGAGAATGACGTGAGACGACATCCTTTTGAAACTATTTATAAAACAAAACCCGCCATGCCACGCAAAGTCCAGCTTAACCGGGGAGGGGCCCTGGGCCGGGCCTGACCCTGGTTAGAATCGCGGGGCCCCTAACGTGACGAAAACATTATTTCATTTCCTTTTGAATGGCGCACGTGTATAACATACAATTAAAGTTGCAATAGCATTTTTTTAAGTTATATTTTTAAAATGTATTAAAATAAAGCCCTAAAATAGATTGAACCTATAAACAGTCCTACCTTGTTTAAGAATAATCCTATTAATCCTATAATTCACTATTGCCAGTTGAGAAATTGGCAAAAATATCATTTTTAACTTCAAATTCAAACGTTTGAAGATGGCCGTCCATGGAGAGGAATGGGAAAACAAGGGAGGTAATTGAGTAACTATTTCCTCAATCAACCTGTGTCACCCATTTTAATGCCCCAAAAATTTTGCCCATGATCGTATAATAGTGAGTTGACAACCTTTTGAGCAAAAGACATAGAAATAATTATATTTTGACTTTCTTAGAAATATGAAATTGTAACTTTAAACGGGGTGTAATACAAAAACAATTACCGGTACATACATAATATCTGACCACATTCGAAATCTATTCAGTTCCGAATGGAAAACAAATCTAGAAGCCTAGACCGATCACCGAGTGCAGCTTCACAGAGAAGGTTGAGGGATAGCTCATTATCCGCCCTCGCGCCTCTAGATCGATTCCTGGGAAACCTTCATCTGGAATTTGAATTTTATCTCTTTTTGTCATGAGCCGCGGGGGCATCGACCTGTCCCCCTCCCAGGTCCATTCCTAAACTGGGCATTGCTCCAGAAGAGCAGAAATTACGTGAAATTATTTTCATAGTCTGGACCCATGGAGCAGAACTCAAATCTTCGGCGGAATTTTCGTTTATGATTGACGTTTGAAAAACCTTATTAGCGTAAGAATTAATTCTATGCCAATGAAAAGTGATTTTGCGTGTTACAAACAATTGCAATAGACGGCACTTCCTCTTTCGTCAGCTATACAAAATCAACAGAATCATTTTGACCAAATCTGGACTGCAAATCTCGGCGCTACGAAAAAGGTGAAGCCCAAAACTTCAAAACGAAAAATAAAGACGAGATAATGTTTACTATCTTACCATTAGCTACAACCCAAGCAATTCCTGTTTCCTTAGCTTTTTGTATAGCTAAATCGATACAAAACTTGCCAACAACCGGTCCTAAAAATATATAATAACGATAAACACGTTTACATCCACCGAATACTTCATTAAAAAATGATTAAAACCGAATTGTTCTGTGTTAAAGTCTTTTTATTTCTTTATCCAACCCTATACCCCACCCCCTCCTCACACGCGAGACTATGGGTTTTTTTTTTAAAATCGTACTTACTTTAGTAATGATGATCGAGGCTTGGTCGAAAATTAAATCGACTGAACTTTGTAGTAAATTCCCATTACATTATCTAGTTTTTAACTATGATAGTGAGAACTGTCAGTTCTTTATCTAATCTCCCATAATGTAATTGTTTGAAATTGTATGCTGCTCCACGTGGGCGTCCTTATGCAATAAATTTACTTACTTACTTGCAAAAATACCTGACGAAAACAACCGTATCGCCAAAGTCACTGGATTATAGACGATCCACCTTCCCATCCTATACATAGGCACCCGGATATGAAATGAATGGAAGGGATTTAGAGCTTACCTAACAGATTGTTGCCATTCACTAATGCTGTAGAGACGGTTTCCTTGGTGATGGTAGGTTCCATATCATGACGGGTCATGCCAACTTTTATATCTTTAACGTACATATCTGTCATGATATAAATGAATTAATTTACTTTTTATCAATCTCTTGTGTGTAATGATCTTTAGAAATTCAATTATATTAAACACATTCTTAAAGGAGCTAAATCGCCAATAGCTGTTATCTGGAAATTGATACAAGTGGGTCGCAACGCATATAATAATGTAATATGAATGTATATAAACTGATTTACATTGAATCGTTTCTGTTTTTACTATAATTTAAAATCAGTTATGTTCGGCAAAATACGACAGAAGTCTTAATCGAATTGCAATCTATTGCGTCTGGTTATTCCATTCTACACCGATAGTATTTGTTATGCATGCTCTCCAAAAAAGAATATGCTGTCACCGATTGACGTGACTTGTGGAATACGTCTGGCTTCGTTTTACGGGTCCCTTGCTACAAATGCAGTCACCGTTTGACATGACTTGTGGAATACACCTAGCCTCGTTGATCGAGTCCCTTGCAACAAATGAATGTCAGAAGCCCGGTAAATTGACAAATAATTCCTGTTTTCAATGTCGGATATTTTGGATGATATTGAGTTAGAGACTTGCTACTTTAATAAACATCGTTGTTTGTGTTTTGCATTGTGGTACTACCAGATTTGTCAATTCATAAAGCAGAAAAGTAAAATCTGCTCTGTATCGTTTCTTCATTGATGTCGATATTCCTATCTCTACCAAGATCAATCTAGCGTAACTCGTCGTGTGACAATTAAATCTAAAGGCCTTGGGTACAAAAGATAACTTTCAGTATATGCTACATAATTGGTCTTCCATACTTTTCAATTCATTTAAACTTTCAATGAATCATTTACGTACCTAATCTGTTCAAGCCATGACTGTAATGGCCCCTATAATCAGCCGAAACCAATAAATCAGCCAAACTCACTGCATGTTCATGCTTCGTATGCACGGCTTCCATACATCTTACGACGAAATTATGGAATTCTTTGTTTGGCACAACACTCTCTTTGATTTCTGCCATCCTATAATATACAGTCAGCAGGTCAGTAAACTGTTGAGCTGAACTGAGCGGACGTTACGATTTATGACCTTGACCCTCATCGTCGATAGCTGTGTTTAATAAACACAATGTTTACCCGTTTATGTGAGCGTATGAAATGAATAACAAACGCCCCGTAGTATTTTAACCATTTAAGACACACAATAATTGTATCAGTTTTTATCCCCCATTTCTGTGGCACCAAAGATAATTCCTGAATGTCACCGGAATATTCCGTAAAACAGGTTTAAGTAATTACGGGTATAGTCCTACACCACAAAACATCGGAATGTACTGATCTCCCATCGATTTTCATTTACCAAACACGAATGTTTATCTCTTCCCGAGCCACCCATGGCTCTTCCTGACAGCCCTCGGCTTAGTATGAAATCCGTCCCCGAAAATCACTACCCCCTCCCCCCGACCTATTTTTTTAATATTTCATTTAATTTTCTAACGTCCGCTGCCATTTTATTTATCTGAGCCACCCTACACATAGTATGCAATGAAAGAGGGTTTATCCCTAGTTCATGTGGTACCATTTATTATTCCTGACAGCCCTCGACTTAGTCTGAAATCCGTCCCCGAAAATCACTACCCCCCTCCCCCCGACCTTTTTTTTAATATTTCATTTAATTTCCTAACGTCCGCTGCCATTTTATTTATTTGAGCCACCCTACACAGGGTATGGAATGAAAGAGTGTTTATCCCTCTTTCATGTGGTACCATTTATTATTCCTGGCAGCCCTCGACTTAGTCTGAAATCCGTCCCCGAAAATCACTACCCCCCCCCCCCCACGACCTATTTTTTAAATATTTCATTTAATTTTCTAACGTCCGCTGCCATTTTATTTATTTGAGCCACCCTACACATGGTATGAAATGAAAGAGGGTTTATCCCTCTTTCATGTCCTACCATTTATTATTCCTGACAGCCCTCGACTTAGTCTGAAATCCGTCCCCGAAAATCACTACACCCCCCCACCGACTTATTTTTTAAAATTTCATTTCATTTTCTAACGTCCGCTGCCATTTTATTTATTTGAGCCACGCAATTCATGGCATAGAATAAAAGAAGGTTTATCCCTCTTTCATGTGGTACCATTGATTATTCCTGAGAGCCCTCGGCTTAGTATGAAATCCGTCCCCGAAAATCACTACCCCCCTCCCCCCACGACCTATTTTTTTTAATATTTCATTTAATTTTCTAACGTCCGCTGCCATTTTATTTATTTGAGCCACCCTATACATGGTATGAAATGAAAGCGGGTTTATCCCTCTCTCATGTGGTACCATTTATTATTCCTGGCAGCCCTCGACTTAGTCTCAAATCCGTCCCCGAAAATCACTACCCCCCGACCTTTTTTTTTAATATTTCATTTAATTTCCTAACGTCCGCTGCCTTTTTATTTATTTGAGCCACCCTACACATGGTATGAAATGAAAGAAGGTTTATCCCTCTCTCATGTGGTAGCATTTATTATTCCTGACAGCCCTCGTCTTAGTCTCAAATCCGTCCCCGAAAATCACTACCCCCCCCCCCCCGTCCCACTTTTTTTTTAATATTTCATTTAATTTCCTAACGTCCGCTGCCATTTTATTTATTTGAGCCACCCTACACAGGGTATGAATTGAAAGAGGGTTTATCCCTCGTTCATGCGGTACCATTTATTATTCCTGACAGCCCTCGGCTTAGTATGAAATACGTCCCCGAAAATCACTACCCCCCCCCCCCCCCCCCCGACCTATTTTTTTAATATTTCATTTAATTTTCTAACGTCCGCTGCCATTTTATTTATTTGAGCCACCCTATACATGGTATGAAATGAAAGAGGGTTTATCCCTCTTTCATGTGGTACCATTTATTATTCCTGGCAGCCCTCGACTTAGTCTCAAATCCGTCCCCGAAAATCACTACCCCCCCCCCCCCGACCTTTTTTTTTAATATTTCATTTAATTTCCTAACGTCCGCTGCCATTTTATTTATTTGAGCCACCCTACACATGGCATGAAATGAAAGAGGGTTTATCCCTCTTTCTTGTGGTACCATTTATTATTCCTGACAGCCCTCGGCTTAGTATGAAATCCGTCCCCGAAAATCACTACCCCCCCCCCACGACCTATTTTTTTAATATTTCATTTAATTTTCTAACGTTCGCTGCCATTTTATTTCTTTGAGCCACCCTACACAGGGTATGAAATGAAAGAGGGTTTATCCCTCTTTCATGTGGTACCATTTATTATTCCTGACAGCCCTCGGCTTAGTATGAAATCCGTCCCCGAAAATCACTACCCCCCCCCCCCCCCCCCCCCGACCTATTTTTTTAATATTTCATTTAATTTTCTAACGTCCGCTGCCATTTTATTTATTTGAGCCACCCTACACATGGTATGAAATGAAAGAGGGTTTATCCCTCTTTCATGTGGTAGCATTTATTATTCCTGACAGCCCTCGACTTAGTCACAAATCCGTCCCCGAAAATCACTACCACCCCCGCCCCACCTTTTTTTCTAATATTTCATTTAATTTCCTAACGTCCGCTGCCATTTTATTTATTTGAGCCACCCTACACAGGGTATGAATTGAAAGAGGGTTTATCCCTCGTTCATGCGGTACCATTTATTATTCCTGACAGCCCTCGGCTTAGTATGAAATACGTCCCCGAAAATCACTACCCCCCCCCACGACCTATTTTTTTAATATTTCATTTAATTTTCTAACGTCCGCTGCCATTTTATTTATTTGAGCCACCCTATACATGGTATGAAATGAAAGAGGGTTTATCCCTCTTTCATGTGGTACCATTTATTATTCCTGGCAGCCCTCGACTTAGTCTCAAATCCGTCCCCGAAAATCACTACCCCCCCCGACCTTTTTTTTTAATATTGCATTTAATTTCCTAACGTCCGCTGCCATTTTATTTATTTGAGCCACCCTACACATGGCATGAAATGAAAGAGGGTTTATCCCTCTTTCTTGTGGTACCATTCATTATTCCTGACAGCCCTCGGCTTAGTATGAAATCCGTCCCCGAAAATCACTACCCCCCCCCCACGACCTATTTTTTTAATATTTCATTTAAATTTCTAACGTCCGCTGCTATTTTATTTATTTGAGCCACCATACACATGGTTTGAAATGAAAGAGGGTTTATCCCTCTCTCATGTGGTAGCATTTATTATTCCTGACAGCCCTCGTCTTAGTCTCAAATCCGTCCCCGAAAATCACTACCCCCCCCCCGCCCCACTTTTTTTTTAATATTTCATTTAATTTCCTAACGTCCGCTGCCATTTTCTTTTTACTTGAGCCACCCTACACAGGGTATGAAATGAAAGAGGGTTTATCCCTCTTTCATGCGGTACCATTTATTATTCCTGACAGCCCTCGGCTTAGTATGAAATCCGTCCCCGAAAATCACTACCCCCCCCCCCCCCCCCCCCCGACCTATTTTTTTAATATTTCATCTAATTTTCTAACGTCCGCTGCCATTTTATTTATTTGAGCCACCCTACACATGGTATGAAATGAAAGAGGGTTTATCCCTCTTTCATGTGGTACCATTTATTATTCCTGACAGCCCTCAACTTAGTCTGAAACCCGTCCCCGAAAATCACTACCCCCCCCCCCCGACCTATTTTTTAAAATTTCATTTCATTTTCTAACGTCCGCTGCCATTTTATTTATTTGAGCCACGCAATTCATGCCATAGAATGAAAGAAGGTTTATCCCTCTTTCATGTGGTACCATTTATTATTCCTGACAGCCCTCCACTTAGTCTGAAATCCGTCCCCCCGACCTATTTTTTAAAATTTCATCTAATTTTCTAACGTCCGCTGCCATTTTATTTATTTGAGCCACGCAATTCATGCCATAGAATGAAAGAAGGTTTATCCCTCTTTCATGTGGTACCATTTATTATTCCTGACAGCCCTCAACTTAGTCTGAAACCCGTCCCCGAAAATCACTACCCCCCCCCCCCCGACCTATTTTTTAAAATTTCATTTCATTTTCTAACGTCCGCTGCCATTTTATTTATTTGAGCCACGCAATTCATGCCATAGAATGAAAGAAGGTTTATCCCTCTTTCATGTGGTACCATTTATTATTCCTGACAGCCCTCGGCTTAGTATGAAATCCGTCCCCGAAAATCACTACCCCCTCCCCCCACGACCTATTTTTTTTAATATTTCATTTAATTTTCTAACGTCCGCTGCCATTTTATTTATTTGAGCCACCCTACACATGGTATGAAATGAAAGAGGGTTTATCCCTCTTTCATGTGGTAGCATTTATTATTCCTGACAGCCCTCGACTTAGTCTCAAATCCGTCCCCGAAAATCACTACCACCACCCGCCCCACCTTTTTTTCTAATATTTCATTTAATTTCCTAACGTCCGCTGCCATTTTATTTATTTGAGCCACCCTACACAGGGTATGGATTGAAAGAGGGTTTATCCATCGTTCATGCGGTACCATTTATTATTCCTGACAGCCCTCGGCTTAGTATGAAATCCGTCCCCGAAAATCACTACCCCCCTCCCCCCACGACCTATTTTTTTTTAATATTTCATTTAATTTTCTAACGTCCGCTGCCATTTTATTTATTTGAGCCACCCTACACATGGTATGAAATGAAAGAGGGTTTATCCCTCTTTCATGTGGTAGCATTTATTATTCCTGACAGCCCTCGACTTAGTCTCAAATCCGTCCCCGAAAATCACTACCACCCCACGCCCCACGTTTTTTTCTAATATTTCATTTAATTTCCTAACGTCCGCTGCCATTTTATTTATTTGAGCCACCCTACACAGGGTATGAATTGAAAGAGGGTTTATCCCTCGTTCATGCGGTACCATTTATTATTCCTGACAGCCCTCGGCTTAGTATGAAATACGTCCCCGAAAATCACTACCCCCCCCCCCCCGACCTATTTTTTTAATATTTCATTTAATTTTCTAACGTCCGCTGCCATTTTATTTATTTGAGCCACCCTATACATGGTATGAAATGAAAGAGGGTTTATCCCTCTTTCATGTGGTACCATTTATTATTCCTGGCAGTCCTCGACTTAGTATGAAATACGTCCCCGAAAATCACTACCCCCCCCCCCCGACCTATTTTTTTAATATTTCATTTAATTTTCTAACGTCCGCTGCCATTTTATTTATTTGAGCCACCCTATACATGGTATGAAATGAAAGAGGGTTTATCCCTCTTTCATGTGGTACCATTTATTATTCCTGGCAGTCCTCGACTTAGTCTCAAATCCGTCCCCGAAAATCACTACCCCCCCCCCCCCCCCAACCTATTTTTTTTATATTTCATTTAATTTTCTATCGTCCGCTGCCATTTTATTTATTTGAGCCACCCTACACATGGTATGAAATGAAAGAGTGTTTATCCCACTTTCATGTGGTACCATTGATTATTCCTCACAGCCCTCGAATTAGTCTGAAATCCGTCCCCTAAAATCACTACCCCCCCCCCCCCCAACCTATTTTTTTTATATTTCATTTAATTTCCTAACGTCCGCTGCCATTTTATTTATTTGAGCCACCCTACACAGGGTATGAAATGAAAGAGGGTTTATCCCTCTTTCATGCGGTACCATTTATTATTCCTAACAGCCCTCGGCTTAGTATGAAATCCGTCCCCGAAAATCACTACACCCCCCCCCCCCGACCTTTTTTTTTTAATATTTCATCTAATTTTCTAACGTCCGCTGCCATTTTATTTATTTGAGCCACCCTACACATGGTATGAAATGAAAGAGGGTTTATCCCTTTTTCATGTGGTACCATTTATTATTCCTGACATCCCTCGACTTAGTCTGAAATCCGTCCCCGAAAATCACTACCCCCCCCCCCCCGACCTATTTTTTTAATATTTCATTTAATTTTCTAACGTCCGCTGCCATTTTATTTATTTGAGCCACCCTACACATGGTATGAAATAAAAGAGGGTTTATCCCTCTTTCATGTGGTACCATCGATTATTCCTGACAGCCCTCGACTTAGTCTGAAATCCGTCCCCGAAAATCACTACACACCACCCCGACCTATTTTTTTTTTAATATTTCATTTAATTTCCTAACGTCCGCTGCCATTTTATTTATTTGAGCCACCCTACACATGGTATGAAATGAAAGATGGTTTACCCCTCTTTCTTGTGGTACCATTTATTATTCCTGACAGCCCTCGGCTTAGTATGAAATACGTCCCCGAAAATCACTACCCCCCCCCCCCCCGACCTATTTTTTTAATATTTCATTTAATTTTCTAACGTCCGCTGCCATTTTATTTATTTGAGCCACCCTATACATGGTATGAAATGAAAGAGGGTTTATCCCTCTTTCATGTGGTACCATTTATTATTCCTGGCAGTCCTCGACTTAGTCTCAAATCCGTCCCCGAAAATCACTACCCCCCCCCCCTTTTTTAATATTTCATTTAATTTCCTAACGTCCGCTGCCATTTTATTTATTTGAGCCACCCTACACAGGGTATGAAATGAAAAGAGGGTTTATCCCTCTTTCATGTGGTACCATTTATTATTCCTGACAGCCCTCGGCTTAGTATGAAATCCGGCCCCGAAAATCACTCCCCCCCCCCCGACCTATTTTTTTAATATTTAATCTTCTAACGTCCGCTGCCATTTTATTTATTTGAGCCACCCTACACATGGTATGAAATGAAAGAGTGTTTATCCCACTTTCATGTGGTACCATTGATTATTCCTCACAGCCCTCGACTTAGTCTGAAATCCGTCCCCGAAAATCACTACCCCCCCCCCCCCCCCCCCCCACAACCTAGTTTTTTTATATTTCATTATGCCATGTCATCTCTCCAACTAAGTTCACATCAGCTAGAGATAGTAAGAGGGAGGTACAAAAATATATCCGTCCCACAAAGGTTATGTAACCAGTGTACCCTTTCTGTCGTAGAAGATGAAAAACACTTCCTACTTGAATGCACAAATTACGAAAATCTTCGGAAGCAAATTGTCTACTCAATTCTCTCCCAAAATAGCCTACAGTTCTCTTTCATCAATCTATTTAACCCCTCAAGTTGTATATCTCGCGAAATCTGCCGTTTTGTGTTTTCTGCTCTTAACTTAAGAAATGTTACGTGACAGTACCTTTCCTGATATATATGTATATATGTGTGTGTATGTGTATGTATGTGTGTGTAATATATATATATGTGTATGTATGTGTGTGTAATATATATATATGTGTATGTATGTATGTACGTATATGTATGGGGGGTTGGGATGGCCTAGTGGTCTAGAGTGCCGCGCTTCGACCTCTAGGTGGCCGGTCACCTCTGGCTTGCGGCTGTGGTTTCGAGCCCTGGTGTGAGCGTAAGTGGCATGGAGATAGGGGCGCCTTCTCAACCTCGTGGGTTTCCTCCGGGCACTCCGGTTTCCTCCCACGGCTAAAGACCCCTACGCGCAAGCGAATTATTGAAATAAAATTGAAACCGTATGTTCGTCCCGAAATGACCTGGTTGTGTTGAGTGGACGTTAAACCCCATTTCTCTCTCTCTTTCACGTATGTATATATGTATATGCAATACAAAGATATAGAATCAAAAAGTCTTTACTAATAGTTTCATGTGCGATGCACACTCTTCAGAAGACAATTATGAAATGAAATTTGAATATACAAAACATAGTTACGTTAATGACGTCAACAAGGTAACAAGACAACAAAACAACAAAGACCGTTAACTGGTGTCGAAAGGAAACACGTGGTGAAAGCTATCACTTAAAGTTTTGTAATAGATGTTTATGAACATGCCTACAGACAGGTTGTTACAAGTTCATTTCTTCTGTTAAGGGTAGAAAGTTCCGGTTTACAAATTATAAAATATTTTTCCCATAGGCATAAGTTGCATCTATTGGACGAGGGGTTGTATGGTAGGGATCGCTTTAAAATTTTCCATTTACGGTGGCTGATAAGGGACATGAAAAATAATATAATTTGATTTTTTTAATATTCACCCAAGTCAATTTTAATATAATTAGTTTTTTATAATTTTCACCCAAGTCAATTTTAATATCCACCCAAGTCAAATTTAATATAATTTGTTTTTTATAATTTTCACCCAAGTCAATTTTAATATAATTTGTTTTTTATAATTTCCACCCAAGTCAATTTTAATTTAATTTGTTTTTTATAATTTTCACCCAAGTCAATTTTAATTTCCACCCAAGTCATTTGTAATATAATTTGTTTTTTATAATTTTCACCCAAGTCAATTTTAATATAATTTCGATTCTGTTGAATTTCCACCCAGCGCGTGATGGCATCGGAGAACGCTAGATCGGATATGATGACGTCATATGTGGATTGTTGGTTAGGGTAAGGGTAAGGGTTTTTGTCCCTCGCTCACGTTTTGTGATCGAGAGATAATATTTGTTAGCGTTGCTGGTTCATTTTTCTCCAGGTCACTGTGAGCGGGAGCATAGTCTCCAGACCCCCCCCCCACACACACATTTTGTACCATTGGGGTCCGGGGATGATCAGGGCAAGTTTTGAGGGATATGGAGTTGTATTCCCAAGGGGTCGGGGAGGGCATGCGCAATTTTTTTTTACCTTTGGTCACCTTCTCGCATTGTACTCTCTGAAGGTGTTCCGAAAAAAAAATTCGGGAGGGGGGGGGCCATGCTCCCCATTTGTGTTTTTTTTTTATCAAAAAAATCGAACGACAATTTTTTCTGAACTCTCGGGTCATGTCCCTCCCAAAAATCGAGCTTGCACGCCCCATAGGAACCGATGTATGGCCTTTGAAGTAATCCGGATGATTTGGAAAGGCATGTTTGGGACGTCCCTCCGCCCCGGTGGTAGTGCTCAGTGACTTGGAATTCTAATAAATGGAGGATAATACGCCTGGTTACTGATCCGAAAGACAAGAATGGATTCTGATTTATAGGGGCCGAGATATAGGGCCCCAAACATAGCCCCTCGTTTCAGGCAATCGCTCAAACTTTGCCAATTTGGACCAAAAAACACCCGATTTCGTTCTGTAAACACCCAGATGCACCCATTGGGAGGTTCCGAGGTTGGAAATTCTTGAAGTATATCGACGCCGGGGAGTCGCCCGGGGCCGTCACATTTCAGCCTCGGCGACCGGTAGTGGGGGAAATCGTGATTTTTTGCATCAAAATGCATGAAAGGCCCCTTTGCCTGACCGCAGCTTAATACATTGTTATGACAGAATTTTTTTCAAAAATGGTCCTATCTCTTCGAAACTTCGGCTACCTCCCCCGCCCTCCATTTCCACCTTGGGGCAACCAAAAACGGTCTCAAAATTAAAATCGAACATCTTGTTCCATCTCTATTTTTTTTAACTTTATGTACCCCCGGGAAAATGGCCACCGCTCACTCCCCATGGGTCGGGATCAACATTTTCTTTTTGGGAAATGTGTTTGGTCGAAAGATGGGTGCTTAGGTGGAATACCTGCCCTGAAAATTTGGTGTCAATTGACCCGCGAGAAGGGTCAGGCGTACCAATAATCCACATGAAAAATGGGCGAAAACAGAAAAAAAATCGATTTTGTCATTTCGGTGTCCCTTAGAAAAAGCCCTTAACTCAGCCCCTATGGGCAATGGGTCCATAAAATTTGGAGGGCGTCCGCCAAAAATGAGCAGGATCGACCAAGGGGTTCCGATTTTATTCAAGGTCTCACGTAAAAGTTGAATTAAGGGTAGGAAGGTGTCGGATCAGAACTCTACTCGACCTGATCCCCCCCCACCCGATCTCCTTCCAAAACTTTTGTCATTTTTAGAGGATTCAGGGGTTTAGCCTGAATTCTTAGGCCAAGGTGGGATGGGGGGTAGGCTACCCCTCCTTAAACCCCATATTCCCTTTTCTACCCTCCGCCGAGACATGTTTTTCTCAAGGTCACGTTTTTCTAAACCCTGCCCCTCCCCGTGGACCCAGGGGCCTCAAATTTGGCATGAAGGTAGGCCTTGGTAATGCCTTCTAACACTCTGGGGGTTTGGACCCCTGAGTCCGAACCCTTAAACCTTTTTTGACGAGCAGCCTGTGGAGGAAACGGGGAACTGGGGAGATATGATCAAATTTCCTGGTTGATGACGTCACGCGCTGGGTGGAAATTCAACAGAATCGAAATTATATTACAAATGACTTGGGTGATAATTAAAATTGACTTGGGTGAAAATTAAAATTGACTTGGGTGGAAATTAAAATTGACTTGGGTGAAAATTATAAAAAACAAATTAAATTAAAATTGACTTGGGTGAAAATTATAAAAAACAAATTATATTAAAATTGACTTGGGTGGAAATTATAAAAAACAAATTAAATTAAAATTGACTTGGGTGGAAATTATAAAAAACAAATTATATTAAAATTGACCTGGGTGAAAATTAAAATTGACTTGGGTGAAAATTATAAAAAACAAATTATATTAAAATTGACTTGGGTGAATATTAAAAAAATCAAATTATATTATTTTTCATGTCCCTTATCAGCCACCGTATCCATTTGATAATGTGGTCGGTGTTTTCTTCCTTTAGTTTCCATATATATTTACTTAATTCTGTGCTGTTTATCATCTTGGGGTTTGTAAAAGAATAGGTATGGTTGTTGAATCTTGTTTTAAAGGGACCTTCTGTTTCATCTTGTTTGTTCTTAGCAGAGACTGTAGCTTGATATATTACGGATTCGGTTAAACATTTATTTTGTAAGGGGCAATCTTGGCGCGTTCTACAATTACATACTTTATTATTTGGATGAGGTTCACTTTTATTCAGGATCGATTTATTGTGATTATTGACACTTTGTTGGATATTGCTCATAGTGCAGTAACTTATTTTAACGGTGTTCCTGTTGAAAAGTTTATGAAGTTTGTTGGTAGCTGGAAATTCTTCATCTAATAATTTTAGGAACAATTTCCCAACATATGTATGTATATGTGTATATGTATCCGAAATTATTAGGACAACCGCAAAGTTGCACTACTTTGTTTCACGGTAAATGTGTGTATATATGTGTATATCACTGAATATATTTGAATGCTCTAAGATATTCTACATGTATCCGCATATATTCTAGTCGTGTTTATTTTTTTCTTTCTTGTTTGTTGTAAGCGTACCTTCAAAAGTACATTGTAATATTGAATTGGGTATTATGCTCGATTTAGACATCTTTACATGTTTATGTACTAATGTGATTTTCTTTCATTTTGAAAATTGTATGCTGCTCCACGTGGGCGTTTTTATGCAATAAACTTATCTTATCTTATTTAATTTTCTAACGTTCGCTGCCATTTTATTTATTTGAGCCACCCTACACATGGTATGAAATGAAAGAGTGTTTATCCCACTTATTATTCCTGAAATCCCTCGGCTTAGTATGAAATCTGTCCCCTAGAATGACTACCCGCCCCCCGGTCTATTTTTTTTGTAATATTTCATTTCATTTTCTAACGTCCGCTGCCATTTTATTTATTTGAGCCACCCAATACATGGTATGGAATGAAAGAGGGTTTGTTCCTCTTTCATATGGTACCATTGATTATTCCTGATAGCCCTCGACTTAGTCTGAAATACGTCCCCGAAAATCACTACCCCCCACCCCCAACCTATTTTTTTTTTATATTGCATTTAATTTTCTATCGTCCACTGCCATTTTATTTATTTGAGCCACCCTACACATGGAATGAAATGAAAGTTTGTTTTTCCCACTTTCATGTGGTACCATTGATTATTCCTCACAGCCCTCGACTTAGTCTGAAATCCGTTCCCGAAAATCACTACCCCCCCCACCTATTTTTTTATATTTCATTTAATTTTCTAACGTCCGCTGCCATTTTATTTATTTGAGCCACCCTACAGATGGTATGAAATGAAAGAGTGTTTGCAGCGGACGTTAGGAAATTAAATGAAATATTAAAAAAAGGGGGGGGGGGTAGTAATTTTCGGGGACGGATTTGAGACTAAGTCGAGGGCTGTCAGGAATAATAAATGGTACCACATGAAAGAGGGATAAACCCTCTTTCATTTCATACCATGTGTAGGGTGGCTCAAATAAATAAAATGGCAGCGGACGTTAGAAAATTAAATCAAATATTAAAAAAATAGGTGGGGGGGGGTAGTGATTTTCGGGGACGGATTTCAGACTAAGTCGAGGGCTGTCAGGAATAATAAATGGTACCACATGAAAGAGGGATAAACCCTCTTTTATTTCATACCATGTGTAGGGTGGCTCAAATAAATAAAATGGCAGCGGACGTTAGGAAATTAAATGAAATATTAAAAAAAAAAGGTCGGGGGGGGGGGTGTAGTGATTTTCGGGGACGGATTTCAGACTAAGTCGAGGGCTGTCAGGAATAATCGATGGTACCACATGAAAGAGGGATAAACCCTCTTTTATTTCATACCATGTGTAGGGTGGCTCAAATAAATAAAATGGCAGCGGACGTTAGAAAATTAGATGAAATATTAAAAAAATAGTTCGGGGGGGGGGGGTGTAGTGATTTTCGGGAACGGATTTCATACTAAGCCGAGGGCTGTTAGGAATAATAAATGGTACCGCATGAAAGAGGGATAAACCCTCTTTCATTTCATACCCTGTGTAGGGTGGCTCAAATAAATAAAATGGCAGCGGACGTTAGGAAATTAAATGAAATATAAAAAAAATAGGTTGGGGGGGGGAGTGATTTTCGGGGACGGATTTCAGACTAATTCGAGGGCTGTGAGAATAATCAATGGTACCACATGAAAGTGGGATAAACACTCTTTCATTTCATACCATGTGTAGGGTGGCTCAAATAAATAAAATGGCAGCGGACGATAGAAAATTAAATGAAATATAAAAAAATAGGTTGGGGGGGGGGGGATAGTGATTTTCGGGGACGGATTTGAGACTAAGTCGAGGGCTGTCAGGAATAATCAATGGTACCATATGAAAGAGGGATAAACCCTCTTTCATTTCATACCATGTGCCGGTTTCCTCCCACGGCTAAAGACCCCTACGCGCAAGCGAACTATTGAAATAAAATTAAAACCGTATGTTAGTCCCGAAATGACCTGGTTGTGTTGAGTGGACGTTAAACCCCATTTCTCTCTCTCTCTCTCTCATACCATGTGTAGGGTGGCTCAAATAAATAAAATGGCAGCGGACGTTAGAAAATTAAATGAAATATTAAAAAAATAGGTCTTGGGGGGGGGGGGTAGTAGTGATTTTCGGGGACGGATTTTATACTAAGCCGAGGGCTGTCAGGAATAATAAATGGTACCACGAGAAAGAGGGATAAACCCTCTTTTATTTCATACCATGTGTAGGGTGGCTCAAATAAATAAAATGGCAGCGGACGTTAGGAAATTAAATGAAATATTAAAAAAAAAGGTGGGGCAGGGGGTAGTGATTTTCGGGGACGGATTTGAGACTAAGTCGAGGGCTGTGAGGAATAATAAATGCTACCACATGAAAGAGGGATAAAGCCTCTTTCATTTCATACCCTGTGTAGGGTGGCTCAAATAAATAAAATGGCAGCGGACGTTAGAAAATTAAATGAAATATTAAAAAAATAGGTCGGGGGGGGGGGGGGGTAGTGATTTTCGGGGACGGATTTCATACTAAGCCGAGGGCTGTCAGGAATAATAAATGGTACCACATGAAAGAGGGATAAACCCTCTTTCATTTCATACCATGTGTAGGGTGGCTCAAATAAATAAAATGGCAGCGGACGTTAGGAAATTAAATGAAATATTAAAAAAAAAGGTGGGGCAGGGGGTAGTGATTTTCGGGGACGGATTTGAGACTAAGTCGAGGGCTGTGAGGAATAATAAATGCTACCACATGAAAGAGGGATAAACCCTCTTTCATTTCATACCCTGTGTAGGGTGGCTCAAATAAATAAAATGGCAGCGGACGTTAGAAAATTAAATGAAATATTAAAAAAATAGGTCGTGGGGGGGGGGGGGTGTAGTGATTTTCGGGGACTGATTTCAGACTAATTCGAGGGCTGTGAGGAATAATCAATGGTACCACATGAAAGTGGGATAAACACTCTTTCATTTCATGCCATGTGCAGGGTGGCTCAAATAAATAAAATGGCAGCGGACGATAGAAAATTAAATTAAATATAAAAAAAAATGGTTGGGGGGGGGGGGGTTAGTAATTTTCGGGGACGGATTTGAGACTAAGTCGAGGGCTGTCAGGAATAATCAATGGTACCATATGAAAGAGAGATAAACCCTCTTTCATTTCATACCATGTGTAGGGTGGCTCAAATAAATAAAATGGCAGCGGACGTTAGAAAATTATATGAAATATTAAAAAAATAGGTCGTGGGGGGGGGGGTAGTGATTTTCGGGGACGGATTTTATACTAAGCCGAGGGCTGTCAGGAATAATAAATGGTACCACAAGAAAGAGGGATAAACCCTCTTTCATTTCATACCATGTGTAGGGTGGCTCAAATAAATAAAATGGCAGCGGACGTTAGGAAATTAAATGAAATATTTAAAAAAAGGTGGGGCAGGGGGTAGTGATTTTTGGGGACGGATTTGAGACTAAGTCGAGGGCTGTGAGGAATAATAAATGCTACCACATGAAAGAGGGATAAAGCCTCTTTCATTTCATACCCTGTATAGGGTGGCTCAAATAAATAAAATGGCAGCGGACGTTAGAAAATTAAATGAAATATTAAAAAAATAGGTCGTGGTCGTGGGGGGGGTAGTGATTTTCGGAGACGGATTTCATACTAAGCCGAGGGCTGTCAGGAATAATAAATGGTACCACAAGAAAGAGGGATAAACCCTCTTTCATTTCATACCATGTGTAGGGTGGCTCAAATAAATAAAATGGCAGCGGACGTTAGGAAATTAAATGAAATATTAAAAAAAAGGTGGGGCAGGGGGTAGTGATTTTCGGGGACGGATTTCATACTAAGCCGAGGGCTGTCAGGAATAATAAATGGTACCACATGAAAGAGGGATAAACCCTCTTTCATTTCATACCATGTATAGGGTGGCTCAAATAAATAAAATGGCAGCGGACGTTAGGAAATTAAATGAAATATTAAAAAAATAGATCGTGGGGGGCGGGTGTAGTGATTTTCGGGGACGGATTTCAGACTAAGCCGAGGGCTGTCAGGAATAATAAATGGTACCACAAGAAAGAGGGATAAACCCTCTTTCATTTCATACCCTGTGTAGGGTGGCTCAAATAAATAAAATGGCAGCGGACGTTAGGAAATTAAATGAAATATAAAAAAAATAGGTTGGGGGGGGGGGGGGTAGTGATTTTCGGGGACGGATTTCAGACTAAATCGAGGGCTGTGAGGAATAATCAATGGTACCACATGAAAGTGGGATAAACACTCTTTCATTTCATACCATGTGTAGGGTGGCTCAAATAAATAAAATGACAGCGGACGATAGAAAATTAAATGAAATATAAAAAAAAATAGGTTGTGGGGGGGGGGGGGGTAGTGATTTTCGGGGACGGATTTGAGACTAAGTCGAGGGCTGTCAGGAATAATCAATGGTACCATATGAAAGAGGGATAAACCCTCTTTCATTTCATACCATGTGTAGGGTGGCTCAAATAAATAAAATGGCAGCGGACGTTAGAAAATTAAATGAAATATTAAAAAAATAGGTCGTGGGGGGGGGGTAGTGATTTTCGGGGACGGATTTTATACTAAGCCGAGGGCTGTGAGGAATAATAAATGCTACCACATGAAAGAGGGATAAAGCCTCTTTCATTTCATACCCTGTGTAGGGTGGCTCAAATAAATAAAATGGAAGCGGACGTTAGAAAATTAAATGAAATATTAAAAAAATAGGTCGTGGGGGGGGGGGGTAGTGATTTTCGGGGACGGATTTCATACTAAGCCGAGGGCTGTCAGGAATAATAAATGGTACCACATGAAAGAGGGATAAACCCTCTTTCATTTCATACCATGTGTAGGGTGGCTCAAATAAATAAAATGGCAGCGGACGTTAGGAAATTAAATGAAATATTAAAAAAAAAGTGGGGCAGGGGGTAGTGATTTTCGGGGACGGATTTGAGACTAAGTCGAGGGCTGTCAGGAATAATGAATGGTACCATATGAAAGAGGGATAAACCCTCTTTCATTTCATACCATGTGTAGGGTGGCTCAAATAAATAAAATGGCAGCGGACGTTAGAAAATTAAATGAAATATTAAAAAAATAGGTCGTGGGGGGGGGGGGGTGATTTTCGGGGACGGATTTTATACTAAGCCGGGGACGGATTTCAGACTAAGTCGAGGGCTGTGAGGAATAATAAATGCTACCACATGAAAGAGGGATAAACCCTCTTTCATTTCATACCCTGTGTAGGGTGGCTCAAATAAATAAAATGGCAGCAGACGATAGAAAATTAAATGAAATATTAAAAAAAATAGGTCGTGGGGGGGGGGGTAGTGATTTTCGGGGACGGTTTTCATACTAAGCCGAGGGCTGTCAGGAATAATAAATGGTACCACATGACAGAGGGATAAACCCTCTTTCATTTCATACCATGTATAGGGTGGCTCAAATAAATAAAATGGCAGCCGACGTTAGAAAATTAAATGAAATATTAAAAAAATAGGTCATGGGGGGCGGGGGTAGTGATTTTCGGGGACGGATTTCAGACTAAGCCGAGGGTTGTCAGGAATAATAAATGGTACCACAAGAAAGAGGGATAAACCCTCTTTCATTTCATACCCTGTGTAGGGTGGCTCAAATAAATAAAATGGCAGCGGACGCTAGGAAATTAAATGAAATATAAAAAAAATAGGTTGGGGGGGGGGAATAGTGATTTTCGGGGACGGATTTCAGACTAATTCGAGGGCTGTGAGGAATAATCAATGGTACCACATGAAAGTGGGATAAACACTCTTTCATTTCATACCATGTGTAGGGTGGCTCAAATAAATGAAATGGCAGCGGACGATAGAAAATTAAATGAAATATAAAAAAAAATAGGTTGTGGGGGGGGGGGGGGTAGTGATTTTCGGGGACGGATTTGAGACTAAGTCGAGGGCTGTCAGGAATAATGAATGGTACCATATGAAAGAGGGATAAACCCTCTTTCATTTCATACCATGTGTAGGGTGGCTCAAATAAATAAAATGGCAGCGGACGTTAGAAAATTAAATGAAATATTAAAAAATAGGTCGTGGGGGGGGGGTGATTATCGGGGACGGATTTTATACTAAGCCGAGGGCTGTGAGGAATAATAAATGCTACCACATGAAAGAGGGATAAAGCCTCTTTCATTTCATACCCTGTGTAGGGTGGCTCAAATAAATAAAATGGCTGCGGACGTTAGAAAATTAAATGAAATAATTAAAAAAATAGGTCGGGGGGGGGGGGGGGGTAGTGATTTTCGGGGACGGATTTCATACTAAGCCGAGGGCTGTCAGGAATAATAAATGGTACCACATGAAAGAGGGATAAACCCTCTTTCATTTCATACCCTGTGTAGGGTGGCTCAAATAAATAAAATGGCAGCGGACGTTAGAAAATTAAATGAAATATTAAAAAAATAGGTCGTGGGGGTGGGGGGTATTGATTTTCGGGGACGGATTTCATACTAAGCCGAGGGCTGTCAGGAATAATAAATTGTACCACATGAAAGAGGGATAAACCCTCTTTCATTTCATACCATGTATAGGGTGGCTCAAATAAATAAAATGGCAGCGGACGTTAGAAAATTAAATGAAATATTAAAAAAATAGGTCGTGGGGGGCGGGGGTAGTGATTTTCGGGGACGGATTTCAGACTAAGCCGAGGGCTGTCAGGAATAATAAATGGTACCACAAGAAAGAGGGATAAACCCTCTTTCATTTCATACCCTGTGTAGGGTGGCTCAAATAAATAAAATGGCAGCGGACGTTAGGAAATTAAATGAAATATTAAAAAAAATAGGTGGGGGGGGGGTGTAGTGATTTTCGGGGACGGATTTCAGACTAATTCGAGGGTTGTGAGGAATAATCAATGGTACCACATGAAAGTGGGATAAACACTCTTTCATTTCATACCATATGTAGGGTGGCTCAAATAAATAAAATGGCAGCGGACGATAGAAAATTAAATGAAATATGTTGGGGGGGGGGGGTAGTGATTTTCGGTAACGGATTTGAGACTAAGTCGAGGGCTGTCAGGAATAATCAATGGTACCATATGAAAGAGGGATAAACCCTCTTTCATTTCATACCATGTGTAGGGTGGCTCAAATAAATAAAATGGCAGCGGACGTTAGAAAATTAAATGAAATATTAAAAAAATAGGTCGTGGGGGGGGGGGGGTAGTGATTTTCGGGGACAGATTTTATACTAAGCCGAGGGCTGTCAGGAATAATAAATGGTACCGTAGGGTGGCTCAAATAAATAAAATGGCAGCGGACGTTAGGAAATTAAATGAAATATTAAAAAAATAGGTCGGGGGGGGGGGGTAGTGATTTTCGGGGACGGATTTCATACTAAGCCGAGGGCTGTCAGGAATAATAAATGGTACCGCATGAAAGAGTGATAAACCCTCTTTTATTTCATACCATGTGTAGGGTGGCTCAAATAAATAAAATGGCAGCCGACGTTAGAAAATTAAATATTAAAAAAATGGGTCGGGGGGGGGGTAGTGATTTTCGGGGATGGATTTCATACTAAGCCGAGGGATATCAGGAATAATCGATGGTACCGCATGAAAGTGGGATAAACCCTCTTTCATTCCTTACCATTTATTGGGTGGCTCAAATAAATAAAATGGCAGCGGACGTTAGAAATTTAAACGAAATGTGAAAAAATAGACTTGCGGGGGGGGGGGGTGTCTTCGTGGACGGATTTCATACTAAGCCGAGGGATATAAGGAATAATCGATGGTACCACATGAAAGTGGGATTAACACTTTCATTTCATACCATGTGTAGGGTGGCTCAAATAAATAAAATGGCAGCGGACGTTAGAAAAGGAAATGAAATGAAAAAAAAAAAACAAACTTGTGGGTAATGATTTTAGGGGACGGATTTCTGATGTAGAGGTATTTCAGGAATAATATATGGTGCCATATGAAAGAGGATTAAACGATTAAATTATTCCATACCAATTATTAGGTGGCTGAGGACTTTTGGTAAATAACAACTGACAAAATAAATCGTGCGGGTATGCTTTTGCGGAACGGATTTAAGACTATTTTGAGGACCTATAGTAATATTTTAGATTGCTATGTATAAGATGGATAAATACCCTTTCACCCCATGTCGTGTATTGTGTGACTCACGGTGACTCAGGACGAAAGAAACATTCGGGTTTGGTAAATGAAAATCGACCTGAAAAGGAGATAAGTATATTCCGATGTTTTGCGGTTTATACCGGTAATTACTTCAATCTGTTTTACGGAATATTCCGGTGATTTTCAGGAAGTACATGTATTTATTATATACATTGTAATTCACTTCGTACATTCACTATAAACGGCTAAACAGTGTTTAGTTAACCGCGGCTTTCGACGATGAGGTTCAAGGTCATGAACCGGTTGCTGAGAACTAACGTCCGCTCAGTTCAGCCCAGCCAGTAAACTGTACTGATACAATACTGATAGGGTGTCCTACTTAGGAGTTTGGTACGGCGCGGCATGCATGACACTTTAATATATCGTTTGCATATTGTCGCTGTTAAACACACAAAAAAAACCCCAACTCATTCGAATCGCCAATACAATAGGGTTTAACGTCCTTCTATTCTGCTCCTAAACTGGGCTAATGAAGACAGGCATATACCATACAGTGTGCTATGAGGAAAATTGTGCCCTGGCTGCTGCGCTACGGCCTACTCTTGTATCGAATTCTAACTGCTAGGGATCTTTTACGTGCACGCCAATGTGTACACGGGACCTCGTATTTCCTTTCAATCAGTACGACTTGACAGCTGTCCTTGTCAGGTCCTCCGTCCTGCCTCACTGACAAGGGGAAACGACGCCGAAAAATGTGGACCTCCAGGCTAGCTAGCCAGCGTCTTACCCACTTAGCCACCGTGATCCCGAATCGCCACAAGACCCTTAATATAAGTATGCTAATCTATAGACGCATGAACAAATATAATGACTGAACTGGCGAATTTCAATTAGTGCGACACAAATATTTTTGGTGATCCAGCCACTCGGTGGTTTCAAAGAAGACTTTTATTTTATTAAAGATACATTATGGGAGATTTTTACAAGGAGTTGGCCATTCTTGCTATAACTGTTCAAAAATAGATGCTGAAACAAGAATATATTGAAAATTTCAGTCAAATTACTTTATCCTGAACAAAGTTGTTACCACTATAATTTTTTACTAGAAATGGTAGTTAAAATTCATCGACACCGTTTTCCCATTATGGCCGATTGTTGATTGACAGGCGTTAACTCCACCTATATAGTCTCGATTATCAAGTAATGTTTACAATGACTAGTACCGATAGCGTATTCGGTTTGAGACAGGACTGCAATTCAATTCGTATACATTTATTTTTTACTATAAATTAGAATTAAGACTTTTAACATATAGATAAGAAGAGAAAGTCTGCGATAGTATATTAAAGTTTGAAAGGAATGGGCCAAATCAACGAGGCGTTGCCTGCGTGTACTCTTTTGTACTTCAGGTAGGCCTAAGCGACACCCTAAGCAGACGAATAGAAAACAGTCCGGAAGTATGATGACGTCAACGTCACGGAGAAGCCCCGCCCACGACGCCATAGTGATTAAATCAGTCAACGAAATCCTGTTTTAATCCGAGCCCAATCCAAGCCATCCGTGGGTCTACAGAGTTCATTTTAGGCTTGTTGTTTAAATAAAGATCTAATTTATAATTTCTATGACTTCTGAGGCCCAAAGGAAGACCGAAAAAAGTCTGTTTTTGCTCTCCCATAATGTATGTTTAAATTACAGCCTTACGTATTACAGCAGTGCTCACACGTACTTACACCCGCAGTTTTTAAGTACGGATATTGATTTAGTTTGCAGTGCCATAATATATACAGTGCAGTAAATCGTCAAATCGTCCTCTGATAATATGTTGTATAAGAGTTTCTCAAGCAATATCCAAACTTCCTAATGTTATCAACATAATTTTAAAGCGTCAAACCGTGGGAAATAGTAATCGTGTTTAAGTTGACACTGAATTAGAGCACCTGGTTACAATAAAATGCAATCCTTTAACAAAAGAATCCCCGAGCCCCTACGTAGTTTGCATATTAATCGAGTCTATGGGTATAAGTCGGGTGTGTATCATTTTGACATTTTGATTTATTATCTTATAGGGGAGGGGAATCAGTGACCCGTCGTACAATAACGGCTGCATATATCGGTCGTCATACAGTATTTGTGTATACATTGATTGATGTAAGACTTATCTGTGCAATTTATTAATCTATAAACGGGTCACGAAAACCTTGACACTGTTTAAATAGGGTCGTCACCAACAATAAGACTTACCTATGACTGTTTAGTCAAGCAGAATCGCAAGTGCAATCTCAAACGATTATCGATACCTTCCCAGTGGTTTTGAAAGTGTAGTACTTTTCTAATCTCATGATTCAAAACGACCCAGGTGGACGTATTCAGGAAGCTAATGGATTTTATAGTACCGTATTTGAAGATTATATCTTTTAACCATTTGCAAGTGCTGACTTGGTATTAAGAATATACGTGTTAAAACCATTTGCAAGATACATGTATTTGTTTTCTCACCAACTTGAAGAAAAAGAGACTTCCGAAATTCAATTTAAGTGGCAGGACATACATATATAGTTTATTTTAATAATAAAGAAAATTTTGCTCTTTGCTTGTGACCAGAGCCTTATATAAAGTGACTATTTGAACAAAGGGAATATTTCAGGTTATTAGGATATGTTGTTTTGCTTTAACCTGGCCACCGGTTCTCCACAAATGCGAAATAGGCGAAAGTTCGTAGTGATTATTTCTATGGAACCAAGAAAGAGTAAGCAAAAGATAAAGCTGCGACAATTAAATGAATCCAGGCTTTGTTTCTCTTCAGTATGAAATGAAGTTCATATTGAAATTAATCCAGATTTTGTCGGATCAATCAACCCTCGGAAAATCCTTACTGATTTCTCCCAATGGGAAATATTTTTTTCCGTCTACGTAAAATCCAGAATAGTGTGCCGTATGATACATCGTCGTTTTTAACGATCGTCAAAGATGATCAGCAAGACGCTGGAGATTTTTTTTTTTTTAAATCAATGAAAAATTACGGGGACGTCAATATACGAAGCATTAAATATACATTCTACAGATCTGTTGGAGAGTATGCAACCACCTTGTTTCTTGTCAAATCCATATTACTTTATAAAAATACAGACAACTAGCTAGAAACAGCTGAATGATATTTTTGAAGCCAAAAATCCACGATAACACCCAAGGTCTCCATTGCGATTAAAATTTTATTAGTTCAACCAGATGTTTCATTTTTTTAATTTATATAGTGTGATAAATTTGACAGGAATTCTGCATTGAATTCTTGTTTTGTACATTGATCTTTGTTTTGCTCATTGAATCTTGGTTTCACCGGAGAATACATGCGCTGTTAAAGATACCTTCCCTCATACAGACACCCTAAAAATAAAATACTTTCGTAGTAGTTTATCTTTAACCTAGAAATAATGATAGTCGCAAGAAACATTGTCAAGAAACAAAGCTCCAAACTAACGATGTGTCACCAATACACATTTAAATAATCACGCACATCAAATTATGGTCTATTATGATTTAATATTGTCCTCACTGTACTTCCATACCACCTTATCGAATCTGACGAGGCTACTTTTATCCACGCCACTATCCTTTCGTCATTCGAAATAATGAAGAATTGTCTAACAGCAAGTCGTTCCCTTGTATTCAGGGTAAATGTTATTATTAGTATACAGTTTGCACAATGATTGGCTAAGCCGTTGGCTAAGCCTCTTACGGATTTCCTTCATCCGTGTCGAACTATTTGGGATAGCAAAGCAGACGTAACACGGGTTTGACAGTTGGTATGGAATACCGTAGAGGTCACCTTCTAGAAAATATAAATATTGTTCATATAAACATATAAGTATCACGGAGAACACGACGTTAAGTCGAGCATTTCTTAAGTTTATTATTATGATGTCATCTGCCACTCTTTGATTTAAATATGCTTCACTCAGTGGGAAATGAAATGCAATGGGGTTTTGCGTCCTACTGTTCTGCTCCGAACTGAGCTAATGATGACGGTTACTCAGGCGACCCTACACCTTGTCACGTACAACTTGGAATTCGAAACCACGCCAGTTGACTCAATGACAGGCTTTATGATGCAGCGCGCACGTGCTAGCCATTCGACGATCCAACCCCCTTATACTTAGTAGGAAGGGGGAGGATATTTACATGATCGATGCTTGTTCCCCGTCCCTTTTTCAGTAAGAATGCTTTCCCAGCAACTGTCTAAACTTATAGATACGACAAAAGTAAAGCGGGGATAGCAGAAAGATCCGCGATTTCTTTTCGATTCAGTAGTTAAATCAACCGGAATTCCACGATAGATCTCAGTTGACTCGGTTCACGTGGTTCACGTGTTAACACGGTAAGAGGGGTAGGTCCAAATGTTAAGGCCAACTGTAGATTTAGTCAAAGGTCACGAGATGTAAACTGGGATATTGCTAAACTTAACGCTAGTTCTAACCCACAATCTTGTCAATAATCACGTAACCTAACCCGATTACATCACGCAACCATGACGAAATCTGCAGTTGGCCTTAATATTTTGTGCATGAAGATTTGGGACTGGGTAATCGTAGCATGCGAGACCGTAGACCGTAATATGTACTTTTTCATCACAACCATTTTCTACAGATTAAACATACATTATGCAAGAGCTAAATCTGCCTATTGTATGTCTTTTTCAGGCCTGAAATGTTATATTAACTCTTAACTTATCCAGAATATAATCAACTCTCGATGTCAACGCTAGCCTGTGATATTTGTTGGATTATGATCCGATTTCCTGTATAACTTTCCTTCACGATTTAATAATTAAATAGATAATCGAGACTATGATTTTTGGCTAGGCGGAACTTTCATTCGCTTAATTCTCGGTTCATAGTGGATCAATTTGACTGAAATTTCCAGAAAATTGCCTTTACATTATGTTCTTTCTAACTATTTCACATAATGTATCTTTAATTGATTTTTACAATCTGGTATTCAAGTCGATTTACGCATGCAGATAGAAATATAGTGCGGTTTCATTTAATGTTCGCGTGATCTATGACCCCAGATTAAAGCAGATAAACTGCATTAGCCGAGGACACAGTCCATTGCTGGATAGCGAGACTTGAGATAGAAAAGTCATTAGAGAGTGTCAAATGATCGACGAGCGGCGTTGTAATTGATATAGTTAATTTAGTTCATTGATCTTATACCCATTTAAAGCAGATGTAAATATGGCTTGACAGACTAGTAATTACTTCCCCTCACTGAGAATTTGTATTCTACATTTTCTGCCAGATTTTAGTGAATACTCAGGATTTTGTTGCAGAAGGATCAGGAATTAGAGAAATTGCTTCCAAAATGGCGTCACAGCATACCGATTATATTGACAAGGTGTAGAAAAACACCCGGTCATTTTTTTCCGCGAATCCCAGTTAATGGCGCCATCTAGTAGCAAACCATAATATAAGCTTTTTGCGGAACAATCAATTTTAGGTAAAAACAATCGGAGTCACATCGAACCCAGGCCCTTCTGAAATGGCCGCTCGGACAAATACAAGTCAACTGTGCCCTTTATTTAACCTTGATTTGCCTGAAAAGTTGAAGTTAGTTGTACTGGTAAATTAAATACACTCGTTGTTCTGTTCGCGCCAAATATTCTCGTCCAAAAGTCTGTTTTGCGTTGTATGCGAAAAGACAAAAATTTGACTTAGATCGTTCTTCCCCTGGACTGTTCAGATGATAGTGACGTATTGAGCACTTTGCTACCATAAGGTTTATAATGATCAGAAAATTTTAGCCTTACTAGTGTTAGCCCTGACTTCTCAAAGGGAGTTGTATCCCCATAATGAGTATTATCATGTGGAGAATTTATTTCAAAGGTGACTTAAGTATTATGTATACAGGCTATTACCTCCATGTTCCTAAGCGAGATTATCAAATAACTGGTCTAATCCAGGGGCAACTATCTCGCTGTGATACCCGAGTTACAAAGTTAACGGTTCACTAAATGTCTTGGTTGTTGGAACTTATTGTTTTTTTCGGCTATGACCCACTTCATATCTTAGTCCAAAATTTTGTAAGTTACTGATTGTTCGTCCATTAGGCTTCTAAGGTGGCTTATCTTTGACTTTCCACGAGTTTTGCAACTAAAAGGTTTTCATCAGCTGTAAACGAATATATTCCTTTATGTGTTTGTATCACCTTTATGTGATAAAGGGAGATAACTACAGAAAAGCTGACTAGATACCTCACAAGACTTCCTTAGCCTTACCTTGTATCACTGTTGAGAACTTTTCCTTATTGTATAAATTATTGTAAATGGCAAATAATCGAAGAACATGTTTCTGGAACATATTTTGCCGTATTGATAGTAATTCAGCCAGAATCAAATGCCCCGTCATCTAAACGTCTTCATCTTCTGGACGATATGTCTTCTCAACAAGGGCGTTTGTTTTGCTTTGCCCAGTTTTACAGTCTTACAAGCGGCATACCCCGGGTGCTATTTCCCTACACTATACTCTGTTGTCCTTGATAATGGTTTTATATTTACTTTGAACATGATTTATTAGGCTATATAAATAGTATAGTTGTCTTATCATTTAAGCCGAGACATGGACGTGTGGACTATATTATTTAAATTGATATTAATACGTGCGGTTAGTTAGGACTAAAACTAACAAGTTTCGTTATTTATGCAGGGTAGAATATTGTTAAGGCTGAATACAAATATGGCTGAAAGACAGCTGCATTCATCCCCTACAAATACAACAACGGTAGACTTAAGAAGTGATACGGTTACAACACCAACGCAGGAAATGTATGATGCCATGATTAGTTCGCCTGTAGGCGATGACGTTTTTAAAGAAGACCCAACAGTTACAAGTGAGTATGGAGTTTTTATTATTACCTGTTTTCCAAGTTTATTTTTAACGTTGTGACAAATAATAGCATGAAAGGTTATAGGTTCCACAGAGATCAGAAAATTAAGGATGTTAGATCTTCACGTAGTGTAGGCCAACCATATATATTGAAGATCTAATTTATGTTATTCGAGACTAACTAAAAATTACACAATCTATACATGTATCTGTTCCCAAGTACACGAAGCATTCTCAGACTTAAGTTAAGAATTTACTGAAAATTGTTTGCCTTATATATTTATAACTTTTTTGTTGTTTTAATGAATGACATACTCCAATAAGATACTATGTACAAAATTTTATGTTTCTAGATAAAAGATGTTTCTCATAAGCAGTGATTAAAAGTTGAATAAATTCTAAACCTAAGTCTGAGCAGGCTTTCTTAACTCGACGCCGGGTCTTTCCAGGGCGTCCATATGTTGGTTGAATATTCTCGTAATGAAACCAAAAATGTTGAATATAGAATTGTTCAGTTGTATGTCTACAAACATATTTAATGAACAATATCGTTATACACAAAAAGAAACTGCACATTTGAACAATCCGGTTTGCGACGGTTATTATGCTCTAGTCTGTATTTGTATGTTGTTCAGATATGTTTTAACATACAATCTTATGGTTTTAGAATTGCAAGAAAAATGCGCTAAATTATTTGGTAAACAAGATGCTTTGTTCGTGCCTTCTGGAACCATGGGTAACCTTATTTCAGGTAAGTACATATTACTTAATATGGTGTTTATTACAAAATTACCAAAATATGTTTTCGGGGGTCACGTCCGATTGTTCCGCTCCGACTAGGCTAATGAAGACGAACATACGCCATACAGTGTGCTTTGCGGGAAATTTAGCTCGGGCAGCGGCACTACGGCCTACTCTTATATCGAATTACGACTGACAAGTGATCTGTTACGTGCACGCCGATGTGTACACGGAACGGCGCTAGCCCTCCGTCCTGCACCACCGACGAGAAGAAACCACGCCGGAAAATCCTGATGAATTTGCTCGGCCAATGCAGGGATTGAACACGACCCCCACGCTATCGAGCTAGCGTCTTACTCCTTTAGCCTATGAGGCTGATAATATAACTTGGGCTAACATTTTAATACAGCCCTGTCTTGGAGTTTAGAATTATTATTCTTTGTGAATAATATTAATAATGTGATATTTATTGACGTTTCCTGTTGATTGATTTCCTGTTTTGTTGTTATATAACATGTATATACATTCAGCAAATGGTTTAATGCTTAATTAATGTTACAATTAATTTTTCAGTTATGGCACATTGTCAGTCTAGATTATTAGAAGCTATTGTTGGTAATCAGTCTCACATTTTATTGTATGAAGTAGGCGGCCTTGCGCATGTATGTATATTTTCTATACTCCACAGTTTAGTGTGAATTCATGCCCGAACAGATTTCTTTGTAAAATATACCCCCAATCTATTTTCGGCGAATTTCTATGGACACTTCTTTTTTTTTAACGAAAATCTTATCGAAACAAACTTGGTCGTTTCGGACATATGTTTCAATTTTATTTCAATGATTCCCTTGTGCGCAGGGGCAGTGGGAGAAAAGCGGAGCACCTCGTGCAAGAATCAAAGCAAAGAATCGAAACCAAGTCAATTGACTCAATGGCAGACCTTACGATCTGACACGCACGCGTTGAGCCGTTCGGAGTGGGGGGGGGGGTAGTAGATCATCCTGGAACTAGTGCACATGTTATAGACACCGCGAATCTCGAGTCCGTGACATGCATTATGATCCAAATCACGGACACCTTTGACTCCTCGACCACCCACCCACACCCGCTTCCAGATTGGCAGTTTTATCTGTCAGACATAAAGATGTTATGAATTTGTCATGTCGTCTGTTTTCTTACAGTTTGGTGGAGTCCAGTTACGTACCGTCCTTAACAAAGCTGATGGAACCTTTGATTTAGATGAAGTATCAAACATGATTAGAGATGAAGGTGATGTTCATCAGCCTAAAACAGCCCTAATTTGTATCGAAAATACTCACAATAAATGTGGTGGTAAAGTTCTTCCGATAAGTTTCTTAAAGCAGGTACGTATAACTGTTCCAGAATGGGGGAGTTTGTAGTCGAGTGTTAGAGCAACCAAATAAACTTGACGAGTGCCGAACTTATAATATGATGTAAAGATCTAGCTTCACAGTTCCAAACATGAACTATTTGTTTAATAGACTTTGTAGGTCGCCAAAATGAACAATACGACACTATATCACCACAAAAAATATTTCCAGAATATTTGGCAATATTTTAGATGTGAGAATCTTTGGTAATAAATTGATCTTGGAATTATGCTTGAAACAATTTAATAACAGTGGTATTGAAATTTGAATAGGTTATTTAAACAACAGATATCGTGAAGGAATGAATGTCTAAATGCACGAAATAGACCCCCATTAACGTTTTTATATATTTTTTTGGCCCTGTTATTTTCCTTGGTAACTGTGAGATTCAAGATAATTTTTCTTCTTTTTAGTCGGTTTAATTAGCAAAATATAGCCGAATGCAGATTTGCAGATTTTTTTCAGCTTTCCGTGCCTGTCTTTCAGTTACTTCGTGTTTATTATATGTACATCTTGATGTGTTATTTGATATTAAATATATTTGATTCTTAGTGTAAGTCATATCATTGTTATTGGAACAGGTACAACAATTTGCCAAAAAACACGATCTTAAATGTCATATGGATGGAGCCAGATTATTGAACGCTTGTGTCTACATGGATCGTCAACCGGCGGACATTTTACAGTATGTCGATTCAGTCAATCTCTGCTTTTCTAAGGTAAGAATCGGCATAATTAGAAATCTCAGAAATCTTCAATTACCCGATGTTGCAATTAGCAATAATAAAATACACGCCAATCTTTACACCCGTTTCTGATGAACCTAGACCTAAATGTAACCAGTGTAATATTTGGTTGAAGCGTCCATCGAAGAGTCGTTGAAACATCCTGTGATTGGACCCGACTTTTTATAGCACAAATCATACAAATAAAATGAAACGAAATAGGGTTTTCTGCATTGATCAGGCCAATGGAGACGGGCACACACCCTTCAATGGTCTCTGTGGGAAAGTGTGCCTAGATAGAAACGCTATGGTCTACTCTTATTTCAAATTTCAATCGTTGCCATGTGTATACGGGACCTCGTTTTGGCGACACACCCAACGATTAGATGCTGTCTTTGGGGGAAACCACGCTTTTATCGACCAATACCGGAAGTTAACCCAAGAACTGCTTGTTATTGAGCCAGTGTCTTACTAACTGAGCCACTGCGGCTCCCACACATCTTGTATACTATGTGTTTACCCAAATATGTTATTTTGTAGGGTCTATCTTGTCCTGTTGGTTCTATAATAGCTGGTACCCATGATTTTATTGCCAGGTAAATTTATTTAAATGTGTTGTTCTGAGACGCAATGAAACACTGACTGATTTGGCATGAAGTGTTTGTGAGATATACTTATAGCGACACAAGAACATCAACTTATATCAATTAAAACCAGTGAAACCCGGGCACAATGGAAAGAAGTAAAGCCGCTCTGAAGAGATATTTTAAGTCTCTGAGTGGCGGCTTGTTAGACCCTTCTCAAGTTTTGTTGTTATGATGCCAAATTTTGTGGTTGGGAAACCACAGAAGCTGTACTGGTGATCAAACAGGAAAGAAGGCTGACCATTCGCACACCGTCATATTGTTTTGGTTCAAGATGTACTGATGGACCTATGTGGAAACGATGGACCAGGCTCAGAAAGGCAGTGGGTGGCATCTATGCCTTCGGAGGCGACCCCAGTATTCATCCACCTTGAATTAACACAGTGGCGCGTTCTTGATATTCAGGGGTGTCAACCGTGGCAATATGTTGCGTCTTTCACATGAATGATCCTAGATTTCAAAAGCCGTATTTTTAAATTTTTAACCCATGTCTGCACCATAATATTGAGATTTTAGACATTATTATTGTGTCGAATTCATTTGTTTGTGATTGAGAAAATTCATCTGTGGTAGGTTTACTTGATTGTGATAACATAGTTGTCACTTGTTATCGTCGTGATCTCATGTTGTTACATTTACCTATGTATATTAAACTTGTGCGTCTCCATTGCGCTTCATGTTATACATGGTCCCAATATTCTTTATATCTGCCGACACCGGGGGGGGGGGGGTTGGCCTAGTGGTCTAGAGTGCCGCGCTTCGACCTCTAGCTGGCCGGTCACCTCTGGCTTGCGGCTGTGGTTTCGATCCCTGGTGTGAGCGTATGTGGCATGGAGATAGGGGCGCCTTCTCAACCTCGTGGGTTTCCTCCGGGCACTCCGGTTTCCTCCCACGGCTAAAGACCCCTACGCGCAAGCGAATTATTGAAATAAAATTGAAACCATATGTTAGTCCCGAAATGACCTGGTTGTGTTGAGTGGACGTTAAACCCCATTTCTCTCTCTCTCTCTCTCTGCCGACACCGACACATCTCGTGGCTCCTTATATAAAGTACGTGCCGTACGAAAGGAAGAATAACTTATGTGGATCGCTTGATACTACTGCTTGGCTATTAGGGTACTGACGAAGAAACCATTTACGGTTGTTTCAGTTATGCATTAGGTTTAATGAATAATGAATACTTTGTACTTGATCACTCAGCATGACCAATCTGTTAAACACGTTCTCTCTGTTCGTATTATTTTGTTTTTATATAATTTTATAATCAATTTCTATACATAGAGCCAGGTGGCTTCGTAAAGCTTTAGGAGGTGGAATGAGACAAATAGGTGTTTTAGCTGGACCCGCCATAGTTGGATTAGATACGATATATCCTAAATTATATCTAGATCATCAAAGAACCAAACAAATAGCAACAGGTTAGTGATAAATTATATCTGCATTATGTGTGTTTAAAAACACCATCTTTAAGGTTTTATAGCAGTCGCTGATCGCCATTTGAAGGAGTTTAACCCCTTGTCAACTGGATTATAGTAAAAGATGAATTTCTAAAAGAACTATTAGTTCAAAATTTTGTTCACTTCTGTTCAGTACTTACAAAAGATCTTTTGGTAGACTTTTTAATTTTAATCTGATATAATCACCCACCATTCATCAGTAAGATGTTGTGCGAAAATTGAAATTGACGATCCACAACGTTTGTGATATTGCTGCGATCGTCAATTTTCTCGTCTCGGACTTCTGGTGTTATGGCTTCCCCTTGAATCAGGCAACTACGTAACAGATTCTGGTTCGACGATGGAACTTTTCTTCTTACCAAACAATCACAATTGTTGGTAATCACAAATCTCCCCACTATCGAGAATGGCCCTCTGGAATGATCTAGGTTGTGTCAAAGCCTGAGTGAGTTCTGTTCGGGAAAAATGCGCACATATTTTTACATA
This sequence comes from Patella ulyssiponensis, assembly GCA_963678685.1. Lineage (NCBI taxonomy): Eukaryota > Metazoa > Mollusca > Gastropoda > Patellidae > Patella > Patella ulyssiponensis. The sequence continues at coordinate 83,479,994 of OY783225.1, read as the reverse complement.
CGTTGGTACCGTAATGAAAATAACAATTTCACCTCTTTGGTTTGAAAAATAACAGCGGGTTCTCAATGACTCCATGGTGTGGTGCTGATTGATAATTTTCATAATACATTAAAGCTCAATTAAAGAGTACACTAAAGCATCCTCACCAGTACAATAATTGTCGGTTCAGATTTGTAAATCTGTGGGTTGTCGGACATTTCCGCATTTGTCTGTCCAGTTTCATTTTTGAATCAGAGGATAAGCTCCAGCTATGCGTATAACCTCAGATCCTATTGAAGTTACATAAGGGATATCTAATTGGGTTTTAACGTCCCACTTCTGTTCATTGAATGGGCTAATAGGGGCTTTCTTACTCCATGCAGTGTACATGAGAATGACCTACTCTTATATCGAATTCCATCCAATACGGGTTCTTTTACGGTAACGCCAATGTGTACACGGGACATCGGTTGTTCGTCCCATTCAAATTACTTGACGCTGCACCACTGACAAATAGAAAACACGACGGATAATACCTTTCACGTCTTGCACCGGGATCGAACCGCCTTATTAGTGAGCCAGCGCCTTATTCACTGAGTTATTTAATATTTTACAGCTATACACGAAAACAATTATGGTGTAGTGGCGGTATATTTAGATGGGATACAAACAAATATTTTGATGGTTCACATGATGAAAACAGATTTTGATGCTGATATGTTTTGTGATCGTCTAGCCAAAGTATGTTATACCTTTGTAAAGTATCTTTGTTATTATAATCATAAAATTTTATTTTCAAGTAGTTTACAGAAACTTGGATTTGGAATAATGAGTAAGAAATGTCCACTAAGGTGGACGCTTATCGCATATTTTTGAAATAGTTTGTCGTCGAAATTGTTCGCTGACCATATGTCATTTCTATTGATTTAAACTGTTACGCCTTAGTTTAATCTTGTTTATATTTGATTTAAAGCAACAGGTGAAAATGATCTATTTGTCTGTTTATCATGTAACAGATGAAGAGTTTGCATGTTTAAATTAAATTGTTTATATTTATTGCATGTAACAGATACTGAGGTTATATAACTAAATTTGTTTATATTTATTACATGTAACAGAGGAAAGAGTTTTATATATTTACATTAATTGTTTATATTTATTACACTTGACAAATGACAATTTTACTTGTTTATATTTGATTATATTTATTACATGTAACAGATGAAGAGTTTATATGTTTACATTGATTTGTTTATATCCATTACATGTAAACAGATGAAGCGATTATATATTTACATGTTTGTTTATATATATATATTGCACGTAACAAATGAAAGAAAGTGTTTATAAATATTGCATGTAACAAATGAAAGAAAGTCGTGTGCTAGTTTAATCTACCAAAAACATTTACGATTACTTAAAAACAAAAGTTTGTTATTACATGTTGTATATACTTTCAGGTAACAGACGACGAGAGACAACTATTAGAAGAAGATATATGCATACTTGGTCTATCGTTTTCTAAGAAAACAGCAAGATTGGTACTTCATCATAGCATTGATCAAAATCAAGTTGATAAAACAATCAAAAAACTAAAATATGTTCTGAAAGAAATGGCCGACAGAAAATAAATGGAATTTATATATATATAGGAGAGCTGTACCATTAATAAGCACAAAATAATATAAGAATGATTTGATATATATCAAAATGAAGACGTAAAAGTGGTTGTGTTTTAACTCGACGTATTTTAATTGATTCTTTTCAAAATGTGTTTATACTGGGTTTATAGCTTTTTATTTGTGTTGATTGTGCCAAAACTGTAAACCGGTATTTTGTTTTTAAAATATTTAATGTTAAAATCTAAATGTTGTTAGTATTTTTTTGGGCGATTTATTCGTGAAATGGATCGTGTCACTAATTGGGCAAAATATTTTGCTTAAAATCTGGAACCCAAGCTTCTTATATACAACCTCAATGCAGACACGAACGCCTAATCCAATTATTACAAAAACAAGTTGGTTAGGGTCCGAATAGAACTGACATTTATTTTTTATAGTAACTTCTACGTGTAGACACATCTCTAAATATCAAAACGACTCATAATAATTGTTAGAATATTATTTATTTTGGCGAATTCCAAATAAGATAAATTACCCCTCCCCCCCCCCCCAAAAAATAAACAGGATTAGTTTATAACACCACGCCAGTAAGATCCACCACCAAAGAAAATAAAAGTTTTCCCTAACAGCAGCAGCATTAGTTTATAACACCATATTATCTGGAATCCATCCGTTTCAAGACAATTGATATCTCGGACCATTTTACATGACACTTGATATCGTTTAAAGCCTAAAATTAATGCTAAACAGTTAGGCTTTGTTGTCCAATCAAAATTATTTAATTGAATTGGGCTTCCACGTAGGACGGAGAGAATAGAGTAAACGCACCACATAAACCGACTTACCGTCAGACGAAAGTGGTGTTATTTCGTTTGGGTTGATCAATCACCCACAGAAAGCTTATTTAATATGTTAACTATTTAGGATCAATGGTACTATAGTTTACCAATACTGTAATGGTAATCACGGTGTTTAATAATAACAAGTCAAAGTTTAACGGCTATTTGTTCGTTAGGATTAGAGCTATTAAAAAGGAATTATTCATGCAAACACATTACATTATGCTAATTGAATATGCTTGCCAAGAATGCGCATGGATAAGAAACTGATGCAAGATGGTATGTTTTTTATATTTAGTATGCACAGACATAGGTATCTGTGGGGGCACCTGCTTTATCCACAAATAAGCAGGCAATTAAACCAGATATTTTTTTTAGTTGATGCAGCATATTTTACTAAACATTAAAGTGAAACAACATAAATAACAACTGTAGCATCACAGTGCTCCTACTTCTTCCAAGACATCTCCCGATGAGTTACATAAATATCTTCGTATAACCAGTGTTCGTCAATGCGTTGCGTCATTTACTTTTAGAGTTTTTGCAGATTTTTGCGCCGCGTACGTATGATTTGTTGAGCTGAGCTTAGTTCTATTACAGCATGATGGCAGTTATCTACCAAGATTATCATCAGTACTAGTACCTGGCCTACAAATTCCTGGTGAGAGGGAAGTTGCTCGACTTCGACTCAACAGTAAGTTTTTGTTTCACGAGTGTATCATTTCAGAAAGTTTATACCCCTTCGCCATAGAATCCTATGATTTACGAATTTGCAAGGTCCCACCTTCCTAAATTTAGCCTGTAGACCAACCAGCAGGAAAAATATCAAAATGCCGAGATAAACTGTTCAAAAATATCGCAAACTAGCGTTGACATCGAGAGTTGATTATGGTGTGGATAAGTTTATTAATGTCTAATTCATAATAATCTTTTAGAGGCATTTAGTAATTTATAGTTTATATAACCTACAGGTCTGAAAAAAGACCCACAATAGACAGATGTTGCTCTTGCATAATGCATGTTTAATTGTATCATCCTGAAGTTGTCAAGAGTTATCTCTCGGTTTCACAAAAATCCTCAGTAGATTGATTCCTTCTTTCTTATTGACAGTATTTCGCTGAAGGTAATCATTTCTCTCCTGTATAAAACCAGTTTCTGCCATTATATACCCCTCTCTTATTATCAAAATAACAAATCTAATAACTGATAATTACTTTTTAAGAAAAATAATTACTCTTAAAATAAACAAGTAATTTTTTTAAGTGAACAAGTAATTTTTTACATAAACAAGTAATTTTTTAAATAAACAAGTAATTTAGAAAAATAAATAAGTACCCCAAGTAATTTTTAAAATACCAATTATTCTTTTATAATCAACAATTACTCTTAAAATAAACAATTACTCTTAAAATGAATAATTACTCTTGAAGAATAAATAATTACTCTTGAAGAAAGAATATATAATTACTCTTGAAGAATAAACTATAATAATTGCTTTTAAACAAAATGAGGAAAATTTATTTCAGAACATGGCTTCACCTTTGTATGTCCATTATGTATTAGCCAAATTAACAATAGAAAACTCGTGTTCGATCTCGTTGCACATAAAAGTCCCAGATAATTTACAACGAGATGTAAATCTCAAAACAGTGATTATGTTCATGAGATGAAGAAGCCTTTCGGGCACTTTGAAAACAAAACGTGTGGATATTCAAGAGTCAAATACTAATGAATCATTTAAGTATGGCGCCTGATCGAGCGGTGGTAATTTCTTGGCGTTAGAGTGGCATTCGCTTTCTTTAAAGTGGCATTTCCCTTCGAAAGAGATATGAATCCTCCGCCCATATCACATCTTTGCAAGAGATAGGGGCCCAGTCCCTATTCGAGATTTATCCCCTCCAATGCCATTTCATATTTTTAAAAGCGTAATGACCCATCCACACAACATCCCTGTAAGAAATAGGGACCAATCCCCAATCACCTTTACTTCTCGATGCTCCATGGGTACTGCTTTTAAATCTCATTATTTAGAACATGTCCATGAATTTATTAAGCTATATAATATAGATTTTGTTGTGTAGTATGCACCATTTAAAGTGATATCATAGTATGTACTTAGTTAGAACTGAAAAAAAATTGTAAAGAGTGGCGTATTCTGCACGGTGAATACAAATATGGCTGAAAGAAATATGCGTCCTTTGTCTACAAATGAGACAACGATAGACTTAAGAAGTGATACGGCTTCGAGACCAACACAGGAAATGTATGATGCCATGGTTAGTTCCCCCATAGGGGATGACGTTTTTCAAGAAGATCCAACCGTTACAAGTGAGTTTATAACTTTTTATTGTAAACTATTTTCACAAAGGTTTTGACAGAGGTTAAACAGAATGAAAGTGGTGACGAAAATGAAATGAAACGTATAATGCTCAAATCCACGACAGATTAATTCAAATTAGTTCATACTTTACCGCATGAACTAAGAGCATCTAAAACAGAAAACCGAAAACTAGTAAGGAAGTATGTAGATCAACACATTGTGTTGTGCCTAACTCATACGGGTCGCAGTATTTAATAGCCCGCAGACCAGCTGCAAGTACCCCAGGTGAACATTTTGTATTTGCAAGACCAAAAGTCTCTGCGATTTTTCTGCGATCTGCTACGGTGCCAAACACACGCAGGTGACGCATAAATCCCACCCACTAGTTTTTTTTCCTACTCAGATTGACCATTGAACATCTTATTTCAGAATACTAAAACACACGGACATACCAGATATCAAAAGGACCCATCAAGCTAATTTGAGCGTAGTCAGTTTATATTGGGGGTGGGGCGTGCGCCTGCCATTGAGTCAAGTTGCGTGGTTCACCGCTTGTCCCTGACAAGAAGTAAGATTGCCTGTCCAACATCGTGGGTTTTCTCCAGGTTCTCCAGTTTCCTCCCACTGCTAACAAACCCTAGGCACAGGCGAATTATTGCCATAGATTTGAACCATTTGTTAGTCCCGAAATGACATAGTTTGTCTCGAGGGAACATTAAACCCATTCTCTCTCTCTTTTTTTCGTCTCTGTCTCTCTCTCTTTCCGTTTATAGCACTTGCAGGGGATACCGAATGTTGACAATTTCTTAATTTATCATTTCGTTGTATATACTTAATGATATTCAATCATATTAAATTCAGCAGTTCTTTGCAAATACTCCATTCCATTCATCATTTCTTTGTAAACCCTGAATAAAATTGAATCATTTTGGACTGGTATTATTTATAGATAAAAATCCCCGTGTTGCCTTTGCAAAGGATTCCGCAAACTCCCAATTGACGAACTGTAACACTTTTAGTAGAATTTTTGCTCGTGAAATTCACGATGGCATTGGTAGATTCACATGTATGTAGTGTGTACTTAAATCAACTAGCATAGGAGTTACAGATGGTTACATAAAAAAGAGTTATAGAGCCAAAACAAACTGGTTCTATCTTTCAACAAAATACATGTGATTGGTATTTACCTATTTCGTCATTTGGCTTAGTTTAACCAATGATTTTGTTAATTCCACAAGTTCAGGGTCATGAACACACTCAATTGTAGTGCGTGATACCATTGTGTCCTCTAAAGGAAGTCATTTGTAAATTTTTAAAGACAGACTCATTAGATTCCAGATATAAGTCATGTAACCATAAAAAACTCCCAATTGATTTCGGAATATGGATGAATGTATACTATTCAAAAAAAGTAGGGGATATTTGATTTTGGGGGCATATACTAAAATATGCAAATGACTACGAAAAAAGTCACTATAGAACCTAACAGAAGAAACATTTCCAGTTACATGTGACGCCCAAACGCACCAATAGCTACCACATGGAATGCAGGTGATGCTTGGGATCATCATGGGGGTCCAACCCAAGATTTGCACGACTCTGACTTTGAATGTTACAGTCATTGTGGCATTGAATTCCAGGGTGGAAACATCAGTTTAATTGTTTTAGTGACCCGAAAACAAATTTTGATATGCGTCGGCTTACCCAAAATGAAAGGTTACGTGACCTTGACAGATCGGCACAACACAGGCGGTTGTGGCGCGGACGATGAATGTTTCTCAGTCTGTCATAAGCAGGCAATGGTCCAGATACCGTGATACACAATCTGTACAGGACAGACCACGCTCAGGTCGACCAAGGGCGACAACTCAAGCCCAGGATCGATTTATCCGTACCTTGGCCTTAAGAAATCGTGTCATCACAGCAAATCAGATCAGCGCTCGTCTTCAAACAGTCACTGGTGTGAGAGTGAGTGACCAGAGGATTCGGAATCGACTGCATAGGGGTCACCTTCGCGCCCGACGTCCTCGCGTGATCCCATGTTTGAGAGATCATCACATTCAGACAAGACGTCGTTGGTGTAGGAATCGTCAAAACTCGGATTATCGACGCTGGAGCAATGTGATGTTTTCAGATGAGTCAAGGTTCACTGTTGATTTTTTGGACAGACGTAGGAGGTTGTGGCGTCGTCGAAACGAACGCTTCCAAGACGTTAACGTCATCAGACATGATCGATTTGGGGGTGGTTCTGTTATGGTGTGGGGAGGCATCACTGTTGCTGGAAGAACGACTTTACATGTTGTTGCAGGGCGTGTTACAGGCCAATACTACCGGGACAACATCTTGACAGTCCATGTTGTGCCGTTCGCACGACGTCATGGCCGGCGTTTCATCTTCCAGGATGACAACGCAAGATGTCACAGGGCCAGGATCGTTACAGGTTACCCCCAACAACAGAACATCACCACATTACCTTGGCCAGCACTGAGTCCCGACCTCTCCCCATCGAGCATGTCTGGGACAGATGTTACGTCAACGTCAACAACGTCCTGCCAATGTCCAAGAAATTGGTGCTGCGTTGCAACAGGAATGGGACAATCTGGACCAAAATGACCGTAGACGTCTCATTAGGAGTATGCCACGTCGGATCAATGCTTGTTTGGCAAACAGAGGAGGATTTACCCGTTACTGACTTTGTTGTGATGCTGTGGTAACTTTGCTGTTTGACCCCGGGTATCATTTTACCCTTATAATGGTCAGTCTGTGCCTTACTTATTCTAACGATCAATTGGAATAAATCGATGAATGTGAACTTCATTTCATTTTGTCATTTGTTTCTTCGTCAGTTTCATTAGGTGACTTTAATAACACTTAAAAATCAAATATCCCCTACTTTTTTTGAATAGTATATATAAAGATTATTAGATATTATGATAATACTAAATACATTCTATGTGTCTTGACTAAGGACTCCGTCTTGTAAATATCAAAATGAACCATCATTCATATGTCATAATGAAGTTCTATTCCCCTTCTTCTACTGTAGGACAATGTGCTCTTGTGTCTTAATGCCTTTATAGGATAACCATTCTTTTTATGAATTTAGAGTTGCAAGAAAAATGCGCTAAATTATTTGGTAAAGAAGACGCGTTGTTTGTTCCATCTGGAACGATGGGTAACCTTCTTTCAGGTAAGTGCATGCCAGTTAATCTGGTCTTGGAAAGGAAATGTATACACTTAAACATACATTATAAAAATAAAATAAAACCAAGTACGAACAATCCAAACCATTAGTCAAAATTCGAAGTCCAATAAAAACGGTCGAGGCAAAATAGTGTAATCAGCAGATGGACTGGTCACCGTGTACAAAATACACGACAAACAGTGGTAACAGGTGTCCGGAAGAGTTAGCTTACCCTGCCTGGCGCCACACCCGCCATCGCTGCATCCAAACTACTAGGCAAAATAGCGTGATTGGCCAATGTATGCAAGAGCTAAATCTGCCAATTGCAGATCTTTCTTCAGGCCTAAAATGTTATGTAAATTATTAATTAGACATCAATTCACTTATCCAGGCCATAATCAACTATCGCTAGCCTGTGATATTTACTGGATTATGATCCCATTTTCTGCTTGACTTCCATTCATAATTTAATCATGAAATTGATGACCGAGTCTATGTCTTTTATCATACAGACTTTAGCAATGATGATCGAGGCTATGTCGAAATTTCAATCGCTTAATTTTCGGTTCATGGTTGATCAATTTGACTGAAATTTTCAGTAAGTTTTTAATTATTATAGTGAGTTTATCCCCCTATAATGTATCTTTAATTGCCACTACCTGTTTATACTAACTGAACAGTAAGTTGACACAGTCAGCAAATGGTTTAATGCTTAATTAATGTTGCAATCAATTTTTTTCAGTTATGGCACATTGTCAATCTAGATTATTGGAAGTTATTGTAGGCAGCAAGTCTCACATTTTATTGTACGAAGTAGGCGGCCTTGCACATGTATGTATATTTTCAGTGCCTTTGGTATATTTTCATTCATCACTATTTTATTGGAAAGCTATTTATACCCAACCTTTCTTCGTAACAATGTTTCACATAGTCAGCTTATCAACTTTCGACCATTCTCATGATCACTTCCAGATATCAACTCTTTAAATACGAAACCCGAGTATCACACATGGGCTACAATTAGTTTGATAGATTATTTAGCTTATTTATTCGAAGACGTTTATCGAATTAAAATGTTGTTCATAATAATATGTAGTCTCGGTCACCCAGAACCCCCTAGTCTTCAACGCACGGAGGGTCTGGGTCGGTTCTCGATTATTGACGAAAATTACTGGATAATCTGCCACATAAAAAACCAAACTCCGGGTTACGCATGGGCAATGGAACCCTTTGGCTAAAGTCTCGGTAAGTGATAGATATTATGAAGCCAGGCCGATTTTGATATATTCTATAAAGCGAGGATAAAATATATCCCACAATTCACTTGGCACATCTATTATTAGAAACAAAATAGAGACGATACAACAGCATGAATCGTGATTAAGGAGATTGTGAGAAGCCATACGTTTGATTCATGACGAGACAAAATTACCATTTCAATTAAAAACTTTAAAACAAAATTTTAGAGAGTGTCATTGTTGACAAGCGAGATGTTTTGATAGATTCAGTACGTGGTAACTTAAAAGACTGGATAATCCAGACAGTGACCGACTTTCTGTCAAATTTTGAGGACCCATCCAGACTAATATTCGTAGAATATTTGTTTGGATGATAGAGACTAAATAATATGGCGCTTAACTTCCAATCAATATAAAGTAGGTCATGTGGGTGCCGAACATGTGGTATATTCCAACAATTCGAAGGCGATCAGAATTAGGGCCAGGCTTTATGTCCCAGAACGCACGCCTTTGACTATACTGTCGTACATCCACTCATTTGCGATTAACAAATTTATCAGTAGTTAATTAGGAGGTTGTTGGTTATGAGTTACCTTCTTCATGATGCAGTGTGGCATTTTTACCCTATGGAGGCAGACCACCATTACATTTCACCATCTCGGCACCCTCAAATTGTAGTTCGTCTATTTATAGCAGTTCTCTCTCCGTCTCTTTTTCCCCATTTCGCATGCCCATTTTTGTTGATTTCTTGATCTTGAATGGACGAAGAGGGTTTGAATTAATATTCTCTGCCAGGTTTTGGTAAATATTCATGATTTTGAGGCGGAAGGCTACGGTGACATTTACGGCAACAAGATTCATGTTTTTAGTATGCTTCTTCAAGTTTGTGTATCTAAAAATTTTGGTGGTCAACCTCATACAAATATTAGTGCAAAGACATAACCATTTGTTCCTCTGTCTATAGTGAAAAGCCTTCAGCCCAACAAAAATTTGGGGAAAAGTTGGAGATAAGCAAAGAGTCCAGACATAACATTGAAGTCAATGGGGAAATTAATGGTGGTCTGCCTCCCTATGAACGGCGGACGAGTTATTCCCTTTGTGGACCTGGCTTTTTAATCTATTAATCTATTAACGAATATGATGTGCCATATTCTAATTGTATTGCATGATATGATTTTTGTGGACATAGGGACACCTTGGGTACTTAGGAGCCGAGCATGCACAAGCAATCCTTGCGGGTGGAACACAAGGTTTTGCCTTGTCTCGGATAAACACATGTTAACAAATTGTAATGTTTTCCCATTCGTACAGTTTGGTGGAGTACAGTTACGTTCCGTCCTTAACAAAGCTGATGGAACGTTTGATTTAGATGAAGTATCAAACCTGATTAGAGATACAGATGATATTCATCAACCAAATACCGCTTTGATTTGTCTGGAAAATACACACAATATGTGTGGTGGTAAAGTTCTTCCAATAAGTTTTTTACAACAGGTATGTATAACTATTCCAGGGAAAGTTCATAATCCATTAATCAAACACCAGATAAAAAGGGTGCCACTTTACAAACGAGAAATTTGAGTAACGAATAAGGACATATATGCCTTCTGAAATAGTTTCGTATTTCTGATAATAATCTTACGATGGTGGCTTAGCATTCAATTTGGTTGATAGTGGTACATGTTTAAGTCTTATCGCTGTTATTTCTTTTGGATCAGGTGAAAGAACTTACCATAAAGCACAATCTGAAATGTCATATGGATGGAGCGAGATTATTGAACGCTTGCGTCTACATGGATCGCCAACCGGCGGACATTTTACAGTATGTCGATTCGGTCAATCTCTGCTTCTCTAAGGTAAGAATAAGTATAAATCAAAATATCAGAAGGGTTTCACATAGGCAAAGCCTGTTCCCCAATCCAAATTCAGATTTAATGAATAAGAATATTATTTAGAAAAAAAATGATACAAAACATTATTAAATCATGGCTTGAGAGAACAAACTGTCAAATAATTGGAGTTTTCATTGTGGAAGATTTTGGATGATATTGAGTTGGAGATAGAACTTTGAACAACAGGGCTATTCAGATTGTTGTGATATTATTATTATTATTATCCGTATTTATTTCTTGGCAACATATTTATCATAACTGATGTTATTTTGTAGGGTCTATCTTGTCCAAATGGTTCTATAATAGCAGGTACCCATGATTTTATTTCAAGGTAAATTTATTTATACATTGGTATGCGGACATTGGCACCGTCTTGAGATATTTTTAAAATGCCTGTGTCAGATCATGTTGTTGAAACAACGAATGTATGTTTTATAACTTCTGGTCGTTGCTAGATTTGTCTGAAATCCCCAAACCTATAGGTGCGTTACCTCCCTTTATCACATACATGTGACACAAACACATACCGGAAAGATTCGTTTACAGCCGATGAAAGCTTATTGTTTTAGTTGAAAATAAAAGCAAGCTTACTATCATAATTGAAGAACAGAAATGTACATAAGAAAGGTTTGGACAAAGATGTGAAATGGATCTTCGGATAATCATGGTGGAAAGGTTCCAACAAACTTGACATTGATCGAACCTTGAAATTTGCAACTCGATTATCACAGCTGGACAGTTCTGTTGGGAAGCGCGAGACTTGGTATTTGGGATGATGTGTTCTATCGAGAACATCTGAGATGTCTTGAGCTGGGTCCATGATCAATTGAAATTAGTAAAGAAAATTTTTGAGTATTATGGGGAGGCCTTGATATTATGGTAATGACGAATTTGATATATTACCCTCTGACTGCATTCGCAATTTTTCATTACGTTTAATGAATAAAGAATTATTTGTACTCGCGATCACCCACCATGACCGATCTGTTAAACACGTTCGTATTATTTTGTTTTTATATCATTTTATAATCAATTTCTTTACATAGAGCCAGGTGGCTTCGTAAAGCTTTAGGAGGTGGAATGAGACAAGTAGGTATTTTAGCTGGACCGGCTATAGTTGGATTAGATACGATATATCCTAAATTATATCTAGACCATCAAAGAACCAAACAGATAGCAACAGGTTAGTCGGCGATATGGGAAGGCCCCGATAAATTATATCTAAAGCATATATATTTCAGATTTTACTATGCGTGTTTAAAGTCTTTAATGGTCGTGTAAACTTCTCAATGCTTCAATTCAGTTTGTTGTTACAACGGTTATGATCGCATCACCTATAATATTCTCTAAATTCTTTGGGGAGACGTAGTTCATTTAATATCAATCCTACTGAATCCAACCTCGGAGATAAATTGCTTTCTTAAACATACTTTATGTTAGAGCTAATTCTGCCTATTGCAAGTCTTCCTTTTTTAGGCCTGAAATGTTTTCTAAATTATTATAATTAAACATTAATTAACTTATCCAGGCCATTATCAAGTCTACATGGCATCGGATTTCTCCGATATCAAATAGATTGGGACCGTTTTGCCGTACTTTGATTTGAGCTAAAAATGGAAGGGCGAGACTTAGCTTTGAACAACCAGTACCATGGTTGAAATTATTGCACACGCCTTGCCAAACCTTCAAATTCAAAGTCCCACTGCTAAAGACCCCTACGCGCAAGCGAATTATTGAAATAAAATTGAAACCATATGTTAGTCCCAAAATGACCTAGTTTGTGTCGAGTGGACGTTAAACCCCATTTCTCTCTCTCTCTCTCTCTCTCTCTCTCTCTCTCTCTCTCTCTCTCTCTCTCTCGCTCGCTCTCTCTCTCTCTCTCTCTCTCTCTCTCTCTCTCTCTCTCTCTCTCAAATTCAAAGGTTGGCTCGCAATGCTGTAATTTGAATGAAGGTTTCAAATTAATCATTTTACATTATCGAACTATTATAGCAAGAATGGATAGCTCTTTATCTAAATCTAACATAATCTGTCTTTAACAAAATGCTGAATGATCAATTTGCGTAAATTTCACCATGAATTAAGACGTGAGTTTTTATATATACAGTCCGAAAATTGCACTAATAAAGCACGTTATGATAATAATTTATTTTTTTTTTTTACAGCTATACACAAAAACAGTGATGGTGTAGTGGAAGTAGATTTAGATGGAGTCCAAACAAATATTTTGATGGTTCACATGAAGAAAACAGATTTTAGTGCCAAAATGTTTTGTGATCGTTTAGCCAAAGTATGTGAAACCTTTGTATATCAATCCTCCTATTATATTTACCAGATAAATAAAGACCAAACTGTAGTTTATATATTTACAATATAGAGTTTGAATGTACATGTCTGTTTGATTGTTTTAAATGCATTTACATGTAACAGATGCAGTAACTTGGACCAGTTTCGGTTTAATTGTGTTTATATTTGATTACAAACAGCAGGTGGCGTGAATACGTTTGCGTCGTTTATATTTATTACTTGTAACAGATGAAGAGTTTATTTTTTTTTTACCTTTGTTTATATTCATTACATGTAACAGAGGAAAGAGTTTTAAATATTTAAATTTTTTTATATTTATTAAATGTAACAGACAAGATTATATATTTACATTTGTTATATTTATTACATGTAACAGACGAGAGTATATATTTACATTTGTTGTATTTATTACACGTTAAATATTAAGATAGTATATATTTAAACGTATTTATATTTATTTCAGTTAGAGAAAGTCCTGTGTTAATTTAATAATTTACTTTAGGAAAAAAAAACAAACTTTATGTTAGATTGTTTATGCCTGTGTTTATTTTCATTATACATAAAAACAACTGTTGTTACATTGTTTATGCATGTTATTTATATTTATAGGTAACAGATGAGGAGAGACAACTATTAGAAGAAGATATATGTATACTTGGTCTACCCTTTTCTAAGAAAACAGCAAGATTGGTACTTCATCATAGCATTGATCAAAATCAAGTTGATAAAACAATCAAAAAACTGAAATATATACTGAAAGAAATGGCTGATGAAAAATAAATGGAAATTTATAATACATTAGCAGATCATTATTATTATAACCACATATCAAAATTAAGCAGTAAATGAAGTTGATTTTGTAAACTAGATGCTATATTTTTATTTGATAGGCTGTAAACCTAGAAGTTTGTATATACCATTTTTCTAACTTTTCACCATTCTTTTTGATCGTGTCCTTAACCTGACTTTCATAGAATGATGTGGTAATTGTGTTCAATTTATGGATTAGGATTCGTGCACTGAATCATATCGGTGACCGGGAGACTACGCTAAGTATATACATTGACCTACACTCGGGATAAATACACAGTCTCTAAAATCGGGTTCTTGCAGTATTGACTCACAATCTCTGAACATGTGACTGTCAGAAGCGCAGACATTGCAGATATGTTTACTTCGGCAGGAATGTCTTCCCAGTTGGGCTTTCATCACAGAGTCACCGTTTGTCTGGTTTGGAGAGAGAGAGAGAGAGAGAGAGAGAGAGAGAGAGAGAGAGAGAAATGGGGCTTAACGTCCATTCGACACTTACTATTTAAAAGTCACACAATACCCTATATCAGTTTACATTTTTTTTTTTAGGTTTTTCAAAATTAAAATTAGGGTAGATATTGTTATATTATTTGAAAAAAAAACCCCAAAGTCATTCTCTTTTTACTGTAAAAATATTAAAAGGACATACAACACCGTATCTCAGTTCACATGTTTATGATGTCCTATAAAATTATAATGTGGGTAGATATTGTTTATATGATTTGAAAAAATGAAGCCATATTCTTTTTTTAATATGATATTATAATATTTTAAGGACATATAACACCGTATATCAGTTCACATATTTATGTTGCAAATTAAAATTAGAGTAGTTATGGTTATATTATTATTCAAAAATTGGCAATTAGGGTAGATATTGTGATATGATTTCAAAATATGAAATCGAAATGGAATGAAATGGGGTTTAACGTCCTACTGTTCTGCTCCTTAACTGGGCTAACGAAGACGGGCTTACGCCATACAATGTGCTATGAGGGAAATTTTGCCCGTGTAGCGGCGCTACAGCCTACTCTTATTTCGAATTCCAACTGCCAAGGGGTCTTTTACTTGCACGCCAATGTCTACACGGGACCTCGGTTTTTCGTCCGAACGACTAGACAGCTGTCCTTGTCAGACCCTTCACCCTGTATGACTGATAAGGGGACCATGCAGGAAAATGCGAGATACGAGTAAAAGCTTTTGGTGACTGACTTTTTAAGAAGACTTGTGGCCACATTAGGCGTCACCCTACAAAGACCTAGAACCCGTGGTTTCGTTGCCCGATTCTAAAGAACAGGGCAACACCTTGATTACACTTAATGCAACTTTTAGGTTCTTCCTCACTTGGCAGGATGAGATTACAATCCGCATCAAACCGTACACCTGCACTGTTTTAAAGGTTAAGGTTTATTTGGTATAACAGATATAATATATCTTTAATTTGGTTGGCTCATCGCGTAAGGCGCTGGAACAATAACCAGAAGAAGATTCCTCGAGATTTTCTGGCGTGCTTCTTAATAGAGAAGTGGTGCAAGGGTCTACAGAAAGACCTGCAACAATCGGATTTAGCTCTTGCATAATATATGATTAAGAAGTGATGTAATATGTGGTACATTTACGCGATCGTGAAAAAAAAATTGTTTATGCGTCTAATCTTTGTTGTTACATACCATACACGACAACGGTGAGTTTTCATTGTGCCTCAGTATATTGTTATTTCATAAAAAAAATATCACTTGTGCTCAAAACTGAAAATTTTAATCTCTGAAAACAACTAAGAAAAAGCCCAGGTTCGGCAAGGCTCGGTGTAAAAAGCATGAGCATATTATCAGTTTCAAATGTATTTCCTTTTCTCAAAGGATTATTTAGTCTTCAGATTCCATCATAACAATTTCGTGTACCCCATTTAGACATTATTTAGGGAGTTGACCTTTTTATAGTTGGTTTACGATTCATAGACTTATATTTTATCCAGCCAACAGCAAAAAATATAAGAGCAACAAAAACACCCACTCCAATGATACTACCATTAAGTAACCACTCATCGCCCTCTGAAATATAAACAACGAGGAAACAAGTTATTAATGAAGGTAGATAATCATAGAAGAGGGCTTACCATATCATTCCTATACACCCACCAACACTAAAGAACAAACACGTAGACTTTTAAAAGATAGCAACGGGAAGCGTGGAAATTGGTATATAATGATACTTTAAGAAATCTAATCTGTATCGTGTACCCACGCTTGAAAAACAATTTGTTAAAAATTGGTCTCTCACTAAAGGTATGTCAATGAGTCCTCTACCCACATGGTAATTTTTGAGACTACTGGCTTGCTCTCGATTTGTATGTAACAAGGAGTAGGCGTGCCTGCGCAATCTCGTGGGTTTTCTCCGGGTCATCTGCTTTCTTCCCACTGTTAAAAGCCCCCTACGCCGAATAGAATTATTGAGTCAACTGGCGTGGTTGTGATTCCCCGGTTATATGTGGGAGTAGGGTTGCATGTCCAAACTGGTGGGTTTTCCCGAGTCCTTTGTCCCACCCCCACCCCAGCTAAAAGACCCGTACGCGCAAGAGAATTATTGAAATAAAACAGAACCTTGTTAATTCCGAAATGACCTAGTTTGCGTCGAGTGGGCGTTAAACCCCATTTCTATAAACAATTTCATATTGCAACTTTGGACCGTTATCATGTTCTTAAAATAGACAAGAGCTGGAGTGATTTATGTTTTAAGTAAATATTTCCATAATCAATGACGCGGACAGTAGTTAAAGGAGCTACATCGTTAATATTTGGGACCCAGAAATTGACACAGATGGTTCGCAACGCATAAAATAATGTAATATGAATATATAAACTGATTTACATTCAATAGTTTCTGTTATGTAATGCGAAGTCTCGGTCAAATGGTAATCTCTGGCGTCTGGTTATTCCAGTGTACACCATATTATTTATTGCGTTTGCTCTCCAGATAAGAATATGACGTCACCGTTTGACATGATTTGTGAATATGTCTAGTCTTGTTCTTCGAGTAACTTGCTATAAATGGCGCTGAGACGCATTATGGAACACGAGTCGTCCAACACAGGTAAAATGTTTATTTTGTCTTCGTGGAATATGTCTAGTCTCGTTCTTCGAGTAACTTTTTACAAATTGCGCTGAAACGCATTATGGTACACGATTCGTCTACCCATGGTAAAATGTTTATTTTGTCTTAAATACTGAATATCAGAATACCATCTTTTCCCGGTAAATCACAAAATCAGAGTTGATTTAAATTGACAAATAATTCGCGTTTTAAATGTCGAAGACTTGGCTACTTTAAGTATTATAATGTTGGAATTACACAACGTGGAAAACGAACGCCAGCAGCTTCGTCGACGTTATACAGAAGCCAACGTTACCTGTAAGTGTTTGGTGTAAGTGTTTGATGAACTCCCTCTAAATCTAATTGTATCAAATATATCACTGGCGTCTTATTAAACACAAATATTTAACTGATGACCATTAACATTTGACTAAAAACTATGTCTGTTTTTTTGGCCGGGTTGGTTCAGCGCCGCTTTGTCTATATGCCTTTTAAATGAGCCATCGCCATTTTAAAATTCGCCGAATCTGGGTTTGCTGCGCAACTAACGAATCCAATGCGGACACAAATTATTGAAATACGTTAGTTCGTAAGCACCCGGCACCCAACCCTCTCTCTCTCATTATTTTGCATGCAAAGACTCACCATGGTATTGTACTTTATCTGATTTCGGCACAACGCAGAATCCGACAGCTGGACCATAACAAGCGTAGTTATTACAATTGTAAATAGTCTTTTCCTTTAGCGTTATCAAATCAACGCCAATCATGCTGCAAAAACAATGTCCAGTGAAAATTACAATGTGTAAATCCATAAATGGCACCAGAGTATAATGTAAAAGAGATGTTAAACTTTATAACCTTTAAATGGCATTTAGCCATTAAACATAATCAAACAACACACAGTTCTATCCACATAAAGAAAACTCGGCCTGAGCTCAACCTAGATGTTGGTGTCTACCTACCCAAAGCTTATGACCCTTTAATTTTAAGTAATAATTAATGCCAGGAACTGTTTCATTTCATATGATATATTATCGTTTAGCCTAATATTATTTCATAAAAGTTTCCAAATAAGCTGTTATGTGTATAGCGTGTAACTAGATCGTTCATTTATCTTTATGAATATTATGTAATTCTACTTCATGTCACTATGCAATAAGTCATATATGAATATCATAATAATTAAGATCTATTTTCACTATTCACTTTGTGCTCTTTGATGTCCAGAAACACACCTTATGGCTTCACCAAGTAGGTTTCACCCATCATCTATGTTTTCATTAATTTCTTTGATCCTTTATCCGATGTTTTTACTATACTATGTGCTATCATTATCAATCTCAGTATACTTATTTTGATAACCAATTAAGCTAGGGTTGCATGATTGTTACTTATGTTTTCTCTTATTATTATTGTTTAATGTACCTATATATAACACTGTCACACCTTTCCTCATTTGTAATTTGTATGCTTGATGACGACCAGTGAATTCTTGTCGAAATGTCGTGTGTGTATAATATAGTGATTGTTATCCATAGACCTGTGTGTTGTTTTATGTTAAACTTTATTCCATTGTTTTACCTCATTTTGTATGTTCATGTTTAAACAATCTACATTTACCCTTGTGCTCGTTCAACGTAAAAGTTTCTTTCATCGAACGTTATGGCATATTGACCATTCGCCGTGTTATATTGGTTCAATTTCTTCTTTACAATAGTAGGTTTGGTGAAATCATGTGGATATTTGACAATTAAGGTGGCAATCAGGAAATACACCCAGTCATCTACAAATATAAATAAGCTGTTGTTGTTCTTGACGTTTAACGTCCGCCTCCACCGAAGGTGATATCGCAGACAAGTCTTATTTTTCATTTTCATTATCTTAGCGCACGCGCAGGGGTCTTTGCTGTGGGAGGAAACCGGAGTGTCCGGAGGAAACCCACGAGGTTGAGAAGTCGCCCCTATCTCCATGTCACATACGCTCACACCGGGGATCGAAACCACAGCCGCAAGCCAGAGGTGACCGGCCGCCAGTTAGAGGTCGAAGCCCCTAAATATACAAATAAGCAAACCAAATGTCTTTATATAGCGACTACACACATTGTCTTCCTTAACATGGGAAATAACATACCATTATTATGTTTGACATGGGAAATAACATAAATAGTCACACCTTATTGTTTCTAACATGGGAAATAACATAAACAGTTACACTTAATGTTTTAACATAAACAGTCACACAATATAATCTTTAACATGGGAAATAACATAATCAGTCACACAATATAATCTTTAACATGGGGAATAACATAATCAGTCACACAATATAATCTTTAACATGGGGAATAACATAATCAGTCACACCATAATCTTTAACATGGGAAAAAAAATAAATAATCACACCATATAATAATTATCATGGAAATAACATAATCGGTCACACCATATAATTTTAATACCATAATCTTTAGCATGGTGTATATCACCAATAAACAAACCAGTTACATATAACCGACACAGTAATAGTTTAGTTGGAAATTGGACTGCCCAATCCTTTAATAAATCGTTTCCATGGACTGATGCTTGTCACAGACCCCATTGTTCGAGTATGTACAACCATTTAGAGTCGTGGATCAGTTTACCAATCCAGGAAATTCGGTCATGAATATTGCAAAGCATGATGTTTCACATTTGGGGATATTCTCGCATCTGAGGAATCCATGGGACACCGAGCGTTTGTGCCGCCTGGGGTGGCCCTTGCATTTACCAAACTCCTTTCAGACCCCCCCCCCCACAATATTCATCAATCATACCTATAAATAGTTATAATATAATGGACATGTGTGAAATTCTTCAGTTTGTGTTAAAAGCATGAAACTAAATCCTTTCGTTTAAGATCCCAGAAAGTTATTGACGAATCCCTTGTAAACAGTAATATCGTGCAAGATGAATCTCCAAAATTAATATCAATTCATAAATGGTTCAATTAGTCACTGGACGTATTGTGTCATTCCTCATGCCCATCGGTGTGTCCGACGTTTCCAGAGGTACCCCCGGCCCCCTCCTCGCTAAACATACTGACATAAAGTTACCAGTTATCTGGATCTGTTCGTACTCAAAGGCTTCCTTAAATATCTGTATACTTCCAGTAGGTAAACTGAGTTTATACACGGTACCTCCCATACCTTTAGTCCAGTATAATCTACAAAACAAAACAAGTTCCTTAGTTTATATATACACTTCAAAAAAGAAACGCACAGCCCATTTTTCTCATCATTTTTTTTATTTGAACGAGGTCGTTGTTTCGATAAATCTTGCTTGTTTTTAACGCAATCATGTAAGGATAAAAGAAATTCATTATTGGTTTTAAAGGTAGGGTCACTAATTGTGACTGGTCATACTTTTTTTTCCGAAATTTGTTTTCGATTGATAAGACACAAGAGTTTAACAACTTCGCGAGCTATTCGCATGGAACCTAAACATGTAAATGTAAGGTCTTTAAAATCCGGGGGTTCTCGGTTTCCAAATCAGTTGCACATGTAAACACTCAACGAACCAAGTGATGCCACATCTGAACGAAGACCAACGCAACAACGATGTATCCACGATGCTGAATGTTTCCCCGAGTACCATTTCTCGCCTTTGGGATAGGTACCGACAGCGAAGTTCAACACGTGACCCGCCCAACCTCAGGCCAAACAAGAGTGACCCCACCTGCCCGTGATCTTCATTTTCGGAAACTGTTCTCAACAGCAACCTCTTTTGCAACCGCAATTCCTCGACGGCGTAGAATCTCAGACCAGATAGTCCGTACGTGAAACCAGATTAGAGCTGCTGTTTTGAAATACGCCGATCCTACTTCATTGGGTTCAGACCCGAGGGTATGGCCACAACAACATCGGAGAACAGTTTGGTTCCTGTTGCGACGACGGGATGGTAGAGCGAGGGTATACCGACGACGAAATGTCACATTGGAAGAGTGTAAATCAAACGGAATACCTCAATATACATTATACAAGTACAAAAGTACAACACCTAAATGTATCAGGTGGTCTACAAAGAAATGAAATAAAATGGGTTTAACATCCTAATGTTCTGCTCCTAAAATGGGCTACTGAAGACGGGCATACGTCATACAGTGTGCTATGAGGGAAATTTTGCCCGAGCAGCGGCGCTACTTCGCCGCTCTCAAAATCATTTTAAGACCATCCAAATATTAAATTCAGCCATGTTCCTGTCGCGATAGATGGTAAACTTGGATAACCGTATCTTTGTAGGAATTCCCTCTGCCGTCATATATAGATAGACGTCGATAATCCTATAGAAATATATTACTATGAATAATCCAATGTGAAACTGCTGCTGGAGGCGGCGATGATTGTTTACTGCGGATGATGTGAACTATGTGTACGACGTCGTAATTTCCACAAGAACTAATCTAGGTCGGGGAAACCTTCTCGTTTGCTATAAATATTTTTTTTTTCTTTCCGCTTGTATATCTAAAATTACACAACACACGGACGGCCTGTTGTGTTTCGTCCGGGTTATTTAACACGCTGAACAAGTGTGCAAAGTCTTAATAAGATTGGCGGTGAAAAGTTAGTGCTATCTTGGACGACTCAACGTCCTTAATAGAATTTAAATGTCCTCGGTATGTACGGTTGTAAACATCATAATGTCTATAATTGTTTAGAAGTCATAGTAATATCACCCGTTTTTCTAATTATTTAACAAAAAGTAAAGGACTTTATTACACAACAGTTGCGAATGACTTGCTATGCCATGATTCAGAAAACCCCATAAGATGGATTGGTTTAATATTTCCACTTACTCTTTAGTTAATCCATTTTGTCGTATAAATATATAATCAGCGTCAACTGTTTTTCTGGCGATAGTTATTCGATTTTTAGTGCCATAACGAATAACACCCAGTGAATGCTTGTTTATGTTGTCAAGATTCTTAGATACATAATACAGATCACCATTGGAAGGGTCAACTTTTACCGCCGTAATATCTTCGTCTTCATTCTCTGCATACAATTTTTAGACATATAAATGTGAATATACGATAAGTATAGAAAAATTAAATTTATTAAAAAACATACCGGGAAATACATCAATTGAAGATACGTTCTATAAAGTATATTCAGGTTCTACAGGCGAGCCATGACGTCGCTGCTTCGCTTCCGTATGGGACGCATTAAAATCTTTCAAAATTACTTAAGAAAATTGCAGGTTTATATACCATAAAAACATAAGACAAGTGAACATACTATAAGAAAATATAACTCACTGTGTAGTATTTCGTCTTTTTTGCCGCTACCCATTTGTATACGATCTACACCTTTATCTGACACATAATATACCAATTGTCGTCCAGGATCACACGCAGGATGTCGCTCTGTAGTTCGTGTAAAAAGAGGTTTTTGGATTTTCGTAACTGTGTTAAGATGCCAGAATGTTGAATTATACCACCATGTAATGTAAATATCATATCCTATGCAGTACAAAAACAGATTATCACAAATTAATATTATATACATATGGGTTTTAATGTTTTAAATTATAAGTTTTTAGTCACAGTATAATTCGATACTTTGAGTCAGCCATTTTCAAAGATAAAAATAGACATTTAGACGCCATTTTGAATCCGATTTTTGCCAACTGTTTTTTTTTTTTTTTTTTTTGTTTCTAAGCTTGAACCAAATGACAACAATCTCTCAGGGTCGATATGCTTGGATTTCGATTATGTTTATTTCGGTTTTACATTGAAATTTATTCATCTCTGAAGACACTACTAGTACTAACCCACTATCTGGATGAAATCAAACCTTTCAGTGACCTTTACTAATATTATGGTGACCCTAACCTCTAATAATAACTTATAAGAGTTAGATCTTGGAATATAACTTCGGCTTTTATTACGAGTTAAAACAGCAGTTCTTCCTACTTTGATATGTATTTGGTGTGACCTGTAGTAAAAATTCATTTTTTAGGTGGCCGAATTCCGTAATTTAACACCTTTTTTTGCTGTTAATCGATGACTTTTTTGGAAAAATTGTGTTAAAAGTGAGAATTATTTCTTTTTTAAATTACGGGTTCTATGTATTTCTGTGGATTATTCAGTATTAAACAAGAAATTTCCGTGCAATTAAGGGAAAAAATGATTTATTCCCTTCAAAAATGGACTTATTTCTGTTATTTTACGGAATAAACGGTAGAATGGCCAGCAAGTTCCGTGAAATGTAGGGATAAAATGTTTTATTTCATTCTATAATGGACTTAATTATGTTATTTTATGGGATAAAATGTGGACTGACCAGGAACTTACGGATAATTTCTGTTTGCAAATGCAACCATAATTAATCGTATAGCCTACATATATAATGTTTGCTAATAATTATCATGTTATAGTATTCATTTCAATTTATTAATCATAATATGAAGAATCATATTTTGTAAAGTTTGGTATATTAATTATTATGTATTCCTAATTTCCATCATTTATAAGATCGATAAAATGTATTGTCAGTCATAATACGGTAATCAGATTGTAAGTATTTTCATAAATGTCTAAAAATATGATTTACCACTGCGTGTAATTACAGGAAAAACAAATACATGAATTACAGGAAAAACAAAGAAAAATTCATGGTAATTTTTGTTTCTGGATTATTTTTTCTGTTTTTTTTTCACGCATATTTGGTTACAGTATATACCCGATACTGAGTGGTTATCTTGATTTGTGACGTGAGAAGACGTGACATTACTGACAATATGACATGACACGGTCGAGAAAAGAGACACTTCGAAAAATGCTGCATCACAGTTAACTTAGTCTCCCACCCAACATTACATCAGTGAGCAGGGTTTTGATAGGAAGGATAGATTAAACTAAATGCAACACATACACCCACGTCTACCACCGAGATTAAAGTGGGCTATTAAATATGGACACTTCGCACCAGGACCCGTTTTATCGTGCCTGCAGGGAAGGAGTGCCTTCGAAAATAAACCCCGTGCTCCCATAATCTGAAATGCGGGTTATGAAAAAAGATGTACCCCTGTGATCATGTCATTGGGCTTGGTATAAAGTCTGAGAAGTTCATTTCACTTTCACACTGAAAAGTCTGAAATATAGCTGTTGATGACCCAAATGACACACCGCCAACAGTTGTCAGACGAGGGTAACAGCTAATGTTCGTCCTGCTTTCGAATCCACGTTGGGCATTCTTTGCACTGGCAATGATACACACAAATCTGTCAATTTTTATATGCCCACATCTGTATGCCCACAGTTCACACTGGCACATCACGCAATACCAATACAAAGTTTGTGGACCCTCCAAAACGACCTTGGGTGAGTTTGATTTTTGTGTGCATGGGACTGCAACTTCTTGGGCTATGGACCGTGCACGAAAAATGTGAAATATGATCATGATCTTGGACATCAGCACATCTTGGACGATTTCGATTTTAGTGGTCTTCATGCCGCAACTTTTGGTTTGTGACCCATTCCATAACAAAGTGTATTTTCCGGTTTGGTTCACCTAATGCAGAAAAAACACGGTGGACGTAATGTAACTGACCAGGCGTTAAATTCATTTTAATCCATTCTATGGGAGTACATGAATAACAGAAAAATCACAAAAAAACATTGACGCTTTACATGTAACATATTGCCCCACCCCCTCTGATGGTTTATTCTATCTGACCATTGTCCTTCGCTAACGAGAGGTTGTTTAGGAATAAATTGCAAATTATTCCGGATAAATACAGTCTGTACACATTAAAAGGTACTCTTATCAAAAATTGTTTAAAACGATCAACCCTGATATAAGACCTTACATATTAAAAAATAGTTTAATCAAAAATGGTTAAAACGATCAATCCTAAGTTACTTTCTGTTGATTTTATGGCTTCTTAGTTTTCTGTCTTATTACTGGAAATGTCTTACTTAAAACATAACGAACACGCGTCAATACATTTTCTTTTCGAGAAAATAAAATTGTTGAAAATGAACACTTTAAATGAAACAAGGTAATTATTACAGAGTGTCAACCATTGAGTTTGACGTTGGTATTTTAGTATGTATATTGCTCACAGGTTTGTAGATAACGTCAG
The DNA here is from genome assembly GCA_963678685.1 of Patella ulyssiponensis. Classification (NCBI taxonomy): domain Eukaryota; kingdom Metazoa; phylum Mollusca; class Gastropoda; family Patellidae; genus Patella; species Patella ulyssiponensis. Next base: position 83,454,588 of record OY783225.1, on the reverse strand, counting down.
TCCACATCTTGTAAATTTAATAAACAGACCTAATACTTACCCTAAACTACAATTTCGACAACAATCACGCGTCCTAACCTTATTTATAGCTGGCCGGTCACCTCTGGCTTGCGGCTGTGGTTTCGAGCCCTGCTGTGGGCGTATGTGGCATGGAGATAGGGGCGCCTTCTCAACCTCGTGGGTTTCCTCCGGGCACTCCGGTTTCCTCCCACTGCTAAAGACCCCTACGCGCAAGCGAATTATTGAAATAAAATGAAACCATATGTTAGTCCCAAAATGACCTAGTTTGTGTCGAGTGGACGTAAAACCCCATTTCTCTCTCTCTCCCTAACCTTATTTACATCTCAGCAATCTTTTACGAAACTTGAACTGGCCTTAGCAAATAGATTTAGCCATGAGCAATGTTACATCCCTCATTAATTTGTTTACGTTTTAAGTTTTATATATTATTATGTTTCCTATGTTGTATTGTTCTCGGGTTGTCTAGCAGATTTCAAAAAAAGATCATTTTAAAATATACATTATAATTAATGGTCCGTTGAAAATATTTAAAAACGTATACTTACCACCGATAACAAATGGCGTCATCAGTAAAATTATTTTAAATACCAGCAAACTTTTCTTTATGAAACAATACATTGTGGAACTTTGATTTACACCCGATACTGTGTATACTTTACCAGTTTTAAAGATAGATATCAAGTTATTCTATATTAATCATACTGTGATCAATAACCGCATTGCTCTTTACATTTATATACAACATAAACTAGGCGTGGTTTAAAGAAACTGGGTCTAAAATATATCCAACCAGGTTCGTGCTTGACGCTGTTTTTAGACAAAGTAAAGTGAAATGGATGTTTAGCCTCCTACGTCTCTGCATCAAAGAAGGCTAATAAAGATGAGAATATTTACGACGTACTCTTTATGTCAAATACCAACTGTCAATGGTTCTTTTATGTGTATGCCTGCGGGTACCCTGGACCCCATTTTAACGTCCTACCCGAACGACTAGACAGTGTTTATAACTTCAGCCACTGACCAGAACAAGTACTGCTTGAATCAGTGGATAAACGCTATGTGGGCCATCACGAAGAAGAACCTTAAAAAATATAATGCCTATTTGATCCTATGAAAATGTCAGATTTTACAAGTGTAATTAAAATATCGAACCCGTTCGTTGGAATCGGGTAACGAAATTGCCGGTTCCAGTGTGTATCGAAATCTCATCTATAGCCCCTAATGCGACCATGATTCTTATTAAAAAGTGAAGTTCCTAAAATGTTTTACTGGCATCTGACTTTAATTGACCTTGAACAAGCATATATTAATATTTGAAAGTCATCAAAACATATGAACTGGATAATAATAATATAAAGTGTTGCATTTCCTATATATAGCATTATTTCAAAAACTAATATGATCTCATATTTTCAAATAGTTTAAAAATATCTACTCGTATTTCAATTTTAAAAAATAAATATCATAAACGTGTGAACACTAAATCAATAGAATTAAAGTATCGATCTTGCAGTATTTATTAACTGGGGTAGTTTGTGAACAGTCCTGATAGCACATATAAACAATCAAATTTCGTATATTACCGATTGTCAGAAGCCACTTAAACCCATTTGTATGTTAACCGTGCGCCAGTCTTTTTATAAATGTAACTAAACTTTTAATTGTTTTGGATTGGGCCTGAAATTTTTAGTCAATGTCCTAGGGCCGGTTGCTCAAAGCTCCGTTAACTTTTAACGATCCGTTAACATGGAGTTAACGGATCGTTAACTTTACCGTTAACTTTAGCGGAGAGAAAGGTTGTTGCTGGAAGCTCCGTTAACTTTAACATATCGTTAACTTGCCGTTATAGTTAACGGAGGTGTTGGGTTCCGTTATCTGTTTAACGGTGGCATTAGTGGGCTGTTGCATAAGTCATACATGTAGATTACTAGATCAATCAAGTTTTGTGAACAAACTGCACAGTTAGTTGTCCCACTGTCTTCAGTTTCTTGTTAATAACTTCTATGAAGTTGTTATATACATGTACATTATACATGTATATACCTTCTCAACCTCATGGTTTTCCTCCGGGCACCCCCGTTTCCTCCCACTGCTAAAGCACACACAAACGAATTATTGAAATAAAATTAAACCATATGTTAGTCCCGAAATGACCTAGTTTGTGTCGAGTGGACGTTTAACCCCGTTTCTCTCTCTCTCTCACATTATATATGTAAATTTAAAATTTAGCAAATGAACAAACAGCCTTCTCTAGGATTAACTTTAATGAATCCATTAACTAACGGATAATGAAATTGACTTTCCAGCAACAGAAATTTAACGGACCGTTAACAAATGACAGGTTGAAATATTAACGATCCGTTAGTGTTTAACGGATCGTTAAAATAACTTAGTTTTGAGCAACCGGCCCCTGGTGATTTTCTGTAACCGCGAATATGACAGTGATCTTATAATATAAATAAAATGAAATGGAGTTTATTTCAATCCACCAGTTATATTATGTTTGCTTCTAAAAATGCTATTTTTGAAAATTATAAATGATAAATATTACAAAATACTACGCAATTTAGCGAGAAACGTTAAACACAACATGTTTCATAAAAATAAGCAGGTATGATGTGCATGTAATTACGTATTAGAATCAACAACGTGTAAGCCAGAGATGTGATATTTGTTCGATTTAGACCATTGAACTGACATTATTAATCAATGAACTATGGTGAATTAATATTTAATCTGAAAAGAAAACTAAAAGAATGTCATCTTGAAAAGAAAAGAAATATAAAATCGAAACTATTATTATATCTGCATTCATTTCGTCTAGTTTTGTCACTTTATCTTTTACAAGATTCCATTTGCCACATTGTTGTTTGGTCGAAAATATCTATTTATAAACATATCTCTGTATTTTGACTTGATCTATTGGATTTAGATCAGTGACACGTACAAAAATAAAATCATATACTAAAATGGACATTAAGATACAAAATATTGTTGGGGTGGATAGCCGAATGGTTAGCACGTGCGTGGTTTCGAATCCCTGGATGTACGTGATAAGGAGTAGGGTCGCCTCTCCAACCACGTGGGTTTTCTCCGGGTCCTCCGGTTTCCTCCCACTGCTAAAGACCCCTATGCACAATCGAATTATTGAAATAAATTAAACTAATGTTAGTCCAAAAATGACCCACACTTATATTGTTGTGTATGGAATTTCTGGTGAAGGTGTTTCGCCTTTAAATAAATATGTTTTTATCATGTAAAACACCACATGACCTTGTTAACGATTAGATAATGTATATCTAATAAAATCAGTGATTTATTGTGATATACAGTTTATTAGTGGACTGGTTACTAAAATGTATTGTTGGTTGAAAACGATCTCTCTCGTGTTGGTACTAATTGGTAAGTGTTCCTTAAAGCACACAATTAGGTTGTGTGTGTGTATGGAGGGGGGGGGTGTCTATTAACATTATTGGTGTGTATATGTGGTCAATCAACTGTTTAATGCATGCACTCTCCAATAATGCTCATATATTTACCGGGTTTCTTATATCGAGAACTGTAACGCCCATGTTAGCCTGAGTACGTCCCCCAATTGACTAAAACAAAATAATGAGTTGTGTCAATCACCAATATATGCTTCTGATTAAAGTCTGCAAATAACTTCCAGCCGAGGTGAGTTATGGAGTTACACCTGGTCCTGTGCGAATCAATCATTGGTTTGACGATCAGATTTATAACATGACTGTCAACGATGTCATCTGGTTTAAAAATTCACCACTGAGATTCAGAAAAGATTGGAAGGAATATTCATCAGCTAGAGGAGAATTGAAAGGATTGTTAGATACACCTCATCAAGGTACTGATAGATTGGGAGATTTTGAAACAGCTACATGGTATTTAGGAGTAGATGATAATGTGGTAGCTCTTGGTTTCAAGGTTTACGATCAAAAGAACTATCTGATTTTACAACAGGTAAGTCATTAATGTTGACTTAAAATCTTTAAAAGACAAATCTGAATCTGATATGCTTGTACATAATTTGATCTCAATCCCAGTTCTGTTCCTGCTAGTCAATAACTGTGGGTCGAGAGCAGCAGTAGATTTGGGGACATAACCATCGTCCGAAACATCTTGATATAATAAGGAAATGTTACTCGACGTGCCAACAAATCAGACCTTTGACAGCACATACAATTCCAGTAAGCATGATTGCCCAGAGATCTTACGGTATATGACTGGTTCAAGATAACGGTTATGTTACGGATTATGGTTACACTTAAATATATGCTTAGTTTCTTTTCTTTGCAGCATTTCCTCAATAAAACTTCCGGAACATCAGCAGGAAACAAAGATTTACTTGTCTCAGCATTTCCAGGATTTGTGATTGATGATACAATGCAAGGTGAAATAGGCTATATGGCTTACGGTGGAATCATGTCTGGAAGTAACAGCATAAATTTTGGAACGTAAGAAGTCTTTATTTTCAGCAATGTTGAACAATGTACTTTTCATATTTTAGAAACAAATAACGAAAAGTTTCAATATTAAACACAAAAAGTGAACTAAATTATGTAGGGGGAATATTGTGGCCATGCTAATTCAATTCGCACAATCCAAGAATGACTGAAAAACCTGTCTTATCTGGCGTCATTCACACTATATGTTAATACTGAAAAAGTGATCACAACTAAAACGAAAAGAAAACAACTAACAATCCCATCCCATTGGTCACTGAACAGTTAAATTATTTTTCACCAAAGACAAAGGAATCGAATCCCCCAAAGAGAATTGATATCGTAAATTCGGCAAAATTTCACAGTTTACAATAATGATTACATGCTGTAAATCAAGAGTATATTACATTAATTTAAGTGAACAGTACAGGACACGGTGGATTTGTGGCCTGAGTATTGGGGTTTTGCTTACAAATTTTTTCAAAAATATTGTGTATGTTTAAATGTCCGGCATGAGTTTGATATACAAGTTGGTGAAGTATGCTTATGGAACAAAAAGCACATTATTCAATGTTTAGGTATTTGGCAATTAATAATTGGAAGCAAAATATACACATGAACGCTTTTAAGTGAATTGCAATTTGAAAAAACGAAATTACAATGCGTTGTTCTTGTAAAGGGTCTAATAGGATCGGGTTTGTGTCGATTTAACAATTTAATTAAATAATTAATCCACTGACCAATGTTTGCTTTCATCGCATAGTCGATACATCGATACACCTTCACGAAAAATGTATATGGTTATCATTTTAGGTGGGCTCCCGGTAAGGTTCGCATGACAACTGGTACCGCTGGTGGACCGATCGCCTTCTTTGACAAGAAAGACAACGTTGTGATCATCTCGCCCTTCAGTGAATTCATGTCAGCATCGAACCAACTGAACAACACATCGAATCCCGAAACTCTCGATTGGGGAATTATGGGTGGGGTTATGGAAATTCCGGAAGATTTTATGTCCCAATATATGATCTTCTACAGCCCCAACGGAATTAATAAGGTGGGTCATTAGATTATCTCAGAAAGGATTATTTTCGGAAAGACATTTCGTAGATGAGGTCTGTATTTGGCTTGACATACTGTATGTTCTGCTCTGTTACATATTCTTAAATAAAACTATTCAACCTTTGGATTTTCCAAAATAAATTTTAACTGTGTATTGCAGGCCTTTCAAGAATGGGGAAGTTTAATGAGAGATTTTTATGGCAAAGATCCATACTATAGAAAATCTGATATGACTATTAATTATCTTGGATATTGGACTGATAACGGTAATATGCTTACAAAAAACCTATAGTATTTCTGATGTATGATATTGCCACTTGTATACCGTACTCAAATCTTAAGGTCTTTTTATACTGAGGCGAACACGACCACTGCGACTTTACCCGTGAAACATCGTTCGTATTAAAGCGACGAAACTGGCGCATTGACAGTTTAATTGATCATCCACGCTTTTTTGGCTAATCTAAATGTTTTTCCCATCTATGTTCCCATTTGCATCTGCTGTGCAAATTGTAGGTTATAGGGTGTACACTTGAGTTGTGTACATGTTGCATACTGTGCTAAAATATCTATTCCGGCAAGGACCCCATCTAATCTCATCACACCCACATCGTGGGGAATGTCCCTGTCTCAATATCTACACAATGTATTCTACGAAATGTGTGCACATGTAATCATTTTAAAAAATCCGTTTGCAATGATAGTGTATTACGTACTATGTATGTTCACCCAAAATCTTGTCTTTCTGTAGGTGCTTATTACTACTTTAAAACCGAAGGAGAGGGTACTTATGAACAGACAATATATGATTTACAAAGTATGGCGGCCAAACAAGACATTCCTTATAGGTAAATAATTAAGATTACTGAGGGAGACTTGACAAACAATTGTAATGAGGTATTCGTATCTCGAATTAGTGCCATGAGTATGCTAGAAATTTCCCGAAAGCTTACCCTTAATTAATATAACGGATGTGGAACCACCTTCCAAATGCAGGTTATGTAAACTTATTTTCTCTTGCGATCAACACAACACGATTAGTAAAGCTTCTCTGTAACAACGTATGTAGAAATTTCGTAAATCACCCAGGAGATATGAATAAACTAGTTCTGACTATTTCTAACTGACTGTTTCAGATATGTTCAGTATGATGCCTGGTTTTATTTACGTGCTAATGGTTCAGCAGGTGGTGGAACTGGAACTATTCACTGGGATTCGCGTGATTCCGTCTTTCCGTCGGGAATGCAGTATGTGTAATTAGATTATTTTAATTTATATAGGGGACAATTCGATAGTCACGACGGAAGTACTCGCGACCCCGGTTAGAACGACCGCTTCAGATTTTAAACTATGAATTCTGTCTACTTCATTGATAATTTCCCACAGTGCGACTGGTCCTTGTGCTACCGTGGTATGACAAATATCATCTTTGTTTAGTTTAGAGAACTTAATATCATGTCTGTGGGTCCAATCTGAAGATAAACTGGGTAGCCGCACCCTCTAACGTGCTTTAGGAATACCCTTTCTAAAATATATTGCTACCACATATCCCGCCAGTATTTTGCGATGGGTATTAGGTTAGAATTTAATCATGCATGTGCTAAATGTGATATGTTATTTTATAATTTATTTGCAGAAAAGTGTATGAGAAGACTCAATGGCCAGTTCTTGCTCACAATATGTATTGGTAAGATACCGTTTCCGTTACAAGGTCTGTCTTTATGATAAAGTGAAGCCTTAACTTCGTATTAAATTGCAACTTCAAAATTACCGATCTGACTTATCAATATATACCAACCTTACTTACACGTTTATATAAATACAGTAGATATTGTTGGTAAGGATGTGAATATATGCGTCGATTTGCTAAACCAATTTTCTCTATAGTAAAGGTTATGGTGCCCTGTTTATTTATACTAGTATGAATTCCGGCGCCCCACCTTTTTTAGAATTGAAATTGAGTAATTGTATAACATTATTTCTGATTTTTATATTTCATTATATTTTCAGGTCAAACCAAACAACCTATGCTAAACAAAACGGCGGGATGTATGATTTTATTTTGGACCCTGATGGAAAAGCACTGCCATTTGAAGAAGTAGGTGTTAACAGAGCTACAAAACTTAAATTGACATATAAGGTTGACAAAACAAAAAAATAACATCCCCAAAGACCTTGTGACCATATTAGCACCGTTATATTAACACCGCTGTTGGCATTTATACATTAAGTAAATTATTCAATGTTAATTTTCAGAGATTCTGGAATGATTTATTCAAATATAGTAAAACATGGGGTTTAGTTGTGTATGAACAGGTAAGTAAAAATTAGTAAATGCAATATGGTAAAATTACGATGATCAGTAATAATACTAATTAAAATACAGATGTGACGTCATCCTTTGATGTTGGCAATGTGCCAAGCGTAAATTATTCATACTGGCTGAAATATTGTACCCGAGTTACCTATTTCATTGTTATGTACGTGCAGGATAGTGTCTGTATTTTAAGTTGTTACTCGTCTCATGCAAGACATTGCGTAATATATAGCGATATTGCCCCCGTGCTATCGCACTCGTACAATACCAATATATTACTTGATGTCTCGCACTCGACCATTAAGCTACACTTAGTAGACAAATAAAGGGAAATAACCCAGTGACAAAACCCTGTTATCCGCTTTTTAGCTACTTATTGGTCTAAATCGACCCCATTATTCATTGAGATTTTAACATGGTGTTTAAAATGGTCATTCCCAAATGAATACACGTGAAATCGTTTTTGTGGTGGGTTAAGTCCTCAAATGAGTTAGATTGACTGGCCTAATATCTTTGCATCCATGTATCGACAATCATTATAAACGCATGCCTCCGTAAAGGTAAATGCCCTAGGTCTAGTTCTCCAGTTTCAAGAGTTTTAAGATCGTACCAAATACCCCCACTCCAAATACCCCTATTCCAAGTAAGATCGTACCAAATACTCCCACTCCAAGTACAATATCGCATATACTTTCAACACAGATATCATTGCTACGATAAATCCGTAACGAAGATTTGAAAAAACAAAACGGAAGTGACAGAAAAAATATAACTGACTGAAATAATGATCGATAACACACAAACGAGCTAATTGATAATTCTGTAAATAGCGATTTCGCAGCCAAGACATTTGTGTACCAATGTTGCCTTTTGTCTGTCAATTTAAGTTGCCTTTCGTGCAGTAATATTAATTTGTCACAAAATTAATGAACATTGTTTCATTCTTTTCTGGTATTACAACATTTAGGATTACATGAATGATAATACAGATTTAATAAACCAGAGTATATCCGATGTTTATTCTGCCAAAACATGGATGATGGAAATGGGCAATGCTGCCAGAAAGAATGGGTTGACAATTCAATATTGTATGGATTATACTAAACATCTGCTGACAGCTTTAGAAATACCCGCTGTAACCCAGGTTAGCTTTTAGTTGCAGTCCGAACCGCGATCATTCCAGATTGCATAGCAATCGACACACGCGCCGACCCACATTATTATTCTAGTAACCACCAATTGATTTTATCTAAGTTACCGTTATACAATTACAAGAAACTGACCACTTGTTATGTGAATTGGCCGACGTTGTTAACAGTAGTGTTACGGTAACGAGAACGCGTCACTGCTATGTGCAGGTAGTCTCTCTCGCAACTCCTCCGTCCCAAAAGAACTTCGTCAAAAATGACGAAATCAGTTTTAGCCAATAATGTCTACCGTTTATCACCATTTAGTATTCTACTTAGTCAATAGAGAGACAACATTAACAAGCCGTCTAATCCGAAATTTTATATCCTGACGTAAACATATTTCAAGATGACTATTTGAATCAATACAAAATTGTTGCGGATAAACGGAATCAGTATTAAATGTCGAGAAACTTTAGAGGTATGAAACAACTCCGCTTGCCTTGATCTGATAATCCATATATTATTTAGGCTAGAGTGATGCAGGACAACACACCTGGCTCAGATCATTGGCAAATAGGGTATACTTCAATATTTGCAGAAGCCATGGGAATAGCCCCATTTAAAGATAACTTTTGGACAACACACGATGAACCTGGTAATACTTATAGTAAGTAATATTTATTTTAAAAATACAGTTGTCGACGAGATTATTCAAGCAGATTTCAAACATCATGTGGCCAGGCAATGACAAACAACCCACCAGCAGCTTCGTAAATTAATCAATCTAACCAGTCGGTTGTTTTAAATTGGTGTTCGGAAATATGGTGTAAAATTTATGCAGGACCATAGATTTCGATAATGTTTCACAATATGAGAAAAATGTGAGAGTTGAAAAAATTGAAAACGCTCTGTAAACAGGGGCACTAACAAACCTAGCAAGGTTGAAAACATCCATAAAATCTGCTTTGAGGGCAATTAATTTGTGACGATAATCCAAGTATACAGTAATCCAACCATTGAATCGGTTTTAACGTCCTACATTTCTCCACCAACCGGTAAGATGAAGACGGATTGGTTTACTATTTTCATGCTGGTGATCTTTATTATAAAATATTTAGAGATGGAGAATGGAGTTAGCCCCCTTTAAAGACAACATCATCTAATACAAGTAAAATATAGCTGATGGGGGCAATTTTCATTATGAAAGGTTTTTAATGTGACGATTCCATTAGGGGTCAGTCTTTTATTCAAGTCAAGGATATGTTGTGTTAAAGACGCATTCGATTTAGATAACGATCTGTCCGCTCTTGCTAAGTGGGTAAGGGCGTTGGCTCGCTAGCCTGGAGGTCGGGTGTTCGATCCCTGCATTGGCCGAGAAAGTTCATCTCGATATTCTGGCGTGGTTTTCCCTTGTCAGTGATGCAGAACGGAGGGCCTGACAAGGACAGCTGTCTAGTCGTTCAGATGGGACGGAAAACCGAGGTCCCGTGTACACATTGGCGTGCACGTAACAGATCCCTTGGCAGTTGGAATTCGATATAAGAGTAGGCCGTAGCGCCGCTGCCCGGGCAAAATGTCCCTCAAAGCACACTGGGTGGCGTATGCCCGCCTTCCATTAGGTGCAGAAGAGTAGGGCGTTAAACCCCATTTTATTTCATTTCATTTGTCCTCTCTTGCTATTGTTCAAAATTGGAGAATGATACTAACTGACAATTGCATTCACATTTCTTTCATAGATATTGGGAAGACCCATAGTTTAAATAATCTGCATAACATGCTTCTCCTTTTAGATAGTACAGAACCCAACGGGGCACTGCAGGCGTTGATCGCAACCATGAGTACAGGACCTGTTGGACCAAGTGACGAAATTGGGAAAACTAACGCCAGTCTTCTGATGAGGTAATACAGTTTATGAAAGGTCACTGCACACTGTTAACATTTGTAGAAGAGTAGAAAAACATGTAGTTTGCTCTTTGTTTTCATATGAAAACACGTGCTGGATCAGTACAGCGCGCAACAGTATAAGTTTTAATTTCAATAGAGAATTCCGAACTGAAGTCTATTTACCCGATGTTCCCGTCTATAACCCAAACCTCTCATTTAATCAAAAACCAATCCTTTTTATTAATTCATAAATCGACAGGGAAAACGAGGGAAAAAGAAGCAGAAAGGATCTAACCGTCAATCGAATGCTGTATTTTTATGTACCATAATCAAAACATTAATAATAGTCCGCTGAACATAAACTTGGCTGAAAGATCTAACAAGTCAACGATTTCGACATTCTTTAATCATGTGGCTAGATACGCCATTTGTACCGTGTTTAACCGTGCATCAATTGAATGTATGCCAAAGCGCTTCTCCAGTTGGAGACATTCTTTGCAATAGAACCAATTGAAGCTGCTTCCATTACTTCGGGTGCAGATCAGGGGTTCCCGGATGAGCTGATTTGGATTCATATCCGTAAACATGCCGGCCAAGATAATAAGTTGGACACATCTAGCCGTATGTCATCGAGCAATACCATGCTACAGAGAGAGTGGTAACGCTCGGTTACTGCTGCAGACCATCTTCTCTTTATCTTTTGCTAGCCAGATTTCCACGGATGATAACAATTCATGTTCTCTACTGGCTATTAACACCTTCTACAATCTATTCTCCCAATCCTACGTATGTTACAGTCTCAGTTTGTGTTTCTTTCAGATGCTGTAACGCAGAAGGTTTGATATTAAAACCATCCGTTCCTTTTACAGCTATAAATAAACAAATTCAACAGGTAACATATTATGCTAGCAAATAATCTTCCATTGCATAGAGTTTTATTTGGACATTGCTTCACAATTTTACTGTTTTGTCTGCAAGAGAACAGCACCACACATAACAAACACCCGTGGGTACCAGTATTCAATTGGTAGCTGATCTAAAAAAAATGTAGTTGCTCCGGAATATGCCTGTATCTGAGGAACTGGGAATTTATCGATTCTCGTTTCATGTTAAAAAATTTGAAGGGAATAATAGATACTATGTTTAATTCATTCGGATTTACGATTAATCTAGAAATAATTGATGTTTTATCCAAAACAATTTCAAAAACTATAAAGTTCCAATTGCGATTTCACCTTGGGTTTGTCGCTGGCTGCTCCATCAGAGCAGCAACATAGTAACAAGTTTCCCCCAACAACCGGTACAGTCATAGCAAATCCGACAGAAATCACAATCAATTCGCGTGGTTTCAAAGTCTTGTTTACATAAAACAAATATGTGGATCAGTTAAAGAACAAGTCACCATTTAGCACAAACTACTATGCTGATGTCCACTAAATAAACTACTATGTACAGATATTTTTAAGGATTAGAAAAGGATAACTTTATTCCGTTAACTAATCCCAAAATAACATTGCCGAACATTGACCAGAAATCAAATTTTAAATCTCCTCTTTCTTCATAGATGGTTAGTTATTTAATTTGATGCGAAATATTTCACTGAAAATATACAAACAGAAATACAGCTATATGGACAACAATTACTAGCATGTTAAATAGCACAACGTTTCAGAAAGTGTTCTCTTGTTGTTGGGGATTGGATGGCCGAATGGTTAGCATGTGCGTTTTGTATCATAAAGCTTGTCATTGAATCAAGTGGCGTGGTTTCAAATCCCCGGTTGTACGTGACAAGGAGTAGGGTCGCCTCATCTGTCTAACCTCGTGGATTTCCTCCGGGTTCTCCGGTTTGTTTCCTCCCACTGCTGTAGGCCCCTACTCGCAAGCGAATTATTGTAATAAAATTAAACAAGATGTTAGTCCCGAAATGACCTAGTTTGTGTCGAGTGGACGATAAACCCCATCTCTCTCTCTCTCTCTCTTGTTGTTATCAAATACAGGTAAACGATATTTCACTGTAAATTTAGGGTCGATATAACCACCAAGTAATTCCCTTCGTTTACAATGGTTTTGATTAAGATTGAGATATCGAAGAGCGATGTGAACAAAATTTATATAACCTGTTATATTAACTAAAATATATCGGGTACACCTCCTTAAAATGAAGAAGATATTTTGTTGGTATTATTTTATGGTTAGTCGAGTTATTATATAAGAGAATCCTCCTCGAAGAGAAACCAACCAATTCATTTTCTTCTCAAAAGACATTTAAAATAGCAATCGATGCTTCCGAGCCACTGCCAAATTGACAGATTTGCACTCTGAAAGACTATAAATTGTAGGGTTATAGTTATTTGGAATAAGGATTTTGTTAATACTCTATAATTTACTGTCTAGCGTTTCGTAATATCTTGTGGTTTTATCAATTGTACACATTTATATTCAAAACTTGATCTGTAACTTTCAAGTGGAGCTTTGATAGCGTCCGATAGCCCCACGTCAAGTTTACAAACCAACCATATTCATCACTGTTTGATACCGTAGATTTAATATTTGAATAGATTCTGATTTTCAATACATAGTTTTGACAGCTTCTACTGGGCAAATAGGTATTAAGATAGACTTAACCTTTCACGTGTTTCGAAATATAAATACATTCTAAGAATATGCTTGGTGGGGAGGGTGCACATCGATTCTATTATAGCTCCTTCATAGCATTAGCGACAAATCGGGGGTATGCAATTGGAACTGTTGCTCGACATCGCAACATGAAAGCGGTTTTAAAATATTTGCATTATAATCGTTAACATGCCACTACTTTTAATATGTGCAGACAGGTAAGCGCCTACGCGTGGCTTATGCATCAACCAGCTTCAACGGTTCATGTTTTCATTTCAAACCCTCGAGACGTACGATCTAGAAAGAAAGCGAGTTAGTTTGAAAACACATTTTAGATTTTGATAGATTGAACGTGCGCCGTAACAGTATCATATGCCCCATGGCAGATTAATGGACCGGGCCCGTTTCTCCACATTCACTCGAAACCTTGAAACATATATTTATTGTTTTGGTATTTCCAACAAAATCAGTGTTTAAACAGCAAAAGATAACATACATAGATTAGCATCTGGTCCTTATGCTCTTGTGGGACAACTGCCTAGTATGCCCATGCGTTATGACGGCCCGGGTAAGAGCTAGTACAGTGTAAAGAATGGTACATACACTTACAATTTACATTATATTCTCAGATGGCATTTGGTAATAACTTTGGCCCCGATGGAGATATATATTCTTCTTATACTGATATATCTGGATATAAATTTGGTGTTATCTTGGCTGCCAACATGAAGAGCTCTTATTCTCTTACTATGCAGGATACCGGATTAGATATGGTAAGTATTATTGTCATGAAAAAAGTATTAAAGATTGTGTACATAGCTAAATCGCTATTCGTTGGCACCTAGAAATTGACACAAATTTGATTTGTTTTATAATGTCTTAAATATTGGATGTCATAAGCGCAATGTTGATTTAAATTGCCTCCTGAAAGTTTCAAAATGACAACGCAAAGTTCAGTTCTAGCTTATAATATGACATAGCGCATAGGCATGTTATAGATGTAGTCTTTGAAACTGAGAGGTGGTGGCTTAACTATTTCTATGTTCTGACGATAGATAGATAATGTTGAACTAGAATCCACATTTTAGACACAAGCGAAACCAGAACAAAGGTCTGCAATTGGAAAGGGAGGGTAGAAAAACGTTTACTAGAACACTTGATCCCGCACACCATCGCAGTTACTTCCACTATTTTGCTGGAATGAAAATACAAATGGACTACCCCCTTAAATCTCTATTAATCATCAAGGAAAGGTAAACAGAAAATACAATATAAACAATACAAGATACATAAAGTATTATGTCTGTAAACCACAATAGTGTCCGATTAGATACAGAAATTGTTTACCAATTAAGCTAGATATTGAACATAATATCTGGTACAGCACATGAATGATCAATTATTATTAATGACAACTCTTAGTTTCACTCCACTAGTAATGTGACATCAAAGGGGAAATAATGATCTTCCTCGTAATGGCATCCTGTTATTTTCTATGTCATTGTAAAATATATGAATGTGCTGAAAGGGTCTATATCATTAAATATGCATTATATAAGAGCAACCTTGTGCAAGTTTTTTTTTTCTGGCAAGTTATTTAGACAGGTGTTCACATGCCAAGTCTGTAATGAGCTCTCTAGACTATGGGACGGTTGAGATATTAAGTGGATTAATCAATGTCAGCTGTCATATCTTCGTTAAATGCTAAAATGGAAGGTCGAGAAATGGTTTATTATCGGAACAATGGTACTTGACAATCGAAAATACAACATTTCTTGTATAAACGTCACACAGTTATAACTTCACTCAAGACAAGGTAATTGGATTGAAATTTTCAATATACTCATTTTTTGTTATCCATTTTACAGAATGAGCCACCAATTCTTTAACCACACATTACATAACAGGCGCGGATCCAGAGGGGGGGGGGGGGTCCAGGGGGTCCGGACACCCCCCCCCCCCCCCTGCTCAGGCTTGAAAAAATTTTATGCGATATTATTGGCGATTTTTAGACCTGTAATTTTGGAATTTACCTTCCGGAAATACGTCAGAATGCACCAAATTGAATCTAATTTACCAAATTTTTCTGGGGGAGGGCCCCAAACCCCCCGTTAATTGGTTGAGCTACGCCCACCGCAATTATCAAACCTAGACCCCCCCACCCTGCAAAAAATCCTGGTTCCGCGCCTGCATAATGCATCTTTAATAAAACCATATAAGCCATATATTGTGCATCTGTGATAAGTTGTGTTACTTCGAGCAGAATCAGTTCATATGTTTGACCTATAGCACGATTTATATATAAAAGTACACAGTTTTACATAATATACTTAATCGGCGGCCTTAAACTCATAATTCAGCGCGTGTTGGATGGTCACGTTGACAACACGAGCACTCATCACGTTTTGTTAGCGAATATTCTACAGGTATATTTTGGACATATTTTTCAAGTGATGGTTACAATAGTATATTCAGATTCTGTTATTATCAATCTATACTTTCAGTCATCAAATAACACCACAATAATGAGCAGTGATTTGTATATTCATGTCAACCTTATCGAATTCTCGGACAACAAACCTCTACAGATAACCACCGGTTGTGTCACAAAAGTCTTCTGTTTGTATTATTATAGTCCCCTGATTACTGTGGGGTAAGCAGTTTACTGATAAATTGATTATTCAACCATTGATTGACCGTTGATGGCTAGAGAGATAAAAGGTATATTTAAAATGTCGAAAATCGACATACTGAAGTCCAGCATGACTCAGCTAGTTCTTTGTCCATTTTAGCATCTGCACAGATGAACACTCCCGTCTCCTTTCATACGATGGCTTGTTTCTAAATGTATACGCAACCTCAATAGCCAAACAAATTACAAATTAAGGATTTATTTCCCCATCCCGAATTGCAACTTAGCTTGCCATTCGCTAGTAAAAATAACAAAACATAACATTATTTGCTCTGCTCCAAATTATTTATTATGTCAGGATCACAGATATTATTTTCTTCCAGGAATGACAAAGTTTTGATATATGGAGAAGTTGATAAATGGGCGACCATGTCAAAAAACCGAGTAACTGGGATACGAGTTAGCTCTGTGGATCTCTACCTTCAACTTAATGGTGTTCCCAATGAAATAGTAAGCTTCCGGTTTTTCAGGAACATGAAAGAAGAGGTAGTGAAATGTAGCCTAGGACCAATGGGTGCTGCTGAATTAAGTCTTAATAATAACGCGTGTACTTACTAATTGATATCGCCTATGTTTATAAATTGTATTTTATACTTTTTTGTATCGTTACTCATCTTTGGAGTTTTCTGTGAATGTTCTCATTAGTAATTTTATGAATAAAGATTCACATTGTACTTTTTTAAAATGATTAGAAATGGCATACCTGCCAATTGTGGACATCTGCTGTGTCATTCATGTTTTACGGTCTCCAAGACCGAGAGTTAAAGGACATGTTGAGAGCTCCCGAATTGATCATTAAACCCTAGTTTGGTCAATTCTAAAATGGAAGAGTATTCTAAAAAGATTTGACTGCATTCTGAGTGGATCCAGAATATTCGGGGCCATTCTTGTGTCAGGTCCGAGTGTTTTGCTTAACTTTCGAGGTTCATTCCTGGTGGGGAGTTCCGTCACCCGCCCGTTCACATGATTGTTTGTCCGATTTAGATGAACCATAATACACGATAGGTATGATTTAGGTGCTCTTCACATCTTCCGTTCCAGAGATTGCCTCTGCTTTTTATGCGAAATGTTAAATATGTGAACACTTGGATAAGGTGTGGATCGTACCTTCCGATCGAGAGTTATCCCACCCTTTCCGCAAACCCTGTGACCTTTGTAATATAAAGACTACAATTTTAACTAATTTATGTTCAAATTTGATTGAAGGCATTGGGGTCATGGGAGGACGAATCCCATTTTTTCTTTTATATAGTGATCTTATGATCCCTTAGCCGAAAACGTTGTAAATTAGATCGCTATAGCGGCCACAGTTTCTTATCAATCATTTTCAAATTTCGATGAAACATTTTGTTCGCACGATAGAGGCCACGGGTTAATACCTAGGGATAGTCAGACATCAGTTCCATTCTGTATGGAAGTTACCATATTTTCCGAAAACTTTGTGAGTGCGATAGAGGCTACAGTTCTAATCTGATGTCAACCATTGGAACAATGAGAGACTGGATGGCCCTTACTTTCCCAGTTCTCCGTCCATCTATTGGAAAATGTGGTTGTATTTGGCATGGGCACCGCTTATTTGTAGTTGCACTCGAGGTATGGTATGCTTATTCTTGGAACGTAAATGTTATTTGTCATTTTACCGTTATATGTATTTTCATATAGTTAGGAATGTATTGCCAGAATTCACTGTCAAGAGATTAAGCAGGCAGACTCGGAAGCTTTGACAGTAATAAATTAAACAACAGTGGGCTGTTCCATTACTGTTCATCATCTAGAGTGTCTCGGATTATTTTCCTTAATCATGTTTCCGATAATTTGTTGTCAAAATAACAAACCATCAGCGTCATTCTTGGCCTTCTTCACCCTGGTTAATTGAGAGTTTTCGATGAAGTGGATAAATATGGTGATCATCTATATTATGTTCTCATCATATCACTAAAGAATGGTATCGGCCGAAAGGAGAAGCTTCGGCATTCTTGAAAGTCATCAAATGTTCTTTTAATAATGCCACTTTTCGGTTTGTTTTATAAATAAATTTCAACCCCCATGAAATTTTTTCAAGTGAAAATGTAGGTCTAGATATAAATAAAATAAAACCAAGTACGAACAATCCAAACCATTAGACAGAATTCAAAGTCCTAAAAAAACGTTATAGGCAAAATAGTGTAATCAGCAAATGGACTGCTCCCCGTGTACAAAATACACGACAAACAGTGTATTATAGTGAAGTAAGCGCTTGGCATTCTAATGTTCAGTAATAAAAGATATACATTGTTGAACAGATTTCTACCGGAGAGCTATACAATGAAAAACGGAAGCAACGGGACTAATCATTTCGCGGTTGTTAATGAATTGGGTCCCCTAGATTATGAAAACGGGAATAAAAAAAGATACATCCTAATCGAGTTATAGGCGCTAACGGTATTGGCGTAAAAACCGCGGAGCTTGGGAGTGAGTAAGCATTCCAATTAATTCGATATGTAAACTGCAGTGTTCAAATTGAATTGCGCAAACTGGCCTCGTTGACGTTGATCAATCTGTTCTTGAATTGCGTTGATCAGATGCGTACTTCGGCAGAATCATTTGTTCGTATGTGATTAAATTTAAGCTCTCAGGGTTTTGTTAATCTACGTAGATAACATGTTAATTAAATAAAGGAAGGTGCCCGTCGCATAAAACAATTCATATGGTCTAGAAAGAGGTTATGCGTAAACACAGTAAGGTCAGGGTACTCATATGCCATAGATATATCTATAAGATAGTAAGTTAGGTTATGTATTCATAAATAAAATGTCTTTTTACGGGGTAATTTTATTCTAATTTCGAAAAAAGTTGTTCGAAACCAAGGGTGTGTGTGTGTTAGGGTAAACATATTATGATAAATAATATATCTACAAGGTTGAGTTCAGTATTCATAAATACTGTATTTACGGTATAATCATTTTATTTAAAAGAGGATATTTTAATTACCTTAGCATAAAGTGCGGATATTGGTTAGGTTTAATATACATACATAGGTAATCTATATTCGTAAACATACAACCAGTTTAGAATACCAATAATTGTGAAGAAAATAGGTTTAGCAATCAGAATAAGATGTGACGAAATATTTTTTATCGTTATATCACTTGTGACAAATTACCATTTATTCACTAGAATATCATGAATATATCAACCAGATTTCTCTGCTCCACGGAAAACATCAATATCAAAGAAAATATTTTATTTCCCAAATGTTCAAAAAAGACGAAGAAACAAAATAGTAATCTTTCAACTTTGTACATATTTTATTGATTTATTTCGTGTTGCTTAAATCCATGTGGGCATATCATAGACATCTTTAACCCACAGAAAATCACCCCTATTATTTTGATTCAATTATTGGACAAAAACAGCCGATTAATATACAAAGAGATATCGTTGTCTGAAATAAAAGACAGGATTATCGGATGATTTACGATAAACAATTGGCGGTGTAATGCATACTAAATCAAAACGTCTAAAAAATAAAATAATAAAAAATTAAAAGTCAAACTTTATTCAGCGCTTTTCGAGATGCGTATATTCAACTCTAAATGTTTACGGAAATAATATGGTATTTTCTATTGTTGCATCCAAAATGTTATATCTTTGGTTATTATCCGGGACAACATTACAATTGCGACACAAATTTTGGTCATTCTTTTCCAGTCTGTATTAGGTTATATTAAATAAAAGTTTCAGACTATTTTAAGATTACGAGGACAATGGGGATTATAATGATCTAGTTAGCCTAGTTAGGCCGCCATCTTGGATTTTGGTCACCATCTTGGATTTTTTATTATTTTGTGAGATGTTGCAACCTTTTAAACCCAGCAAAGTGTAAGAGTCTTTTGTGTGTTTGTACCTGTACCATTTCGTTTTTGGCTTGTTAAATATAAAAAGGGGTTTTCTATGTGCCCCGATAAGCAATCCCACAGACCAGAGTATTATATGATAAAATAACGCTTAAAAGATTATTAGGGTTACCTGTTATAAATGAATAGACAAAATGCAAATAGAAAGATAACCAAGGAAAGCGTAATCGGTTTGGCGAGAAGAGCGAGAAGAACCTTTTAACAATTTCTAGTTGAGTCATTATTTGCCAGAGAAGAACCTTTTAGCATTTTCCAGTTGAGTCATTATTTGCCCGGGGTGGCTCACCCTGGAGTAATAAGAAAAGTGTGTCTTAACGCTGGCATGGGACGAAAAATGGAAGTCTTTTTGTGTACAGATTGGTGTGCGCGAGAATGAATATTTGGAAATTGAATTTGAGAATTTGAAGAAAAATAGAGGAAACCTCATAATCCGAATTTAAAACGCCTGATTCGAATTATAACCGTAAGTATATTATAAGTTTACATTTTTTAAACCAAAGTATTGTGTCAACGAATTATACAACCAATTCGAAATTCATTCATATCTAACAGATTCAACATAGAGTAATAAAGGGGCTATACAACCTTCGTAGATCTTTTATTCAAATCATTGTCAAGATACCCTATAGAAATAGAGAGAGAGAGAGAGAAAGAGAGAGGGGGTTTAACGTCCACTCGACACAAACTAGGTCATTTCGGGTCTAACATATGGTTTTTAACTTTTATATAAATAATTCGCTGGCGCGTAGGGGTCTTAAGCAGTAGGATGAAACCGGAAGACCCGGAGAAAACCCACGAGACTGGACAGGCGACCCTACTCCTTGTCACGTACAACTGAGGATTCGAAACTACGCCAGTTCACACCATGACAGGCTTTATGATACAGCACGCACCGTGCTAACTATTCAGCCGACTATTCAGAAATAACTTCTGTGGTTCTTGATGACATCGCGCCTGGTACGTTCGTGCATTTTTTATGCGCGAACTCTTAGTTTTTCTATTACTGGCACGCGCACGGGCACTATTTTTTTTTGTTTTCCATGTACCAAAATCGAGGGTTTTGCGCGGAGGTACTTTTGAGGTATTAGCCTGAGAAGCATAACACTTGCCACTGTACCTGTATATCGCTAATTATAAATCGAGTGTGTGAAGACAGTTTATATAGATCACGCGAAAATTTTTCAGTACAGAGTTTATTCTCGCTGTATTTGCAGCTAAGAAAACCAATGGGACTATTTTCTCAACAGTGTATGAACTTTTTCATAAACGATAATATCCTTACACCGAGAGAAATTATCTAGTCTCGGTGAATAGAACCATGGTTGTCTGGTAGAAAATTACTTTTGTATTTTTTGGAACGGAGAACAGCGATTTTAGAAGCAAACTAACCTGCCGCACATGATACTCATAATAAAAGGCGAGAACTCTTTTTGCAGCGGAAGCTTATCACTGAGTAATAGGTCAAGGTTTTATACGTTTGCCGCATAAAAATCGAGCAAACAAGGTAAATACCTACGAATGTCGATAAAAAAAAATAACATTCGGATTATAACTCTAGACAAGGTGTGTTAATTAAAAAGGGTGTAAATTGAATATTATAATATGTATAGGAAGCCTAGTGACGAGTGTAGTAAGTGCTGTCCGTCGGTCCGGCGTCCACAATTGCTTGTGGACGATTCAGAGGCTAAAGTTAATATCCAATTGACTTTAAATTTATACTCGGTGTTTAAGGTCATGAGACAAAGAAGCCTATTGATTTTTAGCAATTTCCGATAATTACTGTCAGAGTTATGGCCCTTGATCACTTCAAAAAATCTTGTGGACGCTCTAGAGGCTAAAGTTAATAACCGATTAACTTTAAATTTATACACGGTGTTTAAGGTCATGAGACGAAGAAGCCTATTGATTTTCAGCGATTTCCGATAATTGCTGTTTGAGTTATGGCCCTTGATCACTTCAAAAATTCGTGTGGATGCCCTAGAGGCCAAAGTTAATATCCGATTGACTTTAAATTTATACACAGTGTTTAAGGTCATGAGACGAATAAGCCTATTGATTTTCAGTGATTTCCGATAATTACTGTCACAGTTATGGCCCTTGATCACTTCAAAAAATCTTGTGGATGTTCTAGAGGCCAAAGTTAATATCCGATTCACTTTAAATTTATACACAGTGTTTAAGGTCATGAAGCGAAGAATCCTATTGATTTTTAGCAATTTCCGATAATTACTGTCAGATTTATGGCCCTTGATCACTTCGTAAATTCTTGTGAATGCTCTAGAGGCCAAAGTTAATATCCGATTGACTTTAAATTTATACACAGAGTTTAGGTCATGTGACGAAGAAGCCCATTGATTTTCAGCAATTTCCGATAATTACTGTCAGAGTTATGGCCCTTGATTTTCTTTTTTTTTTTGTAAACAATATTTTATTTCAGAAATACATGAAATGGGATCAGGGAACAGGCAAAGGCTATATCACCCCTCTCCTCTGATCACTTCAAAAAATCTTGTGGACCCTCTAGAGACTAAAGTTAATAACCGATTGACTTTAATAATCATATTTTAGTGTATTATAAATGTTTCAATACCGAAAAAAGTAAAATATGCGACAACCCTTGTTTGCTGCCCGGACGATTTAGCTGCTGTGGGCGTATGTTTCGTTGCCTGGCAACTCTCGTTAAAAGTTGTACGCGAACTAAATGCGTTTGTTAGATACTGACAGAGCAGCCCGGAGTCGAGCAATCGCCGCCCGAGCTGTCTTCGTCAGCTAGTTTCAAAATGGCGTACAACCAGTGCAAGTGGGAAAAGACGACAATAAAATCAGAAATATGTTATTTATTATTGTCGCACTTATTACATCACTCCTGTCTAACAAATCATAAAGCTGTGGTGTTACGGTGGCGGCATAGTATTTCACCGTAACACCACAGCCACTCTAACCATTCATAATACATCTAACCATCACTCCCTACACTCCCTCGTCTACTTTCCCAAACGTCAACAACACATCTCATACATCCATTTCGCTGATTAACCCTTGTACCATGTCTACTGGTTTTCAATTGAAGTACTGGTACTCATCAGTCATCATTTTTATTATCATACATCGCCTAAAAGTTTATACAGAAGTCTTAGTGCACGTTCGAGGGTTATCGTTACTAGATAAAAAATGTTGTCTTAGTGCTAGGTCAAAGGCCATCTTTAGTAGATAAAAAGTTATGTTTGATCATTTTGACCTTCCCGATAACGTTCATTGTTGTCAAGGGTTGTGTGTGAGTTATCATCATTTCATCCCGTGCATCACTCCCGGGTTTTGACAATTTGTTGTGAAGAGCTGTCTTTACAATCTTTCGGATGTTATTCAACATGGAACGACTAAAGGTGACGAGAAATGTCACTCTACAAAACGTGATTGAAGATTAATGCACTGTAAATGCCTTTAAAGTCTAAATATGAACGGAATGCACAACGCGTTCTATCTCATTTCGAAATTAACAACCCCACAGATTTGACCTGTATTGCGTTCCTAATTTTCTAATATTTTGAACATAAACGGAAACAACCATCCAATACATAACAGGGTAACAAAATCAATCTGACCATTCCGGCTACATTAGGCCATAACACGCAAAGATATATTATTAAAAATAGACACTAAACGTGAAACGATCTTTTAATCATGGACAGAAGCGTTTTATAGCTGAGGCGCTGGAGGCGCTAGCCTCCTCGCGCAAAAAAATCAAAGAAGTTGAAAAAATAAAACGGGAGAAAAATGCTAAAACCCATGAGAAAAATGAAGATGTACCCTAGTTAGGGAGGGCCCTAAAGGCAGAGAAAAGGGCCCAGGTCTGACAAAAGGGCCCGTCTGGCCAGGGGAAAGGGCCCATCTGGGCTGGCCAGGGGAAAGAACCCTCTAGTCCGAGTCAAACGTTTTATATACACTATTACTGTCGAATCTTCTACTAATAAGCTATTCAGGAAAAAGATGTCGAGGCCGTCCAGTATGACCTGGCTTGGCTGAGCGATCGTGTCTTTGCTGAATAGATTTCCAGGATAATGCGTGTTGCTTGCACAATAGACTCACTCCACCATATTCCATTAATTATTATTTGATTGAGCTCCTGGTACGAACAAGTGATTCGTTACGCATTCAGGCATCAGACGAGTATCGAATTAGGCCAAGTCCCTCAGATTAAACCCGTCTCGAAGGGCCTGGAGGATATGTCAGAATGCATCAAAATGTTTTCTATTTTGCAAAATTTCTCGACCCCCCCCCCTCCGCGCGAAAAAGGGCCCTCAAAATAGTATAGCCTCCGCCAAGATAAACCTTAAAACGCCCCTGATCATGGAGCATACGGCAGATGAACAACATTTTCACAATCTTTTAACTTCCTTAAATCCCCCCCCCCATACCACCCCAATGTTTAAGGGAAAACGGACTGGACTGTATTATATTTCTACAAAATGGATAGAAATACGCTTTCCGACAGTTTGTTTGACTTACTCATGTTAAGCTGTCAGACATGAAAATTCCCCTGTGTGGCAGCCCAATACCAAACCAACTGTACGCGGAAAGATTGAAGAATTTGAGATAAAAATATTTCTGGCACACCCATGGGTACTACATGTAGTCCATAACGTTTTGACTTATTTCATTATGCTTATTTCACCATACCCTGTAAAAGAAATAAAAAGTTTAAATATAGATAACTTGAATCTTGGCAATAACCAGTCTAATGATGTCATTGACTTCATTCAAATGGGATTGAGATTATTGAAATCACATTATCCCGAGTTCATTATTGTTGGAACAACCCATATTGGAAGGCATGGGCACATGATACGTACCTGACGCTACGTTCATACGCCCACATAGATATAATGTGAATCAAAAGGCTTTTTGAAAGAGCTTTTTATAGTTGAGGGTATTTGCGAGGATTTTTAGCATAAGGTTTGACGGATTGTGTTAAAATGTGCATGATTATTCTTTTGATAGAATGGATATCACCTACTGGTTTGGGTGCACATTAAAGTTACAGGTCTCCTTCCACACCTATTTATTTTGGAGCATGGTGTGTTATGCCCTCTTTTTGGGATACGTCCTTGATTCGAACAGACGAGGGTCTCCACAGACCTTACCCAATCTTGTCATGGACGAGTTTTGCACACTAACTGATTTTCATGCATGTCCGACCCCCAAGGAAGGGAGGGTAGATTCCAACTGTCACAGTAAAGTTTTGATTTTCATTACACTGTACAGAACATATAGTTCAAGTTTCTACCCCCGGTAGACCAACTACATGGTAGTGTATTCTAACACTTACGCATGTTAATTTAAGGATAACTGTTAGACTGCAGTCAAAGTAGACATCTGTCAATGTGAGTTAAGCAGGAAATAGAAAAGCTGTCATTTTGACGAAAGCTAGCACGTGGACTTATAACCCACCTTTGGTATTGCTATTGGTTTGAAAAGATACGACATACTGAAACAACAAGAATTGTTAGAAATTCGTCTTCTCCAAAGAGCAATTTAATGTTAACTTTGAGGTCCATCACCCGTCTGTTCAGTTAATATGGTCTTTCTTCGGATATTACTAGTTTGCCGTTGCTGACAAATAGCTTATAAATTACAATGCCGTCCTCTGAACGTCTCGGGTCATCGAACATCTTTTATAATGTTTATATGAGATTACAGTAGTTTGACAGCAGAACTTTCTTAAACCAATATTCTTTCGTCTAAAGTGATTCTAAGTAATTCTATTAGCTTCACCAATACTGACCACGTTCAGCATGCATTTAGTTCAGAACATAACGACTGTGTTAAATCGCTTTTATTTCCCATGAGTCGAGTCCCAAATCCTTTGATAACGGCTAGAATAGTCTACAAATCACCCGTTTAACCAACACAAATCCAGTATTCACGGATGTAATCTCCTCATAGATTATTTTAATGCGTCAATTCACATTATTTCTATGCTATTACAGGTCTAATAAAGTTTACACTTTCTCTTGTTTTATTAAATGGTAAGTGCTAAAAATATCCAAATAAAATGACAACATGGGAATGTTTAAAATCCAAATATTGAGCCGTTCATCGCTAGCTTTGCTTAATATGAAGAGGTGTGTAACGCATTTGGGGCAAATATCCAAATCAAATGACAGCACGGGAATCTTAAAAATCAAAAATTTGAGGCGTTCATCGCTAACTTTGCTTAATATGAAGAGTTGCATAACGCATTTAGCGCAAATATAGACATTTCAGCCAGGCTATACGCAATAAAAAGTTGGTTAACAAATAAAGCATGTTGACTTAAAATTATTGAAATGAATCATACTTATTCAAAATGATAGCCATAGTGGTTTGACGCTGTCGTGTGTATCGTTATGGATTAACACGTGAATGATAATTCATGGCTTTTTGAATACGGTAAATGTTGAGGCTTGAAAGAAATCAACTTCTTAAATGAATTACTTGATAACAGCAACATTTACTTCGAAACTTATATAAGCACTGTTAAAGGAGCTAACACACTTTCTCAATAGTTTCCATAGTATCTTAAAATTAACCGATAATGTTCTTTGAAATTGTCTGGCGTTGTTTCCCTGGGTCAGTAGTTCAGAATGGAGGACTCGACATGGAACAATGTCTAGTCGTTCCGATGGAACAAAAACGGGGGCCCGGTGTGCACGTTAAAGAACCGCTTACAATTATCCCACCCCGGTTGATAGAGAAAATTAGGATGTTAATCGTTCAATGGCGATAAGGTTGGCCTGCATAATCGAGTCCTGTGATCCTTTAACCTATACAATGGGGGTACTGCTGGTATGTTGGCATTTAATCTTGAAGTTGTCATAATTGAAAAGCCATTCATATCATTATTCCACAGGCATTTGAAATAGAAAAGAAAACACGCTCAAATAAATCGTTATATAATATTAGATATGTCACAATTTAAGCCTGTCGTTAAAGGCTTGTATTCCCCATGTAACAATAACTGACGTATGCTTGTTAACCTATGTATTCCATCAATATATAGCCTATTGCTCCCAGATTCAGTCGACCTACCAAGAAACGTGAACATGATTGTTTTGGGTGAGAAACATTGGGAATGTCACTACTTTGATTGATCAGGAAAATTCTCTTCGATCATCTTTATCTTTTTGTTTTGTTTCATTTATAACTAGGGTATATTCGAAAATGTCAATCAACTAACCGTGATTAAAATAACCGAGAAAGGGATGAAATTGTGGGAGGTGGGGTGGGTGTTAACTCCCAGTACTAACATGGGTCAATTTGATTTTAAAAATTCGCTAACGCTTGGGGATCTTTGGCAATGGGAGGAAACCGGAGGACCCGGGAAAAACCTGGAGTTGTGGCGGGCGACCCCTCGCCTTGTCACGTACAAGCGAAGAATTAAAATCACGTCATTTGACTAAATAATATCGTTTTTTCATGCACACGCGTTAGCCACTGAGTCACCGTGAGTCTCGATTAGTTAGTGCAATTAAAGCGTTGGGATACGGGCGCAGGAGAATGTGATGTCAATGGTGATTTGTTGCACATATCTGCGCCCGAATATAACATCCAGTTTCCTCAGCTACAACCCTTTACTACAACCACTTAAGGCTCATATTAAATGGAAATTGAACTTGACGGTACAGTTGTCCATAAGGGGGGAGACTGCCTTTACTGGGTTCGCTGATGAGCTGGCTCTGGTTAGGCTGGGGGGATTGGCACGCACGTGCTGTATCATAAAGCCTGTCCTAGACGGATGCAATGATACAATAAAATCTTATCTTATCTTATCTAAAGCCTGTCATTGAGTTAACTGGCGTGGTTTCGAATCTCCGATTGTACGTGACAAGGAGTAGCGTCGCCCGTCCAAACTCGTGGGTTTTCTCCGGGTCCTCCGGTTTCCTCCCACTGCTAAAGACCCCTGCGCGCAAGCGGATTAGTGAAATCAAATTTTCACCATGTTAGACCCGAAACGACCTAGTTTGTGTTAAGTGGACGTTAAACCCAATTTCTCTCTTTCTCTCGCTCTCTGATTAGGCTGAGCAATTTGATTGGCCAAGACACATTTTATGTAAGATTTAGATAACGAACTGACCGTTCTTGCTTTAATAGTTCCAACATAGATAATTCAAAATTGATGTATTGGAAATTTCATTCAAATTACTTTATTCTGGGCTAATAATAGCCCGTTCAAACGCTTAAGTTTAACTGGTTTAAAAAAAACGGGGATCGTTAAACCAGTTTAACTCGGTCGTCCTAACGCAGATATGGGGCAGTTTAAACTGGTTTGGCTTATGCTGTCTTAAAAACCCCGGCGATTTTGACCTTGTTTAAAAATAAGCGTCTGAACGGTATAAAAGTTAACACTTTTTGAAGTTTTGTTCAAAGGTGAATGTGAAAGGAATTGATTATTATCATATATATCAATATCATTCTTACTCTTTACTCGTTATTTTTAAAAAAGAAACCATACGATAAGGAGTGATCTCAACGTATGAGACCCCATTGAGCAGTTCTGACAATGTTAATGGTAAAAGCTTGTAGAAGGAATCATACTAATATCATTCACAACACATTTAAGTTATCTCTGTCGTAGCGTGTAACATTTGTGAACTCGCACAGTCACTTAACATGACTTCATTTTATATAATTAGTTGGTTGACAGGATAGCCAACGACGGCGAAGGAAATCAGATTCAATTTAAAATGATTCAATCAACTCCAAAAATTTATAATCTAGATAGGTGTGTTGAATGGTGAGGAAATTTTACTATTGATAATTACATTTCTAAGATGGTTGAATTGAATTTAAATGGGTTATGAAAAAGAAGGGATAATCTTAGATTCGACCATTCTAAATTACTACAGACCTAATACAAATTTTATTTTTTCGAAAGTTAAAATCCCCCAGGTGCTCTAGTGCGGCATGGGCACTTAAAAGCATCCACGATGGCACCATATTGGGTCCAGTTCAACACGGCCAGCAACCTTCTCGTCGGGCAACAAGCTAACTCGTTAAATCATTGTCACCGGGAATAATGGAAGTATTGAATGTAATTAGTCACATAAGGTCCCCACTGGTCCTCCATAATTTGGTAACGATGTCCAAGCATTCAATCGGCAACAGTTAAAAAGTTAGGGCATATAGCGGAAGTAACAGATGACCTCCTGCAATACTAGGTTATACTAGATAATTAGAACCATTATACGTGACACCTTAACATATTCCGATAACAAGAAGCCAATCTATTGGTAGAGAGTCCTATTTAAAACCCATTAATTCACGGAGTTTTTTGCTTTTACAAAAAAATAATAATAATGTTGATGAAAAAAAAAAAATTTTCATTTCGCCCCTTACCACAAAAACACTTTAGCTTTGGCTGATGAACCGTCTACAATAATCGCAGTATTGTGTCAGAGATAAATTGTTTTTAATGTGAAAGATGTGTGTCTGATCATATGTTATTGTCCAACTTTATTTTTTTAAAAGTGTCTATAATAAAGGGTCATTAATCTCATATTCCTTACACCATGTTCTGCGGAAGGGAATGTGTCTGAAGGGCTTTTAAACTGAATAGATATTACACGTCTGATAAGTTCTGATTGCAGATTTTATTCGCTAGACAATAAGTGAGCCCGGAATCGAAACCAGAATGCCTAAGTAATGCAAATGGTACCAGTTGCAAATTTCAGTTAAATTTGAGCGGCGTTATAAAATTGCCATTAAAGAACAGATTACTCACGATTTACATTGCGACTGTTGTTACGATAATGAATGAAGTCTCGATTGTGCATCTTAAAATTAAATCATGTTTAAATCCGTTGCAAATCAAAAGCATTCTATGATCTAGAATGTTTATTATGTGCTTGACATGTGAATAACTGTCTAAGTCATGATATAAAATTTGAAATCAAACAAAATAGCTCTTACATAATGTATCGTTTAAAAATTTTGAAATGAATTCCACCCAAATCACATTTCGGGTACTATTAATATCAAGCCGTGAAAAATACAACCCCGGAGATTGGTTGGGTTTTTTTTCTTTTGAAGATTAATAAACTAAGTCTACGGGGGGCGTAATATCCCTTTACGTCTGTTCAAGCTAATTCGGTTAATTACGGCTATATATTATTTTAAAACCCACATAAACGATTAAAGAATAGAAGATACAGATTGTCTTTACATTTGTCAACCTTGTAATTAAGTTCAATTTCCTGCGTAAAATTAAGATGACATAGATTTCTTGTCCGGACATCAAGGAATATTTGCCCTTGGAAGACAGATTTCCGTGATAATTATGGCACACATGATGTATTAATCAATAAACATTTGACCGTAGGCAAGGGTCTTGGGATCATGTCTATATAAATATACTTCATTACATTAAGTCTCTCTTAAGGCCCATTCTCACGGTGCGACTTGTAGTAACTACTTGTATCGACCCGAGTTGCAGCGTGAGAACACCCTAGTCGTACCAACTTTTACAAGACCCCAAAGGCCCGTTCTCACGGTGCGACTTGTAGTAACTACTTGTAGTATCTACGTGTAGTATCTACATGTAGATTACAAAATCGTATGTAAATGAGTTGATACGACTTGGAATCTCGCGATAATCTCGTCATGTCTTAGCATAATGGCGTCATCAAGCGACGAAGAGACACTGGCCTATGAAATGCAAAGATGATAAAATCTGGTAGCTACATAGTGTATACACTTGCATAGACATATGAAATCGGGATTCAGGAAATAAAATCGCATGAATCAAGGTACAGTAGGCTAGTTAAAAGTTCATAAACTAAATTTAGTCTAGTCTGTCGTCTGCTATAGGCCCACTCACCTGTCATAGCTCGGTCGCAGCTCTCCTGCATCTGCATGGCGATCATCGCCAATGCAGCCTGCTGCACGTCTCTCCTGGAATAAGTCTTATGACTCACATCGCATAAGCAAGGTTGTGCTAGGTAAAAATTGACAAAATTCTGTCTCAGTTTTGCCGAATGGTTCTTGATGGGTGCGCTTCGCGTCCATGTTTACAAACAAGGGGAGAGAACTCGTGTTTGTACTAATACTCGACGTCTCTGATTGGTCAATTTCATACGATCTGTTGACTGAAATAGGGAAGTTTCTATTTCACCCAACTCGCTTTCAACTGGTTGGGAGCTTGTAAAAGTTGGTACGACTAGGGCGTTCTCACGCTGCAACTCGGGTCGATACTACAAGTAGTTACTACAAGTCGCACCGTGAGAATGGGCCTTTGCAACCAGTTGAAAGCGAGTTGGGTGAAATAGAAACTTCCCTATTTGAGTCAACAGATCGTATGAAATTGACCAATCAGAGACGTCGAGTATTAGTACAAACGAGTTCTCTCCCCTTGTTGTTTGTAAACATGGACGCGAATCGCACCCATCAAGAGCCGCTCATCAAAACTGAGACAGAGAATTTTGTCAATTTTTACCTCGCACAACCTAACCCAGACGGATTTGGGTTTTCTCTTTGTTCTTATTTTTCAAAAGTGGGGCAATAATAGCCAGTGTCTCTTCGTCGCTTGATGACGCCATTATGCTAAGACAAGACGAGATTATCGTGAGATTCCAAGTCGTATCAACCCATTTATATACGATTTTGTAGATACTACAAGTAGTTACTACAAGTCGCTCCGTGAGAACGGGCCTTTAGGAGACTGGGCAATCTTCAACAGGTCCAACATTTATTGTGTTGCTCTTACATTGGGTTACCTATTGAAGAGGATGTCAAGTTCCTAGGACAGGACAGTTAACGTTTAAAATGTATTAATAAAGATATAGATATTTCAATAAGCTATTGGACGCGAATCTAGGTGGAATAATACCTGTACATCTAATTCGAGCACAATCATTGGTCAAATACGAAGTCTTTCAGAAGAGTAAGGTAAAGTCCACTTACGCTAGCAACTCAACTCTCCATATGAAAAAGCCCTACATGTAGAGTGGAATTGTACACATGCAGTTTTTTTTTTTTTAAAAAATAACAAATAAGCCAAATAAAAATCTATCTTTCTATCCTTTTCATTTTTGAGCTTTTTGTATCGGCAACTGAAATTAGATTGAACAAGACAAAAAAAGACACCCACTGCTTTCATAGCACGGATACTAAGACTTAAGCATAGATTCAACGAGATCAGCGGTTATCATTTAACAATGAAAGAATGTTGATTCAAAGTCTAGGTGTTGTATTATTTAATTGCCAGGAGGGGATGTTATTTGAAACTGTGCACGTTCCCTGAATTAATGTTGTTAAAGTTCTTGTAAGAGACGTCTGATCTTAGTTAAAGACTCTCGGCATTTAAACGAGAAAGAAAAAGAATTAACCCCCATTGATTGAAAACATGTGCAACCCTGGGATTCTTTGATTTTGTTTTAGAAATAAATAGACGTGGTTACATCCGATGTTCTTGAAACCATTGATATCTTTGATCATGACACAGCAGCCGTCTATGGATTAACCTAATTTTAAGATTTGATCAATTTTCTTTCGAACTATTTCATAGTATGTAGAGCAGTGGTTCTCAACCTTTTTTTGCCAACGGCACGCCGCGGCACACCTGGTTAAATATATAGATAAAAACAATTAATTTAGCAAAATAAAAGCATCGAAAGTCATAGATGGCATACAACCATAGACACAGACTAGTCATAAAGACACATAGAAGGACTCAAACAAAATAACGAAAAACACAGCTATGGATGCATCAATAGACACCAGTGAATACGCCATTGGGATCAAGTGGCTTTTCGAATTTTTTAAAGTGTGCCGTTCAAAATTTCGCGGTACACTTAGGAAGATCACTGATGAAGAGCTTGTCCAGTGCCAGTAATCGGAATAGTATACCATTCCATTTTTTATTCAGCACCACAGTTTTAGCCACACTTTGAATTAAATATATGAAATGAAATGGAGCGTAACGTCCTACTGGTATGCTCCGACAGCTAACCGCGTAACAATAGCACTACGCTTTAAACAGAAATGAAATGGAGTTTAAGGACCTACTGTTCTGCTCCTAACCTGGGCGAATGAAGACGGGCATATGGCATACATTGTGCTATGAGTGACATATTGCCCGGACAGCGGCGCTATGGACGACTTTTTATGTCGAATTCCAACTGCCAAGGGATATTCACGGGAACCTCATCCTTGTCAGGCCCCCAGTCTTGCACTACTGTAAAGGGGATTCCACGTCGGAAAATCCTGTTAAACTTTTTCGGCCAATGCAGGGATCGCACACGCAACCTCTAGGCCAGTGAGACAGCGTCTTACCCACTTAGCCACCCAAATTAAATATGGTTAAACTGAATATGCTGTTACTAATGTTAATATAAATGTGTATAGCCATCTGGAAACAAATTAAATGTAACATAGACAAAGATTTGATCCGCGAAATTCATGTGAAAAACCATATATACACATGGAAAATGATGTGTTGTCTTTATTTAGTTCGAGTCAGTCCATGTGCCTATGACTTGTCTCTGTTTATTGTTGTATGTCGTCTGACTAACCATGTTTTTGTTTTGCAAAATTCAAATTTTTTCATATAAATTTAGCCAGGTGTGCCGCTAAATTGTCTTGCGTTCCAAAGTTTGCCGTTGCCTATCAGATTGAGAACCACTGAAAGGCCAGTTCTCGGCATTAAGCCACACTTACATACGAACTCGAAATAAAACCCAGCTTGGTATAAATTATAATAAAAAACAAACCTAGGCTACTGTGTTCCGCTTCAGCCATAATTTAAACTAACGGTCACAATCATTAATTGTACATTTATCTTTTTTGTAAAACAGCGAACAATCCAGCTTTATAATTCTCATGTTTGAACCTAGTCAAGGTATTGATCTAGTGAAAGTATACAACATTTTCAGGTGCGAGTGAACCTATGTTTTTTTTTCAAGTTTGGCGTGAAACATATTTAAACAAACCTTGATTTTCAGAGTTCTAGGGCTTTCTGTTCCAGGAATATTAGTGTCCAACAAAGCTTGTGAACACGATAAAGAGCAACTAGCTTTAAGACATAAAAGACCTGAAAACGTGACCTGTATGTGTTAGGAAACGTCGTTATTAAATTATAGAGAAGTAGTTATATCCATATATACCTTGTGTTGTGTTTTGTTATGAATAAAAGACCTTAGCAAATTTGGATAATGTGGATATAATGATCGGATATCTCTTTTTCGAGACATAGTTGCTGTTGGAATGGCTATCTTTTGTATTAATACCACATGTAATTTGAGAGTAGGTATTCTTCGAGATTTCTATATATTACATTGGAATCAAATAAAACCAAGTACGAACAATCTAAACCTTTAGACAAAATTCTAAGTCCTACTCAAATGAAGCTATAACGAGTGTCAGTGTATCAACCTTTTATATGAAACAACCGATAAAAACTGCTCATTTGTAATACACATCTGGTTTGTACTTCCATTGCCATGTAGAGCCATATTCCCCGGCAATACTATATACCAGAAAACACCAAAAAACACCGGAAAGCAACCGGAAAACACCATGTTATACTGAATACCGGAAAAATACTACATACCGGAAAACACACTTAATACCGGAAAACACACTAAATAGGTAGCCCGGGCCTGATCCTCTGTGTGCGCGGGTTAGGGTTAGGTTTTTCCGTTGTGGGTTAGGTTTAGTTTTTTTTGTCTGTTTTCTGGAGGACCAGGCCCCGAGTTGCCTATTTAGGGTGTTTCCGATATTTAGGGTGTTTTCCTGTATTTAGTATAACATGTTTTCCGGTATATAGTATAGCCCATATTCCTCACCTATGTCTAATACATAAAATCGGCTACCCCTAACAAGAAAACAGCACATGTTAATTCCATGAACAAGTCCAAGGCAATGGTTACTGATGACAAAGTACTTGCGTAGAAAATTTTGTTCTTTCGAACTTGAAATAAACAAATCTACCAATGTTAAATTCATATTTATTATCCGAAACAGCCTTGTGAAAACTGAAATGTCTCGAATTTGTCAACCCTTTTTAATGCTAGAAAATAATAAATTCCAATTCTCTCGTATAATACATGTATAATTTGGTTTAAATAAATTATCACCCTGAAGAAAATGTTATCTGGAAGATATTATTATTGTACGTTTACCAAAATTTAAAGGTCCAATACCATTCTTGTTGTAACTGAATAATATGTCCCTATGTTTAATCTGGTCAACAAATTGTAGTATTTTACAATATTCCAATTAAATGATGATACAAATTTCATCCTAACACACCCTAATTTAAAAAATTGGAAATATTCAACTAAATGGTTTGAAAAGCCTAACGTAAACCTTTTCAAATAAGACTTGGAATTGAAAATATTTTCGAAGCTCAAGACAAGTATAATAGGATGTAATGGATAACTTACACAACGGGTAGGACAATTAGCAATCTAGTGTTTAGAATAAGGCTATTATTTATTTTCTGGCGCTGCCAAGCCAGCAAGAGTGTTATTGTGCCTTTAAAGTAAAGGAAACCTTGACAGTATAGCGAAATGTAATATCATGCCTTTTGGAAAATATAAACAACGTGGATACTACCATTAAGTTTGAAAAGACATCTGTTTACAAGCTTTAAATGACTTGATAATTATGTGCATTTTGCATAGTCGTAAGTTTCTGTTTAACAGACATTGGGAGATAACTCATGACCAAATATGTTTACGAGACCCAAATACGAGATTTAATTTGGAAGTCAACATAATGCAAATTTCAGCCCGAAGACTCTGCACGCCCCATTAAACCAAAAGCTTTAGAAAAATGGCGAATAAGAACTACTCGATATTGTGGGTTTGAATTGTTCTTCGAGTCATAGTTGATTATCGGACAAGCCGTGTTTAATTTAAATCTCGTAGATTCAATTATGGCAGCTGGAAGTCACTTGATCTACTGTGCTGTCGTATTAACTGTCAGCATAACTCGCGTGTAATCGTTTTTATATTATCTATTAACTAGGGAGAACACATTTCAATTTATTCAAAAACCGCATAGCCCATATGTTTCAGACGGTTACATTCAGTCAGACTCCCAGCTTATTACGTTACACTGCAATCACAAATGGCATAACGTCGGATTTTTGCAAGTATTATAATATATGTGATGAAAGATTAATATCGCAGTTCATACAAAACAATGTGCAATAATGTAAAGCATAATGTTTCAAATTTTGAACCCTTTTTTTGGTTGCCAAATTTGTTCGACTATGTACTAGGCACGGTTTGTATGTTCATGTCACAATGAGATGTTAATTTGGTTACTCTGGTGTAAAATCGTAGTCTTTCTGATATTTGAACACGATGGCGATCAGATGGTCGAACGTAGTCCAACCATGGCGAACAGTAGTTAGCTACAATAGTTTTAAAATCCCATACATGCCATTGACAGTCCGTTAAGATACCCTGGGAGTTAGAAATCAGCAGAGGAGTTCAAGGAAATGTTTCCCACAACAAGTCGGTCACATGTCATGTGACCATTGTCATTCTAGGCCAGTTGGTGTAAGTAACACAAACAGTAACATTTCAATGGCATTTCATATCGTATCCCAGTGAAAAATTCAATATTTTCCCATTGATAATAGTTTGGCCAGGAGTCTCTGGGTTAATCGAAGTCGTCATTGGGTTATCATGCAGGTGACATTAATTTGGAGGAGTAAGAAATTGCCAGAATGCAGCTGCACAAGTATTTCTGGTTAAAATCGGTTTATTCGTGGCATTCTTTTATCAGTTTCACGGCTCAGTGAATTATTTTATTATCTAACATCAGTTTCAATAAAATGTGCTATAAATCTGAATAATGCGATCATTTGGTCACTTGTTCTAACAGTGAAAATTATTTTTCTTGAAACAAGAGAGTCATTCATACATGCCCTCTAGAAGTCACTCGAGTATGAGTAGGGTTGGGTAAATGAGCATGAATCAGTCTTACTGTTTTGCCCTGGAAGATTCTATTTATTCAAATTACATGTTTTTGGACAACTATATCATAAATAATGAGTCGATTGGGTTTATAGGTAGGAAACAACGAAAAACATTTTAGAATCTCATTTTGTAGCAAAATTGTTTTGTTTGAAAATAGTGCTTTCCAGATTGAAACGACTTACATAACGATTAAACCAATTTTACACAATTCAGTTCATATCACCAAATACTCCTCTGAGAATGTCTGTAGCGATTTCACTTTCTGACCTTAAAGCGTTCTTTACACAGTTCCGAAATCCTACCAATCTGAGACGATCCGTATCGTGGTCTGTCACCCGTAGCTGCTGTCTAATATAAGGTGCAATGCTATCTTTTTAAGACAATCCAATAAACACTGTGACATCTAGAGCGGATGCCATGCACAATACGTCCACGATTTGTAAAAGATGGATAGAAAACAGGGAAAATCAACAGAGCGCATCCGCCCACAGTTGCAATTTGAAAAAAAGAAAGGAAAAAAAATCGGGTACAAACTGATAATCACTGATATAGGATTTACCATTAGAATTTAGAATGGTAACAAAGGCCCAGTTTTAAAATAGTGTCTTAATTGGTTAAATTTACTGCATAATTGTAAAGAACAAGCCCATATTGGACATTCTACCTCAATAAGGAGAGTTATTGTATCCCAAAAACGGTGACCGATAGACTCACTTTAATATAGTCAACTTAGTTACAGCTGCATCGGTTTTACATATTGTGTAATACTTTGTGCTACAACTGCACTAACATCACTGCTGTCAGCTGGATGCAATTTAAGAAGACCCATTGGACAGACAGCCACATGATTACAGGATGGTCGATGTTGATATATTTCGGAAGTGTGTATCCTACTTAGCTTTTCCATTAAAGATTAAGACACATTAGGAACATGCAACTTAGGGGGATGACTCCATTTAGTATAATCATTGTAAAGCAGTTCAACGCAAATCTCTGTTGTGGACGTTTCTGATTCCTTAATAGCGAATATTAAGAGTCGAAAATACAAAG
This sequence comes from Patella ulyssiponensis, assembly GCA_963678685.1. Lineage (NCBI taxonomy): Eukaryota > Metazoa > Mollusca > Gastropoda > Patellidae > Patella > Patella ulyssiponensis. Next base: position 83,416,496 of record OY783225.1, on the reverse strand, counting down.
TTTTAAGCAAAGCCATTTTACGGGACAATGGTAGTGGTTTAACAAAGTATTCCTCACAATTCTCATCACGATGGTCTTCATTCCAGTTTTTTCCGAACAAGCACTAGCTATAACAACACCTTTCAGCTGCACCACACCAAAGTTAAAAAAATATCTGTTTGATGTGACTGTGAGTCGTTGTTTAGGCGAATTGGAGACCTGAAGATCCACACGAAGTATGAACACGCAAAAAAGATGGGGCTCTTTCCGAACAAGCATATGCTATAACAACATCTTTCAGCTACACCATACCAAAGTTTAAGAATTATCTCTTTGATGTAACCGTGAGTCGTTTAGGCGAATTGGAGACCTGAAGATCCACACGAAGTATGAACACGCAAAAAAGATGGGGCTCTTTCCGAATAAGCATATGCTATAACAACATCTTTCAGCTACACCATACCAAAGTTTAAAAATTATCTCTTTGATGTGACCGTGAGTCGTTTAGGCGAATAGGAGACCTGGAGATCCACACGAAGTATGAACACGCCAAAGAGATGGGGCTCATGCCCGAGAAGGTTCTCTCGGAGAACAATGATGGGAGTTCGAGGAGCGGAATGCGGTTACCAAACGCACATACTCGCACCCAGACTTATCTCTTTGATGTGACCGTGAGTCGTTTAGGCGAATAGGAGACCTGGAGATCCACACGAAGTATGAACACGCCAAAGAGATGGGGCTCATGCCCGAGAAGGTTCTCTCGGAGAACAATGATGGGAGTTCGAGGAGCGGAATGCGGTTAGCAAACGCACATACTCGCACCCAGACTTTATGAAAACCTGACACTGGAGAATATTTACACGATACAGGGAAACACCAATGCCATGTTCAATACGGAGGTTGATGCGAGTGCTTTTTGTGTCAAATTTAGAATGGATGCTGCGGTTTCAGGCCACATCAAATCTGTTTACGCCCCCGTTAGATGGCTCGTGATGATGGACATGACCAACGGTTGTCAAAGAGGTCGGGAGAACAGAACTTTGCAATATTAAGTAAAAGGCGGCAATACCAGGAATAGTGGCACAATTTATCGGTAAATTTAAATAAGAACCAGAACGAATATCCGACATGAAACTAGGAAGAAAGGCCGAGATCTGGATATGTTCTATATCATATTGTCCCCAGCTTTATTTGACCAACCAAGAACTTCAAACGTGAACATAGTGTGCGTGGTGGTAGTTACTTCCGTTGATCATAGCAAGATCAAAGAAAACAATATCTAAATCATTAATTATTTTTGGTATAACGTATCGTTTCTAAATTGTTTATTTGCTCCGAAATGTCATTTAACCTAATTCTTTTAAATTTTGAACAAGTGTACTTTTATTTTATTATGAATGAATGGAATGCGCGTTAATAAAAAAAAACAATATTTTCCCCTTTTTCTTCATTTTTTGGTTGACTTTTAGGCCTAAAATTGGTGAAAAGGGATCAAATTTGCAGCAGTTTTGGGTAATACTGATGATATTATAGAGGGCAAAAGTGTCTGTGTAGAGCAATCATCCAGCGGAAGTGGCATTTTGACCCCAGCCAACATCAAATCTTCCTAACAAATTGTGTAAACGGTCAACCCACTACAAAATTATGATGAGGATTGAGTGTCGAAAGCTGTACCCTGCCTATCATACTCCGCGCAGCGTTTCGTTTGATTACAGGTAATCTCACTACACACTGCTATTATGAGTGGATATTGTTGTTTTAAATTTTGATTGGTCAGTAGTTCGACTACCAACCAATCACTACCTACCATACAAAAGCTTTACATTTAAAACGAGTGCCAGTATTGGACCAAATATGTTTACATAACGTTACGTCATGACTCACGCTTTTATTATGCCTAATTAACCCGTGCATAGGAGAATACTGCAGTAAAACTAATTGTGTGACAAACGAGGCTATCAAGTCGAATGAAATGTAAACAATACTCTTTGGAAACGAACATACTTTCACCGTTTTTAATACCTTAAATCACTGTCCAAAGTTTTAGGGAAGACTCAGATTAAACGAAGGACTGTCATGTTGCTGTACTTAAGTGATAGCTTTCATTGAACGGGGAGAATAGACACTCCCGCAAAAGTTCAAGAAACAGACGCTATTCCAGCAATGGTCAGAGAGAGATTTCTCGGGCCATTGCTTCAGGAATATGCCTGCCTATAAACATTGTAACTTTCGGAATGTTATGCAAAAAGCTAAAATGTGTGATGTTACAGCCATTTAAGGTCAGTCAATGGTCGAAGAAGTGCTAGTCATGGGAGACGATTGGACGAGACTGACCACCCTAGTTGTAGTTTTAAATAGTGTGATGTTGGCCTGAATATCATATTAGAGCCGAGTTTAATGGGCAAAGTGATGGAATCCCGTGGTCTAATACGAGTGTTTTATTGTAACTTTTCACGCTGTTAATGGTAAAGGCTTGTAGGAGGAATCCCGATAACACCGTCCACAATAAGTTACACATGTATGTCTTCCCTGTCTTGGCTAGCAATAAACCATTCTAATTGATACTTGTGGACCCGCAGTCACTCAATATTCTGTTGATGCTAATGTTTTCAGCGGGAAGCTAAAGACAGTAAAAAGAACCCGCTTAACGCTATTAATTCATCTTCAAAAAGTTTGACGATAATAAACAGGAAGCCTACAAAATGTAAGCCAGTTGGGCGTCTTGATTAAAATATTACGTTTGATACTTACTTTTTACTAAGATATTAAAATAAATTTAAATGTGTTGTGGAAATACAATATAATTTTAGATCATATTACTAAAGACTTCACCATTTAGACAGATTCGTCTGGTACATGGTCACTTTACAATCTCCGCGGCATCATCTTTGGCCTAAGTCTGAAAAACAAGCAATATTCTCCTTCGGCTAAACATTAACTTGTTAAATCATTGTCACCGGGAATAATGATTGCTAATAATACAAGGCATCCATTGATCTCCAATAATGTGGTAATCATGTCCATGCATTCAATTGGCGACACTAAAAAAGTTTGGGCGTCAAGCGGAAGTAACAAATGACCCCCTGCGTTACTAGGTTGTACCAGATAATTAGAACCCTTATGCGACCCACCATAACATATTCCGATAACAAGAAGCCAGTCTGTTCGGAGAAAACGTCTACTTTAAAACCCATTTAGTTCTTTTTTTATACATAATGACTCTTTGAATTACTTCATGGCGGTAAAATAAATTTATTGTTTAGTTTCTTCGTCAGAAAACACTTTAGCTGTTGCTGATGAAGTGACTATGATCGCAGCGAAGGGTGATTCAACTCATATTCCACACATCGTCTTCTGTCACAGTTGATGGGCATAACGAGGTTTTAAATTGACTAGCTATTACATGTCTCATACCTTATGATATCAGTTTTTATATTTTTGTTGCCTAAGGTATTATATCTACCATGTGAAGAACATAATTCCTTTCAACTTATCAATATTTTGAAATTAATTTATCCAATTCATGCCAGTTGCTATATTACCAACCTGTACATTTTTCATGGCTTGAAATGTTAATACAAAATCCAAAAGTTGGCCTGTTCATCATGAATACAGTTAGGTTAAATGTTGCTGGATACTTAGCCCGATCAGCATAGGCGTAGGAGCAGGGGGGGCATTTGCCCCCCCCAAAAATTTATTTTCGGGCAATGAAAAATTCGACGACCTTTTTTTTCTATTAATGTTTAGAGAAAAAATATAACTAACTTATTTCTATGAGATCCACACTGCCCGAAAAGTATTTTCTCGTCTTTTTCTTGTCCACTGCATGCCCGAAAATATGCCCGAAGCTCTCTTATGATAGGTATGCCCGAAAAAGCGGTATTGCCCGAAAAACGGGCATCGGCCCGGAAAATTTATTTTCGGGCAATGAAAAATTCGACGACCTTTTTTTTCTATTAATGTTTAGAGAAAAAATATAACTAACTTATTTCTATGAGATCCACACTGCCCGAAAAGTATTTTCTCGTCTTTTTCTTGTCCACTGCATGCCCGAAAATATGCCCGAAGCTCTCTTATGATAGGTATGCCCGAAAAAAACGGGCATCGGGCCGGAAAACGGCAGAGGAAACGAGCCAAATGGAAAACTGCTAGGAAACAGCCAATTGCCAGGGTGGATTCACCCGTTTTCGGACGTCATTTTTGTTTGACGTCATGGCCGTGCCTCTCACTTTTTCTAAAAAGACTATTGGATTAGTTGAGAAACTGTACGAAATTGTGAACATTCTGCCGTATGGACGTGCCTCTCATATTTCTAAAATGTTTTACTTTTGTTCCCGAGTCCTGATTTGTACGATCAATTTGGTGAGACGATGATCTCTGAATATCAAAATATTGTTTAATTTTTTAGAATTATATTGATTTATATTATATTATATTGATTATATATAATCAATATAATATACTATATATTGATCATATTGATTTCGATATATATACTACTATTCAAAAAAAGTAGGGGATATTTGATTTTTGAGTGTTATTAAAGTCACCTAATGAAACTGACGAAGAAACAAATGACAAAATGAAATGAAGTTCACATTCATCGATTTATTCCAAATGATCGTTAGACTAAGTAAGGCACAGACTGACCATTATAAGGGTAAAATGATTCCCGGGGTCAAACAGCAAAGTTACCACAGCATCACAAGAAAGTCAGTAACGGGTAAATCCTCCCCTGTTTGCCAAACAAGCATTGATCCGACGTGGCATACTCCTAATGAGACGTCTAAGGTCATTTTGGTCCAGATTGCCCCATTCCTGTTGCAACGCAGCAGCAAGTTCTTGGATATTGGCAGGACGTTGTTGACGTTGACGTAACCTCTGTCCAAGCATGTCCCAGACATGCTCGATGGGGGAGAGGTCGGGACTCAGTGCTGGCCAAGGTAATGTGGTGATGTTCTGTTGTTGGAGGTAACCTGTAACGATCCTGGCCCTGTGACATCTTGCGTTGTCATCCTGGAAGATGAAACGGCGGCCATGACGTCGTGCGAACGGCACAACATGGACTGCCAAGATGTTGTCCCGGTAGTACTGGCCTGCAACAACATGTAAAGCCGTTCTTCCAGCAACAGTGATGCCTCCCCACACCATAACAGAACCACCCCCAAATCGATCATGTCTGATGACGTTAACGTCTTGGAAGCGCTCGTTTTTTCTCAAGGCCAAGGTACGGATACGTCGATCCTGGGCTTGAGTTGTCGCCCTTGGTCGACCTGAGCGTGGTCTGTCCTGTACAGATTGTGTATCACGGTATCTGGACCATAGCCTGCTTATGACAGACTGAGAAACATTCATCGTCCGCGCCACAACCGCCTGTGTTGTGCCGATCTGTAGCATGCCAAGGGCACGTAACCTTTCATTTTGGGTAAGCCGACGCATATCAAAATTTGTTTTCTGGTCACTAAAACAATTAAACTGATGTTTCCACCCTGGAATTCAATGCCACAATGACTGTAACATTCAAAGTCAGAGTCGTGCAAATCTTGGGTTGGACCCCCATGATGATCCCAAGCATCACCTGCATTCCATGTGGTCGCTATTGGTGCGTTTGGGCGTCACATGTAACTGGAAATGTTTCTTCTGTTAGGTTCTATAGTGACTTTTTTCGTAGTCATTTGCATATTTTAGTAATATGCCCCCAACATCAAATATCCCCTACTTTTTTTGAATAGTATATATTTTAATATATTATATTGATTTCGGGCAATTTTCTCTTATGCCCCCCTGAATTACTTTGAGCTCCTACGCCTATGCCGGGCGATCAGTATGTTAATACAATTTAAGAAACGTCATGCTAAATGTTGTTGGATAAGTTCGATAAGATGGTCAGTATGTAAAATCGTTTAGAGACACACTAGGTGAAATGTTGATGGATGATAAGCTCGATAAGTGTGTGAAGTCATCGCAAGAAACGTCTTTTCGTGTCAGATCTGTTACGACTGCATATTTTAAGACATGCGAGGATTGAGTGGATGTTTCTTGAAATTGAGGTTGCATGCTGTTATCACTTTGCAAATGCCAATATCACAAATACATTTGTCGACCTTGCAACGCCGATTTGATAAATAACAATTTCATCTAGAACTTTAGCTTGCAGACCCTCTAAAGAGGTCACAATTTTTATCCGATTTATAAAAGTTTATTTATATCACCGTTACACCCCAATGACGTTTATCTTCGAATTTTTAGTGAACATCGGACCGAAATTGCTTGACAAAATGGCCGCTCCCTTTGCGCAAAAACACAATTTTTGGGACACAATAACTCTAACTCACCTTCTTGACTGGGTTCAATGATTAACATTTTCCGCTAAAGCTAAGCAATTTCATTGGCCGATGCTTTGAAATTAAACATGTTAACTTTGATTCTGAGTTTGGTCGTGAACATTTTATGCTTAGACTAAGTATCGATGATCATTTTGATTAGGCTACTCGATACCTTTGTAAAAGATAAAAGTGCAATAAATTTATATGCGTCAGGTATTTATTTTCAGATGTTGGCTTGTTTGAACTTGTTTTTATCCCATCTGCGAAATGTGAGCTATCTTGCATGGCAACCGCTTGTTAAAATAAAACCAAACCTACCTAGAAGTCGAATTGTATTCGGCAACTGACTTTAATTCAATACAGCTACCTGCATCGCACGGATATGGGATTTAAACATGGTTCCAAAGTCGACTAGATAATCTTTGTTCATTTTACTATGGAAGTATGTTGATTCTACGTAAAGTCAAGTTCCATTATCAAATTTGTCAGTGGGGATATTTTTTGGAACGGCTGTTGTTCTCTGGTTTTAAGTCGTTAAAGTTTATGTGAGACGTCTAATCTTAATTAAAGACTCAACATTAACGAAAAATGGAAAAGAATTTAACTTCATTGATTGTAAACACACAGCCCTTGCATTCTTTGAATTGTGTGAGTAATAAATAAAAATGGTTACATCTGATGTCGACAAGATAGATATCTGCGATCATGACAGAGCAGTCGAATATCGATTAACCTGTTGTTCAGATATAATCATTTTTTAATTTTTTTTGTGGTGAGCTGGCCCAAATGTCAATGATCGTCATCATATACCAGACCAACTCAATTCAGCACCTCATGCTTACCAATACCATCAGGTTCTAGACCGACCTTGCGATGTAAATAAAAAGTCATTGGTGGGTCTTTTGAAATTAAACCAAATCACGCAAATGGATTCGATTTGTGAAGTTATCAGTGAAAATATTTAAATAATACCAAAAACGTTGTATTTGGGATGGCAGTAACTCTTGTATTATATACGGGGACTCAGTATAGTGAGATCACGTTTATTAAAACTAGTGAATGTAGGCATGACCCAAGTAACTTTTGATACCACCCTTGTCTGTTCCGGAAAATACGCCTTTTCGCTCAATTAAATTTCAAAATCACGTCGGATTTGTTTGGTGAAAACGGCTTTGACAACAATTTGTTGGACACACAGGGATGATAAAGACATAAATTAGTGAAAAGGTGTGTCATCGGTGTTTTACTTGTACATACCTATTGGTAGCAAATCGGTTTAAAGGGGCAATAACACTCTTGCTGGCTTGGCAGCCCCAGAAAATAAATAATAGCCTTATTCTAAGTACTAGATGTTTAAGTGTCCTACCTGTTGTGTAAAATATCCATTACATCTTAATCTACTTGTCCAGAGGTTTCGAAAATATTTTAAATCAAAGTCACATTTGAAAAGGTTTACGTTAGACTTTTCAAATCAATTAGTTGAATTTTTCCAATTTTTTAAATTAGGTGTGTTTAGATGAAATTTATATCATCAATTAATTGAAATATTGTAAAATAATACAATTTGTTGACCAGAATGAAGATTGGGACATATTATTTAGTTACAACAAGAGTGTTATTGGGGCTTTAAGACGAGTTAGTTGATAATGAATTGGATAATCTCGTTTACAAGCAAGAGACTTGAAATATAATATTTATTCCGAGCTAAATGTTATTTTAGAAAGAGGTTGTCCATGTCACAAGCGCCTGTGTCTATGGTGTGAATAATATGGGTAAAGCCGGCAATATGTATCTGTTCAGATCCATTCCTGGAATACCTGGTATGTGAAGAAAGGGTGGGAATATCCCCACCCCCAATTACGCTCTTTAACTGAAAAAGGTAGATGTTGTACATTACAATCTAGCCAATGACCAAGATTTTCTCGAAAGATGACAACCCACTCGATGAATAATTTTCTGAATGATGGAGACTAAAAGTCTCGTAAAATATATCACATGCAATTTGTCTTTTATCTTGGATGCATTTATAGGGTTTGATAGATCAGTTGTGGTAGAATGTTTGATGCTATTATTCAATATCCTTACAAATAGTATTTAAAGATGCATTGTATACGAGTTAAATCTTCCTTTATGGCAGGTCTTTCTTTGTCTCAAATTAGACTATTATTCAAATGACAGACCCCAAATCAACTCTCTAGACTGTCGGGTGGTCGTTTTTTAATGTATTGAAACAAAATGTAACAATTTAATTTAAATGAGCTAAATCGATAATAATTGGGACCTAGAAATTCACATAGATGGGTCGCAACGCATATGATAATGTAATCTGATTACAAATTAACTGATATACTCAAATGTTTTTGTTTCGACTCAATTTCAAATCAGTCATATCCAGCGAAATACGGCATGAGTCTCAGCCGAATGGCAATTTCTAGCGTCTGGTTACTCCAGTCTATTGCGCATGCTCTCCAGATAAGATATGGCGTCACCGTTTGACATGACTTTTCGAATATGTCTAGCCTCGTTCTTTATGGTCACTTGTTACAAATGACACCGAAACGCACTATGGTACACAATTCGTGTACGAACGGTAAAATGTTTATTTTGTCTTAAATTTTGGATATCAGAATCCTACCTTTTCCCGGTAATATCACAACATCAATGTTGATTTGAATTGACAAAAAATCGTGTTTTCAACGTGTAAGACGTTGGATAATATTGAGTTACAGACATAGCTACTTTAAAAATGAAGAACGGCGACTTCGGTTTTGATCGTAATATTGTAAAACGACACAGTTATTCTTATCAAGAATGAAAACACTAATAACTTTGCTCAGAATAATTTTCAATGTATTTATATTTCTTTGTCGCTTTTTTATTAACTATTATCGCAAGAACGGTCAGCTCTTTATCCAAATCTTACATAATGCATCCTTAGTGAAATCTTCTTTCTAAATAGTTTTAATATGTCTTTAAGCAGTTAGAAAAGGGGCAATAACTTTCTTGCGATTCCCGTAACGTCTCCCATGCAAGAAATAAAATAGTCTAGATCTTTGGGATTCATCTCTTACGATATTTCGTTATTGGATAAACTCATCACGTAACTCGGAATAAATAGCACCCTCTTGAACAAATTACACCATAACATAACGGCATTATGTCGTTTAAATGGCCATTAGCGTTCTGGAATTAGATTACGCTGCACATGATTTGTCAAATGATTCTGTTTTCCCGTTTAGCTGTGTTTTTAATAAAATCATTTTATTGGCTTTTGGATCACAAGGCATGAAGTGTTTGTACAAACGTATTGGTAACAGGGATCATTTTAAGCATAATAAGATACTGGTTCTAGTATAAAAACTTAGATGAGTTCCGGTTGGTAATTAGTGTTCTCTGTCCTTCGTTGTAAGGCGCTAACGAGTCGCCTTAATTGTAATTACCCGAAAAAAATGGCTGGGCCCTTACCTTATAAATACAGACGACAGGTGTCACACATCAAGTACCCCTTTCGGTGACTCTATGGTGACGCACTTGACATGCACGTTAATTGGGTAGCAAACTGTTTCATAGTGATAATGCAAAAACCTTCTGTTTACTTAGTTACTTTTGCAACTGTCCTTTAGCGAACGATATTCGATTCGCTGACAGTTGCTGGTTACCCCTATTACGAAGTAGTATGAAAATAACGCTTTTTCACATCTCGGTTCTAAGGCTATTTTAGAATCCTTACCGTCTATTTTTCACGGAGATTCCTCTTTTATCACCAAAAGGAATCATTTCATGTCACATCTAACACAAATTTATAATAATCCAACACTATTTGCATCTAGAATTGTCCTCTAAAAAACGTACACAACTTTCATTCAAAACTGAGCGCCATTTTTAACTGACGCCTGCGCAGATCGGTTCATAGCCAGTATTCCAAATTTAGGAATGGAATTTTTACCGTAAACGAAAATTCGTACTGTACACCAATTAACAACGGACTAAACTAGCGATCTGATACCACCAAAGTTTTTTTATTCAACATACATGAACAATAATTACATAAAATCTATAAAATTGAACAAAAATATTATATTGACCTTTATAAGATATTTAAAATCTCCTAAGAATAAATAAATACTTTAAGTTTGAAAAAGTAATATCAGATAATTAAATGATGTCAAGTAAAATAAAAATGTACCCCAACCATTCAACACACATGAAGAATTATTACATAAAACCTATCAAACGGAAAAAACGCATTTTATCAAAAATGTATCTCAAATATTCAATAAATAAATAAAATGATGTCTATAACAAAATTTAAAAAAGACAATCTTAGCTATATACTATGCCTATCCTCGAAGCCTCATTAAAAGTAATACTGATGAGGATATGATCAATTTGATATCAGCTGAATCCTGTTACCGCCTTGCCATAATGGGAACACTGACTTTAGAAAGTAGCCCCTCGACCACACTTGATTATATTAAACATAAAAAAAATGTGATAAAAAATGTATCACAACTTGTAAATGTTCATTCTGTATGTGCTGTTCATTCTGTTACAACCTGTGTCCCTGTGATAATAAGATAGATATTTTGAAAGAGTATTTTTAATAATATATGTATAGCTTTTTAATTCATTTTGTTAGTTTTCTACTTTTCGTTTTTTGTTTTCATCAGTACCCTTTATTATCATGCTTTTGGGTCAAGGTTAGAACATAGTTGGTAATTATAATTGGGTTTTTTTGGTGATAAAGATGTATTTTATCACTGTAAATAACAAAAAATGGCATATCTTATCAACAAAGCTTACAGTGTTAGCTTCAAAGTGTGCATGAAGTAATTCTATTAAACTTTTCAACATTTTCCCTTTTCATTATCTATTTAGTAACTATTATAGCAAGAACTGTCAGCTCAGCTCATTATTTAGATCTTACATAATACATGATTAATTTATTACAGGTAATACCTATGTATAGCTTTTAAATTTATTTTGTTAGTTTTTGTATTTATTTTCATTTTGTGAAAAAATTATTTAAATGTACATACAGTTTGAATCAATAAACTTATATAGCATCATTTGTGTTGTACAGAATGTCTGGCATGGCAAGTTATATCTTCAAAAACAATTTCTACGGTATCGTTTCATTCCTAAATTGTGGTACATTTTTATTTTACTTGATAAATATCATTTCATTACCTTGTATTACTTTATTAAATTTAAAAAAAAACATTTCCAATACTTTTTCATTCCTCTCTTATTTATTTACTGTATTTTTAAAATTTGTGTTTTTTTTTATATTTTTATTGACATCATTTTATTTATTTATTGAATATTTGAGATACATTTTTGATAAAATGCGTTTTTTCCGTTTGATAGGTTTTATGTAATAATTCTTCATGTGTGTTAATTGGTTGGGGTACATTTTTATTTTACTTGACATCATTTAATTATCTGATATTACTTTTTCAAATTTAAAGTATTTATTTATTCTTAGGAGATTTTAAATATCTTATAAAGGTCAATATAATATTTTTGTTCAATTATATAGATTTTATGTAATTATTGTTCATGTATGTTGAATAAAAAAACTTTAGTGGTATCAGATCGTTAGTTTAGTCCGTTGTTAATTGGTGTACAGCACGAATTTTCGTTTACGGTGAAAATTCCATTCCTAAATTTGGAATACTGACTATGAACCGATCTGCGCAGGCGTCAGTTAAAATTGGCGCTCAGTTTTGAATGAAAGTTGTGTACGTTTTTTAGAGGACAATTCTAGATGAAAATACTGTTGGATTATTATAAATTTGTGTGAGATGTGACAGGAAATGATTCCTTTTGGTGATAAAAGAGGAATCTCCGTGAAAAATAGACGGTAAGGATTCTAAAATAGCCTTAGAACCGAGATGTGAAAAAGCGTTATTTTCATACTACTTCGTAATAGGGGTAACCAGCAACTGTCAGCGAATCGAATATCGTTCGCTAAAGGACAGTTGCAAAAGTAACTACTGTTTACTCTGGACAAGATAGCCCTACCAATCTTTTAGGTCACGCCCAGTATAGTTTACATAGGATGTAGGAATACACACTGGTCAGGGCGGAATTGGTATCTTTTACTCAGTTCATGCCTCCGCGTAGTATTTATTGTACCACCAGATATTTCAAACATCTGTATGTTTTTAATAATTTAAAAAGTGGTTGTAGAATTGAATTTGCAGAACAAAACAAGTTAATATTTAAAGCTAACAAACTCGCCACGATGTTATCCCGGTCAGTGACATAAGCAGTCAAACGAATATTTTACGACTGTAACGCACAGTAAACACAGACCAATATCTTCCATTGAAAACAGAGTAACACACCCATACCATGGACCGTATTATAAGGCCCATGCCCATACTTACAAGGTAAACCAACACAACACAGGATTTATTAACGACTTTTGTTGTTGATTTTATTAGAGAACCATGCTGGCGTGGTTTCCCCTTGTCATTGATGCAGGATGGAGGGCCTGCAAGGACAGCTGTCTAGTCGTTCAGATGGGACGTAAAAACCAAAGATCCCTTGTCATTTGAAATTATATATAAGAGTAGGCCATAGCGCCATGGCCGGCCAAAATTTCCCTCGTAGCACGCTGTATGGCGAATGCCCGTCTTCATTAGCCCAGGTTAGGAGCAGAACAGTAGTACCTTAAACCCCATTTCATTTCATTTCATAAAAAACCATGACCCGGTTACTCAAAACATTCTTAGAAGCAAAGAATTTACTCAACTTCCAATCACGGTTTACGAGAATATCTTTGATCCAAAAAAACACAAAAACCCGCATGTTCTTATTGATGTATTAAAACAAATAAAAAGGGGCTATATTTTAGAGTACATCGGGGAATGTTTTGTGAAACCGGGGTCTGGTCACCTCAACATCTCCAGTCCTACCTTTAATTCTACACCACTAACCCCTGGAGAAGGAGACACATAGTCAAATTATCCACCCTTTATACTTCTGCTTTTTTATCGACCAATCTAATCGGCGAAATGAAGTAATGCGCAAACTCAATTTTTCGTAAAGGTCGCTCAGATGCAAATAACGTTAGGGCACGTGATTGTTGGCGAGATTGTGGGTTAGGGCTAGGTCCAGGCCCTTTTTTGATTGCTGCGTAGAATCAACCTGCGATCAAGGGCAGGTAATTTGAATTCGTGAACTAGACCGGATCGATACCACTGGGAATACCTAGGATGAAATCTGGCGTGATGATTAACGTAGTCGCGAGCAGTATGAGACATTGAGATTGGAAATTGGAAAGAAAAAAATATCCGATGACAATCATAAAAATACTTAAATATAATAGCAATTCCGATCACAACATGATCATCCAAAACAGCAATTAAAGTTGGTACAAAACAATGCGAAAACACACAGTATCAATTATTGAAATTTGGACGATATTTTTCATCTTCTGATCATGAAAATCTAAATGGCAAAAAAAAAGAGGAATATCGAATGCCCATTGGGATTTTTTGTTTAAACAATACAGTGCCTTGTAAATAAGCCACCAGACTCGAGTATGAAAGTCTCTCTGAATACTACTTTCTGCAAACTATAAACGTCTTGAGAATTTTTTAACCCACGAATTGCATTTTACACTGACTTAAACAAGATCGACTCGTGACCAAACATGTTTACGAGACCCAAGTAAGGGAAAGAGAGGGGAAATGTCGATATGAATAACATTTAATTAGGAAGTCAACAGAATGCAAATTTCAGCCCGAAGACTTTGTAGGCTCCATTAAATGCAATTCTTTACAAAAAAAAAAATGCGAATTACAGCTCCCCACTGAATTGCGTTTGAATCTTTCTTGTTAAAATATATCTCCTAGTCATAATTGATTATCGGACAAGCCGTGTTTAATTTAAATCTCGTAAATTCAATTATTGTAGCTGAAAGTCACTTGATCTACTGTGCTGTCGTATTAACTGTCGGCATAGTCGTATTTTGTTAGTAATTCTTGCGGTCGACATGATTCTCGGGAAAAAGTAATTACAATTCCTGCGTGTCTAAATATTACAAGAGAACCTTGATATAAGTTCAAAAACAGAAATGAAACAGGGTTTTACTAGCTACGATCGGTTTATATGTTATTGCACGTAACATCTTAAAAAGATAATTTAATACCAGGCGCGGATACAGGGGGGGGGGGGCACGCTCCCTTTATTTTTTTGCGGTGGCGAACAATTTTTAGCTCCATATATTCTCGCGGGAAAGGAGAACAAAAAGTTTAGGTTGGAAATCGTAATTTACAGTACTAGTATGATATTAGTCCTTGTGGGTATTTGTGTCCACTCAAAAATCATGGGTCGAGCTTCGCACTCCCAACTTGGTGCAGCACGCCTCCCCTTTCTGAAAATCCTGGATCCGCCCCTGAATACTATTATGACCGATTAAACTTACAGAGGCCCATAGTGGCATAACTATCGCCTAACTCCAGATATTCAGGTTTAAATTAAAAATACGTGGTTAAATTAAAAATGGCGTTCTTATTAACGGCTTAACGCCTCGATTTTAAGTACGATGATTAACACCCGTCTAGGGTAGGATTATATTCTTAATTGTAGTTGGATGTAGCAGAAATATTATAAATATCTATTATCAATTGTTTTGATGAAAAATAATGCCAATTTTGCTTACTGATGCCTGATGCGATTGGCGTTAGGCTTTATTACGTGGAACTATATAGGACCATCTCTGGTTAAGAAATGGGTTTTGTTGTATAGGGTTTTACATATCCCATTCAGTCATCCTGGATAAAAGTATTGTTTAAAAAACTTATAATGTTGCCTGGAAATGAAAAGATGTGCACATTAAAATACTTATCTATAATTCGTTTTTTTAAAACAAACTTTCGATGTCAGGGGTCATTTGAGCGACCTTTGACCCAGTGACGTGAGGCATTCAATTAACATCGGTGTTGAAAGTGCATATGCGGAAATACAAGATTTAATTTGCTTTCTGTCGTCTATCGCAACGAATGTCTAGCATATGACCCAGAAAGCGGGTTATGTAACGACTTTTCATCACAGATATCGGTAGACTAATGAACCCGCGGACAAGTGAGCATTCCACATAAACATAAATTGACATCATTCATAAATACAGTGTCATTTACATGAATGTGTTATAACAGAAATTGAATATTTTTATCATTGATGATAGTTTGGCCAGAGGCCTCATGGTTAATCGAATTCGTTATAGAGTTATCAGGTATAATTAATTTGGAAATTATTTCAGGAGTAAGAAATTGCCCGAATGCAGTTGCGCAAATATCTAACATCTTGGGTTAAAATTAGTCTATTCGTGGCATTCTTTTATCAGTTTCACGACTCAGTGAATTATTTCATTATCAGACACCAGTTAGCATATAATGTGCTATAAACCCGAATAATGCGATCATTTGGTTACTTCTTATGGCAGTTAAAATTGGTTTTCTTGAAACAAGAGAGAGTCATTCACATTCCTACTTTACGTGTCTTCTGGAAATCACTCGTGTATTAAAACAGGATTTTGTTGACGACAGTCGTATAAATCCCACACACGCCCTAAAAGGAATAATTGTGAATATAAGATTAAGGGAATGAATAATAATGTTTTCGTTAACACTTGAAAGCCTGATAACCATGTTACAATAATCCAGACTTAAAACAGCCTTCACAAATCATGCAAACTGACCATTGGGCTTTCTCACTATATACCCGAACTGATTTTCGTTTACCATAAAAAAAAGAACAGTCATGCTGTGCAGAAGAGTTATTAACTAACGATACTGTCAACTCATTTAACAACAGGCATGTATCAACGGTGCGAATTAGTTACCCCATTTCAATGGAATTCGTTTGAACTGCGCATCAAGTTTTATAGTATTGTACATGTATTACAAGATTAAATACTAACTAACCCTTATATTACTTTTATTTACACAACACCCCGTGTGTGATGTTGGAAAAATTTTAGTGGAGGATATCACATTTATATGCGCTTCGTGGTATGGTCGCAAACATACTATTGACTGAACTAACATCTACTACCCTTCTAATTGCATCAAACCCCAGTAAGCGTACAGCGCCAAGACTCGATTATTAGAACATGGCAGGTTAAAAGTATAATATCTCTTTAGCTTAACCAAATAGTGAGTGACAAAGAAAGAGAGAGAGAGAGAGAGAAATGGGGTTTAACGAGCACTCGACACAAACTAGGTCATTTCGGGAGTAACATATGGTTTAATTTTATTTCAATAATTCGCTTGTGCGTAGGGGTCTTTAGCAGTGGGAGGAAACCCACGAGGTTGGACAAGCGACCCTACTCCTTGCCACGTACAACCGGGGATTTGAAACCAAACCAAATAGTACAATAAAAAGAGCAATGTTGATAATATACTATTCAAAAAAAGTAGGGGATATTTGATTTTTAAGTGTTATTAAAGTCACCTAATGAAACTGACGAGGAAACAAATGACAAAATGAAATGAAGTTCACATTCATCGGTTTATTCCAAATGATCGTTAGACTAAGTAAGGCACAGACTGACCATTATAAAGGTAAAATGATACCCGGGGTCAAACAGCAAAGTTACCACAGCATCACAACAAAGTCAGTAACGGGTAAATCCTTCTCTGTTTGCCAAACAAGCATTGATCCGACGTGGCATACTCCTAATGATACGTCTAAGGTCATTTTGGTCCCATTCCTGTTGCAACGCAGCAGCAAGTTCTTGGATATTGGCAGGACGTTGTTGACGTTGACGTAACCTTCGCCAAGCATGTCCCAGACATGCTCGATGGGGGAGAGGTCGGGACTCAGTGCTGGCCAAGGTAATGTGGTGATGTTCTGTTGTTGGAGGTAACATGTAACGATCCTGGCCCTGTGACATCTTGCGTTGTCATCCTGGAAGATGAAACGGCGGCCATGACGTCGTGCGAACGGCACAACATGGACTGCCAAGATGTTGTCCCGGTAGTACTGGCCTGTAACACGCCCTGCAACAACATGCAAAGCCGTTCTTCCAGCAACAGTGATGCCTCCCCACACCATAACAGAACCACCCCCAAATCGATCATGGCTGATGACGTTAACGTCTTGGAAGCGCTCGTTTCGACGACGCCACACCCTCCTACGTCTGTCCAAAAAATCAACAGTGAACCTTGACTCATCTGAAAACATCACATTGCTCCAGCGTCGATTATCCCAGTGTTGACGATCCCTACACCAACGACGTCTTGCCTGAATGTGATGATCTCTCAAACAAGGGATCACGCGAGGATGTCGGGCGCGAAGGTGACCCCTATGCAGTCGATTCCGAATCGTCTGGCCACTCACTCTCACACCAGTGTCTGTTTGAAGACGAGCGCTGATCTGATTTGCTGTGATGACACGATTTCTCAAGGCCAAGGTACGGATAAATCGATCCTGGGCTTGAGTTGTCGCCCTTGGTCGACCTGAGCGTGGCCTGTCCTGTACAGATTGTGTATCACGGTATCTGGACCATAGCCTGCTTATGACAGACTGAGAAACATTCATCGTCCGCGCCACAACCGCCTGTGTTGTGCCGATCTGTAGCATGCCAAGGGCACGTAACCTTTCATTTTGGGTAAGCCGACGCATATCAAAATTTGTTTTCTGGTCACTAAAACAATTAAACTGATGTTTCCACCCTGGAATTCAATGCCACAATGACTGTAACATTCAAAGTCAGAGTCGTGCAAATCTTGGGTTGGACCCCCATGATGATCCCAAGCATCACCTGCATTCCATGCGGTAGCTATTGGTGCGTTTGGGCGTCACATGTAACTGGAAATGTTTCTTCTGTTAGGTTCTATAGTGACTTTTTTTCGTAGTCATTTGCATATTTTAGTATTATGCCCCCAAAATCAAATATCCCCTACTTTTTTTGAATAGTATAATTATAACGTAAACACTATTTGCATACAGGGAGCGGCCATTGTGTCGACCAGTTTCGGCCCGATTTTCGCGGTTAAATTGAATGATCAGCGGGGCATGATCCAGAAGTTACTGTCCGATATGCGCGAATCTCGAAAGGGTTATAAACATATATTTTAAGCTAAAAACGAGATTTTTCGTACAATAAGGGGTCATAATCCATGAAGTATTGGTCCAATACATACCATTATCGCAAGTAACTGTGGACTGGCGATCGGACAGGGGCGACAATAATATACGTCCACTTGAAAATATTGGCGTATACAAAATCTACAAGGGCAGCAAACCCACTCCATTTATGCGACTATGAATCCAGTGTTCTTTCTTGTTAGTCTTCAAAAAAAATTTCGGCTTGTTTGACAAAAATCTATTGAAAAAGATTGTAGCACACTTGGATTTCGACATGGTCTCTCCTGATGTATAGTCCCAAATAACTATAAGTGTTTAAATAGCAAAGGAATTACACATGCACGTAACTGTGAAACACAGCAGGGAGCTGCTACTGGAATAGTCCAGCTGCCAAACCCCATTTTAAACCGCCTTGACGTGGAAATACAGTCAACCTATGTCTTTTCGTGGATTATACATCTTCAATATATAGATTCAGAATCAGGGTGATGTCCGCTTCCTGACACCCTTGGCGAAATTAAAATATTCAAGATTTCCGCCATGAGACATTTTCTGGTTATTATCATCGACCTCGGTTTGAAGATGAGTTTTATAAGAATTTGACCCACTGAATCCAATGATGGCTAATTCAGATAGGGGTTCAAATTCAGAATCGAGTGTAATATACAGGAAATGTAAGTTTTTGGTGTATTATATCTTTTCAATATGTGTAGTTTCTCAATGCATATGATGTCACCCTTGTATCCTTTTAGCAATTAATGTTGAGTTTTCTAGCAAGCTGGTATTTTGTGATTATCAGCTTAAAATATATTATTTTTATGGCAGCCCTTATTAACAATTCCATTTCATGTGATACCTGTTTGCAGTCCATTGTCTAATGTTTGTATGCTCGAATAGCTCATTTACGATTCACATAATCGGCATAAGGGTTGTAGATTGAAAACCGATAGGTCTCATTAACAATTCCTCTTTATGTCGGTATACTGAAGTAAGGACACTCATTATCTGTTATTAATATAGTATGCTCCAATTGCTCATCTAGGACGCACGTCCGGCGCTAAAATGCCCGTGGATACCAATACATTATCAGTTTAAGGTTGTAACTTACTTATTTGCCTGTGCATTATGACCATATTACCGTCACACTATCTATCCACACTGTTAAAAATAATTCTGTAAAAAAACAGAAAAATTCTGGCAGCAGATTTACCAGAATTTTCTGTAATTGTTATTGTTTTTTAACAGATAATTTCTGTTAAGTCACAGAAGCATGTATCTGTAAAATTACAGGAAAAATCTGGTAAATCTGCTGCCAGAAGATTTTTTGTTAGGTCACAGAAGCATGTATCTGTAAAATTACAGGAAAAAATCTGGTAAATCTGCTGCCAGAAGATTTTCTGTTCTTTAACAGAATTATTTTGGTTAAATATAATACAAAATTATCCGTAAAAAAATAATTCATTTTCCGTAAATGTAATTTTTCAATATGAATGTACAAATATATTAAACATGAATAGAAATTAAGAGCAAGAAATCGTGAATGGCTTCGAAATTGAAATTTTCTGAAGGCCAGGTTTACTACTTTCTGCCGTTCCTCTGTCCTCTTGCAAATTCTGTTACTTCCATACAAACCTGAAACAAAATGAAGCACTGCATACAGGACTTGAAATCAAAATACGTTAACTTTCCTGTATGTCATGGAGTATCCTCTCGCCGAGATAACTGTTTACGGCTTAAGGGTCTTTGACATGTAGGGTCAATATAAGCACGGGTAGCTTTCTTGGATAATGTTAATAATCCAGCATTATATTCTCTGAACCATCGCGTTTCTAACACTTTAATATTGTTTACTTGGTCGATTTCAAATTCACAATACAACACACATTTGCATGGATGACCGCTATATGCATTGATCTTGGAAACTAAACATAAAAAACAACAAACTAAACAGACAGTACAGAGGTTGTGTCTTTAAATCCAATAACATACGCAGTATCTACTTAAGCTGTAGATTTTCACACATAAATATTATTAGAAAGACTTACCTTCACATTTCAGTGTTGATTCTCCTCTGTTCCTTATTCTGCGTCGTCAGTGCACATTCAAACATTCGCCGCCATAAGTTATGTCTGCGACGCGCATGCGTTAACCGAATCCAACAGTATAACTATGTGAATTAACAGAACAGCACCTTTAATATACAGGTTATTCTGTAATATTACAGGTCTTTTGATTAATAATACAATGTTTTGTTGTTAATAAACCATTTCTATCGGTTAATATACTGAAAAGTATGTAAAAATACCGACGTTTCTGTCCAAAGACAGAAATGCATGTAAAACAACAGATTTTATGGTAAAATAACGAGTTATTTATCTCAAATCACAGATTTTTCTGTGATAATACGGATAATTTCCTTCAAATAACAAAAAGTAGGGATTTTAAAAACAGAATTTTTTTACAGTGCAGTTCACAACATTTTGAAGAAAGAAGTATAAATAATTCAAGCTATTCCAGGTCTTAAGAGTGAGGTCTCTGGCTTGAAAATCACGTCATACAAGATCGTTTCATATGTTTATTTGACAGCCGTTCGATTGGGTATTGGTATAGCCTTTACCACGATAATTAGCTTGCATTACGAAATCTGGTTACTAACATTCAGCCACACCCATCTCCAGAATTTTTACTTGTAAGACCCGATTGTAAGACAATTGAAATTGTGCAAATATATGGTATTTTAATGTGCGGTTCAATTTGCAAATAGCGATAATTAATATGCGTTGATATTAGAAAAGTAAATCAAAACTGTTGAAATGGTCGTTAAGAAAGACAACAACTATAACCATACAATGACATATTCCAATTTTCTAAGAATAGAGGTGTAATTAGAAAAGAAAACCAAAGAAAGTATGGCGCGTCCATCTTGGCGGAGCTTAACTCGGCATCTTCAAATTATATTTTTTTCAATAACAGGAAATCGCATTTGCATCAAATATTTATGAAACGCATACAGTATTTATTCTGTTCACAACAAAGAGTGCTTAGATAAATGCTAATACAAATCGGTGATCTGAATGTTTCAAATAAAGACCAGGGTAGTTAGTTACAATTAGTGATTGAAGTCCTAAAACAATATTTAACACATAAATATTTATATATTTACCAATAGATACACATTAACACTTTCACATCTTGTAGAAGCAATTAAGGGCCAGGGTACCAAAAGATGTGGGGAGGGGCAATTCATCTCATATAAAAAATTCCTTTTCATTTGACATTCAATACACTTATCTCCATCAAGAAAATAGAATAATAAGTTTTTTGAACGAGACAGTAGACTAAGAGACGCGATTCTTGGAGCTATGAGGCTCCCCCCCCCCAATATTTCGCCGGCAATAATTATTTTTTAGGAGTGTTCAAATTGGTAGACAACCAGCAGGCTTGTAGCATGGTCCTCCAAGTCCTGTCTGTCATCATCACCTCCTGATCATCTGTCTTTATAACATACCTGCATTGTACATAACGACTGTGAGGCGAGGTGGTCTTCAAGGGGAAGACCAACGATTTTCAACAAGGTTTCCATGAATATATATTCAGAAATAATCCCCTCTGTAACACAAGCAAAAAGTTTTTTGTAAACGAGAAATTAATTTTTTATTAAAACCGGAAATGACATAGTTGGTTCAACACGCTCACTGGGCTCTATAGTAAGCATACAGATTTGGCATAAGGTTACTGCTGTATTGTGTTCGCGCCTCGTCCTTGGGCCAAAAATCTTATCGAATGGGTTGTTTGTTAGGATATCATAAACACGAATTTATGGGGTTTTTTAACATTTAGTACACAAAGCCGTAGCGTAAATTTCTGAATATATATTTAAGATTTATGGAACCTTGTTGCAAATCGTTGACCTTCACCTTTAAACTGTTACTGAATACGTGTACTCGCTCATCACACTTACGTACTCGCGGCCTAGCATCCGCCTCGAGGCGCAGGTTCAAATGTTTGAATTCTACACACGATGTAGGGTACCTACGGGCGCCTAAAATGTAAGTGCCTGTTGTGTATAACACAAGGTGCCTTTTGTGCAGCCTATACTGTAATTCTATGAATAGAATACCTATAGTTCACTTGGAATGTGATACTGCAGCTGTATTGCCCGCTTTTGAGTTCTCCGCGTAAATCAAAAGACACTCTCTACTACCATCAAGATGATATCGGCGGGAGAAGGAAATTTCAGAAAATTCAGCCATAAAACATGCCTAGGACTCTTCAATTTGAGGCCCAGGAATGCACTCAGATGCGAGGAGAGAGCACCAAATTTTCAAAATTTCCTGGTGGAGGATCCAGGCTCCCAACATCCCCAGCCCCTACAAAAAATTCAATAGCTCCACCAAATTTGAAGGGTCCGAGGAGTATGTTTGACGAGACACTATGACCGAAATAATTGTTGTGCCGAATGGTTAGTGCCAAGGAATGCACACAGATTCGAGGAGAGAGCACCACATTTTCAAGATTTTCTGGGGGACGACCCAGGCTCCCTACATCCTCAACCCCACCAAATTTTACGAGCTGGCTAAGGGCCCGAGGAGCATGTGTTAACAAGACACTAAAATGATACTATAGTCGACCGAAATAATTGATGCGCCGAATGGTTAGCACGTGCGCGCTGTCTCTTAAGGCCTGTCATTGAGTCATCTGGCGTGGTTTCGATTTCGGGCTGTACATATCAAGGAGTCTGGTCGCCTTTCAAACCTCGTGGGTATTCTGGGTCATTTGGTTTCCTCCCACTGGTAAAGACCCCTACGCACAAGGCAATTATTGAAATAAAATTGAACCATGTGTTAGTCCCGAAATGACCTAGTATGTGTCGCGTGGACGTTACTCCCTGTCTCTGTTTACATTTGTACTAGCAACTACACGTTGGTATTTCTTTTATACCAAGTGAGCTTCAGAACTAATTCGGTCTAAAATAAAGGGGTCTAACAGCCTTTCGCGCAAAAATTTTAACCAGTGGTATTTACTGAAATCTTTGACCTACATCGTCTTCAAACCGCTGGGTGATTAACATATTGGCAGACTTGAATACCAAGATTATCTTCTACCCGGAAGTTCGCATCAGGTAAAATATTGTATTCGATGTAATTCTGTAATTGATTTGCCCTCTAGGTTTATCAACTGGATGTTGTGATCCTTTTGTTAATTAAAATATTATGGAAAATATAAATACGTGTCCTTAATTGGAATGTGATGTCATCCATCCGCTAACAAATGAAATGTTAAGAATTTGTTTGTGTTAAAATGGCAAAGGACGATCACAACTGCCTGACATTTGATTCTTCACAACATTGGGGAACCTGGGGTCCCCATCGTGTTGAAGTGGTAGATCAATCCTGTCCAAATTGCCCAGTTTGCCGCCTTTAAGAAGATGGGCATTGAACTAGACAGGTTGTCATTGGATACCATTCAATAATAATTCTGTGTTTGCACGACCGATGAAGATCAGCTATATGTTACACGGCTGTTTATTATGTTAGCGAACTTTGCATGTATTGACAATGGTAATCAGCGTATTGACAATGGTAATCAGCAGGTTTCACTCATCGGATCATAATACAAATGCATAACGTTCTAATAAATGTTTAATGGAACATATTTTAGATTTTGGTCGTTAATATAGATTTCAGATAATTGCATTACAATAAACACATTGCCAATTAAGATCAACTGTTAATGGAACAATGATCATCCCAAAATGAACAGCTTTATCAACAGAGAAATTGTGATGAAAAATGATAAAAGTTAATCTCAACAAAAATCCCTGAAAGCTTGGAGTTTTTATTGATTGTCCTCTACTTGGTAATTGTTCTCAGTTTTAAGTAATTGTAAATAACATTAAGCGATATTCCCTCATTTATTTGATATCGCTGTTCATGTCTTTGTAACGGGATTAATTTACCAATAACTTCAATAGTGTACCGTTTTATTTCATAATTTTATATGGTATTGTTTCCGAGAATTTTATCGCATTAATATATTGAATAGTTTACCCTTTCATCTTGTATGGTTATACTTTGAATTTATTGCATAATAAATGCATTGACAATACCATTATAGACAAAAATGCAATATTAATGACAAACTCATTTGTGTTTTACAATAAATAAGTGTACGTTCTGGTTCATCCATTGTATCAATCTTGATTGTTAATTATCCTTTGATCATGAGTAGACGTTTATTAATGCAGTGTTGTGGATAAAGGTGATCCATGTGCGAGGTCGGTCAAAATGGAATTTAGCTGTTTTAAAATACATAATGGAATATGATCTATCTCAGGGTGCACAATGGAAAATAATTTAGGTAACTTCCTCTGAGATATTTGAAGGTCTGACACCCAGTAGTTAAGAAATGGGACCTCCAGTATATTCACAGTGTATATTAAAGGACAATATTGGTGTCAAGTCATTATAACATATGTGATAGAACTGGTTAAACACATCATTGCTACGATAAATGCATTATAAGAAAGATACGTGACGAAAGCAAAAAGGAGAACACAAGTTATCCTGCTATATAAATGACTGAAATGACGAGCGATAACAGATACACGGGTGAATTTCTGCTCACTAATCATCCCTTCGAGACCAAAAGTTATCATGTGGGACTCAGAGAGGATATCTGATAATTCAAAAAAGTAATTGAGTGTCACTAGATAAGGGAGAGCAAGAAAATAGAAATAGTCCGCACATTCTCTTGTTTTCATTCATTATGTACTTAATAAAAACATGGCAGTGTGCGGGGTTATTCTATTTTTCTGTTGGGGAATTTGAAAAAAAATAGGTCGTAGCGCCGCTGTCTGGGCAAACTATCCCTCATTGTATACTACAAAGCGTATGCCCGTCTTCATTAGCCCAGTAGGACATTAAACTTAATCCCCATTTCATTTCATTTACTCACCAGGATGCTTGCGTATTGAGAGGTCTACTTACCATTTAATACATATAGTTAACGAATCAATCGTGTTATTTAATCATGTAATGTTATCATGTTTGAATTGTTGGGTTTTAAATTAGCCATTTGATGAATATAGGAGGGATAATGTCAAACGGAACTTGTATTTTAGATCACAAATAGCCGGTGCTTTGTGTCAATACACCCATACAGATTAAACAATGACTGAATTGCTACTTCAGAAAACTTGGAATTTGGTGTTAATGGAATTCATAATGTGAGGTGATTATATTTAAGAGAAAAAGTAGAGAAAACAATAATGGGTAACTAGGGTAGGGAATAGAAAAATTGTCTATTAATAATATATGTTTGGTCATGGCTAATTAGCAGTCTGCTTGCTCTGTAGGCTGACTACTTCAGTTTATTTTCGCCTGACTTAGTATTTAATGGAGGGAATACGCTTACAATGACTAGAAAATCAAGGACTTTGTAACATGAAAAAAACAAGACAGCAGTAAAGTTGCTTCCTCCCCCCGCCGCCCCAATCTAAAATAAACAGATGACACGTATTAACTACTGCGCACATACCTTTTTATAAAGGATCTAGCAATGAATCTCCTTAATCCAGCCAGAAAATATTCATTGTTAAACTTTTGTCAGTCAAAGTATTGTTGATTGAAATTATACGCCGAATTCACCCCCCCCCCCCATAGAAGTAGTTATATGTGATGGTTCCGTGATCAAGTAATCAATTGTTTATATCTGCTTAATCTACCTCATCATTTAAGGCAGTCACTACATTCGCTGTGAACAACTGCATCAAGTTTGACCGAAAGACATGCTAACGAATCCATTTTAATACTCACCTGCTGTATTCGAAAGGCGAAGGACAGCAATGACTTCAACCTTTTGCTTCACCTGTTCTTGCAACAAGTTTTGGTGGGTTTAGTATATTTTATAAGGGTTTCATTCATACAGGTCTTCAGATGACAGCTAGAAGCATCAGTCATCTGGTTTACTAGAGACGCAACAGAACTAAAGTCACGAGGACGGGGGAGAAGCTTTACAGAAAAGAAGAGTAGTGGAAAAGATGGGTACATGTATTTCGTTTATATCATATTCAGGAATAGTCTATTGATTGCAGTACGAAACGTAGTTCAATTTGAAAACACTGAAACGTTGTGTAAGCACTATTCAGGTCAAGAGTGTTGAGATATTTATTTCAAACTTGCATGGACATAAAGTTGAAATTGTTAGCGCATTTCAAGGTGAATGAGATAGGGGTTGAACAATGCCATGCTACCCTCCTTGCTAGCCCCTTCACAAAATAGCTTACAGCACTACGTTTAGATAAGCTTGTCCTTGTATTGCGTTTGGCTGTTATTAGTGATAAATGACTTGTACTTAAATATCTAATACCATTTTTCTTTACCGATTTGTTCATATGGCAGACTGTTTCTGTGAAATGAAATAACTGTGTTCCTGTAGTAGAGTCAACACATTATGAGTCATTCCACAGACACCCTGTATACACCCTTGCCGTGTTTTGAACTTATGGACGCTCTTCGTTAGTTCAAAAGGCGAAAAACTGTAAATAATCAGGCAGTCATGAAATGTTTATTTATCGTTTGTGGGGTCTAGAGAATACTTCTGATACCACTAGGCCTTTATGTAATGTTATTGACGATGATCGTTTGTCTTGGTCAGAATAGCGGTCTTCGTGAGAGACTGGTGGATCCAGGTGGGGGCCGTAGTAGTCTGTTTCTGTTAAACGTGTACAATTGAGCGTTGTTCATTCACTATAGGTTTATATTCCAAAAGATCTTTCGATATTGGCATGTATCGGACCGTAACTTCAATGATTATGGCTCCTGATTGTGTGAACAACCACGTTCTGAGTTTGTGGGGCCCCTAGAGGTAACAAATTTCGTGTAATTTTAATGAAATGATCTCGGTTCCTTTCGATAATGCAGCATATCGGACCGTAACTGCCTTGCTGATGGCCCCAGATTGTACGAAAAATCACGTTTTAGCTTGGGGCCATCTAGAAGTAACATTTTTCAATTGATTTTAACAACCATTTTTATACATCACTCTTATACCGTTTTTTATGGTTGAGTACGAATTTCGTGAAAAAAGGACAGAAACTGCTCGCCCCTCTCTTTATACGTTAGTGGCGTAAAAGTATGTATTATCCGATATTGATAAAAAAAATACTTAAAGGAGCTAAATCGTTAACTTTTGGGACCTAGAAATTGACACAAGTGGGTCGCAACCCATATAATACAGTAATATAAATGTTTAAAAACTGATTTACATTCAATGGTTTCCGTTTTTACTCGTAATTTCAAATCAGTTATGTTCGGCGAAATAAGCCAGCATTCTCAATCGAATGCAAATTTCTAGCGCCTGGTTATTCCAGTCTACATACGCCGTTTGATTTGGTGCAATGTTTCTAGCCTTGTTTCTCGAGTCTCTTGTTAGAGCTGGGGCTGAAACGCATTATGGTACACGATTCGTGTACCAATGGTAAAATGTTTATTTTGTCTTAAATATTGGATATCAGAAGCCCATCTTTTTTCGGTAAGATCACAACATCAATTTTGATTTAAATTGATAAATAATGCGTGTTTTCAATGTTGAAGATTTTTGACAATATTGAGTTAGAGACTTAGCTACTTTAAAATGTATATATCCCACGTGGGGCTGGGTAGACTTATGTAAGAATCCCAAGAAGTTGTAATTTGTGGATATTAAAAAGCACATAATGTCGTAGTGAAATCAAATTGAGCCATATTAGTCCCATAATGACATTTAACCTCATTTTTCTCTTTCTCTTACATGAAGAACTTGAGCTGATTGGTCAATTCATTGGCTTGAATACATTTGGAAACGTATGAGACGATGACGTGTATTTAATCTGATTGTATATTCACTCGAAAATACTGATTTATGTTCGATTTATATTTTAAAAAGTAATCAATGACGATGAACTTGTCTAACAGAGTATAATCGTGTCCGCGCCATTCCCGCTAGACCTAAATCAAAAGCAATTAAAAGCTCAGACGTAAGTCTGGTTGGTTTATTTTGGTATACCTCATACTGTTCTAGGGGGCACGTAATTACATATCCCATAATACATGATATAATAAGTCGTGGACGCATGCCTCCGGCTAATTAATATTCATAAATAGGAGCACAAAGTTTAAATATTATACATTTTTTGTTCAGTGACTATCGAATAAATCTTGTATCTTATGAAACACCATTATATTAAATTTTACTGAAGTTAAACACCTGAATGGTGGTAAATCTGAAATATAAACCACGCTGTAAAAAATTACTCATTTATTTATGTTTCCGAATTCCGTAGTTTAACTCCTTTCGGTTGATCAATGGTCGTTTTTTTATAGATAAAATGTGTTAAAAATGTAAATCATTTCCTGAAATTACGCGTTTTATGTATTTCTGTGGAATATTCAGTCGTAAACAGATATAATGTTTTAATCCATTCTATAATGGATTATATATTGTTTGTTTTTTTACGGAATGACCAGGAATTTACGGATTATTTCAGTTTGCACACCCGCGATTTACTCTGATAAAATTCAATTTTGAATTGAATTCCACACATTACAATGTAAGAGTTTGATTTTATAATTTTGACAGATTTTATAATCTCATGACCTGTCTCGATCTAACAAATAGGCTCTATTGATAAATAGTAGAGACAGCTAGCTTTATATGTTATGTTCCAAAGAGTTATAGGGACTCTAACTCTAATATTTTTATACTTTTCATAATAAAACACAACACAAGGTATATATGGATATAACTACATTAACTTGAAAACGTGACCTGTATGTGTTACGAAACGTCGTTATTAAATTATAGAGAAGTATATACCTTGTGTTGTGTTTTATTATGAATAGTGACCCGTGCTTCTAAATGTCATTTAAAGAATTGATTTTTATACTTGTCTTAATAGAAATGTTATTAATGGGACTATTTTGTGATTTATGGATTTCGAAATATGTGACCGTGTGGGCATAATGATTCACAATGAGGAAATTTTGAAAATAGAGTCATTGCTGTTTTCACATTCTCCAATTCCATACCTTTTAAATAATGTATGATTTGGACAAAAATTGACTGGTCTGTTACCGTTTGTAGCTGCCCAAAATATTCTGGGAACAAAAATTACTAAGATTTATGTTAATTAAAGAATTGTCTGTAAATTACAAGAAAAACAAATACGGATAAAAATTAACAACGCAGAAATTATGAAAACAAGATTTAAGTGATGGTAAGCAAGTAACCAGGTTATGTCAAGATGAATCAATAAGAATATCGAAGACAATAATTATAGTATACAGCAAATGGTATGATAGACAATGAACAATAATCATTGAACTTAGATGCATGTACTGATAGTTGCCGTCTTCTGTAAAGAGACATTATCAAGAAAGAAAATAAATAATTAATTCTATACAATACATCATAGTAAAACTAACAATAGATATACTAATAAACTAAGCACATTAGTCAACTTTTAAAAAATATAAACTCTTGGAAAACCACTAATGCTTTTTTTATAATGGATCTGTCTAAATTATGCGAACAATTTAAAGCGAAGATTTCATATATTCGAAGAAAGTCAAAACTTAATTATTTATATTATGTCTTTTGCTTAATAGGTTGTCAACTCACAAATATACGATCACAATTATCACTTAAAAATCATTCAATCTATGTGAATAGCTATCTTCTAACTGTTACATTTGAAGTTGAAAATGATATTTTTGCCAATGCATCATCAACTGGTGAATTATAGGATTAATAGGATTATTCCTTAAACTTGCATTATGCAAGAGCAAAATCTGCCTATTACGTGTCTTTCTTTAGGCCTGGAATGTTATCTAAATTACCAATTAGACATTAATTAACTTATCCAGACCATAATAAACACTCGATGTCAAGGCTAGCCTTCGATGTAAGCTGGATTAGATTCAAATATGCCGCTGAACGGCCATTGTAATTAAATCACAACATTGGATAATCGAGACTACTCTGTTTTCATTAATGATTTCAGTAATGATGACCGAGGCTATTCAGAAGTTTCACACACGCCGTTCTCGGCCTATAGTGGATCAATTTCACTGAAATTTTCAGCAAATTACATTTACACTTTATAGTTTTTAACTATTATAGTTAGAACTGCCAACTCTTTATCTTATCTCCCATAATGTATCTTTAACAAGGTAGGGCTGTTGATAAATACCATCGATTTAAGGCTTTATTTCAATATATTTTAACAATATAACTTTAAAATATAAAATTCTCGCTTTAATTGGAAAATCCCGATATTAATACAAAGACCAATCACGGTAAATCGTAAATTATTATTTGAGCGATTGGCAAACATCTAGAAAGCGATAATGTCTCTTTAAGTGTTTTACACAAAATTAATTGAGAACAATTAAACCTCGATCGAATTACCAGCATTAAAAAGTTTCACATTTGGATTTGTTTTCAAATAACATGCGTGCATTATCCCACATATTTTCCATATTGACCTAGCTGTTCAGTTTGTGATTATTGGTCCATTAACAATTCAATCGTATTAACATTGAGCATATTTGCCGTTATGTTGATTATAAGAATTCAATAGTTTTGATGAACATACAAGCAATGTACGATCACTAAAAGGTTTCATGTTTATATTATAGTATACCTACGTGATTATACCCTATTCTAATTTGCAGATAGCAGGCTGTTATTTTGATAACAAAAACTACAGAAAACACACGTATATGAATTTTAAAAAAAAGGAATATTGTGATATATTATTTATAATGAAGACATGTATGCATTTTCTACTTGGTAAGAAATCTGAAACGAAACTAGCAGACGAGTTCAATCATTACTTTGTTGACAAGATCAATAGAATCAGAACCTCGCTTTTTGAATCTTCTGATAATTCAACCTCAATTTATTCGACAGTTGAATTTTCTGGTGGCGCACTCCAGGAATTTCAGCTGTTTTCTGAAGATGATGTCTTGAAGATTATCCTTTCATCTAAGCCTATCACTCTTGTGATTCAACTTGCAGAGGTGCTTCTCCCTACAATAACTGATAATTAATAACACCCTGCAATCAGGCGTCTTTCACAAAATTTTTTAACATGCATTGGTAAAACCCTTACCTAAGAAGCCTTTGATGGATACGGAAATATTCAAAACTATCGTCCTTTACCACTTATTTCAAAGATATTGGAAAAAGCTGCAAATATTCGGTTGAACGATCATTTGACTAACTGTTAGATTAGTATCAGCCAGCTTACAGACAAGGCCATTCAACCGAGACAGCTCTTCTCAAGGTCGTGGATGATAAGACATATTGTCGACAGAGATAACTGCTGTTCATAAGTAATGCTGAATCTTTCAGCCGCTTTCGACACGATCGATCCATTGGTGCTCCTAAAGAAACTTCACGTTGAGTTTGGCATTACAAATTGTGTCCTGGCATGGTTTGAAATTTATCTTCGTGGTCGAAGTCAATCAATACAGATTACAAACACCAACTCAGATTCTGTTAATCTGTCGAACGGAGTTCCAAGGTTCTGTGCTGGGACCAGTGCCATTTGTACTTTACATAATCAGTGTCACCAATATACTTAAAAAGAACCAGCTTATGTGCCACTCTTATGCTGATGATACACAAATTGTGGACAGCTGGAATTCTACAGATCATCAGGATTCATTTAGTAGAAACACATTATGCACAAAAAACAAATCATGGATGACCAATAATATGCTCAAACTCAAACGATGACAAAACAAAGGTCATGGTTATCGGTACCAAACAACAGCATTTTAAATAAATCAGCATCTAACATCCACATCGCTGACTCTCAAATAAATGTTGTTAACTCGAATAAGGATCTTGGTGTCCATCTTGATTCTGAGCTTAGTAAGGAGAACCATGTCCATCAGTTGTGTAAAGTCTGCTACTTCCACCTCCCGACAATTTCGACATCTTATAACAAAGGGTGCAGCGCATGTGTTAGTCAAATCATTAGTTTCCTAACGACTCAACTACTGTACTCTATGGTATTAATTATGTTTGGAAACTTTCAAATCAAAACTAAAATTTTATTTGTTTGAATCCTATTATAAAGAGTGAACTATAAAACTGAAGAGCTAAACAAACTTGCACCACGGTTTGGATGGAATGCACGCATTATAAATATTCATTATTATTATTATTATCTGTTCGTGATTGTGCTTAATTTCATCAATTTGAACACTACTCCTGTATCTAGATAATCGGGATTATGAGGTGACACGCTGCAGTTTTGGCTGCGACTTAATTCAAAACTTATAGTCCTTGAGTAGCATTTACCGATTTATTGGCACAAAAAACATGGTGATTGATAAAGAAACGAGACCGCTGTGCTAAGTGTGCAAACCGGTGGTTGTTTTCCATAATAGTGTTGTGTTTCTTAATCCAAGAATTTTATTTCTCGAACCAGGTCATTAAGCCTTTAAGCCTAATTAAACCACATGTCACACGTGTATGGGATACAATTACCGAGCTACGTTTCTCAGGTCTATACAATCACCAAATATGAAATGTATTGGGAGACTATTATATACTTGTAAAAACAATACTGGGAAATAAAATGGGGTTTAAGATACTTTATGCGTACGTCAAGTAGTGGGCTATGATGGTAAATTTTTCGCCGACGGAAGTGCTACGGCTTACTCTTCATATCAAATTACAAATGCTAAGGGTTATTTTACGTGCACGCCAATGAGAACACGTTACCCTTTGTTTTTCGTATTTGATTTTGATTTGTGTACTGTCCTTGGTAAAGTAAGATTATTACAGATGTGTATAATACATGTAGTGATGTCCGATAAATTGTTGAAATGGTGTTTAGTGATTGCACTGAAATGAGCTGTTCGGACAATGGAGACACGTCTCTCCTGGCACCGGAAGTACTTTAGCATCATTTAAAGCGCGCTACATATCAGAGCAGAATATGGTCCACCGGTGCGCAAAGTGGACATGAATTTAAATGAAAAAGGGTTTAACATGCTACTGCTCAGTGCCGAATGGGCTAATAACGGCGATCATACGCTGCGGCCTATTCGAATCACAATTGTCAAATGGTTCGTTTATGTGTTCGTCAATGTGTACACGGGACCACAGTTTTTTTCGTACCACCCGAAGCATCAGACACTTGTCCGTGTCAGGCCGTCCACTGACAAGTTGAAACCATGCCGTAAAGTCCCGGGAAGCTTTTCGGCCAACACCGGAAGCGAACCGGAGACATTCAAGCTCTCAGGCCAGTGTATTACTCACTGAGCCACCGTGACTCCCAACAAAGTACCTAGTTCAGAAGATTAGAGTGACTTTGAGAAATGAGATTATACAGATTCGTTTATGTTCTACTTATTTGAACATTTTCTTTTTTTGTGTTAACATAAGCAATCTGAGTTTTGTATCTAATATAATTATATTCAATAGATCTTAACGTGTAGGTTTATACACCAAGATTGGCATCTTAACTGAACGCGGTGCCTATCAAAAATAAAAGGCTAAGGCAATGGGGAAGCAGCTTATAAAAGGTCCACAGCGATTTGCTAAGCTGTCTGTCTGTGGTGTATTTTAATCAATACATCTTTGTGTTGTAATCAGCCAGTATAATTTTCTTGCATTGGAAGCTAGGAGAAATCGCTCAAATAGGGACCTAACTTGAGTCAAAGTTATTCGTAGGTATTCCAAACCAGAGACTGCCAGACAGGATACGCGAGATGGATAGAGAACAAGCTAAAAAGAAAGTGATTTTACCTATAATCAAGGGCCATAATTCATGAAGTTACAATTCGATATGCACAAGTATCGACAGAAACCAAGATCTTTGGGTTATAAACATGCATATCACGTTTCATCAAAATCGGATAAAAATTGTGACCTCTATACAGGGTTCACAACCTTGATATATCATATTCTGACACTATTCGCGTGCAAGTGGCGGCCATTTTGTCAGACAGTTTTGGTCCGATTTTCACGAAATTCGAACTCAACCTTCATTACGGTGTAACGGTGATATAGTCAAAAACGTTTTTTTTTTATCGGATAATAATTGTGACCTCCACAAGCCAAAAAAGGCGATTTTTCGGACAATCAGGGAACATATTTCGGGAAGTTAAGATCCGATGGGCGCAATTATTGAAATGATCCACGATCTTTAAACGTACAATCCATTAACTGTCGATCCGAAATATGCCAATGACTAAAGCAGCCGAGATCTTATGGGGATAAACCTATATTTTAAGTTTCGTCAAAATCGGATAAGAATTGTGGCCCGTAGAGAGTCCATAAACAATTGTGGACGGGCGGACAGGGGCGACGGCATAATACGTCCACATGAAAATTTGTGCGTACAAAAACAGAGGTTGTTACGTTGGTCAACTATACTAAAAATACATCCTTTGTATACTGATTTACATATTTTACATATACGGACCCAGCAATGCAGAGGTTGCATATCCTAACAATAGATGGTCCTCGAGAACCATTTGAAGTAAGTAAGTTGTATGTTTGATACAGGAATGAATGGCTGTTATCTATGTGTTTTCTTGGCGGAACATCGGATACTACGTTAGTGCCATGACAGGTTCGAGTGGTGAAGACAGAGTAATACGAATCATGACCATTAGTAAAAATACAAAGTCCTAATTTGTAACGGGGAAAATGGTTGCCCTTGAAAAACATTGAGGTATCGACTGATAATCTACACATTTGCAGAAAGTGAATGACGTTGAGCATCAGTGTGATAAATATGTTGTTACACAAAGGTTGCAGATTACAGCAAACAGCTAGCTATCTATAATCAGGATTTAAATCTGTGTATGTCTAAAACAAGTTGACTCACCTGACGTCAGCAAAGTCAACACACCTTTAACGTGCACAGTTGCTTACAAATATTAGCCTTAAAACAACTAATCTGCCAAAACTGATTATTTTTTCGGCTCATTCCGCGCCTAAGACAAAACCTACAGATCTTCTCAATGTCCCAAACTTATTTGTATTGTAAATCCAGCCCCCCACCACCACCCACCCACACTCAATGGACATTATTTTTATCGTCGTTCTCATAATTTGGACCCGCTGCGATATTCCAACAACCCTTCCGCTATGCCCTTTTGCTAAAATGACAGCCAAAAAACAACAGCTAAAACTATCTTATTCTCTGAATTTCCTTTAAAAGCATTATAGAGTCCACATTAAAGAAACCTTCACAGTTGGAGTTCGAAAATGAGTAAATGGAAACGCCGCGTATGCACACCTTCATTAGTACGCTTAGTGTAGAAAGGTATATTGATGTTAAACTGGCTCCATTTAATGTCACTGCCTTTCATTTCCCACACGAAATGAATAAGAAAAAATGGTGGAGCTTTAGGATTTACCAATACAATGTTGCAGAGAATATCCTCCTTTTGGACCGCTTCACTTTTTTGCAAGAATGGAAGGACAATGGAGATACTTTCCCCAAGAAACTAGGATGCAGCATTCAAAGTGGGTTGCATATAAAAGTAGAATAACATGGGTTTTGAGATTAGGTATAACGAATTATTATAAATGAGTGAAAGTTTCTGACTGTTCTATGTACAATCTAACCATGCCATACAAGGGTATAAAAAGCTGTCTGTTGCCGGGTAGTCTAATGGATTAGTAAATAATAGCGACATTAT
Organism: Patella ulyssiponensis; assembly: GCA_963678685.1. NCBI lineage: Eukaryota > Metazoa > Mollusca > Gastropoda > Patellidae > Patella > Patella ulyssiponensis. The sequence goes on along the minus strand of OY783225.1, from coordinate 83,380,366 downwards.
ATTAGTAACACATGTTCCGAACACAATAATAGAGATATCCAAGGGTTTTTTGTACTACAATCTAAGAAGCTTCAATATATTTTATTTTATGATCTCGTCGGCAGTCGAAGAAATATATCTTTAATGGCAAACAAATATTCTCACTTATACGATAATTCCACTTAGGCCACGTGCAGAATTCACTCGGCTGTCGTAAACAGAGTAAATCATAATCCCCCTTGGCTTTGAGAAGACACATCAATCTCTATGTCTTTATATAGATTCAAGAAAGGCGGTTTTCTTTTAGAAATAACGAATTGATCCCATTATTTAGGGTTGAAAACATGGCTTTATACTGATCGAGTAAAATCTTTCACATGGATAGTTTCCACAATTTAATTCCTACATGCTATTGGGGATCACTTGGCTAAGTGGTAAAGACGCTGGCTCCCTAGCCTGGAGGTCGGATGTTCGATCCCTGCATTGGCCGAGAAAGTTCATCCAGATTTTCCGGCGTGGTTTCCCTTGTCAGTGATGCAGGATGGACAGCTGTCTAGTAGTTCGGATGGGACGAAAACCCAAAGTCCCGTGTACACATTGGCGTACATGTTAAAGCACCCTTGGCAGTTAGAATTCGATATAAGAGTAGGTCGTAGCGCCGCTGCCCGGGCACAATTTCCTACATAGCACACTGTATGGCGTATATCCGTCTTCATTAGCCCAAGTTAGGATTAGAACAGTAGGATGTTAAACCCCATTTCATTTTTACATGCTATTTAAATACGTCAGAGGAAGGTCAGTAAGTTCCTGTTAAGCACATGTTCACATATCTAGCATATTTCCAATATCGCTGGTGGGAAAATCAGACGATGGGAAGCAGATTCGATTTCTGTCATATGCTGCGTAAAATGGTGCAATGTTCACCAATTTAGCATATTTATTTACACGATGGTGGAACGTTTTCTAAACACATTATTATCATTTATTTACTTGGCGTTGGCACGTATGATTTGAGCTTGTAGCACATTCCTGAAAGCTGGTACCATGTCGTGCCCATTTGGTATATTATCCAATGATGAAAATTCTTAATCCGAGATAACCACTCACCTGATATCGATTTTCGTGGGAAAGAAAAACCTATTCCTGTCATGAAGGCACATAGAGCGTAACGACAACGCGCAAAGTGTTCTCACTTTGATCTCGCGGTTAGCAGCCAGACCGGGATACGTTCTCACCACACTCCAGTAGCGTACAGCCCAGGCGTAAGACACGACAGGCCGATAGAGACTGTGCCATGCTCACCCGTCCTCATTCACTCTTATAGCCGAGAACAACCAAAAGTCGAGCAATCAAGAACATTTTATAGTTTTCTTGATGTTTCGTCTTTGTATGCTAGACTTGGGCTGGTCAACGAGGCTCAGCGTTTTCCCTATATATATACATAAAGGTAGTAACAGCGTAGCAAACATGTGGTCGGGAACTTCGTTCCAGGCTGGCAGTAAAGTGGTGGGTGGCACGTGGTTGCAAATGAAATACTTGCTTATAAGCCCCATGGAAAAGGTTATGTTATCAACTGACTCCCAAGCTGAACGAGCATATGGAATGTTGTTATGTGGAATGTTGTTGCTTTGGGAACATAAAGTATGTCACCGCTTACACAACGACGCGGTCGGATAGTTTTACATCAAAGGAGGTGGCATATATATCGTAAATGACGGATGTCATCGTCGTGTAAGTGGTGATATAGTTTGTTTTTCCAACGCAACATCATTCCTCTGAATGACTCCTTAAACATGCAGCTTGGGGGTCAGTTTATAATGTAATCTATGCCATGAAGATTTCTTATTGCAAGTATAAGTATTACAATTTCATTTACAGTCCTTGTATCTATTTCTTTGTATACCGCTTTATATTTAGATGTCTGTTCTTTTTAATCTATTAATTACCTTTCAAAAGTCGTAAGTCTCACATTTTTAACCATCGATAAATTTTTATCTATTACTGACAGACAACATTCACTGGAAGTCTCAGACTGGGGTTCAACTACTACAACGCGCTCGGCCAAGTAAATGTGCGATTTCCGGTGTCATTCTTTACCTAATGGGTAAAGAATGACACGGGCTTCCAGGAACACGCCACAAGCTTATACATAGCAGAATTAGATTCAGAGGAGCGTTTTCGGTAAAATGTTATGCCACAAAAGGTGGCCATCTTGAAAATGTGATGAATGTGTGAACATACAACCATTACACGCAGTTGTAAATAGCAGAAAGAAATTGAAACAAAAACGCGACTACTTAATCAAAATCAGTACATCGCCCCATTTTCTCGCCACAAATGGCAGTTATTTTTGAAATATTCTAATTACGTGAACATGTGATCATTTCACACATTTTTGCCCCTGAAAACATATACTGACACCAAAGACGACTACTTTATCAATATCAGCACAACATCCTATTTTCCCGCCAAAACAAAACAAAAAAACTATGCGAAATACCTGAACAGTTGCACGGTTGGAAATGGAATATGTGTCCCTGAAAATATATATATTGACACCAAACACTACTACTTAATCAAAATCAGCATATGGTCGCCATCTTGGAAATATCTCTATGAAATGATGGAAAAATATCTGAACTATGGCCACGACCCCTGTCAATATACATACTTTGCCAAGTTAGATTATTATGCAAAATGGCTACCAACAAACAATGGCCTCCCATACTACGAGTGTCTACTCAGAAAAAATGTCAACATTGTTTTTTTGTCATTAAACATCAAAACCTTCAAATTAGAGCTTATTCCACGATTTCTTCCTGTAAAGCCGACGGATGGGAATTATGTAACAAACCGAATCGTACTAATAGGGCACATATATATATAATTGAAATTAAAGATAGCAAAATAAAACTACAATACCAAAGAGCAGCTTTAATTAACTATTCTACTATATATATATATATATATATATATATATCAAAGGTAACATGAAACCCTAGAGCATAAACAATTTATGTGAGTTCTCTTAACTAGTGAATTATTACTGACAACTAATCAGACACGTAACCAAACCTGAAAACAACATTCAAAAAATAGTATTGTCTTTATTGATGAAAAACTCTCTGATGGCAATAACCACTTAATACACGGTATACGGAAAGATGGAGCAGATAATTTCAAAGCATGAAAAATAAATGACATAAAATAGTTGAAACGCCTCTTATTTGGATCTATGATGGCTACATCGTTTGATAACCAACCAAGTGACATCTAGCTTAATAATTGAAATAATACACTGCTTGATCAATAATCAATGACTGTGGGTTATATATTTTTTTCAAACTGTGGTCTTTGAGAGATACCTACGCATGCATTTGAGTAATGTGATCCTTTGATCTCCGAGATGCCACATTAAGGGCGTTGGCGTGTATTATAGGTCTTACATACCTATTTCAGGTATCGCCTGTATAATCAATTTGATTAAAAGACGTATCATATTTCGTTTCGTTTTTTAAAGGTCAAAATTTAGTTTTACTAGTCCTGACTACACAAAGATCTGGAAGAATTGTTATATTACCGGCGTTTTGGCGGAAGTGAGGAGGGATTAGGCAATGGCACGGTCTGTTATGGCGATTTCTTGGCGTATCATGCATGGAACTGTTGGTAAACCAGTAGAAACACTGGCTGATTAATCAATGTATGACACAATAGGATGAAAAACCGCTCGTACGGCCCCTGACACGATGTTCCAGTACAACCCGCCAGATTTTCATGAAGTGTAGGCCATCGAAAGTATAAAAAAAACGAAATTTTAATCAAGTTGCTGTATAACATTCTAGGTCTCACATGTACTTTCATTCATATCTGTTTCTATCAATCTGCACTGTTTCGAAGCCAGTTGTCCTTCGCTCGTCTCTCCCGCGCTGGCACGTCCTGTTCATTCAGGAGCGGCTACCTAACCGATCTGGGGTTGATTAAGCAGTATTTGGGATACTAGTAGGTTGCTGCACAGTATGATGCCAACATTTACTGTATTTCCTACAACCTCGGATGTTTTATCCGGTTTTGTCCTAAAATGAACTAGGCTGCTCCTCCTTAAAAAGAAACGACAGAAAATAGTTTATCCCATTTGACTTATTGTAAATAGTTAAAGACGAGGCAGTATTCCCACAAACTAATTTTGTTACAAATCTTCTGATTTCTTAGAAATAGTGCAGATTGATACAAACAGATATGAATGAAATAGCTATTGATAAGTAAAATGATCAAAATATGGAGAACCATTGTTGACAAGTAGGAATAAACCAAGATGGAACTTGTAAATGCCATTAACATCAAATCAACGGGAAAGTGTCCTAAATGAGTCCTGTGACCAACAGAATCTATAAAATGATAATTATATTACCTGGGTCATTTTGCCAACAATGTTTCTAAACCTCAATTTCCGGCCAGTTTTGGTCACCATCTTGGATTTTTGGTCTTCTGAAGGTAGCTCGTGGCAAACAAAAACCCAAACAGGCAACAGATCTCTTTACTATGACCCCTTCTATCACCAACCACCGTCAAACAATGTTCCCCGACTATATTGTTTAAATAACATGTCTTCAAAACCTAATGAGGTAGACATGGATTCTAATCTAATTATTGGTAATACAGTCGATTCTCTAGTTATTTTACGAACTGTTCAATATGACATGTAAGGAAACAAGACTTAAATGAATCAAAGAGAACTGTCATCGACCATGAACGTCTCAATGTATGTATATATTAACCTTCGTGTAACTTCGTGTAAATTATCATTTCAAGATGATCTCCAAATAGATATGAACGCGGGTATTTAAACAAATTAAATTTGTCTTAAGAGTTTTCAAAACTCCAAATTACCAATTCTACAATAAACACTAATTATAAAAATCCACACAACTGTAAAGAAAGGCAAATTCATCAACCACCAAAGATTCATTTAAACCAACTGTGGAATTTGATTAATTCGTTTCGTCATACACATAATGTGTCTTTTGCGTGTTTTCGTAATATTACAAATACTTTATTCATGAACTCACTGATGTAAACATCATTTACAGAGAAAGGTAAATAACCTACCATAATGGCTTATTGGGCTTTATTTGTAAGTACTGTCACTTTTAGCATTTCGATTTTCCCTGTGCTGTGTTCAACAAATTAGTGAAAGCAAAACGGAAAGTTTTTTTTGTGGCGGATTAAGGGGGGGGGGGGTATTTTCAAAAACTGGCTGTAATAAATGTGTATTTAGAGTATTCCGTAAGTACGAAACCACCAAATAGAGGCAAGACACAATTCCAATTAGGTATCAAAAACAACGTAAATTCCAGACTGAATTTATAGAATTTGACATCAATGTCATTAGTACCCGTAGTACTGTATTCTTCCTCTTTTATTAATGTTTAATGTCCGCTTTCACCGAATGTGATATCTTATTTTCATTATCAAAGCACCCTTCGGGTGAGGGGGGGTCTTTCCTGTGCTAGGAAACAGGAGCACCAGGAGTAAACCGACAAAGTTGGGAATGCGCCCCTATCTCTAATGCTCACACCGAGGCTCGAAATCATGACCGTAAACCAAAGGTGACCCGTCAGAGATCAACTCTCTAGACCACTAGCCCCCCCCCCCCTCAATGCTTACCGCATGTCCAAAACGTAATGATACCTAATCCGCAATAATGTGTGATTTTTATCAACTGGCATTGATAACTTGTTGATTTTATATCATTAAAAATGTTTGTAAATGAGATATATTTTCTCTAAACGGTAGTGACACAAGCCATAAGATATTTAATACGCACCTGGAGTTTCACTGAAATTTCAATGTATCATTTTAGCACAATTCAGCACCCATTTACACACTACAATATTGTGAAAATTTAATCTGTAGCGTGAATTTCGATTTTAAAAAAAATCCGTTTAATATTTACAGAGGTATGCCGAATTGAAATTTAATTATTTGTGACCTATTTTTAAATCCCAGTTGATTTCAAGCTGGGAGAATATCTTGCGTTGGTATTTTGATCTTGTTTTCTTAATTAAATGTTAAATAATTCTTCGCATGGGTTAAGCCGGGGGAAATTTGATCTGTTAGCGAAAAATTTCAAATGAAGCATATTTCCTTTAACCCAGTCCAAAATCTGTTTCATCTGTTGTATTTAAAGGCTCAATACCACTCTTGTTGTAACTGAATAATATGTCCCAATCTTTATTATGGTCAACAAATTGTATTATTTTACAATATTTCAATTAATTGATGATACAGATTTCATCTTAACACATCTAATTTTAAAAAAATGGAAAAAATCAACTAAATGAATTGAAAAGCCTAACATAAACCTTTTCAAATGTGACTTGGATTTTAAATTTTTTTCGAACCCTCTGGACAAGTCAAATAGGATGTAATGGATAATTTACACAAAAGGTAGGACATTTAAACATCTAGTACTTAGAATAGAGCTATTAATTATTCCATGGAACTGCCAAGTCAGCAAGAGTGTTATTGTCCCTTTAAAAGATAATCTGGCCGTCCACCAATTTTATTTATATTTGTGACACAATTGGTTAAACTAGCAACTGATAGCAGGCATAGTATGTTCACAAGTACCAGTTGTTAGGTAATTAATATGGATAATCAGACGAATCGCGGTTACTACCAAGAGTATGTTTCGTCAACTAACATCCACAAAGTAATAATCAAGCGAACTTGTAGCTGTTGTTGTTGTTTATTACAGATTTAACGTCCAATACATTTTATATGATATTATGGACAGGTTGATTAAATTAAATTATTTAGTAGCTAATCCGAATTAGTAATTACTTAAGGAGGGAGAAGAGTTCAATCAATCGAACTAGAGGGAATGTAAATCGTTTTTGCAGCTCTTATGATTGGATGATTTCAAAGTACGCCTGGATTCAAAGCACGCCTGGTTCTCACTATCATTCATATCCGGGTTTCCGTCCAGCATTGATTAAACATTTAGATGTTACTGCATAAATGAAAAATACAAAAGTGCTATATGAACTGCTCAAATGTGAAGTAGTATCAGGTGTTCTAGGGGAGTACATGTATCTATAGTTATCGGTGCAATAACATAAGGCTTAGATTTACTAGACATCTTTACAAAGCTTACAAATTAGATTCGTTAATATTAAACATCCCTGGCCTGTATTGTTGGCCTAATTGTTTAATACGTACGCGTTAGATCCCAATCTCTGTGATTGAGTCAAGTGACGAGGTGCCGATCCCGCGCTTGTGCATGACAAGGAGTAGGGTTGTCTGCTCAACCTCGAAGGCTTTATTCGCATCTCCCGGTTTCTTCCCACAGCGCAAAACCGCTTACCATAATTACTCCCAAAATTACCTACTTTACATGGATGTGGAGTGGCGTTACCCCCCCCCCCCCCGTCTCTCTTCCCCCTGTCTGTCTCCCTCCTTCCCTCCATACCATACCAATAGATGGATTTAAAACACACAGGGGATCGTTACGAACCCATTATTACATATAGAAAATCAGTTTGGCTTTCATCATATAAATTCAGAGCCAGAGATATCCCGCCAATCCCAAGGGCAGCTCTTTCCACTATATCTTACTGGTTTTGCTTCATTAAATGTCTGTTCCGATTTTATTTTGCGCAAGACACAGTCAGGGGGCTTGGGCGGTTTAAAAGGTTGTTTGTAATAAAACGTGCCTCTTGATAATCGAAGAATTAATTCTCCAATATATCTTTGGTCAATTTGGCAGACACCCATATGAATCGGTTTGTTACTTGATAAAACGAGCATCACCGAGTGAACATATAAATAGCCTAACATGTATAAGTGGGCTTATTTTGAATGATTTTCCATGTTGCGGGGGCTGAAGTGCCATTTATCGATTACGAAGAGTGAGTAGTTTGGCAATTTGAAAAGACAGGTCATGCCATGTTACGTAAACTGTTTAAAGTTTTGACCTGCCCGGAAATGTTATCCTTCCTTAAACGAGTCCTTAGCGATTATGTCGTGTGAAAAGTGTAAAAGATCTAATGATGAATGCCAGTATTCCTGGTGGTTATATGTTTTAAATCACTAAAACAACACTTTACCAGATCATTATATCTTCATACGGATCTAATTGTATGTAAAATAAATAATGTCTTGCTGTATAAAGTCTACATAAAACCCTATTTTTGGTGTTTTAAATGTCGGAATGAATATTTGATCGCATAAATTACTAAAGCTAATCACTGATTACATTAAAGGCAATTTAACTCACTAAAACCTTGATGTGCATATTATATTTGTGATTTATCTGCGTGTCGCGGTGGCTTAGAGAGTAAAACACTTGCTTACAGACCTTGATGCCCCTGGTTTGCTTCTGGTGTTCTCCTAGAAAGATCCTCCGGATTTTCAGGCATGATTTCGCCTTGTCTGTGGTGCAGAGAGGGGACTTGACAAGGGGCAGTGTTTAGTCGTTCGGATAGGACGAAAAACTGAGGTCATGTGTACACATTGGTGTGCATGTAAAGGAATCATTGTAAGCGTGAATTCGAAATAAGAAGAGGACGTAGTGCTGCTGTCCGGGCAAAATGTCCCTCGCAGAACACTGTCTGGCGTGTGCCCGTCTTCGTAGCCGAGTCGCTGCAGAAAGGTTGGTCGTTAAACCACATTCTATTCAATCTGTTAATGGGATCCAAAATGTTCTTCCAGCGGGGGTATATTTTTGTATTTCATCTGCTGTCTGAATTCAATTTGTAGTGTAAACAGACATCCGAAACTCTATTCCAAAGCATCTGTTGTTGGAGACTGAAACATTCGGCCATATCAATCGGGTTTATCTTGGATAAATAATTTCCCAATTAAATATCCGTGCTGATTTAATATCTGTTGCATTCCGTTTGAGTTCAAGCTGTCGCCTTACGTAGACAAAACAACTTTATAGAAATAGTTCAAGATGTCCTGAAGATTTTTCTTTTAAATGTGAATTACGAGTTATGTTCTCTTAACCCGTAGATTAAAGACGATTTTTAAAGCGGTCTCTTTGCTAGACAAAACAATAGAAATAGCACAAGATGTATTGAAGATTTTTGGTTTTAAATGTTAATTAAGAATTATGTAGGCCTACTCTTAACCCGTAGATTAAAGTCGGTTTTAAACAAATCGCGTTCTGTATTCGGTCTGAATAAATGTACTTGATTTATCTTCACAGAATCTTGACATTATGTTATTGAATGAAACTAAAACAAAGACATAAGTAGTTGTAAGTTAAAGGGGAAAAGGCTTATTATCATAATAACTTTTCGTTTATTCATGGTGGGACCGCGGCCGTTCAGTGGGTAAGGTGCTGGCTTAGTAACAAAGGGGGTGGTATGGGGTACGATTCAGGTGTAGGCCGAGGAAGTTCTCCGGGTATTCCCAGCGTAGTTTCCCCTTCCCAGTTGTGCAGGACGGAGGCGTGACATGTACAGTTTCAAGATGGGATGAAAATCAGATGTCCCGTGTACACGTAAAACCCTTGATATTTGGAATTCGAAATTAGGGTAGACCGTAGCGCCGCTGTTCGGGCAAATTTATCCCATAGTCCACTTACTATAATGACGCCTTCGTTAGTTGACGCATTAACCCAGTCGATACAGAAAAATGGAACATTAAATCCCTTTACGTCTTATCAAAATTATAAAAATACGCCTATTTATGGATAACCATTGTTGTAGTTATGCAATTCGTCGTTCTTAAATTTTTTATCAACGATATGCTATTTCTTGTATACAAATTAAAAACAGTAGATCTGTCAATAAAAAGACAAATTCGCCTCGCATACACACTCTGTTTGATCAGATTCCGATAAATCAATAAGAGGTTGGTGACGTCACTCAAAGTCGTCGTCTGTCGTCTGCTAGAGTAAAATTGTATTTTGTTGTTTCATTGATGTCGAAAGTGGATGAAGTCGCTAATCCGGAGCTTAACTAAGTGGCTTTTGATTTAATCATTAGTGATTCAAACCCGCTTCATGGATTCTTGAATACAATTCGAAATATCAGTTCAAGGTAAGAAAACTTTTACTATACTTTTGCATGTGTGCAAAAAGACCATGGTTTGGCTGAAAATGTGTGGTCTGGACAACTGATTTTCTAAACTTTAGTGATTGTAACTTTGGTTGTATTACTTTTAAGTCGTTCAAAAGACTACTAATTTTAATAACCCAGTAGTCGAACTCTTAATGATATCTCGCGAATGGTGTCACAAAGGACTAACCCTTTTTAAAACACAATTTTGTACGCATCAATCATGACACGCAGCCAAATAGCAGCAGTCTAACAAAATGATAAGGTTATATACCAATAGCATTAACCTCTAACTTCCAACCAAATCCCCTTTGAAAGTAAACCAGGCCCCGAGTTCACAAAGCATTCTCAGACTTAAGTTAAGAATTTACTTAACTTTCAATCACAGTTTATGAGAAATATCTTCGATCCAGAAACACAAAACGTTGCATATACTTTCTTATTGATGTATTTGATACATTAAAATAACAAACGTTTTATAAAGGGCCTTATTGCAGTTAAAATAAGGCGAACAGTTTTGAGAATGCTTTGTGAAATCAAGGCCTAGTTTAAGTTTCAACAGGTGGGAGAAGACGCGGTGGGGCTTTCATGATATCCGAAGCCAGACGGCCACATTCTGAATGAATGTATTGGAAATTGATGACTGTGTATGTAAAGTTTACCTCGCCTGAAGACATAAAACCCTGAAATTTTATTTAGAATTCTTTATAGTTCTGAGCACACTGATATAGTGTGTAGGCCTATTACAAATATGGACGTTTTTAGCGTTTTACAATCTTTTATGTCATATCAATTTCACGCATTTGTGCCACTGATCTTCCAAATTCAAAAGACACTTTTCACTTTTATCTACTCATAAAACTTACTTAAATAGAAAAAAGGTCAATCTGACGAAACAGTTTTCAGCCGATTTCTATAAGAACGTCCGTTCTGAAGTACTTCAAAGAACGAAATGACGCGATTCGGTATTCAAACAGTCAGCCATTTGGGAATTTTCCTTTCTTTTTCTGCTTGTCTTGAAAGGAGTTAATTAAACGTATCGAAGTCCAAATCGGGAATGCTTATAACGCCAGCTAGTTTCTCCATAATACGGTTGTCAAATTTCACTTGTATTTTTCAAAATTCACTTCAGAGAGTTGTCATGGTCTGAAGTGCTAGGGCACATGTAGGGGGTGGGGGCATTGACATTTGTTGAAACGCCAGATCAGATTAATTCAAAATATTGAAAGGTTACATAGGAGATCCTCTCTTTGGTTATATACCCAACTTAATAAACAAGTTTGCAGATTATTTGTTGAAAATTAAAGACCTACATCCAACTTCAAGTTGAACAAGTAAACCAACAATTCCCATATTAATTCACAGACATTACCTATGAATATCGACCCAAAATAGCAAACATTCCAAAATAAACTCCCGTCTATTGTCGACAAATGAAATCTGGAACTTCCCCTTTAAACGCACAAACTGTGTTGATACATGCAGACGAAAATATGACAGGTCATTAGAGGTGACGAGTGTCATAACACCCAATCTATTTATTCAGTAGTCAGTTTCCTATCAGCTTCCAGTATTAATGTTGATTTCATCAGTGTTTTTGTTTTCTTACAAACACATCGTTTATCACATTTTGACTGATTTTGTGATTAATACCAAACTTAATTCCAGTAAACATGGGGTCTTATTTATTCTAATAATTTTGTTCTTATATTACGTGACACGATTCAATTATTCCTTATATTTCTTTGACATGAGAAAAACTGAATTCGACACGATAAACTAAGGCACAACTGAAATATTGAATTTTTAATATCGAACGACTTACGACCAAGTTTCGCAAAGATCTATTTATCTATTTTTCTATGATTAAATAAGCTTAAATAGGAATGGACACATTATAGGTTCTACAGAAGTGGAATCGACTTAAGGTCGTTCACTAGTTAATTAAATCATATGTAAGTTTGTTGAATACCTGTTGTATAATAGAACACAGTCAACCGAGTCAGTTAGGAAACATTGGTTGATAGATTTTTAATTTGCTCCAGCAAATATGAAAGGAAATAACTTTTAGCTATTGATGACTGATATTCAGGGCCGCCGGAACCCGGGTACCAGAGTATAAAAATGTTACCCTGCCCTTTTCCTTAACCTGGTTGTTTGGTACTTAGTTCTTTCGTACCTCGTTTCGTACCTCACATTGATTCGTACCTTTTCCTACGTGTTGTTGAAATAAAGTTGAAACATGATTCGTACCCTTTTCTACGTGTTGTTGAAATAAAGTTGGAACATGATTCGTACCTCAGATTGATTCATATCTTTTCCTATGCACAGAATACGCACAGAACCAGATATCAGCCAGCTCCCTGTTAAGAATATGCACATTTGTTTACGGCCCCACTGCCGCTCCTGTTGCACAATAGAATAGAAGCACAGCACAAAAGAAGAAAATAATTTTTAAAAAAAACAACTTTAACTTAGCACGATAGTGTCGATAGAATAGAAGAAACTCCACCAACGCCGGTCCCAAGCCTGGGTGCAAAAGGAGGAGGGTTAAGCTTAAGTGCATTGTAAAAGTTTAAATTAACGAAGAACAGCTCATGTGAGGAAGCTTAAAGCTGCAATTTCATATTTTTAAGTCATATTTTTAAAATTCATTTAAATAAAGCCTTAAAATATAGTGGTATCCTTAAACAGTTATACCTTGTTAAAGAATAATCCTATTAATCTTATAATTCACTATTGTCAGTTGAGAAATTGGCAAAAATGTCATTTTCAACTTCAAATTCCAATGTTTGAAGATAGCTATTGCATGGGGGGGCAATAGAAAAAACAAGGGGGGTAATTGTGTTATCATTTTCTGTGTTAATGAATTATAAGAGTGGGAAAGAATGTTTATGATCGTATAATAGTGAGTTCACAACCTATTGAGCAAAAGGCATAGAAATAATTGTTTTGAATTCCTTTGAAAATATGAGATTATCGCTTTTAGTTTAAAACTTGAAATTTCCGAAGGTACGTACGAAACAGCTCACGTGAGGTACGAATGAACTAAGTACGAAACAGCCAGGTTACGAAACAGCTGACATCCACATGTATTATACCCATGCCCTAATTATGAAAGTTTTATACCTTTTTACTAGTCTGTTCATTTTTAAATGATATAATGTAATTGCTCGTTGGTCGAACTCGAATCATGTATTTTAAAGGGTTTTATGTTGGAATTTGGAATGCTAGAGGGACACTTATCTTTTCGTACCCCGGCCCTTGCGCTGTCCCGGAGCCCCTACTGACATTGTACATCTTTTCTTAAAATATGCATATTTCACATAACTTGTACAAACGTCAGTTCACAATTAAGGTAAACACTTTATTCTAGGAACTGCTATCGAAAAATGAATGATAAAGTAGGTTCTCATTCAAATTCAGAACCGCGAACCGATTGTTTTACTAAATTCATAGTTATCGTTCCTGTCACCGAAACCTTGTTTAAACAAATTGTTAGCACGTGCGTGCTGTATCATAAAGCCTGTCATTGAGTCAACTGGCGTGGTTTCGATTCCCGGTTGTACGTGACAAGGAGTAGGATCGCCTGCCCAACTTCGTGGGTTTTCTTCGGGTCCTCCGGTTTCCTCCCACTGTTAAAGACCCCTACGCACAAGCGAATTATTGAAATAGGAAATTAAAAACCCGAAATGACCTAGTTTTTGTCGAGTGGACTAGTGAACCCAAGGACTAATGAGCAATCACCCAAATTATATGAAATGGCGGCAATGACTGTAACATGGCAAGGGGCAAATAAGGATAGGGGTTGGGATTTGTTTTGCTAAATTTACAGACTAAATATAAACAAAAAAGTGGATGTGAAACCAACCCAGGGGAAGAGACATGCACCAAAATAAATGGTTGCTGTCTTTGCGATATAAGGAATAAATATGCAAAGTTCCAATATGATCCATTCAGAATTGCAGTCGGTAGACGATAAACACAAAAATTGGGCGTTACTCTGCCCCTGGGGGTTGGATATGGAACAATATAAATAGGTACAACTCTGTTATTGAAAATGATTAATATGCTATATGTGAACAAAATCTGTTAATAATTGCAACTTGTACAGTATTTATAGGCAAAAAATCACCATAAATGGGTGTGGTGCTACACCCCTGGAGATCAAGACATGCACTAAAAGAAATAGCTGCCACCTTACGTACTCGCTAACCATTGGGTCATCCCCTACCCCCTCAAATGAAAAAAATCGAAAAATAAATTATCATATAATATCAAAAATTCAATGAATTCTTACATGGTATGTTTGAATAAAAACTTCTTTAGAAAATGTCACCTGTCATGCGATCTCAATGCACGCCATTGACATACATGGGTCGTAGGTTTTCGCACTATATCCCCTCCATCCTGCACAAATGATGCAGGAAAATCCCGAAGAACTTTGTCCGCCAACACTGGGTCGACGACTCCGGAACCTCTTGATTAGTGCGCCAGCGCCTTTCTCCGTGACGCCCTTGAAATACCACAATTTAAGCTAGCACCGCGCTGTATATCATAAACATATTACCGTCAGTGTGTCGTTCACATCGTAAGGAATACGGGTGAATTACTGTTTAAAGGTAAGAATGTGTAACTTTCTTACTATTGGTGGCAAAATAAACCACGTTTACTTATTCGTGATTGAAAGGTGTAGGCAACACATATAGAGTATTGCCCACCAGCTTCATTGTTAGTTAATAGTAGCTTTTTATTTCAATAAAACCTATGTCATTGTTACTAAATGAAATGAAATTGGGATTAAGGTCGTACTGTTCTGCTCCGACTGGGCTAATGAAGACGGGAAGTAATAAAGAAACGAATCAACTTAAAATGTTACACAAAAATGAAATACCCCAAACAAAAAAAATGTGAGCCATCGGCTCGATATGGGTTACACAGCACTCAAACAATGTCATTTGGTTGTAGATTGTAGGGAAATGTGGGACTATTGGGGAAACTACAGGCGTGTGGGCATCTCTTCTAAAAGTGTGTGTGTGTGTGTGGGGGGGGGGGGGCTCTTCCACATGACGCGAGAAAAAGGGCTTTCTGGAGTTTGTCCCGAGTGCCATACTTACATAGACAGCTTAGCTTACCAAATCATAAAGAGAACGACTTAACCGAGACCCGTTACCTTCGCAAGAACAATAACTTCTCTTCGGTCCCCGAGCCTGGAAAACTCGTAGGCTTCTTCTAAATCTGTCCTTGACATGTGTCTGTTGTCGGCCAACAAAATGTCGATCAACTAATATCTTGCGGCAAGACGCCAGCTCAATTGTAGGTTCTATGATTATTCGGTGACGTTTTCAGCCGTTGCAGTAATGCTATTCAGAAGACAGGTGTGGAAACAATTAATAGGCCTAATACTGTGATGTAAATTACAACCTGTCCATATAATAGATTATGTTAACTGTGTGTATTTACACGTTAGTATTTGTACACAAGCTACCTAATAATAATCTATAGATAATGTTCAAACATTGTTGTGAATGCCAATAAATCTTTTGAAAGGCTCGTCTATGAATACGGTACGATTCATTGCAGGTTAGCACGTTATTTACGCTTGGAAAGCCTATTTATACATGTCTTATTGTGTGTACCATTAAATTTATGATACCAGTTTGCTTTTAAACCGCATTTTATGATTTATTTGGATACTGTTGTGTAATGCTGACCTTAGATATTTCCAGGCTCCCCACAGAAGGTAGGACACGCCAATTTAAGAAAAGTGATTAAGTTTATTAAAAATTTAGGAGAGGCTTATTGCAAATCATATTGACTTTTTGTATGTTTGTGTGGAAAATGTATTTGGTCACGTGGCTTTGGAATGCAAGGTTAAACGATCGCTATTAAAATTGAAATGATATGGGTTTTGACGTCCTACTTTTCTAAAAACTGAGAAGAGCAATATGTAGGTAGATAATCCACATATCGTTGAGAATACACAAAGTGAAATACTGCACTTTAAAAAGGCGATAGTTGATTGTGGGCAGTAAAAGGAATATTTTTAGATTGAAATTGCAGCTCAATTGTTTGTTCTCATAAGACCAGTTCAATAAACAGGTGGGTCTCTGGCTGTGTTTCTCAATAGCTCCCCCAATAATCCCCCCCACCTACACACAAAATAAAATGTATGCCTATCTAGTTGGTGCATAGTATGATTATATTCAAAAGACGTTTTGATTAAAATGTATTTGCTAGTTTTATTCCAGGTTAGTTAGAGCTTTGTCATTGCTCATCAGATTTGATTTTTCATAACCACGCTTAAAATAACTTTATGAAAACATGCATACTCTCCATTATGAAATCTCAAGCCCTGTTGTAGATATGATGAACAATCGATACGCCCCATTCTAAAGTCTCACACCCAACCACTTTAAATATGGTATTTAATAACTTTTATTTTCATGTAAAAATTAAAGGCGTATCTTTAAAACTTTTGTAAAACGATAACAACGCTTCTATGTTGTTTATGTACATAGATTATGTGATCTGTACCTGTCTTGTGTAAATTTTGTGCTTCTAATGTAAACTATTTATAATCTACATTTTCTGTTTTTGCAGGTTAGACATAAACTGTAGCCATGGCGGAAATTAATATTATTCATCTATCACCTGGGGATAACGAGACAATGTATGTTTTAACCGACTCGGAATCGAACTCTACAAATAATAATAATACGACCAGAGATAGTGATATGGTTAAAATAGAAATTGGTGTTCAATCAGTTATATTATTCTTGGCTATTTTTGGCAATCTGTGTGTCCTCTTCGCTCTAGCCAGAGGCAAAAAGGTACGATCGCGGATGCACATGTTCATCATGCACCTGAGTATAGCCGATTTACTTGTCGCTTTCTTTAACGTGTTACCTCAACTCATGTGGGACATCTCATACCGCTTTGAGGGTGGGGATTTTTTATGTCGATTTGTGAAATACATGCAACTATTTGTGATGTATCTTACGAGTTACGTTTTAGTAATGACAGCCATAGACCGATATTTAGCCATCTGTCACCCATTGTCAACACATACGTGGACCACAAGAACTGTTAACGTCATGGTTCTTGGGGCTTATCTCATATCCGGTATTTTGAGTATACCCCAAGCAGTACTGTTTAAATATCAGCGAGTAAGTGCCGACAGCGACGTTTATGATTGTTGGGTCCACTTCGACCCACCCTGGATATTACAACTTTACATCACGATGTTTACATTTGCTGTTTACATCATACCTTTCTTTATATTGTTGTTTACATACGGTTCAATTTGTTACACAATATGGCGGAAACATCGCTTTACTCAAAATAACGTCACAAAACGAGAAGAAAATGGAGTTAAATGCAAGTTAGTTTATGAAGTACAGAATTATAGTTCCTGCAACACAGCAACACATACTAATGAGAAAGATACTGCAAGGCGTTATCGAAGACACAACGGAACACCTCATCCCCGAACTCATTCTGTGAGAGGTTTCTCAAGGGCTAAGTTAAAGACAATCAAACTAACATTTGTTGTTATTGCAGCTTACCTTGTATGCTGGTCACCGTTTTTTATTTCGCAACTTTGGTGGCTATTTGACGAGACTGCTGCCGACAGTAAGTATATCTTTACATGGTTACATTTTATACTGCTGCAGTTTCTAACGTTTTGGATTTCAGTTATGC
Organism: Patella ulyssiponensis; assembly: GCA_963678685.1. Taxonomy (NCBI): domain Eukaryota; kingdom Metazoa; phylum Mollusca; class Gastropoda; family Patellidae; genus Patella; species Patella ulyssiponensis. The sequence continues at coordinate 83,362,616 of OY783225.1, read as the reverse complement.
TCCTTTATTATTTAAATTAAATGACATTGGCAAGAAATGCCGTTAATAATACGCAAGGGATTGCTCATACATTCCGGCTATTTAGAAACTGGATTTGTTTGTCCCACCATACACAACATGAAGTATGGAAGAACAACGTTGCCAATATCATTTCAATGTTCACTGTACAAACTGCATGTCAGCAGTTCAAAATATGTTTTTTAGCTTTACGAATTGCAATTTCCATTGCTCCACAATACCACTATAACAATGCTAAAATACAAAACACAAATATTATACTAAATTTGGTATTCTTGAAAAGTGTGTTCTGTATTTTAACACTGCGACATTGGTACTGTGGAGCAATGGAAATTGTAAAACTAAAATACCCGGTACGTATTTTGAAATGCTGTCATATGTATTTGCACGGTGAAGATTGAAATAATATTGGCAATATTATCCTTCCATAATAAACTACTATCGACACTGTACGCTTTCGTGTGGTCAGCACCATATGTGATAATAATTACGACGGATCTAGTTTAAAGCCGATGAGTCCTTCTACGTGATCAAACCTAGCACAATATGTAAATATACTGAATGAAAATTAAGTAAGGCGAAATATAAATACATTCGACTAGACATTCCATGCGATATAAATTCAACATATTACAATGCCGTGATTTCCTGTGTCTAGGAATTACATAAATGGGGAAATTGTGGAATAACGATCGTTGGCAAGAGGGTAGTTAATATATACGTGCAAAATCTTATGCTTCATTTCACAAGTAATGAAGAAACAAATGATCAATTTGTCTGATGAAGATAGTTTCGGGGGTGGGGTGTCTTCAAGAGACCACGACCAATGATATTCAACACGCTATAAGCAGACAAATGACCATAAATAATCGTTTCCATTGATCATATAGGATAGTATCTAGGTTGAGCGGTACTGAATTCACGGTAAATGTCAGGGATTGGACAGAGATTCCGATGTCTAAAAGTAAAAGCAGTTGCGACGTACACGTTTGTTCGTGGTGCTTAACACCCGTTTTCACCGAGTTTGTTTTATCAGGCGTTCTTAAAATCCGATCTTTGATTAATTTAAAACAAGTAATTAGAAATTGGGTAGACATGAAAGTCCTTTCAAACCATCAATTTAAAAGTTTGTGGCGCTGTGTTTGATGGTCTACACTGTCTGGGTGGGTGGTTATAACGGTAATATTTCTAGAGGCCTTTGAATTGTATTTCAAAGAATCCGAAGATAAATTATTTCTAGATTTGGAATCTAGATTCCCGTTTCAAGCAATTTATTCCCCATTTTGAAAAGAAATAGTATAAGATCTGCTCTGAATAGAACAACGTGATATATTATAGATTGCTTATTTCATCAAGCATTTTTTAAAAGAAAAAGTAGTTATTTCACACCCCCACCCTAATCATAGAATGCTGTCGCTGTTTCATCACCACGAATTACTTAATTAAAATGCAACTCATGAAACACATCTAACAATCCTGATATCACTAGATCGACACCCGACAAATGAAGGTTCTGGTTTGTCTAAAGCTCAATTCTATGAAGAGCGATCGATAACATGACAATTTCACCGGTACGGCACTAGGGCTAGGGTACAAGATAGGGGCGCGGGGGGGGGGGGGGCGTTTATATCGCCCCTAGCATTTGAAATTCCATCATAAAACATTTAAAATACATGATAATGAAAGAGCCAAAAGTCTGATGAACAATTCATCCGATAAATTTTTTTGTTAGTTTAACATTCAATACAGTAGATTTCGAGATACGATTCTTACAAGAGTGCATATTCAGGAGCAAGTGTTAACTAGTTAAAAGGTTAAAAACTCTCATCATTAGGGCATGGGTATACATGTATTCCCCTGTAAAGGACATGGTACCATTTGTATACCCTGGTACCTGGGTTCCGGCGCTCCTGCAAGCATAGAAATGCAATAAACTTATGTATGCTTCAAAATGACAACCCGTTTTCATTAGCCCACTCTTAACAGAACAATAGGACGTTAAACCCCATTTCATTTTTTTTACCGACGTATTGTATTTAAGCGTCATTCAATCCAGTACTTCTTCCGTTGGTAATTGTGACCGAATTTGAAAATTAAAGAGCAATTACTGCAGATACATTAAATAAAATTACATATTAAAACGTGTATTTTTGTTATGATATTTTGCGATTTCGTGATCTAAGAAAACAAATTTGCGCTTGTAGCAATCTAAGACAGATCTGATGAAAAAGACTGTTATCGCTTGTTACGTCGTTGCTGTCTTAAGAAAGATCTCGTATTAAGAATGGTTACCGCTTGCTACGATCTAGGAATATATGTGCCAGCAAAGGTTTTAAAATTAATTATATCCCCAAGACAAAAAAAACAGGATCATTAATAATTATTGCAAAAATGACCCTGTTTAATCCGGTATGTGGAGACAAGCCTATTAAATATTCTCAGATTGACAATTTAGTTGTGGATTGGCTGCTGTGATGTAAGGCAAGCTCTTGCAAATTATAGAAATTTGTAAGGAAATGATGACTATAATGTACTGTGAGATCATTAACTAGGTTGGATAGTAATGATTTCTAAATCTTTCCATCACCACTATATTATGATTTTAATAACGTTAGCTGTACACGACACGAGGAACAATGCCAATCAGTTGGTTAGCATCAGCTACATGCAGCTTATATAAATTGAGTATATCGTAGCGTATGAACTTCTGAACTGTCGACGGATCTGTTATTGGCAACTAATTTCTGTCCTTTGGGCGAGAGGCCTATAATAATTTCTCAAATTAATTGCACACCCGGTGTTAAGATATTGAACATCGTTCATTAATTGAAACTTAATCATTGGTATGATAAAGATTCCACGTCGCGCCAACATTCTCGTAACCAGTAATTGTATTTAAAATATTGAAGTATAAGTATGAAATTTAATTTTCGTCTTGATACCTTGCATATTACTTGATTCATAGTTACATCATAATGCTGAATTGTTCATGGGAGAAGGGCTTGTCATTGTGTCTTATTAACTTAGAAATTTATTTCCAAGATATATTCTAAGCGAGTCTACAGATATATAAACATGGTATAACGGTTTAATAGCATTTCCGACCGAATAATTGTCTATACAATTTTGGATATTTGTTTGCTGTCATGCCGTGGTGGCCCAGTGAGTAGAGCACTGGCTCACTTATCGGGAGGTTCAGTGGTCTGTCCCGATATTGGACGAGAAACTTCCTATGAATTTTCCAGTGTGTTTTCCCCGAAGTCATTGGAGGAATGCCCCGATAAGGAAAGCAATCTAGTAGTTCGAATTGGACGAAAAGCTGAGAACCCTTGACAGTTGGACCCGGGCGACATTTCCGCCATAACGGACTGTAATAATCCGATTGGGAGCGACAGATAGGACACTAAACCCCATTTCGTACATTCAGCCTATATTGCTTATTTTTTTAAAATCAATCTTATTTTTTTAGATCAATTTACAGAAACAAGACACGAACTACTGATTTTTATGTGTATGACTTAATTAACTTTAATTCATTCATCGTGCTGAAAGGATCAATTTTCTATTAAAAGCTTCTTGACGATGTCGATTTGTTCTGTCAAGCCAAATTACGATTATTTACATCTAATTGGGTTAATGTTATTTGATATCACGTGAAGATACATACCATCACAACAAATATTCAAATCCCTACTCCAGTGCAAGCAAAAAAAAATAGAAGGTATTCGCATTGTTTTCAAGCTCTTAATTATTTTCGTAAAATTAATTAGTGGAACGAAATTAACTGTTTTGGTTATGAAATATTTATCATTTCGTCAGAAAGTTACTTCAATAGAACGACGTATTTCAAGTACACTCTGGTGATCTGGGTTACTCCGTCTAAATGCATGATGTTCGAGATTCACACACGTCACGTCGGAAATAACCAAACTGTTATGAAATATGGATAAATTAAGAAGAAATTATACAATTTTGAAAATTGAAACCATCAGTATTCATATTTAATCCTCCCCCACCATTTGCAAAAGCTGTAGCAGCCTTTGTCTATCTTGCATTTAAGGAGAGAATTGGATAATTCCATAGTTATGTTCTTTTTTCGATCACATTGACTTTAAATTTATACACTGTGTCTAAAGACATGAGACAAAGAATCCTATTGATTTCAATGGTTTCTATTAAGTACTACTATAGTTATGGCCCTTGATCACTGTGAAATATCATATGGACGCCCTAAGGGATTAAGTTAATATTCGATTGACTTTAAATTTCGTTGAAGAAGAATCCTATTGATTTTAAATAATTTCAGTTAGTTGCTGTCAGAGTAATGACCTTTGATTACTCAAAATATCTGTGGACACTCTTGAGGCTGAAGTTAATATCCGATTGACTTCAAACTTTTGCACAGTGCTAAATGTCATGTGGAAAACTCCAGTGATTTTCAATGTTTTCCATTAACTATTCATAAACATATTACTTTGAAATCTCTTGTGACGTGCTAGATTTATCCTTATATAATATGTAAATATTTACATGATATGTTGTTTTTTGTTTTTAATTTTAATTATTAGCCTTTGTCATAAATGATGTTCATGCTTTCTCTTTTTCTTAAAATGTTTTGTGGATATTTGTATGCTGCCTCTCATGGGGTGTTTAGATACAATAAAATCTTATCTTATCTTATCTTATTGCTCCATTTAGAGGCAGTAGCAATTACAGGGCAACACGGAAAAGACACAAGGTGCCAAATCAAACCTCAATAATGATGAATTAAATATATTTTAGTATCACCCAATTGTTTGCTTCTAGAGGGAGAGAGAGAGAGAGAGAGAGAGAGAATTGGGGTTTAACGTCCACTCGACACAAACTAGGTCATTTCAGGACTAACGTATGGTTTAAGTTTATTTAAATAATTCGCTTGCGCGTTGGGGTCTTCAGCAGTGGGAGGAAACCGGAGGACCTGGAGAAAACCCACGAGGTTGGACTGGCGAACCTACTCCTTGTTAGTTGACTCAATGACAGGCTTTATGATACAACACGCACGTACTAACCACTCGTTGGCGGGGACGTGAAAGAACCCTTGACATATTGAATTCGAGGAGATGTAAGCAAGCGGAATCTTCGCTATATCTCACGGCACTGGTTCGGTTAATGCAGGCATATTAGACATTATATCGCATTTCATTTAAAAAAAAAGACAGAATTTCATATGGAAGGCCAAACAGCTCGTTATTCTTAATTCAGGGTCCTTGATTCTCATTTCTTCATTTGTTGTCGGGGTGTTGGGATGGCCTAGTGGTCTAGAGTGCCGCGCTTCGACCTCTAGCTGGCCGGGCACCTCTGGCTTGCGGCTGTGGTTTCGATCCCTGGTGTGAGCGTATGTGGCATGGAGATAGGGGCGCCTTCTCAATCTCGTGGGTTTCCTCCGGGCACTCCGATTTCCTCCCACTGCTAAAGACCCCTACGCGCAAGCGAATTGTTGAAAATAAAATTAAACCATATGTTACTCCCGAAATGACCTAGTTTGTGTCGAGTGGACGTTAACCCCCATTTCTCTCTCTCTTTCATTTGTTGTCGTATTTCGACATTTGAATACTAAAATTAACATTTGTATCTTAAAATCATTATTTAGTTTGTTTTACAAATCAGACATTTGTATTTGAATTGTATTTCAATAAAAAGATAAAATTTATTTAAAAAATCAAATATATGCCAACATTTACAATTCATCAGAGAAATACAACGAAAAAGATCTGGAACAACAAATTTCTAAGTACAAATTTCCAAATACAAATCTTGCAAAACATTTTCCAAAATCATTTCTTCAATAACATTTCTCCAAAAACATTTCTCGAAATCCATCGAACCGGAACATTATGACATGAGCGGAAGTCAACGTGGCATGCAATAAGTCACCATACAACAAAGGACACTCTAGTGACATCATGTGCGTAGTATGATTAATCAGACCGAGAAAGAAAATAAATTGAATGTAGTTTTTTTTCTCAGAAATTACGTTTTGTCTGATAGCGGCATATTTCTTGCTCGAACCAATCATGTAATCACGAATGTGCCTGGAAATCAGTGATATCTTAAAGCCCCAATAACACTCTTGTTGTAACTGAATAATGTGTCCCAATCTTTATTCTGGTCAACAAATTGTATTATTTTACAATATTCCAATAAATTGATGATACAAATTTCATATTAACACACCTAATTTAAAAAATTGGAAAAATTCAACTTAATGATTTGAAAAGCCTAACGTAAACCTTTTCAACGTGACTTGAATTTTAAAATATTTTTGAACCCTCTGGACAAGTAAAATATGATGCAATTGGTAATTTACACAACGGGTAGAACATCTATTACTTAGAATAAGACTATTATTTATTTTCTGGAGTTGCCAAGCCAGCAAAAGTGTTATTGTCCCTTTAAAAGAGGGATTTTCCGCTCATGCAAAACATTAGTCGTTCGGATTGGATGAAAAACCGAGTACCCGAGTATACATTAGCGTGCACGTAAAGGATCCCTTGGCAATTGGAATTCGATGTAGGAGAAGTCCATAGTGCCGCTGCGGGCACAATTTTCGTCATTGCACTCTGTATGGCGTATGCCCGTCTTAATTAGCCCAGTATAGAAGCAGAACAGTTGGATGCTAAACCCCATATCATTTCATTTGATTTAAAAAGTGCAGGGGGAATATTTAAAGTCAAAAATCCGATCTTAATAAGAAATTCCCGATATCTGTTCATATACAGCTGAAAAGTACGTTTATTGTTTGCTACAAAATGTAAATTATTTTCTTGCACATTTGTATTTACATACATGTACTTTGAAAAATGAATAAATTTGAAATGACACTAGAATGTATTAAATGGCGGAGGTATCTAACAAGATATCGGGATGCATACAATTAAAAAGGCCCGAATACATTTACGTACCTTGTTAAAGCAGATATAATTTGGATCGTCTGAACTCTATTTAGTGAGGGGATTGGGTATTTAAAAGTCAAATACGCCTCTTAATACAAATTCCAGTTATCAAATAATGTCTCGCCGGAAAGTATTTGCTTTTCGCTTTTTGAATATATGAAATTTAGTATTTTACTGGCACATTCATGATTATATGAGTTATGAGAATTAAAACCCTCTTCCGTTTGTCCAAAGTAATAATGTCAAAACCTAATTTCTGAAAATAGACTACTTTCAAATTATTTTATTTAATGCAAGATCAGATTAGCCAATAGAAATAACACGCATGCGATTCCACTAAAGTTGCCGTTGTTTTCTTGTTGTATATCAATCTGCGTCAGAGAGGATTACGAAAGATGACCGTCAGTCATTGGCTCAATGACATGTGCATTGTTTACATAAGACGTAACTGCTTCGGGCAGAATGATGCCTTTTACTCATTTCAATACAATTTACTCTAAATAGAAGATATTTTTTACTTACAAATACTTCAAACGCGTTTATTTATTTTTCTAATACATAAAAACATGTTTTAGAATTTAATTTGACGGACGAAAAAGAAAATATTTTTGGCTCATTATGTCGCATCGATGTCATCCTTATCAGTGACTGTAGCGGCCTAGCAAATATTCACGGCTGATCAGTGTGATTGTTGCTCGATTCTCCTTAGTTGTATGGCGACGGGGGTTGGATGGCTGATGATGTTAGAATGTGCGTGCTGTATCAAAAAGCCTGTCATTGGGTTAACTGGCGTGGTTTCGAATCTCCGGTTGTACGTGGCAAGGAGTAGGGTTGCCTGTCCAACCTAGTGGGTTTTCTCCGGGTCCTCCGGTTTCCTCCCACTGCTAAAGACCCCTACGCGCAAGCGAATTATTGAAATAAAATTAAACCATATGTATGTTAGTCCCGAATGGACGTTAAACCCCATCTCTCTACCTCTCTCTCTTTTGGAGAAATGTTGTTGAAGAAATGTTTTGCATGATTAGTATTTGGAAATTTGTATTTAGAAATTTGTTAATCGAGATTTGTTTGTCGTTGTATGTCTATGATGAAATGTAAATGTAGATTATTTTTTGGATTTAAATTAAATTAAATTAAACGTAAATACATGTTACAAATCTGATACGACAAATGTCTGATTTGTAAAACAAATATTGATTTTAAGATACAAATGTTAATTTTAGCGTACAAATGTCGAAATACGACAACAAATGAAGAAATAAGAATAAAGGACTATGAATTAAAAACTAAGAACTAAGAATTAAGAACACCGAATAAAGAGCTATTTGGTCTTCCATAATTTCCCCCCCCCCACCAAAATTTGATTTCAGTACTGTTATATTTAAATGTAAAAATGATTGTCATCTTTGATTTAAAGAACATTTATTCTGCTAAAATTACAACATTTAATCAAACATTGGGTTATTTTATCGCTGATATCTGCTTCATCCTGCATTGGTTTTATAAATTGAAAATCTCCACGAATTTGAGCTCTCCATTATCTATTAACTTTCATAATTTGTGGGTCGGGTTGGTTTTGATTTGATTCCCGTGTTATATGAAAATATAGAACTTCTTTCGTTATTGAATCAAACTCCATATGCTATTGTTACAATAAATATTCATTGTTCAAGGAAATAGAAGGGAAAGAACCGGGATCTGGCGTCCTACTGATCTGCTCCGACTGGGCTACTGACGACGGTCATTCGCTTAGGAGAAAGACTTCATATATTTCTGTTTGTTTGTAATAGCGTCAAGTTTTCCTGTTAAAGTAAACCGGTAGCCGCATCGCAAATGTATGGGCGTAGGTACATATCACTTACTGCCATACAGCCGAGACTAGATGTAGGTCCCGGAATCTGTCGAGTTTTGCCGAGTGTCCGCATTTTAGTGGAATGGAATGAGACCACTTAGGATACCGAGGCCGAACTTTGTTATGCTTGTAAACGTCCCAATTTTCGCGTCCCAATCTACTCATAACTCCAGTATACTTGACGTTGAACCCTGTTGTTCTTTCTAACCGATAGTGCAACATATTACTGCCTGGTAGCAGGCTACATTTGACAAAAATAGCTGAGGCATTTCAAAAACTAGTGCAGACGTAGATAACTGATCATAACGTTTCTTGGATACGAACACATTTAGGTTAATCTTTACAATAGAGTATGCGACCCAATCTTAGTATTTTTTTCACACAATTTAAGACCGCTGCGAAAGAATTAAATTGGGTGGAAAAACGAATTGACACAGGCAATTAACATGGCTTATCCATCAATATAAAACAATTTTACAGTGCTTGAGTTCGAATTCTCCCAAAAAAGTTGTTTATTTGATTATATTTTAATTCATCAATAGATTAACATAAAATACTCGCAATAAAAGGAGAGTTAATTAATTAACTAATGTGAACATCAAGAAGCCGAAATTTAACCAAAGATCTGGGGCTCGTTTCACGAATATTTAACTAACTAAAGATAAAATCCAAATTTTAGTAATTTGATTGGATAATATTAGATTGATTTTAGTGCTTAGCCAATCAAAATTGGAGTATCTACTAAAATTTGGATTTTATCTTTAGTTAAGATATCTTGTGCAAGTTTACGTAGCTAGATATACAGATAATGTTTCTTCATAAGAAAAAACAAATTTAAAACCAAAGTGTAGTTATAGTTGCTCCTCTTAAAAGCTCTTAGTTCCAAATATTTATGTTGTGAAATCTTAACTAAACCTCGTCCGACCACTCAACCGCACCCACCATCCATGCCCTCTTCCTCGCACGCTTTTTTATAGACATGTAAATGGCTTGATTCATTTGCTGTCACTTCTAGCAAGGTAGTAACAGATTGTCTAGTTGCTCACTCACAACATGTCAGAGTCTAACAAATCGCCTGTTTCTAACAAATCTCGTTTGTTATGGATTAATATATTATAGACCTGAGTTTTCTATTTGATCTAATACCACCATGATTACCCAATATTTTAAACTAAGCAGCCAGCTTGATATAATTTAACTGCTGGTTTGTTTTTGTTTCATTGATTTTATGATTTATGTAAAGTTGTTTACTTTAGATATCAGTCGCAATTACCGAGCTGTCAATACACCATTTACGCCATCCGGTAACTTAATAGAATACCCAGATCGTAGTTATTGCTGTATCACTTATAGAAAACAGTTCATACAAATCACCTACTTACATTAGTCTCAACAATATCCGCCAAGGAAGAAGGCCGGAAATGGTCATAACTGAGCCTCACTCTAAAGCAAATATCACTTTATCTAAATTGGAGAATTCAACTCATGCATTTAGCGAAACGAAAAAAATCATTTGATTTTGTAATTTTGTAACACAGTTTGAACTATTTTTTTAATATCTGTTCCTTCTTGTAGTTTATTTTCTTGTTTTCTTAGTTCTCTTTTATCATATTTCACATAGTAGTTCCATAGAAATTACGCTAGGCTTGTTACATTATAAAGATATCAAACATCTGTTTAATATAACCTTTTAGTGGCATTTAGCAATCGGGAAACACATTAACAGAACACAGTTTTTATGAGATACAATGGCTAGTTTTATTCCAAAAGCACGAAGTTTCGACAAGTATCCTCTTATCGTTTTCAAGCACAAGAACAGTTAGTAAACTTGTGGTCAATATATATGAAATTCATATTGAAACCGTTTGTATGGATTAAAATGACTGTAACAAACAGCTTATAATATCACAACCTGCACCCAATGAAAGAAAGAAAACCAATGAAATAAAAACCCAAACATTATAAGGAGCTCAAATGTATGTTTAATATAAAAGGAAAGCCTTAAGATATTCCATTTTCTATATCTAATAGTGTTCAGAATGCATTTTAATCCACGATAAACTTAAGCCCCTTTCTCATTTTTATACCCAACAATAGAAAGGCGCATCTCCTAAATGTCAGTATGTTGCATTTATGACACCAGTTTCAATTTTATCTCGAACCAATTTGATTAATGGTTGCTATTAAAGCACAGTTTGATAAGGATGTGTCAAAATGATCAATTCATTTTGAATGTGGCCAAAACATAATAATCATAGTTTTTTTTACATGACATCCAACGCGAGTAGTGAATTGCACTTTTTTACATTTGAGCTGATGGTTAACTTAAAGTTGCCCATTATCTAAGACGAAAATCGTTGTGAATCGATTTGTTTATATATACTTTGGTTACGTTCAAATTATTTGGTATGTAAGATCTGAAATGATATGTTAATCCACAGGCGCATTGTAATCTAAAACACAATTACCTTTATTCAAATATTTCTGGTTTAACGGGAGGTTGTGTGACCGATTGGTTTAAAGTTTAACACCCGCGCTTCAGACCATACAGTATAAGTCATGAGTGGCGTGGTTTCCTTTCCAGTTTGTACGTGACAGGGATTAGGGTCGCCATTCCAATCTCTAATTTCTCTGGATCCACAGGCTTCCTCCTGCTACTGAAGACATAGTTTGTGACGAGAAAACGTTAAACATCATTCAAACCCCATTCTAGATTTTGTGTGATCGAAACATTCTGTCTTTACTTCTAGTGGTCAAACCTGTATTAATCTTCTAAAAATGAGCATATCTAATTTATTAAAGACAATATGATTGGCTGATCCCAGACTATTTCAATCTTCACTCACATCAATTCGACCATCGATGCAATCCGCTTAATTAGCTTACTGTCCTCTGTTGTAACTTTGCATTTTCAATAAATCTTTAAAGGACAATATTGGTGTCAGTCATTATCACATATGTGATAGAACTGGTTAAACAATATACAAATATAATTTTAACACAGAGATCATTGCTACGATAGATGAGTAATAATTCCTTCGAAGACAAAAAGTTGTTGTGTGAGTCTGTGAGAGGATACCTGACAATTCATAAAAATAATTGACTGTCACTAAGAGAACGCGAAAGAAAAACGGAAAAAGTCCGTACATTACCATGTTTTTATAAGGTATAGAAAGAATAAAAACAAGGGAATGTACTGACTATTTCTTTTTTACTCGTGTTCTCTTATCTAATGACACTCAATTACTTTATTGAATCGTCAGATATCCTCTTACAGTCCCATATAACAATTTTTGGATCTTCGAAGGAATAATTATTGAGCAGGAATTCGGCCGTGTATCTGTTTTCACTCGTCACTTCAGTCAGTTATATAGAGGGATAACTCGTGTTTTCCTTTCGCGTTCGTCTCATCCGATTCGTAAAACCTTTATTACTCATCTATCGTAGCAATGATCTTTGTGCTAAAACCATGTCCTTTAATTATATACCTTTGAAATGTGGTACAAGTATATGATATGGATATAGAATGACGGCACGGATCATTAATTGTGCGGGGGTCACGGTGGCTAAGTGGGTAAGATGCTGGCTTGCCAGTCTGGCGGTTTGGTGTTCGATCCCTGCATTGGCACTGAAAGTTACGGCATGGGTCCCCCTTGTCAGTGATGCAAGACGGAGGGCCTGACAAAGACAGCTGTCTAGTTGTTCGGATAGGACGAAAAACCGGAGTCCCGTGTACACATTATCGTACTCGTAATAGATCCCTTGGCAGTTGGAATTCGATAGTGCAGGTCGCAGTGCCGCTGTTCGGGCAGTATTTCCCGCATAGCTCACTGTATTGCGTATGCTCGTCTTCATTAGCTCAGTTCGGAGCAGAACAGTAGGACGTTAAATCCCATTTCATTTCATTAAACGTGCGTGTAAACATACATGTATTCTATTGACTATAACCTCGCTTTAATAGTTGAGGTGTAAGCGTACTCGCGTTGTTGCATTTAATTTCTTTGTGAAAATGACGATACTTCTTCATATTATCGATGGCTAGGATCAACTGATTGTTTTTATCCTTGTTTGGATTATGTCTCAACTACTGGCATTTGAAGTTACAGAGTATCACGGACTCAAAAAATAGTTTTTCCTAGACAAACAAAATTACTCCAGGAAATTTCCGGTTTAGTGCTAACAACGCCTTAGAGTTGTTTCAGTGAAATTGAAATGAAATAAAATGGGGTTTAATGTCCTACTTGTCTCCACTGGCTAATGGAAACAGAAATAAACCAGGGAGGAAAATTGTCCCCGGACAGTGGCGCTACGTCTTATTCTTATTTCGAATTCCAACTGCCAAGGGTTATGTTACGTACACGGCAATGTAAACACAGGATCTCTGTTTTTGTACCATTCGAATGACTAGACAATGTCCTTGCCAAATCCTCCACGTAGTACTACTATTCGTGAAAACCGTGCTGGAAATTACAGAGGAACTTTCTCGGCCAACACCAAAACCTCCAGGTTAACGAACAACTTAAAACTTACAAATACTTGGCAATATAAACGTCATGTCAACATTATTTTGATGAGCAAACCTGAATACTGCGTTGATATTTTTATTACATATCAACAACGTAACAAAGTTCGCGTACAATATTCGGCAGAGTTCTGATGAAAACAGAATTTCGTGTCAACTTGTATGCCGATGTCCTCTTAACATTTATATTTACCAAAAGAGACGCATAAAATGGAATAACTATCCTATACATCAGTATCTGGTGTGTCCACCGTGAGTTTCAATAACAGCAGTACAGCGTCTGTAGATTGGCACACCGGGGACCACACTCTCGGAATTCATCGGCTGTGTTTGGTCTCGGTACGACGTTATTAAGTCTCCTCTGAATTTCACCACAAAGATGTTCAATCGTGTTAAAGTCCGGACTAAGGGCTGGCCAGTGCATAACATTGACACCGTTCTGCTGGTGGGGTCTGAGGGCTTGATCGATGTAGCGCACTGCTGTGACGCCGCTTCCTCCCACTGGACCGATTTGCTGTGGGCATGCAGTTGATACGCAATATCGACTCTCATCTGTGAACAGAACAGTTCTCCTTTGCCTGTGTCGTCAGTTATGGTTTTGTTGGGCAAACTGTGCACGTTCACGTCGATGGCTAGGTGTGAGGATCGGTCCACGGTAAGATCTACAGCATTGGATGTTCTCTCTTGTGATACGTCTGCGCACTGTATCGGTACTGGTGGATCTTACGTGTGTTCTCATTGTCTGACGTGCTGTTTCAGATGCCCAGGGTGAAGGGATTCTGCACGTGCTGTCGCACAACATGGCTGTCTTGTCGCCTTGTGGTAACCCTTGGTCTACCAGTTCAGGGGCGATCATCTGTGGTATTGTTGGACAAACTGTAGACGTTCTACTAGTCCATGGCGAGGGGTGAGAATCGGTTCACGGTAAGGTCTACGGCAATAGATGTTCTCTCTGGTGAGACGTCGGCGCACTGTATCGGTACTGATGGGTCTTCCGTGTGTTCCCGTGCTGTCTCAGATGCCTTTGTGAAGGGATTCTGCACGTGCTGTCGCACAACATGGCGGTCTTGTAGTCTTGTGGTAACCAGTTCGAGGGCGATCATCCGTGGTGTTGGTGGTCCGAAAGCATTGCTGAAGCCTTTAGATGGTCAGAAGTGATTGACAACAGATGTGACATGCTGCTATCGTTGTAGTATGAATGATCTAACCAGGTATGGGGGTTCATTTTATTGGGCTGGTCCCGGTGAACAGCACATGCAGCAGGAGTTACATGAAAATCACGGAGAACACATTACCATCTCAGAAGTCAGATTGCGTTTTTAAGAACTTTTCCGGGATTCAATTCTGTATTTTGGAAGGGGCCTTATTGATCAGGAAAAGTTGGAAATGTAGTCACTGATATACAATAAAAACATTTGGCAAGTTTTATGCAATGCGCGTATTCAGCCTAAGATACCAACATGGCGTTTCTTGTGCTGCTTAGTACTGAATCTTTTTATCTCAAAAACCGTATGGTTGTCAGTTGTGAGATTTTGCCTATAGACTGTAGAATAATCCACATAATGTCCTTATTCCCTTAATTCACCGTGGTCACGATGGCTAAATGGGTATGACACAGGGTCGCTAGCCTGGAGGTCGGGTGTTTGATCCCTGCATTGGCCGAGAAAGTTCATCCGGTGGTTGACCCTTGTCAGGGATGCATCACGGATGAGACGTAAACCGAGGTCCAGTGTACACATTGTCGTGCACGTAACAGATCCCTTGACAGTTGGAATTCGATATAAGAGTAGGCCGTAGTGCCAGTGTCGTGGAAATATTTCCCTCATAGCACACTGTACGGCGTATGTCCGTCTTCATTAGACCAGTTCAGAACAGTAGGACGTTAAACTCCATTCCATTTCATTTCCTTATTTGCCATGATTCATTTGGTTCAGTCTTTAATTAAACAAATCAAATATTACACAGTATATTTTCAAACTTAAAGCCTAAATCACAAAAACATCGTACAGTGTGTACAATTTGTAAACAGAAAAAGGTACCACCAGAACGTCTTTTAGTGCTAGACACATAAAAGGATGAGCTCTAAATCGGAAAATCTGTTGAAAATGATTACGTAGCACCTCTCACTGCCACCACTGCACACGTAATCATAGAAATAAAAATTAACATAAGTTTGTCTCAGAATGACCGAAGATTTGTGTTGACGAGACATTAAATCCCATTGCAATCCTCTTTAATTTCAAAGATTTGAACAGCATACCTTAATCACCGTCTAGAAATTTTGAAAAAGTAATTTTAATTTCACAGTAAGTTTGTGAAGCTAATGAGATATTCGTGATAGTTCGAAGAGGTATTTTTCGATTTATTTTCCGTTAAATGGATCGTGTTTTTTTGCTATTGAAAGAATCTGCTGTTAATTACGATGGAACGGAAGCACAGATTAATGACTGTTTATTTGCTTTTAAGCATAAGGAATAAGTCTTTGTAATATATCTTATTCAAATCTCAGGCTGAATCAATACTTTTTTAGCATTTCAATCAAATTAACGACCTATTGCGGACATTTTTTTTAGAAATAAACACATAATAACTATCGACATATCATCTGAAAAGTATAGTGGTTGTGTAGAGGCCATATCAACAGCGACAAAATGTTTTCAAATGACGTAATGCTTGCCTTTTGTTGGAATTGGTTATACATTGTATTGAAGTACTGTCTTTAATTATATACAATCTGAATAAATCATTATTGTCTTAATTTGAAAATGTACAACGTTTAAACGTTTATACAGCTGTCTTACTTATTAGACTTTCGTTTCGTTTTTGCCTTAATTCTCTCATATTCGGTAAGTAAAATTAGTTGACACGTGAAGGTTCTGTAGAAAAGCAGAATCTATATCGTTAACCGGTCGTTAGTCGACATTCGTTAGATATACATCAGGTCGACTATTGATTCTGTTGTCGTTACACACTGACTATAACGACAAGAGAATCATTGTTGAAACGTTGCTCCTAATAAATTCGATAACTGTATTTATAAAGTTTTAAACTTCCCAATAAACAATTGTCTATGCATGTACATGAAGAGTACCGAATGGAACAGGTCACAATAATACAATGGTTTGGTCCGTTTGAGACACACGTTTTATTTTTCTAGTGTCGGTTGTTTATCCCACATCATTTGGGCCTAGAAACATTTCTTTTTCAGGCCCGTTCAGGTATAAACAAGATGGTCCAGCAAAAACATGTCAATCAAAATATGTGATACCGTAAAATGGCGACGCCTTTTTTATAAAGAAAAAAATGTCTGTCAGCTGATTTTACAAATTATGCGGCTCTTTGATTTATTCAAAACTGAAAATGTAGGTTGGCTTTAAAGCTGGGATTGTAACCCCATTACTAGGTTCGAGGACTGAAGCAAGCCCACTAGTCTTGTTAAGTCGATGTAATCATCAATGTAATCAATAGATAATGAAAGGTTAATGAAAAGGAAGGAACTGATATCGATTCGTAATATTGATAATAAGCGTTACATCCGATTATACAAGCAAATTTCACGACAAACAAAATAATTCATATTTAAAGTTTTATATTAGATAAACAATATGTTTTTTTTACATAGAATACGAAAAAATCTAAACGAGAAATGACGTTGGGAAAGTGGATGACAATGACAGTACATATATATAGAGAGAAATTGGGTTTATGGTCCACTCGACATAAACTAGGTTATTTCGGGATTAGCAAATGGTTCAATTTTATTTCAGTAATTCGTTTCCGCAGAAGGGTCTTTAGCAGTGGGAGGAAACCGGGGGTCCCGGAGAAAACTGATGAGGTTTAACAGGCGACCTTACGCCTTGTCACATAAAACCAGGGCATCGAAACCACGCCAGTTGACTCAATGACAGACCTTATGATATAACAGGCACACGCTAACCATTCGGCCACCAACCCCCCTTCAAAGACAGGGGAACAATTTTTGCCTTAACGCATGCCGAGTAAACAAACAGCAAATACCTTAATCAATAACCTAATCTGATTTTTATTTAAATGTTTTATAGATAAAATCCAAAAACTCAGCTTTATAATTAATAAATCACCTTCAAATTATAGTAAATTGGTTTCTTAATCAAGAACTGGCAAATTGTAAATAATGGAAATACGTTCAATTAACGCATTGGGGTAAAGATTTACCAATCGATCAAGTATTGTTTCAAACGACCTACAAGTGTCATGACTAAAAACAAATACGCTTTAATAAAATTGCTGACAAAATATTTTTTGAATAGGCGTGGCAGTGGAGTCTTTGATTATGGCCACGTGCATTCAAAAGAAGACTACATCTATGGTCTAAAATGCTTTTCACAACAGCTACGGATAAAGTGAATGTATCACGGTGGCGAGAGAGGGGGGGGGGGCAGAGAGATGGGGTATAACGTCCACTCGACGCTAACTAGGTCGTTTTGGGACTAACACAGTGGGTTAGACATTGGCCCACTACCTGTCATACGTGCTTTGGCAAGCACGCGTCAGGGGGTTCGGCAGCTCGGAGAACAACCACAAGAAATCGGGTGAAGATTATGTATGCTCACGACCAAAAGTCTCTACGGCTAGTCTGCAATCTTCTACGGCACCGAACACACGCACGTGACGCATAAGACCTACGAACGGGTGTACTAAAATTCACCCGTTGACTGGACCGTAGGACGGGTTGTGAGCTAGGCTTAACCTGGAGGGTCCGTCCGCGATCCCTGCTTGTCCGAGAAAGTTCACCTGGATTTTCTGACGTGCTTGTCCAAGGAAAGTTCATCGAGATTTTCCGACGTGGTCCCCTCCTCCCCCTTGTCAGTGGTAGACACGATGAGGGTGGCGGGATGCAGCTGGTACACTCGTCCAAGGGCCCGAATCCTAGGTAGATAGACTGGTATCTGATCATAAAAGTGAAACTGAAAACGAGAATTTTACTTTCGTCCTCGACTTTTTGTTCAATATTTTGCTGATTGCGGACCTATTTCCGACCAATGTACCACACTGCTAAAAACGACTACTTATTATTGAAATAAGTCCTGAAATGAACTAGTTTGTGTCGAGTAGACGTTAAACCCCATCTCTGTCTCCCCCACTCTCTCTCCCTCTTTCTCTCTCTCGCTCGCTCGGTCTCTTGGACTAAGGTCAGTAGGGTGGGCCCGTGTCTGGAAAGGAACAACATACAGTCGTTCGGATGGGACGAACAACGGAGGTCGCGTGTACACATTGGAGTGCATGTTAAAGATCTCATGGCAATAGGTCGTAGTGTCGCTGTCTGGGCAAAAATTCACTCACAGCACACTGTCTGGCGCATGCCCTTCTTCATTAGCCCAGAACAGTAGGACGATAAAACCCATTTCATTTCCAACGCTTGCTCAGTTAAGGCAAAGTAATAGTAATTAGTACAGATGCACAGAACGCTTACGCCTGATCCCCGGGTTCATTGTCTTTGATTTGGAAGCTCTCATAGATTTTGCAATATCTATGTGTTGTGTGCGACCCCCTTGCACTTATTGTTAAAATTGCATCAATTTGAAGGCACTCATAACTAGTTAGCCTTTCACCGATAAAGGGGATGTCAGCTGTTTCCGTCTGTGTCAATCATGGAGTGGATATCAAAACAAAAGTACCGGTTTAGCTGATTGATTAATTGAGCGTTTAACTTAATCTTGTCGACTGGATATGAAAACGGCGTGTTATGATATCGTTCTTTTCAAAAAAATAGTTTATTGCACGGCCGGTGCTGCCTTCTGGGGCACCATATTAATATTTGATATATTTGCACTTGGAAATATTTCTAAGAAGGCAAAGGCTCCCCTTTGTTTTGTTATCATTGAATCTAAGAACAGTCGGAAATTTAGCAAAACATATGGCACTCTTTTTCCAATGTTCTGTCAGTTACAGACAGTCTTGATATTATTAATACCTCTAACCCCGTATGCCTTTCAACGTTTCTCTCGCCGTATCGAAATAATATTGAATTAGAAATCCAACGACGCTAATTATATTTACCTTCTTAATTGAATAAAAGTACAACGATGTGATACACTAAGGTCAAACCTATTATAAACATGTGTCACATTCATGAAAAAAGAATCAAAACATAGTTTGTTTATTTTTAAGATCAAACCTATTATAGACATTTGTAACATGTGTGACAAATTATATGTAATCCTACCATATTTTGTTTATATTTGCAGATGATGCTCTGATTATAATGATTTTGCTGGCAAGTTTAAACAGCTGTTGTAATCCTTGGATTTATTTGGCTTTTAGTGGAAATTTGTTACGTCATCTGTGCCCTTGTTTTAACTCAGTGTGCTCAGCAACTGCTAAACAGAACCAAACATGGTCCCAGTCAAATACCGACACCAAACATAAGACTATCGAACTGGATCGTCTTCATTCAAAAGGTACGATCGCTAAGCGGATGGAATCCTTCACTTCGCTGTTTTCTACCAAAAAGAGGGGGTCACAGTCAATGGCTACACCATCGTCTCCAAGGAGATCTATTCCATCGGACAAATCAAGTAGCAGATCAGATGAGAATTCCCGTTCTCCACATGTAAAGAAAAGGGCACGCGTGCATGAAAGACCACCGGAAGAAGTGAGAGAAGCTCAAATGAAATGGGAGCGTGGTATGGGATCCGAGAATTCTCCCAACCAAGAGATTCCAGGTCTACAAATGCACTGTGAAATCTCAGATGATGAAATATTTGTGAAACCTGAAATCCCTCTCTCGGACGATTAGGTGATAACTGCGAAAGTTGAACAAATTGCTCAAGTTAAAGAAACCGACACGAAATGGTGCAAAAACACAGGGAATGGCCACTACCTAAAAGAAATAAAAACATGACCTTTGTTTTAAAAATCGTGATGTGGCTGAGTGCGCCTCAATATCCGATGAGCTTCGAAGCACTTGAATTAGCGCGACTCCCGCTTGCAACAGTCACATGTAATTCGGATTTAGTTGCATAATATCTGGCGTGTTCGACAGATGTATATTATGTGACGATGGATGCATTTTGTTCTACCGTGACTAAGCCACTATTAGCGGATCCCATAAAAATAGACCGCATAATTATGAATTAATGACGAATGTTGTCTTACAAATAGTATCCTCTTTTTTACTACACTGTTAGAAATATTTTGGTTATTTTACCCTAAAAATACGGGCAGCAAAAGTTGCCCCTAAATTAGAGGTAAAATTACACGCTTGGTTATTTAACATGTTACTGTAAATCGACATATATGTAAATTTACATTTCTTGTAAAAATACATCACAATGTAAATTTACATTTTTTGTAAAAATACATCACAATGTAAATTTACATTTTTTGTAAAAATACATCCGAATGTTAATTTACATTTTTTGTAAAAATACATCACAGGGATAAAAGTACTAATTATTGGTAATTTTACATACAGGTTACGGGCAACTTTTGCTGCCTGTTGTTTTAGGGTAAAATAACCGGAGTTTATGTAATGAAAGACATTTAAGTATGCAATGACTTAAACAAAAAAAAAACACAAAAAATCATTTTAATTTAAACAAATTTTATTAAACCATGTTGATGCCAAACATGAAACTTAAAAGAAAAAAAGAAAATAGTTTATAAAACCATACCAGGCAAAAATAAATCAAATAATATACTTTGACAAGCAATGAAATAATTAACAAAGATAATTAAAATTGGGTTGTTACATAAATTTAAAGTCAATCAGATAATAACTTTAGTTTCTTAAAACATTAAGAGCCACAACTGAAGCTTTTGATTTTAAAACAATAAATTTAATCTTACTGCAACATATATATGCAAGTTTGTTGTAAAGAATCATTCAGGAATCATGGGGTCAAAAGGAAAACTTTTTAACAT
This sequence comes from Patella ulyssiponensis, assembly GCA_963678685.1. Lineage (NCBI taxonomy): Eukaryota > Metazoa > Mollusca > Gastropoda > Patellidae > Patella > Patella ulyssiponensis. Next base: position 83,341,387 of record OY783225.1, on the reverse strand, counting down.
CACAACAGTTTTACCAGATATGTTATACGCAGAAAGAGGGAATCGGTCCAATAAATCATTAACATGTACTAGTATGCATTTACAAGTTTCGTCAATTTCATATACTCCTAAATCTGACCTGTCTGTCTTATAATATTCACATACTAAATATGGTTGTTCACTTGGCGATATTACACAAAATTCTACACGACCAATGCCAACCAAACAAAATTCGACATCTATAATCACAAATTTTATAAAACCATGTTGATGTCCAACATGAAACTTAAAAGAACAAAATAAAAGAGTTTATAAAACCATACCAGGAAAACATAAGTCAAATAATATATTTTGACAAACAATGAAATATTTAACAAAGATAATCAAAACTGGATTGTTACATAAACTTAAAGTCAATTAAATGATAACTTTAATTTCTTAAAACATTAAGAGCCACAACTGAAGCTTTTGATTTTAAAACAATAAATTTAATCTTACTGCAACATATATATGCAAGTTTGTTGTAAAGAATCATTCAGGAATCATGGGGTCAAAAGTAAAAGTTTTTAACATCACAACAGTTTTACCAGATATGTTATACGCAGAAAGAGGGAATCGGTCCAATAAATCATTAACATGTACTAGTATGCATTTACAAGGTTCGTCAATTTCATATACTCCTAAATCTGACCTGTCTGTCTTATAATATTCACATACTAAATATGGTTGTTCATTTGGCGATATTACACAAAATTCTACACGACCAATGCCAACCAAACAAGATTCAACATCAATAATCACAAACATACCCTTTTTAATTGAAACTTCATGAACTTTAACAAAGTCTGTTATATTAACACTTTGTAAGTTAGGAAATAGTAACGATATACATTGTGCCATTCTTTCATCTAGCATGGAAACATTTACTTCTATGACATTTTCATATAGTATATTGTTTGGAAATAAATTTCCAGCATGATAATACGCTTGCAATAATTGATGTTTATTTGCAAGAGATTTTGTGACATTAACAAAATTTTTTGAGCTTCTGATACAACGTTTAAAATAAGTGTGTTTGCTTTCAAATCTCATGGTCCACACATGTAAAAGTGGACCAAACTGAGTTATTAACCAAGGAAAATGCTGTAAATAATGATGTTTAGGTCTAAGTTTAATATCAGGAAACAGGGTGATTCTCAAATCAATGTATTCTTCAATCAATCTTTGAAGCACAGCAACTTGATTAATTGAAATTTTGTAAGAACAAATAAGCTCTGTCATTTTTCTCAAATTCAAAATTAACATCCAAATATCATCCTCGGTATTTTCAATGTATTCTCCAATAAGGATGGGCAGAAATCTCAAAAATGACCAATTCTGAACAGCATGGCCTTTAAGACATGACATATCATCCTTAAGTAGAGCTGGTCTATTACCAATGTCACTCCCCTTGAGAAGAAGAGAACGAATTTTATGATTTACTATTTTCACATTGAACCATCTGTGTTTGGTAATCAATTCTTTAAGAAAAATAGCAAGGTCATATTTTATTACTCCTTCAAAAAGGTCATGACCTACACAAGGTGGGAGTCCTGGATTTAACACATGAAAACCATCCAGAATATTAAACAAGCATTCTGATTTAACTCCCATTTTGTGAATTACATTATACTCTTTAACAAATTCCACACAATCATCATAATTTTTTTTTGTTCTCAGTAATGCATTTCTCGTACATAAAGGATCATGTTCATAACCTCCCCTTTGAATTAAACAATATCTACAAAAATATTCAGAATTCCCAAAATTTGTAACAAATCCACCCAATAAATGACTTCCCAAATTGTCTCCAATAATACAAGCAATATTAGCTTGTAATAAATTTCCATTTTTTAAATGAACTCCAACAGAAAGTTTCTTCAAATCATTTATCAAGGGCTCTAGAACCCTACAACCAAAGTATTCAAAGTCTGTTTCTCTACATAACAAAGCCAATTGCAACCCATCAACCTTACTTCTATACTGTGGATATATGTCTATGAAAGTAAAGTAGAAAGCTAATATCTTAAAAGTTTTTTTAGCAGATCCTAAAGGGTTCACTATTTCAAATGCATCTTGATACAAGGCAAGTTTAATAGCGGCTGGATTTTGCATAAAATATTCATTGTTCTTGAACGATTCACCATCAATCAAATCATAATATATTCCTTCATTTGAAGAGGTGATAGGATTTTTTAATTGGGTTTGAACACTTCTGTTTAAAATTACAGTTTCAAGAGTGTCTACTAAAGGTATATAATGAAATACAGACTGTTTGTTACTTTCATTTAATCCTAGATTAATTTCTATTGGCTCTATAAAATTAAAATTTGATTTAAAGAATTTCTTTCTTTTAAAGTCAGATGAAAAATGCTCTTTGCTTGATGTAGAAAGCAGTTTTGAGAACATATCATCATTCTCAAACACTTCTTTCAACAAAGTAATGACAGTGTTATCTTTAATGTTTAAAGATAAAAATTGACTTCTTAATTGAGATTTCAACATGTCCATTGACAATGTATGTAAATGGGAGACATCAGATAATATTGAATCAATAGTACTAACTGGTACTAAATGCATTGCTTCCAACTTCATGAGAAACAAAGCAAAATGATTAGTGTAATCTCCACTATTGGTAATAGTACTGGATAAAGCGTTATTTTCCTCTTCAATTTCATCCAGAGAATAACAATTAGTTGTACAATTTTTAACATTTTCTGTTATAATAGAAACTTGGTTAGAACAACTCTGATGGTTATGGTTTCTTGAAACATGTGAAGTAAAGGAGGATTTGACCTTAAATGTTTTGCTACAGTTTGAAAAGGGACACGATACAGCTTCACTACCATTAATATGTGTTTTAACATGAGAAATTAAATTTTTGAAACCAAACACATTTTGCCCACACTCTTTTACTTCACATGTTAACTTGGACATTCTCTTCAATATTAATGAATTATCTTGTTTAAATGAATGAGATCGTGTCATGTGACTTTTTAGAGACGTAAATCGAACAAATTTAAACCGACAATTATCATAACAACACGGGAAAATAATATTTTTTACATTAGCATGTAACCTGTAATGACTAAGATATTCCTTTACACTCGTCAATTCTAACTCACAAAATTGGCAAACGAAAGACATGTTTAGGAGCTAACAATAGTAACAACTAAACATTTACATCTTTTTTTGAAATTTTTTCAATTCATTAACTAATTGTAACACTTTAGGATGAACTTGATATGCTTTCCCTTGCTTTTTCTTGTTTTTTGATCCTTTCACTGGGTTGATGCCCATATATGCTCACAAAATTGGCAAACGAAAGACATGTTTAGGAACTAACAATAGTAACAACTAAACATTTACATCTTTTTTTCAAAAATTTTCAATTCATTAACTAACTGTAACACTTTAGGATGAACTTGATATGCTTTCCCTTGCTTTTTCTTGTTTTTTGATCCTTTCACTGGGTTGATGCCCATATATGCTCTGAAAATAGAAAAAAGAAAGAATCAACATAAAATCAATTTATACAAATTACAAAACCCATTTTTTTTCAAATATAAACAAGGCGAGAGAGAGAGAGAAATGGGTTTTAATATCCACTCGTCACAAACTAGGTCATTTCAGGACTAACATGTTGTTTAATTTTATTTCAATAATTCATTTGCGTGTAGGGGTCTTTAGCAGAAGGAGGAAACTGGAGGACCCGGAGATAATCCATGAGGTTGGACAGACAACCTTACTCCTTGCAACGTACAACCGGGGATTCGAAACCACGCCAGTTGACTCAATGACAGGCTTTATGATACAGCGCGCGCACGCTAACCATTAAGCCATCCAACCCCCCTTTAATAAAGGCTTTCGAATATCATAATAAATTATAACAAAAGCATTATTTAACAAGTTTTTTTCTACTTCTACACCCAGTAGTTCAACACAAAGGAAAAATATTACATACAAATTATATATCAACAAAACATGTTTATTTTGGTAACAATGGTTATCAATATTCTTACTGAATCATTGTTTTATAAATAAAAGCTGACCAGTCTGTCAGATTTCTACCTGATTGGGCTGGAATACGCTGAAAGTGAAATTTTGGGAAGAATTAATTTTAACATATCTTACCTTTGTAGAAACTCTAAAGTTGCTATGCAAGTTGTCAGATATTCTAAGTTCAAAATATAGTGTAAAGCAAACATAACCATTACAGCATCATCAAATGTGTGTAGAACAGTGACTGATCTATTTTCTATAACAACATGAAATATGGTTGTTGTAAACAAACATCCTGTAAAAATACCATTGATAACTTTAATGAACTTAAATGGGGTTTAACACCTTTTTTTTTTTTTAACCAACTGGGCTTTTGATGATGTACAAGCACTTATACAGTGTGGTATTTTTTTGTCCAGAATGCTTTGGGGCACAACTGCCAAGGGATCTATTACATGCATGTCAACGTGTACCCTGGCCAGGCCCTATGTCCAGCATCACCGGCTGACAAGAGGAAAATATGCTGGAAACCTTACTTATTGAGCCACTGTGGCGCAGACGCCACAGGAGGAAAAGGAGGGGACTATTGTAATTTAAACAAAATAAGCTTATTTATTTTACTGCTAAGTTGCCGAAAGTAAAAACGACAGAAAATTAATTGGTTGGTGTAGGTTTATGATTTTATAAAACCTTTTATTTTCATTTATTGCTTCAATCTTGTAAATTGCGGTACATACAATTATATCAAATCTGTTGATATAAGTCACATGTATCTCATAGTACTTTAATAACCATAAACCATTATTATATTTATCCCAATACACATCATATCATAGAAAAGTTAAATGTATGCTACCCTTCATAAAATTTAATGAAAAAAATATATTACCAACTACACTAATGACAGGAGCTCCAGTTTTTCTTCTCTGCTCTTCAATTTTCTTAGTATCAGTTGCCAGCTGAAATAATAGAATTCATTTTATAAGATCATGGTTTTATAGTAAAACATACACATATAGATATATTTTTGATTGCTCATGAATTTAAATCTAAAGTTTAAATGTGTAACATCTTCTGATGAAATACTTACTGGGTAATATTCAATTAAACCCTCTTCATTGAAATGTTTTAATAGAAGAGGTATAATCCCATCAGTTTCGGGATACTTGGTAGTAGTAATGGACGTGTACTTGTCTATGTCTGCAATTACTTCTTTAACATCAGGGTTTTCTTGATTACTCATGTATGTTAAAAGGACCCTTTTCTTGTTCTTTGAATACTCCAGAAATTGTTCTTCAATACTGACACCAGTTAATGTTCTAAAATGCTCCAAACAACATTGTTTTTCAAAGAGAAATGGCCACTCTGTTTTCAATTCACTAATTGATGAACAATTTTTATTTATTTGTTCTCTTAGTAGAGGAAAAACATCTTTCATGTGCTGATCAATTTGCTGGGTATTTTTCACAGTTTTGACATATTCATCCTTAAGCCACTCTTTTTTGGTATGTAAATCGTCAATCTCAGTAAGTTCCGGACTTCTATTCCAGCTATCTAAACAACCATAGCTTGATCGTTTTTTCTTAGAGTTGACTCCAGATTCGCTGTCATCACTTGAAACTTTTTTCCTGTTTTTATTGTGAATTCGTTCGTTAATCTGATTAACCCAACTACTAACACCCGAACCAATAATACTACCGCTAAAATTATCAGACAGTGAGATTTTATACCGGTCTATGAGTTTTAAACAAACAGCTTGTACATCTTTTATTGATGGTCGTTTACAAATAGCCTGGATTTCATCAACTAATATTCTTACGACTTGTTTTCTATCTGAAGGACTTGGACAATTCGACACTTCACAAGAGTCTATAAAGTTTTGTGGGAACTTCTGCCACGGAATTATGAATGTGTAAGACCAAGGAGACCAATCATTGCAACTAGTTGAACTACTGGTACTTTTACTGCTTGTTGCACTATTTGATGCTGGGCTGTTCGGACAAGGGCTTTCACTAAAAGAACTTGTACCAGTACTTATATCTGCTGAATATAATGAATCTGAAAAATATGCAAACTCTAGTGTGAACCTAATAAATTATGTAACAGATTAAATAAAGATTGGTTGCAAGGCAAAAAAACAGCCCACAGAACTGGCATGTTTATTCTTTTGTAGGATGGGAGAGACAGAGAGAGAAGGGTTTTAACGTCCACTCGACATAACTGGTCATTTCGGGACTAACATATGGTTTTTAATTTTATTTCAATAATTTGCTTGCACGTAGGGGTCTTTAGCTGTGGGAGGGACCTGGAGAAAACGCATGAGATTGGACAGGCTACCCTACTCCAGTGAGTGACCACTTATAAAACCTTTAGCCAATTTTTTAGCCAATTCAGAAAGTTTTAGACAAATATTTTTATTCATATGTTTGTTTATAATTAAAAATAAAAATAAATGTTTAAAATGTAGGCTACTTATTTAGTACAAAAGAGTTTTATGTTATCTCCTTGACTCAATCTGAACGACAGACACAGTGAAAAGCCATGATATCCTAAGACTTTATCTAGAAGGTCACAGGTCGCGAGGTCAATGCACAGAAGTCACTTGGTCAATGCACAGAAGTCACTTGGTCAATGCACAGAAGTCACTTTGTAAACAAACAAACGAAAGTACAATGCGTCGTATCAGGGTTGTCTGAGCAATAACACGGACACAACTCGAGATTGAATAATAATCCCCGGAAGAAAATGGGATCTTAAAAGAATTAGCAAGTTTAAAGAGACATTTGACACACGTGGGGGCCGCACTATTGGCACTATTTTGTGCTTTGGTCGGGTCTATGTCACATATACATCATGAATTCTGCTAATGTTTTTAGCGTGGGGATTGACTAATAGTTAATTTATTAAAGTTCTAAACAAAAATTTAAAACTTTATCGCAATTAAAAAATAGCCAAATTCTGGCTGGGATTTCTGAGCAAAAATGGCCATTCACTGGATACGTGCGAAAAAAAAAAGCCAGCTACCATAAATTCCATCACCTAGTTAGTTACCTACCCTCCTTGACTGTCCAAAAGTTAACATTATGAAGAGAGAGAGAGAGAGAGAGAGAGAGAAATGGGGTTTAATGTCCACTCAACACACCTAGGTCATTTCGGGAATAACATATGGTTTAATTTCATTTTAATGATTCCCTTGCGCGTAGGGGTCTTTAGCAGTGGGAGGAAACCTGAGTGCCCGGAGGAAACCCACGAGGTTGAGAAGGTGCCCCTATCTCCATGCCACATACTCCCACACCAGGGCTCAAAACCACAGCCGCAAGCCAGAGTGGCCGGCCAGCAACATTATGAAGACAATAAATGTAGTTACTTCACAGCCACAGAAAAAAACACAACAATACTTTTTAAGACACCACTGATCAAATGCTCTGACAAATTCAAAATGTATGCTTTCTGGTCCTTCCATCTTTATAAGCATGAGGTAATGAGGGAGGTTACTTTTAAATTAAATTAAACTAACGTTAGCTCGGTCAACGTCTAATTTTTGTCCACATGTACCCAATGCAGGAATTTCGTCAGAGATAAGACTCTCATTTCTCACTCTAGGACGTTGATTCTGAACTAACAGAAGTCCTGGTAAGGAAAAAGTAAACGATGCATCTTATTTTGGGTTTACTAGTATTATCGTATTAGTTGTCATAATTATTGATTGTGCGATTATAATTTGCTGCGTTAGTAAGCCTAAACAAAACTTGTACTTGTAGTAGTTGTAGTGTAGCGAATGTAAACAGAGCAGCACCACACAAAAGGGACGTAACTGTGTTTGATAGTCTAGAGACTCGATCTTTTAGTCGTTGTAATGCGCAGCATTGTAAGATTAAGTCTAGAGTAATTTAATGTACTAAAAATAGACACTTCACGACACCGAGTCGATAGAACGAAGGTGGAACGAGACGATTTCAAGTTTAATATTAGTAGATTTACGAAATATCACTCTTAAATATTCATTTGCCAAAACATTCGCCAATAAAAAGATTTATCGTCATTTGCTAATGTCTAGGGCGACCCTACTCCTTGTCACGTACAACGGAAAATTTGAAACCATGCCAGTTGACTCAATGACAGGCTTTCTGATACAGAGCTCGCATGCTAACCATTCAACCCTCCAATCGAGTTTAAATTATATGACGCGCACTAGTGCGCAGCTTTCTTCTTTTTTTTCTCTTTGTGCTGGGTGTCAACAAAAAGTGCCGGTTGTGGCCACAACGCCAGATTAACCATGTAGGGGACCTTGGAACATGTGGGGGACCTTGATCACCGACCACGGGGGTTGTGGCAGAGCGAGTCCCAGCTAGGGGGGTCTGGGGTGGTCTCTCCCCTGGAGATCTTCAGAAATTGGAGGTCGGAAATGTCATTCCTGGCATTTCAGGCACTTGTCTTGTGTGGAGCCATTTAGAAGTAGCTCCCCCAGAAAAAAACAAATTCTGCAACAAAATTAACGCATTCTGGCGTTATTTCAGTGGACCAATCATGTGAGTGCTATGAAATGATGGTATTTCTAGAGGAGGGGACTGGACGCAACTGAGATTTTTGTGGGGGCCCCTCTAATATGGGGGGCCCTGGGGTCTGTGCCCCATGGTTAATCCGGCCATGCGTGGGCACATCCCTATATATATTATATGCATTGTGACCCATTTGTGTTAATTTCTAGAACCCAAATATTAGCTCCTTGACCTTAGGCTTTAAATTTGTAAATGGTTAAAAGTCTAAAAATAAAATGGCATCTTCTTACCAAGTTCCTCAGTCCATCTGTTGTGGTGATCCAAAAAAATTTGATAAACTTTTCTACACTGGATGACATTAAGATCACAGTCGACCAAATCTTTTAATTCTAGATATTTAAGATCTTCATTGTTGTCTACACCAATGCTGATCAGTTTGTTTTTGATTTTTGTGACCTGTGTTTCATTAAGAAAATCAATCTTTTCTAAACAAGCATTTACTTCTTTGGCTGTAGGATTTAAAATAAACAAAATAAACACACAAACAATAAAAAAATATAACATTTTATATTTCCATAAGTGCACAACTAGCATTAGCATATTGAATAAAATGACTATTATTAATATGGCATGTATCCCGCCTATCAATTTATCAAATGTCAAAGGTCAATTTCCTGCAAACGAGTGTCCATTCCTACTCCTAGTTGTACCGAACACACCACAAAATACACTTTAATTGCAAAGAATGTCACACACAGTCAAAAAGTAACGAACTATTATAAGGCCTAATAAAAGAAAGTCAACTTACAAAGCATGGTTTCCATTTCGTCTGATGTGAAGCTCATGATGTAGGCACATCTACGTATTTGCGAAAACAAAAAGGCGGGAAAGCTACAACTGATGGTTGTCGTACCGGTACGTAATGTCATTTGCTATTTGGTTGTGAACTGAAACATTTACTCTTAATCGGTTGTTCGCTGAGAAATGTTAACAAAAGTTTCATTTTTAAAATTACTACTATCGAATAGAATATTTCTGCGATGGCACATTTTTACGACAACCAAGGTACATGTTACCGTAGTTAGAATACACTGTAAATTACTGTATTTTGACGTTACGTTTGTAAAATGAATTATTTCAGGGTGAAATCACTTGTACAATATGGGTTTTTTTACCACAGTTTGTACTATCACTGCTATTTTGGTGTAATAAAACATACATATGTAAAATAACATAGAACTACGTAAATAGTTTACCATATTTTTATGGTAAATTAACATTTATTTCTAACAGTGTATTAAAGGACATTAACATTTGACATATGCGATAGAATTGCCTATACATATCTCAAGAGATCTTTGCTATATCTCATCCGTAATCATGATTTGAAGACTCCAGAAATGGCCTAAAAATGGAAATATTGTTGCTGTGTGAAAGAAAGAGTGGTAAGAGCCAACGATGCCATACGATTTCTCGGCTCTCTTATTATTCCGTGAAGACTAAGGGTAGTTACATTAGACTATGAGAGGAAACCAAAGATTCGTATGAAAACCGATGGACATTAGATCAGAAAGGGCAAAGTAAATAGAAGTGCAACGAGTACTTCGCGTAATTTTAATTAATTTTCAGACGTGTATGGTGGCCCATGGTCGCAATAGCGTTTTTTTTGTATTTCATTTAAAAAAATGAAAAATATTAGAAAAAAAAAAAGAAACTTTTTTTTTGTTTTACAAAATAAATAAAAAACTTTTTGAAATTTAAAATATTTTTTTTTTTAAATTTAAAATAATAAAAAAAAATGTTTTTTAAATTTAGAATAATAAAAAAAAAAATTTTCAAAATTTAAAATAATTTCTTTTTTTTTTTTAAAGTCAAAATAATTTTTTTTTTAAATTTAAAAAAAATTTTTTTTTTTAAATTAAATCTAAAAAAAAAAATCTTTTTAAAAATTTAAAATAAAAAAAATCTATACCGTCGTGGCCCATCGTCGCAATAGTGTCTAGAGTATCCAGACCCAGTATACAACTGCCATTAGACAAGCGAGACTAGAAACATTGTGGCCCATTGTTGCAGTAGTATCTCGATTATCATGTGTGGGATCTATGAAGAAGGTATAGACTCGAACGACAAGAAGCGAGCTTGTAGTTATCTAATTACATCAACATGTGAGTGGCGGAACTTTGGCATGTTTATGTTCACCTGACGATGTCCACCAAGGCTATTATGCTCTATTCTATCTTTGAATTTGATATTGTGTGCCATTGCACTTTCGTACCTCTAACTACGACCTCAGGGAGAGCAGGGATTCCACAAAACTAAAGCTAAAATCACTAAACATAAGAAATGAAATTTTAAAATTTAAAAATTTCAAGACGATCGATTTTAACAAAGATTTAGATTTAATTTTAATCGATAATCTGAACAACAGACCCATCCTTCATGCAGTACCTTATATATGTAGACATGAGGCCCATAGGCGTACGAGCCAGAGGGCAAGCTGACTTTTCGGGCAGACGGGTAAAGTAAAAAAAAAATATTTCATAAACTTGGCAAATTAAAGTGCCCTAAATCTAATAATACACTAATTTTACCGACTGGGGGTGCAGTAAGACGCGTTTGCGCTCGTCAAATATTCCAAATTTTTGTTGGGGTCCATACAAATTCAGCCCCACTTCTTCGCCTCGGCGCCACTGTCTGTAAACCTTAATTTTTTTTCGGGCATTTCTAGTTTTGCTTCCTTAACTGTCAACACTACTTTTACTTATCTTTTAATTGAATACCACGAATTTGTACTGAGTTGACTATGGATTAAAACAATTTGACGGTATCCACACACTACTTTGTGCGACACTTCTTCTGACATCGATTATTATTTGTGAATGCAGCTGCAACAGTCTGATTGGATGGTTGGAAGTCTATAGTTACCTCGCATCAAGGCACAAGTAATTTTAAATAAAATCTATGAAAACTGAATTTTAAGTTAGAATCGATCTTCGTGATCGAAACTTATAAAATTAATAAAATTTCACTTTGTTGTGAGGTAACTATAGAGGTAACTATGTCCATCATCCCACAGAAGATGATCGACAATCTGAACGACAGGCCCGCCCAATATGCAGAGCCTTACGTAGATTGTAGATATAAGGCCCTGCCTGCCTGTGTCACAGGTCATGAGGTCAACAAACTAGTACATTTTGTACTGGAACAGCTTGTAAACAAACAAACGAACGTAAAATATTGCTTAAACGAACAGAAAATCTGCGTCGTATCAAAGCTGTCACTGTCAGTGAAATAACACTCATTGAGTAATAAATCCCCGAAGAAAATGGGATTTTAATTAGCGAGGAACGCTAGGCCTATCTGTCGCAATTATGCCGTCGAAGAAAAAACAGCGTTTCACCAATATATTCTTCTCGAATAACAACAACACGAGGATTTTCTCTATTTAAATATTATATATAAACCAAGAGATTATTGGTGTATTTCTTCCACACGGCATAATTGTGATCGACAGATATGAGATAGGCCTAGCGTTCTTCGCGTGCCAAATGTCCTATACAACTTGCTAATTCTGTTAAAATCACATTTTCATCGGGGGATATATTACTCAATGAGTGTTATCCCACTGACAGTGACAGCCTTGATACGACGCAGGTTTTCTGTTCGTTGAAGCCATATTTTACGTTCGTTTGACAAGCTGTTTCCAGTACCGTACAAAATGTAGTGGGTTGACCTCATAATCTATGTAACGTCTCCACAGGTACATGTAGGCAGGGCCTCATAACTATATATAAGGCTCTGCATGTAAGATGTGTCTGTTGTTCAGATTATCGATTAAAATTAAATTTAAATTTTAGTTAAAATCGATCTTCGTGAAACTTATAAAATTTCACTTTGATTTTAGTAAAAGTCAATGTTTAGTGATTTTAGCTTTAGATTTGTGAAATCCCTGCTCTCCCGGAGGTCATCGTGAGAGGTGCGAAAGTGCAGTGGCACACAATATCAATTTCAAAGACAAAATAGAACATAATAGCCTACGTGGACATCGTCAGGTGAACGAACATAAACTTGCCAAAGTTCAGTCACTCACATGTTGATGTAAGATAACTACAGGCTCGTTTCTTGTCGCTCGAGTCTATACCTTCTTCATAGATCCCACACATGATAATCGAGATACTACTGCAACAATGGGCCACAATGTTTCTAGTCTCTCTTGTCTAATGATAGTTATATACTATGTCTGGATACTCAAGACTACGGAAGCGTAATAGGGCCACATATTTTTTTTTTATTCTATTTTCAATTTTTCAAGTTAGTAACTTGAATTTTCAAGTTAGTAACTTGAATTTTCAAGTTAGTAACTTGAATTTTCAAGATACTAACTTGAATTTTCAAGTTACTAACTTGAATTTTCAAGTTACTAACTTGAATTTTCAAGTTACTAACTTGAATTTTCAAGTTACTAACTTGAATTTTCAAGATACTAACTTGAATTTTCAAGTTACTAACTTGAATTTTCAAGTTACTAACTTGAATTTTCAAGTTACTAACTTGAATTTTCAAGATACTAACTTGAATTTTCAAGATACTAACTTGAATTTTCAAGATACTAACTTGAATTTTCAAGTTACTAACTTGAATTTTCAAGTTACTAACTTGAATTTTCAAGATACTAACTTGAATTTTCAAGATACTAACTTGAATTTTCAAGATACTAACTTGAATTTTCAAGTTAACTAACTTGAATTTTCAAGTTACTGTTATATCATAAAAAGGCGTTTTGATCTAATGATATAGTATGTCATGCAATGCTTTAGTCAATGGACGGCACGGTTATAGACCTCAATGACAAGGTCCGGGAGTAGCCTTTTCGATCACGCAGGTTTCCCCCCTGCAGCGAAATTACTCCCCGCGCATTATGGTGTCGACGTACCATAAAACACCATTTATTCATTCATTCATTCATTCATTTTAACAGTATTGAGCCCTATGGAAAACCTTTTTGAAGTACAAAAAAAAAAATTAAATGACAAATCAAACGTCCCAGTTCTAAAAATAGTCTTTAGTGACATAATACACGACATTCCCCCTCACCCCCGCCACATGGATATCTGCCCCCCTCCTTTTTAGGACTTTTACTCCCAGGACATTTCCTGCTGAAGACATCTTAACTCCTAGGACATCGCCCCCCGAACTTTTACTCACCAGACATCTGCCCCTAGGACATTTACCCCCCCCCCCCCCCCCCCCGCCCCCCCCAGGCCATCTACCCCCAGAGTTTTACCCCCTCCCCCCGACAATTTTCCTCTGGAACATCTGCGCCCTAGGACAAGTCTGCCCCCTCCCCGCCACCCACCCTTTAGAGAGAGAGAGAGAGAAATGGGGTTTAACGTCCACTGGACACACACGAGGTCATTTCGGGACTAACATATGGTTTTAATTTTATTTCGATAATTCGCTTGCGCGTAGGGGTCTTTAGCAGTGGGAGGAAACCGGAGTGCCCAGAGGAAACCCACGAGGTTGAGAAAGCGCCCCTATCTCCCTCCATGCCACATACGCTCACACCAGGGAACAAAACCGGAGCCGCAAGCCAGAGGTGACCGGCCAGCTAGAGGTCGAAGCGCTGCACTCTAGACCACCCTTTAGAACCCAGGACGTGTAAAATAATGCACTGTAAAAAATTATACTTATTTTACATTGTTTCTGGGATTGCCTCGTAACACCCTTTAGAATCCTGGACCTTACGAGGTACTCCATGACACAATGTAAAATAAATATAAATTTTTTACAGTGCATTATTTTACAGGTCAATAGTACAGAGTTAGATAGTAGAATGCGTCCATAGAAGCCGACTCTTGGGGAGAGGTTCGGGTGGCCGATAAGCTACGCCTTGGTTTGCCATCAATGATGTCGAGGGTTCGAGTCCCATTCTCTGCTATCTTTGTGACAAGGTGCAAGAGCAGCCTATCCGATCACTCAGGGGTACTCCCAGAACATAAGCAGATTATCGGCGATAACACGTAGATTGACATGATCGAAACCACAGCCGCAAGCCAGAGGTGACCGGCCAGCTAGAGGTCGAAGCGCGGCATTCTAGACCACTAGGACATCCCACCCCCACCCCACCCTTTAGAACCCAGGACGTGTAAAATAATGCACTGTAAAAAAATGATACTTATTTTACATTGTTTCTTGGAGTACCTCGTAACATCCTTTAAAATCCTGGACGTTACGAGCTACTCCAAGAAACAATGTAAAATAAATATAAATTTTTTAACAGTGCATTATTTTACAGGTCAGTAGTACAGAGTTAGAAAGTAGAATGCGTCCATCGCCCTATTCCTAGCGTGTCGTAGTAGCCGACTCTTGGGGAGAGGTTCGGGTGGACCATATGTTAGTCCCGAAATGACCTAATGTGTGTCCAGTGGACGTTAAACCCCATTTCTCTCTCTCTCTCTAAAGGGTGGGTGGCGGGGAGGGGGCAGACATGTCCTAGGGCGCAGATGTTCCAGAGGAAAAATGTCGGGGGGGGGGGGGGTAAAACTCTGGGGGTAGATGTCCTAGGGGGTGGGGGTAAATGTCCCAGGGGCATATGTCTGGTGAGTAAAAGTCCGGGGGGAGATGTCCTAGGAGTTAAGATGTCTTCAGCAGACATGTCCTAGGGCGCAGATGTTCCAGAGGAAAAATGTCGGGTGGAGGGGGTAAAACTCTGGGGGTAGATGTCCTAGGGGGTGGGGGTAAATGTCCCAGGGGCAGATGTCTGGTGAGTAAAAGTCCGGGGGGAGATGTCCTAGGAGTTAAGATGTCTTCAGCAGGAAATGTCCTGGGAGTAAAAGTCCTAAAAAGGAGGGGGGTTATCCGGGGGCAGATATCCATGTGGCGGGGTGGGGGGGGGGGGGGAGAATGTCGTGTATTATGTCACTAAAGACTATTTTTAGAACTGGGAACTGGGACGTTTGTTTTGTCATTTAATTTTTTTTTTGTACTTCAAAAAGGTTTTCTATA
This sequence comes from Patella ulyssiponensis, assembly GCA_963678685.1. Classification (NCBI taxonomy): domain Eukaryota; kingdom Metazoa; phylum Mollusca; class Gastropoda; family Patellidae; genus Patella; species Patella ulyssiponensis. Next base: position 83,325,863 of record OY783225.1, on the reverse strand, counting down.
GGGCTCAATACTGTTAAAATGAATGAATGAATGAATAAATGGTGTTTTATGGTACGTCGACACCATAATTCGCGGATAGTAATTTCGCTGCAGGGGGAAACCTGCGTGATCGAATAGGCTACTCCCGGACCTTGTCATTGAGGTCTATAACCGTGCCGTCCATTGACTAAAGCATTGCATGACATACTATATCATTAGATCAAAACGCCTTTTTATAATATAACAGTAACTTGAAAATTCAAGTTAGTTAACTTGAAAATTCAAGTTAGTATCTTGAAAATTCAAGTTAGTATCTTGAAAATTCAAGTTAGTATCTTGAAAATTCAAGTTAGTAACTTGAAAATTTTAATAACATGACAGTAACTTGAAAATTCAAGTTAGTTAACTTGAAAATTCAAGTTAGTTAACTTGAAAATTCAAGTTAGTTAACTTGAAAATTCAAGTTAGTTAACTTGAAAATTCAAGTTACTAACTTGAAAATTCAAGTTACTAACTTGAAAATTCAAGTTAGTATCTTGAAAATTCAAGTTAGTAACTTGAAAATTCAAGTTAGTAACTTGAAAATTCAAGTTAGTATCTTGAAAATTCAAGTTAGTAACTTGAAAATTCAAGTTAGTAACTTGAAAATTCAAGTTAGTAACTTGAAAATTCAAGTTAGTATCTTGAAAATTCAAGTTAGTAACTTGAAAATTCAAGTTAGTAACTTGAAAATTCAAGTTAGTATCTTGAAAATTCAAGTTAGTAACTTGAAAATTCAAGTTAGTAACTTGAAAATTCAAGTTAGTATCTTGAAAATTCAAGTTAGTAACTTGAAAATTCAAGTTAGTATCTTGAAAATTCAAGTTAGTAACTTGAAAATTCAAGTTAGTAACTTGAAAATTCAAGTTAGTATCTTGAAAATTCAAGTTAGTAACTTGAAAATTCAAGTTAATATCTTGAAAATTCAAGTTAATATCTTGAAAATTCAAGTTACTAACTTGAAAAATTGAAAATATAATAAAAAAAAATAATATGTGGCCCTATTACGCTTCCGTACAAGACACTATTGTCATTTAAATTTTTTTTATTATCATTTTTTTTTCTTTTTTTGATTTATAGATTTTTTTTTATTTTAATTTTTTAAAGGGATTTTTTTTCTATTTTAAATTTTCAAAAAGATTTTTTTTGATTTTAATTTTTTAAAAAGATTTTTATTTTTATTTTAAATTTAAAAAATTTTTTTTTTGATTTTAAATTTTGAAAAGCTATTTTAAAAAGTTTTTTTTATTTTAAATTTTAAAAAAAAAAAAATTTATTTAAAAAAGTTTTTTTTTTATTTTAAATTTTGAAAAAAATATTTTATTTTGTAAAAAAAAAAAACGCTATTGCGACCATTGAAAATTTGTAACAAAAACACAAGTATGGATTTTTAAAAACTACGCCTTAATCTAATGATTGTGGTGACCACAGTAAAGTAACAGATGTTGAAGCCGTGTGCTATATAGAAAAATACGAGTAAATTCATAATGATTATCGATCGAATTTTTGTATTTGGATGCCTCTTAGGATCTATTACAAGATTATTTGTATTAAGTACTAGTCTTGTGTATTTGAAAGAACATTTCGATGAGTGACACACTATAGTTGAAACGATCAAAGTCTAGTTAGACCTGTCATATGGACTCGATTTACTGTTTTTTATCCAGTTGGTGCCAGTGGGAACTGTGCTTTAGACCCTAAATCAAACGGTTAACCACAGAATCAATTTTGATTATATCCGTAATCAGTAGGTTGCCTAAGCTTAAGGGCGGCGTGTATTACCACATGGTGTACTGACGTTTGAGATGAAACATACGGTGAAGGTGTCACGACGTTTCGGTCCCGGTTGACCCGGTGTGATATTTCGATTAGTCCAATGAGATTTTAACTGTTCATATTTTAAACACTAGTTTTAATTTCTTTTTCTGTTGTCTTAAATTATTGTTGAGTTTTGAATGGGTGAGATCTATGTTGTTCTGTTTTTTCATTGTAGACAATTCCCCATTTCGCACAGCGAAAGGAGAAATTAAACTGAATGAAATCCATACTGTTTTTCTTTTTTTAATTTTCTTTAAAGAGATCGTAATGTTAGTACTGCATGGTAAGTAGGTTTTAAGAGCTGACAACATACCCTACCTAAACGCATTTAGGTCTGTCAGAATTAAAAGAAAATTCGTATCCCAATGAAAGAATTATTTTGTTCCTACATATGGTGCCATTGTGTTAACTGAGGGACCTGGGAAACTGACAGGAAGAAATCAATAATGTGTTTTTTAAATTTAGAATCTGTGACTTGAAAGTGTACGATCTTTTAATTGTGTACAATCTTTTGTTAAATAATTTGTTATTTATAATTTAAACACCGTTATGAGAATCAAGCCGTGATTGTATTTGCACCTCATTATTTTTACGTTGCATCATCAATGTTTTGTTTTCTGGGTAAACGGTATTGACCAGAATGCACTGAGCTGAAATACAATGTATAAGAAAACGTACTTTTGTTTGATGCATTATGTTATATTAAACCATGAAAAGGAATATTTTATTGATTAAGAGCAATTAAATCACATCTTATTCTCCTCTGTCATATCTTTCCAGATTGTTTTCTAAGCTCAGTATAATTACAATGTCAGATTGATATGATTTGGGGAATTTAGTTATAGTGGGTACAATTTTTTATTCATTGGAAAGGGATTAAATAACAGACAAAGCCTATACAAGTTCTTTTCCGAGGTTACAAAAAATACTAAACAATTTAATACAACCATATACGTACAAGAAAGATAATAATAAATTGCAAAACAGAGCATATATATAAAGTTTTATGTGGAAATGATATACACGAAATACAGACGATGCAATTATTTGCTATATACAACAATATGTAAAAGAACCTCAAAACCTTCTGGTATTTTTTTAAAAATAAAATTATGGACTGCTTCGGATATCAAAATATCAGAGTAGAGCCATTTAAAATTAATGGCGTCTATGATATGTAACTACCTTAATGCTAGCGCCACGTTGTCCCAAAATTGACATCAGATGGCCATACAAATTTTGAATTTCGCGCGAAGATGCCCCTGGACTTGGTCAACAGCCAATAAATTCTGATAGTTGAATAAAATGGACAATATACGAAGACCTGGTCATTTTCTTTATTGGAAGCATTTCATTTTAAAAAAGATTTTTCATTCAGATAGGTAGTGGTGGAAAAGGTGATTGTGTCGATTGGATGTTAAATGACATAACTATTGTACATAAGGCAGCTCTATTGAATTTGAATTTTAATGGGCGTAGTATGGCGAGTCTATTACAACTTATTTGCGGATTCCTTTTAAATTACAATTTAGTTATTGGTAGCTCTGTAAGGTAACTTTATGAACCATTTGATTTTCAAGCATAAGATAGGAATGATTAGTTCTTTTACGTGTAGATATTAAGTGTTTAGTTTTATTTAAGTTTAATTTCATTTGCCATGTGTTTGCCGACGTTGAAATTACATTCCAATCACTATTAATTGGATTAGCAGTTCCCAATGGGTTATCATTTTTACTGTAAATTAGGACGTAGTGTCAGCAAATAATCGTACGTTGTTATTTGCATTGTCTGGAAAATCATTTATGTAGATTAAAAACAGAAAGAACCCAGTACTGAACCTTGGGGAACACTGGATTTAATATGGTGAGTGAAAACCTTCGGATATACATGTATTTCCAATCACATAAATTTGGAATAAAAATTGTCTACATCATTTTTTTTTATAATTCTTGTGTTAGGTAAATATACAATTCATATGTTGCGAAATGGGTGATTTATTGCATCGGTTATGAAATCACTACACGAATCCCCAGAGCACTTTTCTACTACATGATAGTGAGATGATGTTTTCTCTTGAATTTTCAAATTTGTGTTATATGATGGATTAACTACCGCATGCATATAAAGACAGGGTCCATCTGCGTGCTAATTGGGAACAACAATACGAATAGTGTTAAACGATTTGAAATGTTTTGTATTTTAGAGGTTCTGGCTTATTAAATAGTAACTCTTTCAACAATTTGTCATATTTGCTATAGTAAAGTTAGCAGGTATAACTGTGCCAACTATACGTATGTTAGTATAAATTTAAAGACCACATCAAATGATTCAAAAAAATTTTACGTACGGGTACTCAATAGTTACAAAATCCATTTTACGGCAAGTTCAAACTAATCTGATTAAAATTAATTCAGATATTTACGTTTTAGTATCCGACTGCCAAAAACGGTTTTCAAATTTTCAATTACAACCTTAATCTGGTTGATTGGCTGGTGACGTCACAGGCACTACACATAGTATACACATCATCTGTACAATATATCACACAGCCAGTTGACACGTGTGTATTTGTCGGTCCAATAAACATTTGACTGGCGTAATCATTAACGCATAATTATTTACACGTAAGTTACATATCACTATATCAGTCAAAGCATTTTCAAAAGCCGACCTTTCTCGTCTTGGGTTGTAATAGATTATATATTTGTGACTAGAATATTACCGAGTGTATTTCAAGATGCCATATTACCGTTGTGTTATTGAGAGTTGTGGAAATCCCAGCAAGGGAAAGGGGAATAATGTACCGGCGTTTCATAAATTTCCCAACAATGAAATCGTACGGAAAATTTGGAAAGGTTTGGAAACAATTCAAATCCTGATTGGCAACCTACAGTCACAACAGTGATATGCAGTGAACATTTTACGAACGATTGCTTAATTACCTATACACACCCGGCGTGTGTATTTATTAACGCCTGACTGATTCCATAATCCCCCTAATTAAATAAAACAATTGACTACGGAATAATTTGTTTTGTAATACATTTTAATTCAAGATCCGTTTTAAAATTTGTTTCATTATGTACGGCCGTTCTGTTTTCTCACGGCAGCGATTTTAATACAATCTACCATCGTGTGCAGTCCACACGTGGATCACGTGGATAAGTGGGTAAGACGATGGCTCGCTAGCCTGGGGTCGGGTGTTCGATCCCTGCTTGGCCCAGATAGTTCATCCCGATTCTCCGGCGTGGTTTCACCTTGTCAGTGGTGCAGGACGGAGGGCCTGACAAGGACAGCTGTTTAGTCGTTCGGATGGAACGAAAAACCGAGGTCGCGTGTACACATTGACGTGCACGTAAAAGATCCCTTGACAGGAGTAGGACGTTAAACCCCATTTCGTTTCATATCACATTTGGAGTGCTTTTTGGAGTTTAGTTTCTTTTGAATTCACTATATTTATACGATTACAAGACTTAAAAAACTACATTTACATTTGATTTATATCAACGGAAATTGGCGTCAAGATAGTATCTTTTATTACATATTGTAACATTCTAAAGGGTGAATCTTGCGTTTTTATTGGTCGATTTGACACTGTCGATTGGACAATAACACCCCTCTGTGAACTTTTTTTCATTTTGTGCTCAGCCATCTTTCTCAACTCAAATCTTTATTGACAAAAATATCTTCAAGAAATTCTGCTCAAATGACCATTACACTATTTTCAAATTTCATCCTTTATCCAAACACATCTCTGAAATACATAAAACAGAAGAAAATCAGTCATAAATTAATGAAAACCGTTTTCAGGCATCATAAATTTTTCGTAACTAAGCAGTGTGGACACTTTTGTTTTTGTTTTTGTTTTTTGCACTCAGCAATGTTTACTTTAAGGTGAAAATTTTAAATCAAAGCTTGCTCAAATTCTGAATAACATGATCCGCCTGATAATGAGTCATTAGTGCCAAGGAATTGTTTGAAAATTTAGTAACTATGGGACGTGAAATAGCAGCTGAGATAGGGCTAGGATAACGGGAAATTAGGCCAAAATTGACAATGGTTGACAACACGTCAGAACGATATACATAGCAACAACTTGAATCCTAGGCAACACACAGTTTTATAGGGTATTTTGAGGGATGTATGCAAGAACTGTTCTTCTCTGAACGAGGACTACCAATAAAATTGTGTTGACGGTCTGAAAATAAAATAATAAGGCTAAAAACAGACCGTAACTAATTCATTCACGACTGGCACTACCGCACTAAGGCTAATTTACTAATATTTTTAAAAATCTTCAACGTTAAAAATATTTTATTTGAAATATTCGAACAACATTTTCTTTCATAATTTATTTACCAGCGACGCAAAACTCAAGCAATTTAAAATTGAAATTATCTTCGCTTGGATTCGACCACTAATTCGACACACCTCGGTTAAAAACGGCAGCCCGTTATCCAGTTACGTCATAACGTTTTCTTGGGGGAATACTACCCGAACCCTAACCCTTTTAAGAGGGGTAAAATGTATATTGGATCTAAGTTCATTCTTCTAAAAAGGGTTAGAGTTAGGCCTTATATTTCCCCAAATTCTCATTTATAGAACGCGGCCATTTTGTTCTCCGGAAGCATCCGAACCTCCCCAACCGGCCTACAATTTATAGCATCTCCCTGTTTTCTTACGTCAAAACTGTTTTTTTTTTGTTTTTACGTCATTCAAAACGATTTGCAGTTTGGCGAATTTTGAAGTTGACACAATAAAATGAGTTCTTTTAAAATCCTGAAAAATAGCATGTTACAATGTCGATAAACACCTCCTGTTTATCTCCTACATGTCAACTATCAGAAGTGAGACTAAGAGTTCATCATTAGTTTAATTCAACACACGGCTAGCCGTAGAGATGAAGGAGTCAATCAATATTCGTATATTATACGCCGACGTATTATGCCGTCGCACCTGTCCGTCCGTCCGTCCGTCCACAATTGTGTGCGGGCTCTCTACAGGTCACAATTCTTGTCCGATTTTGACGAAACTTCAAAATAGGTTTATCCCCATAAGATCTCGGCTGCTTGCGATATTGGCATGTATCACAATTTTGTACCGATTTTGAAGAAACGTGACATGCATGTTTATAACCCAAAGCTCTTGATTCCTTTCGATATTTGGACCCATCGGATCTTAACTTCCTGAATTATGGCCCCTGTTTGTGCGAAAATGGCCTTTTTTTAGCTTGAGGTCCCTCTGGGGGTCACAAGTATTATCCGATTTAAAAAAAAATTATATCGCTGTTACACCGTAATGAAGGTTGAGTTCGAATTTCGTGAAAATCGAACCGAAATTGCCTTAAAAAATGACCGCCGTTTGTTAGCGAATAGTGTAAAAAAATATGGTATATCAAGGTTGTGGACCCTTTAGAGGTCACAATTTTAATCCTATTTTGATGAAACTTGAAAAGCTTGTTAATAACGCAAAGATCTTGGTTCCTTTCGATATTCGCACATATCGAATTGTTACTTCATGAATTATGGCCCTTGATTGTAGCAAAAATCACTTCCCTTTTAGCTTGTTCTCTGTCCATCTCTCCAAAATGTGGACGTATCCTGCCTGGCAGCCGCTGGTTTTACTTGTCTTCAATTTCTGGTTAGATTAAATTACAGTTTTTAAGTTCATATAATTATAAAATTTGTCATAAAGCATTACAAAGATAGGTTTACTGATAATATTCGTAATAAAGACAATGACATATTAATCGTAATAAAGAGAATGATATAATAATCAGGAAGCAATTATTCTCGGGTTATTTAAAATAGTTAACATATGAAAATAGAGAGCAGAACTCGGGTCTGACAAAACTAGGGCTATGTAATGCCCATTCAATTTCTATGCAAATTATTATAATATCGATGACCTAATTGTTCCTCTGATTCTTGGCGGCGGCCATTATTGTTTATATCTGTCTGAAAGCTGTGTTGCCTAATCTTTCTGATTGACTCTATATTTCATTATAGAGTATTGACCCCTGAAGTTAAATAGGAATTGCCCGAATTACACATATCGAATAACATTATTGTTTCGCGAGAATGAAAAGGAACCGAGCAAATCCGAACATTGGGTCTAATCGCGACAACAGTGATAAAACCTGTAATTAATAGTGTTTAATTGTTTTGGTAAATGTTGCATTGCATCTCGATATATTTTTAGGGATTTCATTACATATTTCTGGGGAAACAAAACCCATATCTAACGCCTTTAAACTAGAATCGAGAGACGTTTTTACCTTAGAAAGAAAAATGTAATTTGTTATCTTCACTAAGGTGAAAATGCAATTTCCAAATTCAATTTCCATAAATTGGAGTTTTTCCCCACAAAAAACATAGGCTTATCGTTGAATACCAACTGTCAATTCGATGGAAATTGAGTTCAAAACCATTTGAAATATCACATAAAGCTACCAATATACTTTATTTGCTTTAATCGCATTTTCATTCACCACTTTAAATATTTACAAACATCGATATAAAACAAGACTATATTATCTAGAAAACGGATTGGGTTTTTATCGTTAAACATCTTTCCATTATATTTTAAAATCAATTTCGAACGCGAATTTTCAGTATATTACACCGAATCAAGCAATGACGAATTTAGTGGTTATTGTTTTTCAAATTTAATCATTAAAGAAGCAGTCCCAAATCTAATTTCCAAAGGCATAACTTGGTACAAGGAGTTTAAACGTAAAAATATATTCGAAGACACATCTCAATGATTGACCTCTACCCGATTGGTGAACCTGACCATTAACACTTCAAAGAACACCTTTATGGGTATGAGAAATCGCAATTTGTAGATTTCACACTATAGCACATCAAAGATACATTATCGGAGATTAGATAACGAGCTGGTAGTTCTCACCAGAATAGTTACAAACTACCTAATGTAAAGGCAGTTTGCTGAAAATTTCAGTCAAATTGATCCACCACGAACTTAGGACTAAGCGAATAAAAATTCCGCTTAGCCTCGGTCATCATTACTAAAGTCGGCAAGACAAAACTAGTAGTCTCGGTTATCCATTTAATTGGTAATCACGAAGAAAAATATTGTAGCGAATCGTACTACAATCCAACAAAAATCTCATGCTAGCCTCGACATCGAGAGTTAATTATGATCTGGATAAGTAAATTAATGTCGAATTAATAGTTGTTATAACATTTCAGGCCAAAAGAAAGACCTACAATAGGCAGATTTTTAACCTTTATTTGAAAGTTTCAAATCACAGCTTTCAGCCGTTCGGAAATAATCGTCATATCGGTTTAACGAAGAGCATCATATCGAAAAACTTAATAATACACCAGACCCAATACTTCAGCTTTTTGAGATGTGAAAACCTACGTTCTGATCTTCCAACCAAATTCGACTCATAGACTGACTCAGTTTGTTTGGGAATAATAATAAAAGTATATTTTCTAGTACAGTACTTTGTTGTTTTTAATCCCCACCTAACCTTTTGGGTGTTTTCTACGTGTTAGTATGATTTTTGTTAGTTGTTTTTTTTTTTAAATACGTATACAATGCAACTTAAAATGATATATAGTTACTACATACTCATTCGTATGATAACCGTTCCTCCGCAGGCGCTTTTCATCTTCATCTTCGATACGATCAGGGGCGGATTGGGGGCCGGGAACCGGCCCGGGCTACCGTGGTGTCGGAGCGGCCCTTTTTACTGACTGCGGAGCTTAGACGGGAGGTCCGGGGGCTTTTCCCCTGGAAGATTTTGAAAAATGAACCCCCTATATGCGATTTGGTGGCATATCTGATTATAATCTCTGTCAAATAATATATCTCATAAATCGATTAATTTAGGCCAAAACCCCGACCTGCAAGTAATTTAATTACAACCATCAACCTGTGAAATTATCATATCGTCATATTATTTTTTGTCCGACCGGCCCTTCGGTCGATCGCCCAATGGCCAAATCCGCCCCTGGATACGATAATTCATTAAACAATTAAATAAACTTATTTTTCTTATTATAATAGGGCACATGCAGAACGGTTATAAAATGTATAGATGTCCGGTAAGATCTATCAAAATTCCTTCATGTATCGTTACCTTGGAAATTGAATATGATTAAATCAATTCAAAAGAATGTTTCCTCAATTTAAAATGACATATTTAGAACAATAAACTGTATTGATTACAATTTTATATGTACGAATTCTCTGGCAGTATCTCTTTACCTTACTGTTACAGAAACCCAAACCCACATTGTATTTTGTTATCGTTTTAATCATGTTATTAATCTAATTATACAAAATTTGAAGATATTCAAATTCTAATCAGTTTTTACTTCCTTATAAGATGAAATATATTTTTTTATTAATTAGAAGTCTATAAAGTGGTGACGCACGTTCGATCCATCTATTGGCCGAGATATTTATTCGGATTTTTCCGTGCTATTTCCTCATATCATTGGTGTAGGAAGGGGGCATGCCAAACTTTGTATCGAAAGGTCGAGAAAGTTATCCGAATGTTTCCATTTGAATGAAACCACAAATCACAAATAGCATAACCATTCGGAGTTCAATAACTTCAGGTGGATCACGTGGCTAAGCGGGTAAGGTGTTCATTCCCTGCATTGGCCGAGAAAGTTAACCTCGATTTTCCGGCGTGGTTTCCCCTTGTCAGTGATGCAGAAGGGAGGGTCTGACAAGGACAGCTGTCTAGTCGTTCGGATGGGACGAAAAACCGAGGTCCCGTGTACACATTGGCGTGCACGTAAAAGATCCCTTGGTAGTTGAAATTCGATATAAGAGTAGACCGTAGCGCCACTGCCCGGGCAAATTTCCCTCATAGTACACTGTATGGCGTATGCCCGTCTTTCATTAGCCCAGGTTAGGCGCAGAAGAGTAGGACGTTAAACCCCATTTCATTTTATTTCAATAACTACAACTGGATGAATTATCTGGATTTCGACAAGTAAAGGGCCCCCCTCCGACTATCTGAACGGTGTTTTAACAATCAGCAGCCTACAGTGGTGTAGGAACTCAGTTCGACGTCATCACAGTCATTTTGAATTTGTAAATATAAGTCGGTGGGAAATTGTTCAAAACACGCATGTCGAGTTTCATGTCGATCGTACATCAATTGGCGGATCCCAAGTTCCTGGCCCACAAATAACTGAATATCTGCTTGAGTCTTCATTTTGAATACTCACCTGTAAAGCGTTTGAAACAATTATTTGCATTCAGACAAGGATGACGACAAGTCGGCAACATACGTTCAAGTATCATTAGTAAGCTGGTCAAATGGTCCTAAGCAGCTTTAATTCGTTTTATTGTCATCCCCAAACAGTACACTGGTTTGCGGCGTGTTCGTCGACAGTCCGAGACATGTTTCATGTCCTGGGCACTTTTCTTAAATGAAATGAAAATGGATTTTATGTCCTGCTTTTCTGCTCCGATTGGGCTAATGCAAACGGGTAATTTTTATAAGAGAGTGAAATGAATTGGACTGTAACTCCTACTGCTCTGTTCTGATCGGGCTAATGAATACGCCATACAGTGCTATGGGCGACATTTTGCCCGGACAGCGGCACTACGTCCTACTCTTATATCGAAATCCAATTGCAAAGTGATATTTCACATGCATGCCAATATGTACACGGGACTTCGTTACCTTGTCAGGCCCCCCGCCATGCACCACTGATACGGGGAAAACCACGCCTGAAAAGTCCGATGAACATTCTCGGGAAACACCGGGAGCGCATCCGCGACCTTCAGACTAGCGAGCCAGCGTCTTACTCACTTAACCACCGTGTATCCAATTTATATAAAGTAAGACATTCAATTAAGAAAACAAAATAATTTGCTTGTTCGTATTTCAAAATGGTTATTAAAATTCTACCATTCTGACAATCGCTAATGCCAACTAAATTATCTCTTCGACAATCTCAATCAGGAAAATAATTAGTTCCTAGTAGGTCAATATATACCGGATATTAGTAACCATGTCCGTGAAATTAGTCTTTGGACTGTCTACATTGTTCATTGCGCCATATCAATAGTAGTGTCATTACTCCCGGAAATTTATTGGCATTAACCAACATACATCTATGTCAGGGGGGCGTGCGCTTGAAATGGATGGCCGAAATGTACATATTTGCTATACATTTTCAGTAGAGATAATTTCAGTTCTCTAGAAGAACGACTCGCTTTAAAATAATTTCGCGTGAAATTTTCAAAAGATAAAAATTGGTCCAAAATCGCTCACAACCATTATCACTTTTTTAAAATTTCGTTTTTGCAGTTTTGTTGTTTTTTCTACATTTTTCAAACATATCCTTTACAAAAAGAAATCTTTTGTCTGAAATATGCCCAAATTTAAAGCCTCAGGATGTAGTCGTAAATAGCTTTAGTATTGTTCGCATTAGAAGTTTCTTCTATTTAAATCTGACACTTAACGTAACAGCACACCCCTTTTTTCTGTGTAAATTGCACGCGGTTAAAACTATGTCAAACATTTATAATATACGTCTACAGAAGAAATGCTTCTTAAACACTATACTCCATTAGCTTTTAGACAGACTTTAAAAATAATTGTAGACAAGATTTCGTAGAACCCACAGATCATTTTAAGACTTCTTCCATTAGGTTTTATTTTCAGCGGTCAACTGCTATCACACAATCATTGAAAGCAAATGTCGTATTCCTTTATTTTGGATTTATTTGAACGACGGCTACAAACTCCAGGGACTACGGACAATATACGAATGAAAATGCAACAGAAAAAACATCCATACAAACATCTACAAATTTACTGAAGCAATGGTTACTGTCATTATCAGTTCATTAGCCATTGCTAGAAACGTACAGGGGTAAACTAATGTATTTGACCAGTCTTCTTCCTTTTGGATTGGTTCCTATATGCAGGGGTTTATCCGGGAATTTTCGAGGGGGGGGGGACAGGTTCCTGAGACAATGTATCCTTGATAAATTTGGACAAATGGAATGGTCTCTACTGCCAATTTTGCTGTATACATGTACACATTCTTCCTTTCTATTGTGAATTCAATTTCTTTGATGCAAAGCCTCAATTGTGATATCACATGTCATTATGTCGGGCTTTGAGTGTCCAACCAGCTGACGATAAAGGATAAAGCACACAGCCGAGACAATTTTCTAATAAAAAAAAACGTTTTTTGTCCGCCCCTGACTATGTTGACTTTGAGATGGGCTCATCACCCCAAAATACCTCAAAACAGTAGTTTCGTCTATTTAAATCGAGCCTTGGAGTGTCTGATAACATGGTCCCATAGCTCCACTAATTACACCACTATATACAATTTTTTACTAATCGACAGCTATGAATTTGTCACAGTTCCTTACAAATAATCGGATATAGGTGTTATGGTATCGCATCAAACCATGAGGCTGGAAATGGTGTTGGCAGAACGAATTAATCTACGCCACCATTGCATATGTTTGTAAATTTTTAAAGATATCTTTCAAACAAAGCATGTCTTGTTGTATTCTAAATACCAGATTGTACAGCTATATATCTTTCAACACCCCTGGCTAGAATAAACAATATCTTACCACCATGCTTTAACATAAATAATTATTCTAAAAGTTTACTTAAGTATGACTAAGAGCAATTTGGTTATTATTTTGCGATGGTGTGAAATGAAATAGGGTGCGTCCTCTGGGGATGGGGATGGATGGCCGAATGGTTAGCACGTGCGTGCTGTATCATAAAGCCTGCCATTGAGTCATCTGGCGTGGTTTCGAATCCCCGGTTATAAGTGACAAGGGGTAGGGTCGCCTGTCCAACCTCGTGGGTTTTCTCCGGGTCCTCCGGTTTCCTCCCACTGCTAATTAAGACCCCTACCCCTAGTTTGTGTCGAGCGGACGTTAAACGCCATTTATCTCTCTCTCTCTCTCTCTCTCTATCTCTCTCTCTCTCTCTCTCTCTCTCTAAACGCATAATGGCCAATTTGACTTCAATCCCTTTTCAAGTCAGCTTAAAACTATGAACAAGTCGCTGTTGACCAAGCCGATCCCTTTTCGGATATACGATTGCCATCTATTCTCTTAAACTAATTGTCTTTTAAAAAATAAAACATCTGACTTCTGGTGTGAATTTCATTGATTTTAACGACCTGGCGAGGTAATAAATATTGGTGTGCTTTTTTGACCAATCCAGTATCATTTTCTGCAATCCATTTTCTTGTACTAATTGTCTTTTTAAAAAATAATCTTGACTTCTGGTGTAAATTTCATTAATTTTAACGACCTGACAAAGTAATAAACAACGGCGTCCTTTTTAAAAAGTTTAGTTTAAATTTTTCGATTTATCTTTTGAAACACTTTTCACTTAGAAAAAAGAGATGAATTATCTTATAGTTTCAATTTTAAAAACTAAGTGCAGTTGTTCAAGACGAAACGAAATGAAATACCCGAGTTAAGAAATGATATTGAATTAATTGTTCCTGCTTTAATGAAAACCCTTGGAATACTGGAGGTAAGGGCTCGTTTTTGCTTTATTTAAATGTATTGAAGGAGGCAAGCCTTTAGCTCATTATCATCCACAGTCTTCGACAGTGTAAACACCACTTTTTGGTAAATTTAAATCAACATTGATATTGTTATTTACCGTGAAAAGTTGGGTTTCTGATATCCAATATTTAAGACAAAAGTTAAATTTGAAACGTGGTACAAGAATCGCGTGCCAGAATGCTTTCGAGCGCCATTCGTTTGAAGCGACATGTAAGAGAATACTCCAAGTGTAGACTGAAATATCCAGTCGCGAAAGACTGACATTCAATTAGTAAAAACAGACGTGATTCAATGTAATCATATATACATTCATATTAAATTATTATGTGTATTGCAACTCATTTGTGTGTATTTCTATGTGCCAAAGAATAAAGACGTAACTCCTTTAAGAAGAAGAATTGTGTAACCTATATACAAAAGTATGGTATTTAGGTTTGATCTCATATGCCTTTTCGATTAGTGTCAGGGTAAGCTCTAACCTATGGGATTAACTTTTTGTTTCTAAGATCAAGCGGAAATCACTTTATTTACTAATTTTATTTCAAATTTGATCATACTATGTCTACAGTGGGGCACAAAATCAATTATATTCCAAAGCTCGTTTAATCCATTGACGTAAAACTTTTAACGAAAACAAATAAACACAAGAAATGAACAGTTTTTGCTTTTGATCCAAATCAATGAGGTCTAGACACATCTATATCAAGTAAATTCCCGATACACCCAAAAAACACAATAACTGATAAGGCGCTATATCAATTTGTCACAGTAGACAATTTGCGGTTAATCGCAACGGTCGAATGCCGACTTATTCCGGAAACAGAGATGTATTTATTTTATATCCGGTCGCATTGGTCCAGTTTGTTATAATCGGTAGTTGATAGGATATTTTCACGGACTAGATATTAAACTAACAATTGATATCAATTTAGTCAAATGTTGACCTCCATCGCGTAAAGGGGATCACAGTGGATTAGTTGGTAAAATGCTGGCTCGGATTGGCCGAGAAAGTTAATCCAGATTTACCGGCATGGTCCCCCCCCCCTTGTCAGAAATGCAGGACGGAGGGTCTGACAAGGACAGCTGTCTAGTTGTTCGGATGGGATGTAGGACAGCGTGCACGGAAAAGATCCGTTGACAGTTGGTATTGGATATAAGAGTAGACCGTTATAGTGCCGCTGTCCGAGCAAAATTTTCCTCATGGCACACTGCATGGCAGAACAGTAGGACGTTAAATCCCATTTCATTTCATTAAAATAGCATTATGCAAGAGCAAAATCAGCTTATAACAGGTCTTTCTTTAGGCCTGAGATGTTATCTAAATAATCAATTAGACATTAATTAATATATCCAGACCATAATAAACTCTTTATGTCAAGGCTAGCTTTCGATGTTGGCGGATTGAATTCTTATATGCCGCTTAATGGCCGTTGATAATTAAATCAATCAAGTGGATAATCGAGACTATGCTGTTTATATTAATGATTTGAGTAATGATGACCGAGGCTATGTGAATATTTCAAACGCTTTTTTCTAGGCTAATATTGGATCAATTTGACTGAAATTTTCAGCAAATTATCTTTACACTATCTAGTTATTAACTATTATAGTGAGAACTGCCATTTCTTTATCTTATCTCCCATAATGTAACTTTAAACGTGCGTGTATACATACATGCTTTGTATTGACTTATTTACTTTGCAACTGTCCTTTAGCGAACGATAGCCTGTTCGATTCGCTGACAGTTGCTGGTTAACCCTATTACGAAGTAGTATGAAAATAACGCTTTTTCACATCTCGGTGCTAAGGCTATTTTAGAATCCTTACCGTCTATTTTTCACGGAGATTCCTCTTTTATCACCAAAAGGAATCATTTCATGTCACATCTGACACAAATTTATAATAATCCAACACTATTTTCATGTAGAATTGTGCTCTAAAAAAAGTACACAACTTTCATTCAAACCCAGGCGCCATTTTTAACAGACCGGTTCATAGCTGCTGTCAGCCAGTATTCCAAATTTAGGAATGGAATTTTTACCGTATACGAAAATTTGTGCTGTACACCAATCGTTTTTTGTTTTCATCAGTACCCTTTATTATCATGCTTTTGGGTCAAGGTTAGAACATAGTTGGTAATTATAATTGGTCTTTTTTGGTGATAAAGATGTATTTTATCACTGTAAATAACAACAAATGGCATATCTTATCAACAAAACTTACAGTGTTAGCTTCAAAGTGTGCATGAAGTAATTCTATTAAACTTTCCAACATTTTCCCTTTTCATTATCTATTTAGTAACTATTATAGCAAGAACTGTCAGCTCATTATTTAGATCTTACATAATACATGATTAATTTATTTCAGGTAATACCTATGTAGAGCTTTTTAATTTATTTGTTAGTTTTTCCATTTATTTTCATTTTGTGAAAAAATTATTTAAATGTACATACAGTTTGAATAAATAAACTTATATATAGCATCATTAGTGTTGTACAGAATGTCTGGCATTCAAAAACAATTTCTACGGTATCGTTTCATTCCTAAATTGTGGTACATTTTTATTTTACTTGATAAATATCATTTCATTACCTTGTATTACTTTATTAAATTAAAAAAAACATTTCCAATACTTTTTCATTCCTCTCTTATTTATTTACTGTATTTTTAAAATTTTGGGTTTTTTTTATATATTTTTATTGACATCATTTTATTTATTTATTGAATATTTGAGATACATTTTTGATAAAATGCGTTTTTTCCATTTGATAGGTTTTATGTAATAATTCTTCATGTGTGTTAATTGGTTGGGGTACATTTTTATTTTACTTGACATCATTTAATTATCTGATATTACTTTTTAAAATTTAAAGTATTTATTTATTCTTAGGAGATTTTAAATATCTTATAAAGGTCAATATAATATTTTTGTTCAATTATATAGATTTTATGTAATTATTGTTCATGTATGTTGAATAAAAAAACTTAAGTGGTATCAGATCGCTAGTTTAGTCCGTTGTTAATTGGTGTACAGCACGAATTTACGGTAAAAAATTCCATTCCTAAATTTGGAATACTGACTGACAGCAGCTATGAACCGGTCTGCGCAGACGTCAGTTAAAAATGGCGCCTGGGTTTGAATGAAAGTTGTGTATTTTTTTCAGAGCACAATTCTACATAAAAAATAGTGTTGGATTATTATAAATTTGTGTCAGATGTGACATGAAATGATTCCTTTAGGTGATAAAAGAGGAATCTCCGTGAAAAATAGACGGTAAGGATTCTAAAATAGCCTTAGAACCGAGATGTGAAAAGGCGTTATTTTCATACTACTTCGTAATAGGGCTAACCAGCAACTGCAAAAGTAACTAGTATTGACTGTAATCCCGCTTTAATGGTTGAGGTGTAAAGCGTACTCGCGTTGTTGCATTTAATTTATTTGTGAAAATGACGATACTTCTTCATATTATCGATGGCTAGGATCAACTGGTTGTTTTTCTCCTTATTTGGATTATGTCTCAACAACTGGCATCACGGACTCAAAAATTGTTTTTCCTAGACAAACAAAATTAATCCAGGAAACGTGAAAATGGGTTTTAACGTCCGTTGGACACAAACAAAGTGATTTCAGGATTAATACACAATTCACTTTTGTTTAGGGGTCGTTTGTGGGAGGAAACAGGGTTACCCGGAGAAAACTCTTGGACAGGCGACCATATTATGTATGCTCGGCGACTCGAAACTGTGGATGTGACGGAGTTAGAGACTTGTCTCCTTTGACAAAGTTAGTCTCTATCATCCAAACAAATATTCTACGAACGTTGAAGACTAGATGGTTCTGGGTGACCGAGACTATGACAAAGTATATTTGCATTGTATGTAAAAATTAATTTCCCAGATGCCCCCATACTTAAATACCAAAACTAGTTTGCGAGGTTAAATGAATGGCTATAAATAGTAGCTTTAACAACATCATCCGATAGACCAACATTTTAGCATCGTCTTCAGAATATTATATCCCTCAGACGCCTCACCATTTTTATACGCCCACATTTTCATGTGGACGTATTATGCCGTCGCCCCTGTCCGTCTGGACGTCAACAAATTTTGTGGACTCTCTGTAGGTCACAATTCTTATCCGATTTTGAGGAAACTTGAAATGTAGGTTTATCTCTAAAAGATCTCGGCCGCTTTCAATATTGGCATACATCGGATCGAAACGAAACTTCATGGATTATGGCTCCCGATTGTCCGAAAAAAAATCACTTTTGTAGCTTGTAGACTCTATAATATTTGCGCATATCGGATCGTAACCTCCTGAATTATGGCACCAGATTGAACGAAAAGTTGCTATTTTTAGCTTGTGATCCCTCTGGAGATCACAATTATTATACAATATCAAACCATAATGAAGGTTGACTTCGAATTTCGTGGAACTTGAAATGCATGTTTATATCCCAACGATCTTGGCTCCTTTCGATATTTGTGCATATCGGGGCGTAACTTTCTGAATCATGGCCCCTGATTGTACGAAAAATCTCGCTTTTAGCTTGTGGTCCCTCTTGAGGTCACAATATGTATTCAATTTTAAAAAATGTATTTAAAAATATATATCACATCAATGAAGATTGAGTTCGAATTTTGTAAAAAAAAAAACCCTATGTGATACGAAGGGGTCACAATTTTTATCCATTTTGATGAAATTTAAGATATATGTTTACGTCCCAAATATCTCAGTCCCTTCCCATATTTGAGCACTTCAGACCATCACTGTCTGGACTATGCCCCTTGATTGTATGAAAAATCGCTTTTGTTCTCTATCCAACTCTTGGAAAATGTGGGCGTATCCTGCCTGCCAGTCGATGGTCTCAAATATGGCTTTTGTAAACCCAAGAGATGTCTTACTATTACTGGCGCATGTTTACAGTATGAGCATAGATTCTTTTCAGTTATTTTAACATTGAACGTGTACATGTATATCCATCTAATGTACATGTATATCCATCTAAGACATTTCTTCTTTTCACGGCTTAATTCGTCATTTCTTTATAAATACTAAACTGAATCAAACCACGTTGGAATGATATTCTTTTTAGAGAATGAACTTTCATATGTAACATTCTCATACTTAACAATCATTCACACCGGAAATAATAACACAATTACCTCTAATGGTTTTCTCTCCTTAATGGAATAGCTATCTTCAAACGTTTGCGTTTGAAGTTTAAAATGATATTTTTGCTAATTTCTCAACTGACAATAGTGAATTATAGGATTAATAGGATTATTCTTTAACAAGAAAGGGCTGTATTTTAAGGCTTTATTTTAATTCATTTAAAAAATATAACTTTAAAATATGAAATTCTCGCTTTAAAATGTAAATAATACACCCTGTCAAGTTTCATTGAAATTTATGTTGGAAGGTATCGTCGATAATAAAAACTTGGATTTTGGTGTTATACTTAATTTGCGCTTCTTGCATTCTTTAATGGAAACATATTGAACGTTATTACATCGACACTGTTTTTGACACAAATCAAAGAGATTTTGCTTTTTAACTTTCAAATTAAGTTAGTTGTTGGCCTAATAAAAAAGAAATATAGAATAAGAATAACTTCTTTAATTGAACGAGGCGCGAATATCACAATCTTCCTGACTGATGCCTACATTTTAGGCAAATCTCTGGTGTGCTTTTAATATTTTCAATTTAGTTTATAATACGATCATTAATGTATCCATCAATCTGATTTTAAAAAAATAATATTAGTTCGTTTCCTGTTTGTTTTATGCTGTATATCGCGTTATGTTAAATAAATGTACACTTGCTTTCCTTCACTTCATAGCATCAAATACCACAAAATCGCAGAGTTACGGCACCACATTAGTATTTGCTGTTTTTGTCATATGGACATGACGGTTAATTGTTTTGTGAAATGGTGTTTACCGTCTTACTTTTCAGAACCAACCGGAATTTGCAAAATATTTATTCTTTCGATGATATGAAAAAACTATTGACAGTTGGAATTTGGTGAAAGGTAGGTGTAGACAGTAACGCCACTGTCCAGATTCCCCCTTTGTCAGGGCCTGACATTGACAGCTGTCTAGTCGTTCGTATGTGACGAAAAACCGTAAAAGATTCCTTAGCAGTTGGAATTCGAATTAGGCGTATGCTATACTGTCGTTGTCCGGACAAAATGTCAAACATAGTGCATTGTATGGCGTAGCCCAGTTCGGAGCAGAACAGTAGGACGTTAAAACCCATTTCATTTCATTTCATCCTTTTCTGCCCCAATTGTCGTGACACTGTACATTCAAAGGGGGGCAACTCTTTTAACTAAACATTTCTGAATTGGCCACAGATCACTAATTATTGCACCCTTGACTTTAATGTTAATTTTCGTCTCTTAGACCGGTTGTAACTTTTCCCCAAATATTCGTTGGGTAAAACGCTTTCTGCCACAAATGGAGCAACATATGGCAAACTCTTGCCCAAAAGAATGTATGAGGTTCTTCATGAAAAACTTGAGATAGACAAGCTGGAAGTAGAGAGAGCTAACCATTCAATTTTCGGCCCTCCCTTTCAACGTAACCAACCTCACAAATCTTCCGCCTCAAAATCATGAATATTCACCAAAACCTGGCAGAAAATGTATTTTCAAACCCTTTTCTTCGATTCTACACCAAAAACTCAAAAAAAGTCGCCATGCAAAAGGGGGGGGGAGGGAGAGAAAGACAAAAAAATTACCTAAAATTATTGGATCAAAGCGACCCAAATTTATTGGGTACGTCATGTCTATACCCAATATGGTTGGGTCAAATTTGACCCAATATTTTTGGGTCAACTTGACCCAATCCTTCTAACAGTGTGTTGGGTCGAAATTGAAATGAGTTGCTCTTCGTTGGTGACATTTATTTTGCGTTTCTAGAAATGCAAAATATGATGCGCGACCTTGGGTTGAAGTTAAATCAAAAGACTGAAACAGAAAAAAAAAGACTTTTAATTTCAATATGTGAAAATACAGGGCATGGTAGCTTCCTCTTGATGGGCTTAAAGTAAAGTTGGTCTGTGGCTCGGTGATAATCACTTGGAACACTGGTATTGGTCATTGGTGGGTCACCGCCAGATGCAAGTGTGGCGATGATGGCGATCCGGGTTCATCCTCGCGTTAAGGAGTAGGCTACTTCACCATCCACCTCTTCAGACTCTTACTCTTAGTCTTGGAGTCTTGGTCTGAAAATGAAGTAATAATAATTAATATATTTATCACTAAAATTGCTAAGATTAAGATTAAGAAAATAATTATTTCTATTTATCTGCCAGACCCAGTGAGTGAGACTATTCAGCAATTGAATTATAACCGTGAAAAGGTCTCACCCTTAGCCTAGAGGTTAGAGGTCGATTGAAAAAGCTACGGGCTGCCCTGTCCCGAAGCTGAAATTTAGTTATGTTATATAGTATAGGCTATAGGCACAGGGGTAGCTTGGACCGAGGAGTAACAACATCGCCATCGACCTTGTCGAATTTGCAGTTAAAAAAACATGATTTTTCTGTTAAAAAACCATGGCATGGTTGGTATTTTTTAACAACAGGCATATCTAAAATGTGATCGCGGCTTTCATTAAATAAATCTTAACATAACAGACACAAAAATCAATTGTGAAAGTGTAAAGGTGAGGTTAGCCTATGCATGCATGATCAAAAGATCAAAATTGAAATGAAACGATGATATCAGATATGACAAAATAAAAATAGGCCTACTCACCTCCGAACTTTACATAGAAAAGCCAAGTCTGTAAGTTTCAGTTTCCCAGCCACAAAATGCATTAATTTATCAAAATCCGAACTGATATAAAACTATTTGAATTGCAAGAAAAACTATTAAGTATAATAATGATATTGATAATAACGACGTATGGCGTCGTTTTAAGATGACGTCAATAGGCCTACAGATGACGTCAACGATTCTAACACTGGTGCTAATTTAACCCAATAAGATTGGGTCAGTTAGCGACCCAACGACATATCTTTGGGTCAAAATTTCTGACAAGTAATTTTTGGGTCGGATTTCTAAAAATTCTAATTAACAAAATTTTTACCCAAAGAGATTGGTCGGGAAGCCCCCCAAAACAGTGGCGACATGATATTTTTTGGTCAAAATATTTGACCCAAAATTTCTGACAAGTATATTTTAGGTAGGATGACCCATTATTTTTGGGTCAAAAATGTTGACCCAAAATTTCTAACCAGTATATTTTGGGTCAGATGCCTTTGACCCAATATCATTGGGTCGGCCCGACCCAAAAATTCTAACAGTGTACAGTTGACTCTCCATATTCCTGAAGCAATGGTCCTAAAAATCCCCCTCTGGCCATTGCTGGATTTACTTCTGGTATTGAGCTTTTGAGGGTGTGTGTCTATTCTTCCCGTTCAATGAAATCTCTCCGACGTACACTGTTAGAAGGATTGGGTCAAATTGACCCAAAAAATTTGGGTCAAATTTGACCCAACCGAATTGGGTACAGACATGACGTACCCTAAAAATATTTTGGGTCACTTTGACCCTATAAATTTGGGTAGCAATGACCTAAAATTGTTGGGTCATTTTGACCTAAAATTATTGGGTCATTTTGACCTAAAATCATTGGGTCATTTTGACCTAGAATTATTGGGTCATTTTGACCTTAAATTATTGGGTCATTTTGTTCCATATGCATTGGGTCAAATCGACCTAAAACAAATTTTTGGGTACGTCATGTCTGTACCCGATATTTTTGGGTCAAATTGAGCCATTATTTTTGGGTTGAAACTGAAATAGCGTTTCTGGGTCGCACTTCCTATAGGTCATGATGTGCGCTGTTTGGGTGTATACAAGGCCCATTAGGGTTGAGTCACAATTGACGGCAACAACAAATAACATGCATCTGAAAATATTGTAACAATTTAAGAGGCATATATACGAAAATTACACTTCTAATATAACTTGAGAACGGTCACAAAACCGTGATTTTCGTAGGGACCATAATTTATAACTTATGTGGCAATATTGAACATATCCAACCCATGCAGTCAAGTCTCAGTAAAAGAGAATATGAAATGAACTACAGATTTGGAGAAAAAAATTATAGTAGGATAGTAGTGATACTTTCAAAGTAAGCAGCTGATCAAGTATTGAATTCCAAATAACTAAAAACAAAAAAAAATGATACTTGTTAATAGGAATGGACAAGAGCGACCGGAACTGCAAACGTTGAGAGACGTTCGGAAAGAAGCCGGGGTTGCCGCGAATATATAAATATAGGACAAACAAAGTGGAAAATTAAAATATTTATTAAAAAAGAATTTACGTTGAAATTGCGTAAACGATCGACAGAGTAATTGCTATAGATTGTGTATCGATTTGTAAATTAACTTGAATATTCTGTTAAAATGCACAATCTGTTAGATTGCATACCTATTTGCTTTTAACTTTAATATGTTGTTAAAATACACAATCTCGGATGTTAAAAGTTAGTTTTTACATAAATGTTTATAAACACAGTTTTTACGTAATTTTACATTTGATAGTTTTCTAACAGGACAGTTTGTAAAATTTTACAGTAATTTCATGTTTTTATACATATAATTCTTACAGTGTTGCTTATGCACCTATTCTTTTTAGGAATTCAGAAACGCGGATGTGGGGTTTTTTCGCTGGTAAACCCAAACACGCAATCTGAAGCGCTTCAAGTGTTGTATTTACATACATTGGATACTCAACATCGAGTATATAGTAGTACGAAAGCATTGCGTATACAGCTCTACTAATGCACGAGCATTGAACTACAGGGACCTTATCCGCATAAACTACAATCTTTTGTCTATTGGCGAATGTTCCAAACACTTGAATATAAGGTTGACGCCGATCTTCTATTGCCTCCCGAACATCCTCTGATGTTGCACTAGGCGGGCAAAAGTCTAGTAAGTACCGATAAGGCACCACTGTCTTCTTGGCTGTTGTGGGTAAAACATAGGACATTCCCACGATGGCACAGATGATATTCATGTCTAGAAAAGATAAAAGATCACATCATGATTGATTTGTATATAGGTATAGATAATTTGTAGAAAACCCAAATATTCGATTCCAGAAAGGCATGTGAGTGTGAGTGAGGGTTGAAAATCATGTTGCCCGCATTAAACTATAGAAAGTCTTGATTAGGAAAATTTCATTTTATTATACCCAAGTAAGATAAAAGTTAGGTTGCCAGACAACAAACCATATATACTATTAAAAAAAGTAGGGGATATTTGATTTTGGGGGCATAATACTAAAATATGCAAATGACTACGAAAAAAGTCACTATAGAACCTAACAGAAGAAACATTTCCAGTTACATGTGACGCCCAAACGCACCAATAGCTACCGCATGGAATGCAGGTGATGCTTGGGATCATCATGGGGGTCCAACCCAAGATTTGCACGACTTTGAATGTTACAGTCATTGTGGCATTGAATTCCAGGGTGGAAACATCAGTTTAATTGTTTTAGTGACCAGAAAACAAATTTTGATATGGGCCGGCTTACCCAAAATGAAAGGTTACGTGCCCTTGGCATGCTACAGATCGGCACAAAACAGGCGGTTGTGGCGCGGACGATGAATGTTTCTCAGTCTGTCATAAGCAGGCTATGGTCCAGATACCGTGATACACAATCTGTACAGGACAGACCACGCTCAGGTCGACCAAGGGCGACAACTCAAGCCCAGGATCGATTTATCCGTACCTTGGCCTTGAGAAATCGTGTCATCACCGCAAATCAGATCAGCGCTCGTCTTCAAACAGACACTGGTGTGAGAGTGAGTGGCCAGACGATTCGGAATCGACTGCATAGGGGTCACCTTCGCGCCCGACGTCCTCGCGTGATCCCTTGTTTGAGAGATCATAACATTCAGGCAAGACGTCGTTGGTGTAGGGAGCGTCAATGTGATGTTTTCAGATGAGTCAAGGTTCACTGTTGATTTTTTGGACAGACGTAGGAGGGTGTGGCGTCGTCGAAATGAGCGCTACCTAGACGTTAACGTCATCAGACATGATCGATTTGGGGGTGGTTCTGTTATGGTGTGGGGAGGCATCACTGTTGCTGGAAGAACGGCTTTACATGTTGTTGCAGGGCGTGTTACAGGCCAGTACTACCGGGACAACATCTTGGCAGTCCATGTTGTGCCGTTCATCTTCCAGGATGACAACGCAAGATGTCACAGGGCCAGGATCGTTACAGGTTACCTCCAACAACAGAACATCACCACATACCTTGGCCAGCACTGAGTCCCGACCTCTCCCCCATCGAGCATGTCTGGGACATGCTTGGACAGAGGTTACGTCAACGTCAACAACGTCCTGCCAATGTCCAAGAACTTGCTGCTGCGTTGCAACAGGGATGGGACAATCTGGACCAAAATGACCTTAGACGTCTCATTAGGAGTATGCCACGTCGGATCAATGCTTGTTTGGCAAACAGAGGAGGATTTACCCGTTACTGACTTTGTTGTGATGCTGTGGTAACTTTGCTGTTTGACCCCGGGTATCATTTTACCCTTATAATGGTCAGTCTGTGCATTACTTAGTATAACGATCATTTGGAATAAATCGATGAATGTGAACTTCATTTCATTTTGTCATTTGTTTCTTCGTCAGTTTCATTAGGTGACTTTAATAACACTTAAAAATCAAATATCCCCTACTTTTTTTGAATAGTATATATACGCTCACAGAAGCTAAAGTCGTCGCATATTTTTTCTTGTCGGTATCGAAAAGTACTCAAAGCCATTAAAAACGAAATGCCTATTCTTGAAACATTAGATTAGGTTTTCTGGGTTTTCCTATCTTATGACACATATGTGGGCCTCTTTTTGTGGAGTTAATGAACTTTGATCGTACAAACAAACACTTTTTTCATTGGTTTCTGGTTCCCTGCGATGCATTTATTATATATAAGTGTATGATGATGAATTGGGTTGTTTGAGTCATCGGACCTCATGGAAAATCACAAGATAACTGCATTCTATATATCTCTCGAGCGACCACAAGATTTTTCAAAGTGATCGAGTCATGAAACTTTGAAAGTAAAATGAAAACCATCAGGACCCTTATAATCTCATGTTTAAATGGATATTGATCTCCACGAAATATAGCAATATGGAAGCATAAAAATTATCTTCTTACCCTGGTCATATTCGGGGTCTGTTGTCTCCAAAAGTGGCACTTGTTGCACCAGCTTTTGGAGGGGATGGCTGGATGGATAGGGTGATGCCCTAGCTCTAGCTTCTACCATAAGGTTTGGCAGGAGATTATGGAGACGTACTTTAAACCCGGTAAAGCCGTTGGCTTTTGGCAAAATA
This sequence comes from Patella ulyssiponensis, assembly GCA_963678685.1. Classification (NCBI taxonomy): domain Eukaryota; kingdom Metazoa; phylum Mollusca; class Gastropoda; family Patellidae; genus Patella; species Patella ulyssiponensis. Next base: position 83,299,091 of record OY783225.1, on the reverse strand, counting down.
AGTGGTAGTTCCTTCAGCATCTGCAAACAAACAGAAATTCCATAACTTTATGCCATACAATAAAAGGCCAGTCAGAACGAAATTAGGCGCATTATTTTAAACTTTTCCGAAACAATTGTATGTATAGACAGCTATATATAGCGATAAGAATATGATTTTCCTTTAGTTAAAAACTGAACCACCTATAAAAAGTCACAAATTCCTTTTGGAACCGATCATTTAAAGGAAACGAGAGTGACCTGTACACTTACAATGCTCTCAACCCTAAGAGAGGGCCATTGTTTCATAAGAGTTTGTGCGTGGGGTGTCTCCTCCAAAATGAATTTTCTCCGGAGCGGGAATGTCTTCTCTGTTTCCGAGTCGATTACTCTGGTATTTCTGGTCCGGACCGGCTTGGCCAGCTCATTAGCTATTATCTGTAAAAGAATTTAGAATGACCGTAATCATATGTAGCACTTTCCCAATGATTTGAACAAAATTTGTTTTCAAAAACTGGATACAAAACACAGCAGGAGCATCGATATACCGCTGCAATGCTATCTATACGCCCGGTATATATACGGAATAAATATGCAAAGTTCAAAGATGATCTCAGAATTACAGCTTGTAGACGATAAACACAAAAATTGAGCGTGGCTCTGCCCCTGGGAGCCGGGATATATGCAGAATCAATAGAGTTGCCAATTTCCAAGACGATCTATTAAACGCACACATTCAGCAGCACGCATACGCATACTCAGAGGGGCGACGACATAATACGCCCACGCATTGACGTAAAATAACATGATGATTTAAATGCCAATTAAATATTATTTTCATTTGTGTTTTTCGGGTATACCTGTCTTCTTTCTTCATATTCAATCTGCTCGCTTTCTGTTATGTTATTTTCATATACGGACCTTTTTCTTTTTGGACTATTTGTTACTCCTACTGCACGACCAGCTGCTGCTTGTTTGTGGTATTTTTCTGGCATTTGGTACATTAAAGGGTCAACAATCTTCCCCCGTTTCCTCCAATTACCAAACTTTTGAGAAATCGCCTTGTGCCAAGCTTCCTGCAAATCATTAAAGCACATGCATTATTTCAAATTATAAAAGAGTGTAATTTCTCGACCCACAGATTCTTTTTGATAGATTCAAGATGCTTGTACCTTGTCCAACCACGGACAGCAGTGCTGTGCCGAAATAGTGTTTGGAGAGAGAGAGAGAGAGAGAGAGAGAGAGAGAGAGAGAGAGAGAGAGAGAGAGAGAGAGAGAGAATGGGGTTTAACGTCCACTCGACACCAGCTAGGTCATTTTGGGACTAACATATGGTTTCATTTTATTTCAATAATTCGCTTGCGCGTAGGGGTCTTTAGCAGTGGGAGGAAACCGGAGTGCCCGGAGGAAACCCACGAGGTTGAGAAGGCGCCCCTATCTCCATGCCACATACGCTCACACCAGGGCTCAAAACCACAGCCGCAAGCCAGAGGTGACCGGCCAGCTAGAGGTCGAAGCGCGGCACTCTAGATCACTAGGCCATCCCAACCCCCCGAAATAGTGTTTACAAAGGGACAATGTTATAATCATAAATAAATAACACGATCAATGATTGTATACAGATTCACGCAGTTAGAAGCCTGATTAAATAAATGTATTTTAAGTTGTTTTATAAAACAATATGGTAGATTTTTTCATAAAACAGGTGCTGAAATCTAAAAGAGCGCTGACCATAATATGAGACTATATAGTAGAACAGCTTTGGGCTTTAAAAGTAGTTTATACAGCAACATGACAGCCCATCATTTAATCTGCCCATTATCTGGGGTCTTCCCGTAAAGTCTGGAAAGTGATTTAAGGTATTAAACAGGTAGAAGTATTGTTCGTCTCCAAACAGTATTGTTTAAATTGTAGCCGTTTTGACAGTCTTGTTTGTCACGCAATGGTTTTTCTGCCATATTCTGCTGTACTGGTTAATTGGGCGTTATAAATTTCGTGAGCAAACATATTAGGGCGCTCTGTTTAAACCCGAATGATATAGGCGTTGGTTGTTAATCGGACTATTGACCAGAAATTATGTGCCTGTTACTCGGTTTCGTATATTGGGCAGTATTCTAGCCTAGGCAATCTGATTTTTTAAAACAGATCTTTATTTCTTTAGTTTTTTTTAGTCTTCGATGGCCTACACTAAATGAAGATCAGACGCAATTTCTTGTCCCAGAATTCGTCCAAATATAATGAGTATATGAATGAAATTGTGTCCAATACGGTTGCTATTCTTATGCCTGTTACTCGGTTTTGTATACTGGGCAGCATTCTAGCCTATGCAATCTGATTTTTTAAAAAAGATCTATATTTCTTTAGGTTTTTTGATTCTTGGCCTACACTATGTGAAGATCAGACCACATGTACTGAGAGGTCGCGTCGTGGGTCATACATCGATTAATTAATCAGCGTTAACGTTTCCAGCGGTTTCCCCACAGCTCTGCGCAGAGTACGCAGAGTACTCGGTGTAACAGACTTTTTCATTTTGAACTATAAGAAAGGAAACAAGAGATGAGGTTTAACTTCCACTCGACACAAACAAGGTCATTTCGGGACTAACATATGGTTCATTTTTTTATTTCAATAGGATGATAGGATACCTATAATATAGCATTATAAAATATATATATACGATAAGAATATTCAAAGATTCGTAGAATAATATAATAATACAATAATTAAATTGAAAAAGATTATATCATAAACAGGAACAAGATTACAGATTGGATTTGGGTAGATTTGGGTGATTTCGGGTAAATCGTGCTACTCCATATAATCTGGAAATTGAAACCATGCCACTTGACTCAATGACAGATCATGTGATCAAAAGTGCACTAAATCTTTAAAGGGTCAATCTCGATAATATTTTGGAGAATAAAACTGCTTAATTTTGTGTTAATAGCCCTTAAAATCAACTAACTCAACATAAGTTGTTTTAAAACAACTTAAACCTGTCAGTCTTTATCTGGAAATGGAGACCAGTGTCACAAGCTGTAAAATGCGGTGTTTGGATAAAACGACACTAATGTGCAGATAAAATTTACCTTCGTTATCAAGTACAGCACATGGGTCATTCATTGTATAGACCTCTGAAGGAACGGGAATCGATTATAAGGTCGCCCAACGGAAAAATTGACCCAAAATCTTAAAAGGGTTACGTGTCCGGATAAGCAGTTTTGACGTTCCCTTCCAAACGACTTAGTATTTTGAGGTGAAATTTATTTAGAGACACGGTAAATACACCCTTCCTCTGTATTTTGGCGCTAAATTTAACACGTACTCAGACTTTTATTTTTGGGATAATCCCTTTAAAGATTTGGTACTGATTCAGTGATTGTATAGCCAATATAAAAGGTCCCCTTTCCCTCTCATCCGACGCTTGTGCATGCCAACACTAGTATTGCCACAAACGCACAATGTTTTTGGCTATAAAAGAAAATATCTGGTTGTCAGATACCTGCCGGGTGATTTAAATAAAGGGCTGCACCACTCGGGGTTTTTATTTTGAGAGAGATAGGCGGTATCAAAATTATCTTGAAACAGTTTCGTACAAACATATTGCGCACATACTATGTCACAGGGAAAAATTTATTTAGCACACTGACAACTCAGAATTACAGGGGGAAATTTATTGCCTCTGGCAACGCCGAATACATTTTAACATTCACCCACCCACCACTTCCATGGACCCTATCTTTACTAACAAGTTTATAAATATGGCCTCTAAGTACAAAATTGTATAGGGTTAGATATACACACGATAAGATAAGACTACCAGTGTTTTCTAATGTTTTACACAAACTGGTTTCGGTAACAATAATTCGGTCGTTTTCGGTATTTCAACAATAATGATTCAATGATTCCCATTTTTATGTGTCCTGTTCATTCGAGTCTACCGGAAGCCAACAACGGATCTCAAAGCCAAGGTAAACAACAACAGAAAGTTTTATGCTCGTATCAAATTTTCAGAGGTATTGTTATTATTATTACCCTAATACTTTTGCAATATTTTGCCTACATTTCTGACTCTTTATGACCATTTGTCGGGTTGCCAGCTAGGGGAAAGCTGGAGGGGTAAATTGTGTAGGTCCACGATGTTAATCTTGTAGTTCAGCTCTGAACGTCGGTCCCATTACACTCACCCTGAACGTTCAGAGACTGTCCCATTCAATCAATGTCGAAATTAATTGGAGCCCCAGTCAATTTTACTGGGCAACTTTTCACTGCCAAACGATGGGGTGTCAATCCGTGAGGACGCCTGTACAATGTAAACGAACATCTTAGTGAGAAAATAAGACCTTGCTTAGCTAGAGTCAGTATGAGCGACACCAAACGTTGTTAAAAATACGTGCCCTCTTATCAAATTACATTTTCGCCGCCATGACACTCTAACTGTAGGTCAACGTCCACATTCAGGAATGTTGGTCATACAAGACGAAACGAAATGTACAGGCTTTACATTGTACAGGCTTTCACACGGATTGACACCCTGTCATTTAGCAGTGAAAAGTTGTCCAGTAAAATTGACTTTTCTCCAATTTTCTTTCGACATTGATTAAATGGGGCAGTCCCTGAACGTTCAGGGTGAGTGTAATGAGACCAACGTTCAGAGCTGAACTATTAATCTTGTTGCCTTCTATGCAATCAATAGCTATTGTCTGTCCCATGGTAAATAATAAACGGATTTCTTTGATTATGAAGAAACTACTTAACTTTGGTTATTATAAACTTACCTGTGTGTTTGAAATAACTCCGGTTAAATAAAATCCATTGCACAATAAAATATCCATACGAATAAAAAAGTTCTCACTTGAAAAATTTGACGTATTTACTTATATTCTCTACCAAGCGGAAGACAACATGGCTTTCGTCACGCATTGGACGAAACCAATAAAACTGTATGGGGGGTTTAATTTTGACAGAGAGTTTGACAACCACGTGTTACTATGAAAACAAACCGCGATCGTTTGAGTTTGGGCGACGAAAAATATTAACTAAATGCAATTACATAGAAGATTTATATTGAAACCATTGATGGCAAGCCAGTCTACCAAATTTTATTCACAATGAAAATATCAATGATTGCACGGATACTCGTAAAAATAAAGTCGTATTTAAACTAAACATTCCCTATCTACTTTATATTATAAATAATTAAGAAACAACATGAAGTTCACGACCGAAGTTTTTGAGTGCATAGTAAATTTAATATCATTTTTTAAAGGAAACGATAACCGTTTTAACAACATATACAAGCGTGATGCCAAAAAACCTATAAAACTTCGCAAGAAGCGTACCTTTACTTCAAGGTTCGACAGTTTTGATCGCACAGCTTAATTAGGGAAACTATCCACAGTCTGTATAGAAAAGGCCAATATGTAAGTACAATTATGCTTTATATTACCAGTTTTGTGTTACTATTGGAGGCGTTTAACTTTTCCATAAAATTTAAAATTAAAAGTGCGAATAATATTTCACAATTAATCCATTTCAATCAATATTCATGTTGTTATCTTGACTTGAAAATATGCGGCCCAACTCTCTAATATTTAAGACAAGACATAAGGAACAATTTATAATCACTTCACGAGTTGTGTATTCATATTATTTCAAAAGAAAATGTATAAACTTTGCAGTGATTTTACTAGAATTTAAAAAGATGGTAATGAAATAAAGAGATATGTGCCGAACACCCAAACTCAATACCAAGCCGAGGCTAATACCATGAATTGTCGTAAATGTGTCATAAAAAGTTTCGATGAAGCATGCTGTCACCCCTTTATAAGAAATGATATATCCCGAAGAGTGACGTAACAAGCCTCCATTTTGGTATTGCCCTATGTCAAAAGTTTGTGGGAGTCAATTTTTCAAGAGAGAACTTTTTTATTCGTTTGGATATTTAATTGTGCAATGGATTTTATTTAACCTGAGTTTATTTCAAACACACAGGTAAGTTTATAATAACCAAAGTTAAGTAGTTTCTTCATTATCGAAGAAATCCGTTTATTATTTACCATGGGACAGACTAATAATTTAATTGAAAACGTCGAACTGATGTTTTTGTTTCTAAACACGGATGGTTTAGAGATGATTTTTTTTTTTATCTACACAATCAATAGTGACAATAGTGCCTATGATAATCACTTGATTTGTTCGTTTGGGCATTCATGTTTGATGTGACTCCTATTTTTGTGTTATAGTTAGTCTATAGGTAGGGGGGGTGGGATGGCCTAGTGGTCTAGAGTGCTTGGCATTGACCTCTGGCTTGCGGCTGTGGTTTCGATCCCTGGTGTGAGCGTATGTGGCATGGAGATAGGGGCGCCTTCTCAACCTGGTGGGTTTCCTCCGGGCACTCCGGTTTCCTCCCACTGCTAAAGACCTATACACACAAGTGAATTATTGAAATGAAATTAAACCATGTTAGTCCCGAAATGACCTAGTTTGTGTCGAGTGGACGTTAAACCCCATTTCTCTCTCTCTCTAGTCTAAAGGTTTTAATCTTATTTATATAAAGCTGACCCTAACCTAACCCGGGCCTAATTGTAATGGAAAGTGCATGTAGGAATGTCCATTTGTGGGCACAGTATGAACGACTAATTGCTAATTTTTTCAGTGTAAAAGTTAAAAGTGATGGAAATAGAAAAGAGGAGTCGGATCAAACACGATCGCCATGCCATTTGTTGCATAGAAATATCACTTGTATTCTTCTATACATTAATTGAACGAATTAACGAGGCTAAACATTTCTGAATTAGGTCAAAATGAAATATCGAAATTGCTTGATGTTGTTCATTTGTAGTTCATGCATGGTCAGATTAATGATAAAGCCACAAAAAGACAGGTCTATTACTAAGTATATTTGCCACATTTGCCTTTGGTAACGCCGTTCCGGAGCTATGATTAATCTAAAAGCTGTAATTTTGTTTTAGTTGTAGAAATACTCAACATGGCATATTATAACCAACATGGATCTTACAATCAACAACAATATCAACAATGGCAGCAACCAAGTCAGTGTTATGGTTCCTATGGTAACTACTATCAGAATAATGTTTTCTCAGTACAAGCTTGGCAGGTAGGTTATAACATGGACCGTATGGAAAATGGAAAGGCAACAAGTCCCTTTGGTTGGTTTCTCTGACGGTAGTGACGTCTCCAGTTTAGAACTTTGAAATTTCCAAATGTAGCATGTTTATGATAATGGAAAAATAAAAATAACATACAGACTGTACATACTCTACGTATCTGGCATATAATTTTGATCAGTACCTGAATGTTATTTTATATACCGGGTAGGTGTTATTAAAGAGGGTTTGTAACATTGAATATTTTTGCTGGTCAGCGAGGAAATCATTTTAAATTTTCCATGACTCGACTAATACCGGTACTCTGTCTGGTATGTTCAAATTGCATTGAGTTTGAAATTTTAGACAGATCAGCCAATCTATATCCTACCTTTGACAAAAGTATACACTGCTGCACACATTAAGAAGTTGGCTCTAATACTAATAATAAACAAACTTACTTCATTAAATTTTCAACCTCTGATGATGATTTATCATATAGCCCATAGGAAATCTTCTGGTACAGAGTCTGCATTACAGTAATATTTATATTGTTGGCTGGGACAACATTTTTTTCAAATTATGTTCAATTGGTACTTTTATTAACTACATGTATACTGTTTAGGTATCTTTGTGTTATATCTCTGCTGATGCTTGAATAGTCTCTTTCAGTTTAACAAGCTTCCTAAAGCCTTAAATTCTTTTGCATAGATTTTTCTCTAGAGGTCTGTATTAGTCTCAGTAATGCAGGCCTTCAATTTTCCAGAGATTAACCAGGAGACTCGTTTAGTGTAACTAAACTAAAGTAAAGCCTTCATATATTTAAATATGGTGGCGTAATTTTCAATATATTTGGAAACAATTTTTCTTGTGTTGCACCCTACAATTGGTTAATTTGTTTTGTTTACGCTTTTCAGGCTTTTCAGTTTCAATCTCCGAGTGATCTTCATTTTGTGTTTACAGATGTGATGAACAGAAATCCTGAAAATGCTGTAAGTTTATAATTTGATGTCATAATATAATGGGATACTCGATTGAACGTTCCAGAATTAAATTCTCTCAATTCCGAAAATAGTGCCAAGCGCGGGAAAAGGAGAATTTCGGAGTACAATGCATGTACCGACTGCATAAAAAATATTTCAACCAATCATGGCAGCTGAAACATATTTTTTACTTAAAGATACATTATGGGAGATAAGATAAAGAGTTGACAGTTCTCACTATAATAGTTAAAAACTATATAGTGTAAATGTAATTTGCTGAAAATTTCAGTCAAATTGATCCACTATAGGCCGAGAACGGAGTGCATGAAATTTCTGAATGGCCTCGGTCATCATTACTAAAATCATTAATAAAAACAGAGTAGTCTCGATTATCCAATGTTGTGATTTAATTACAATGGCCGTTCAGCGGCATATTTGAATCTAATCCAGCTTACATCGAAGGCTAGCCTTGACATCGAGAGTTTATTATGGTCTGGATAAGTTGATTAATGTCTAATTAATAATTTAGATAACATTTCAGGGCTAAAGAAAGACACGTAATAGGCAGATTGTGTTCTTGCATAATGCAAGTTTAAAATACACATGATTCTATTCACACCACCTCAGCTGTCGAGACTGGCAGAACTGTGACGGGATTGAATTCCGTATCACTTGATTACAATTCTGTCAATTCGGGATGTTCCGGCTGACAATCGAGCACCCCTTATATGTTATTCCCTAGTCATTTCAACAGGGGCAATACTAATTACTTCCCTTTAGTGGTGAGAGAGAGAGAGAAGGAGTTTAACGTCCACTCGACACAACTAGGTCACTTCGGGACTAACATATGGTTTTAATTTTATTTCAATAATTCGCTTGCGCGTAGGGGTCTTTAGCAGTGGGAGGAAACCGGAGTGCCCGGAGGAAACCCACAAGGTTGAGAAGGCGCCCCTATCTCCATGCCACATACGCTCACACCAGGGTTTGAAACCACAGCCGCAAGCCAGAGGCGACCGGCCAGCTAGAGGTCGAAGCGCGGCACTCTAGACCACTAGGCCATCCCAACCCCCCTTTAGTGTTGAACATTTATTGTTGTAACCTGCGATGTATGTTAAGTGCATCATGTATTGGCTAGGAATCTTTAGATGCAAATGACTAAATCAAAAACAAATACTTTTTGTTTATGCCAATTAAGCTGAGTGATGCTGAAAGGACCTTTTGTTAATCATCCATTGATAGATTTTGTAGAATCGTGTGAATGCAAGGGTTATTTAGCTGGAGATTCATACTGTGACAACCTTTATCGGCTGCTCAGATGACTAAGTGGCTGGGGACATAACTCAGTACATGTTTCATTCCTTGGCAGCCTTCTATTTTTAACAAACATTGATATAAAGTGGCACTTGAATTTTGGTCACAGGTTGGGACGGGTGTGAGACTGGGAACATACATATTCCTGAAGCAATGGCCCGAGAAATCTCTCTCTGACCATTGCTGGATTGACTTCTGATTCTTGAACTTTTGCGGGAGTGCGTCTATTCTCCCCGTTCAATGAAAGCTATCACTTAAGTACAGCAACATGACAGTCCTTCGTTTAATCTAAGTCTTCCCTAAAACTTTGGACAGTGATTTAAGGTATTAAAAAAGGTATAAGTATGTTCGTTTCCAAAGAGTATTGTTTACATTTCATTCGACTTGATAGCCTCGTTTGTCACACAATTAGTTTTACTGCAGTATTCTCCTATGCACGGGTTAATTAGGCATAATAAAAGCGTGAGCCATGACGTAACGTTATGTAAACATATTTGGTCCAATACTGGCACTCGTTTTAAATGTAAAGCGTTTGTATGGTAGGTAGTGATAGGTTGGTAGTCGGACTACTGACTAATCAAAATTTAACACAACAATATCCACTCAGAAGAGCAGTGTGTAGTGAGATTACCTATAATCAAACGAAACGCTGCGCGGAGTATGGGGAACATAGTGATCCACTCTTCTATGTATGTAAATACAAACACACTCCTTTTATGATTTGATTTTGTATTGACTCAAATTAAAAATTAAGTACATACAAACTCTACACCCTTCCACGGTTACAAAAATCCAAAAATAGTGATTTTGTCCAACAGCAGTACTCCTGCATTTGCAATCAACTTTTTGAAACAAAGCTATGTTGTGTTGACGATAAAATGTAATTTTGTTATTTGTCTGTCTTTATGCTTGTGCAAAGAATTTCCTTAATTTAAGTGCTTTGATTCAATGTGGAACTATTATAGCATTAGTTGAGTTAACATTGTTTATTTCAGAGTAGAAATGCTATCCAGGCAGAAGACTTAACCAATGTATTAAATAATACCCCTAGTATTAAAAATTATTTTAAAAGTAGGTATATGATGGTCTTCTTTGTATTATCAAGTAATTAACAAACTGCTTAGTTACTTGTAAAATCTTCATTGGGCAGCAAATAGTAATGGACACAAAAAATAACATACAATAAAATTACTTTTATAATTAAAGCAAGGTTTTTCGTATAGTACTTTACTCAACATGTTAAAGTGGTTTCCGTCTTGATTATTTTGTAATTGTTTTCTGCTTAGGTTAGGCAGAGTGGTAAGCAATTGGTTTGCTCAATGCTTCTACAAAAAGCCAAACGAGTATAATAATTGATGAATGACGTCTGTTTATTTTGCGTTAAAGGCTTTGGACATAAGTCTCACTTGTCCCTTATATGAAAAAGAATAAATAAAGTATTGTTTTGATGTCACAAAACCCCCCAAAGTAGCAAACATTTTGAATTATTAATATTGTCAGTAAATATGTAATGAAATAGAGTTACCTCCCTTGCATTACTATTTCTTTATCTATTTACCTCCTCTCTTAAAGTTCTATAATTATTTTGTATTCTTTTATTGAATGAACATATTACAGGTTTTCACACTGTACAAATCTCAAAAAGGTAGACTTTTCCTTTAATGTTTTTCCTTTTCTTTTCTAGTTAACTGGAGCCGAGAGTTGTGTAGTATCATGATTGCCATGTTAGATGTATCCTTTTAAATGATATGAAAAGAGAGAGAGAGAGAAATGGGGTTTAACGTCCACTCGACACAAACTAGGTCATTTTGAGACTAAAAATGATATGAAAAACAAATGAATTTATGTAATCTTGGGCACTAAATTGTTTTATTATAAGTTTCTATTGTGTTTGTCAAAGTAAAAGTAATTGAATTGAAATTACTTTTACTTTAACAAACGCAATTTGTTTTTAATACTTTATGAGTAAATAATAATTTGGGATTCTAAATGTGGGTAATATATATGAGAAGGAAAGATTAGGCGTTTGCTCGGGTAAATAACCATACCACAGTTCATCAGTCTGTTTGTCACCTTCAGTAACTCTTGATTGATTTGACATAAAATTGACCAATGGAAATGTTTTTCAAGTATTTTCCTGTTAATAAAAACGTAGAGATCAATGGATGGTTTCATGCAGTGGGAAGAATTTACAGAACTATTACAATGTCTTGTTTCATGGTATAATGTCTTTAGACAACATGATGCTAACGGTTCAGGATTTATTGAAGCATCAGAGTTGGTTAAAGTTATTAAAAGTTTGTTTGGTAAGTTTTTTTGTATGGTTGATATGTTTAGTCATGATTAGAATATAGTTCAGGTTTTATTTTGGCAGAGTTGCCGTTCTTATATAGTTTATTTGGCAGTTATATATAAATTAATTTAGTTTTATCAATTTTCACCTATTAGATAACTTTAAGTGTTGCTTTCCTCAATGTAACTCTTTTGATGATAAGATGTCAACCATTATGACTTACGGCTATTTATGCAATTAAAACCGTTATGTCTAGAGGATAATACCGGTAGTTACAATCAAATCTAGAAAATGTGTTGGAAAACTTTATAGGTGTAGTTTGCCCAATCTTGTGCATATCTCCTATTTTAACTCTAAGTAATAAATAACCTTACTTGAAACTATAAAGGGGGTTATCCTCATGAATAAACAATAATTGTTGGATTTCCTGAAATTATATTGATTTCACATTAACGGCCCTGCTTGATTTATCCGTACCGGCGCATACCGGCTGACCACAGTTCGGCGAGGTTACTTGATTTAACCGGAAGTCGACAAAAGTTCGGCCGCGGCGTACGCTGAATGCGCCGCTTCGTCGACAGCGGCGATCACCGGCGCAAGATGGTGAACATGTCAACGAGATAAAATTCACGTTAGATAAGAATGCCATTAAACACGAATATTAAAGCGTTAAAATTAAACTAAATGCTTTTAAGTTGAATTAAGGCTTCGTAAAACCACATGTCATTTATTTTTTTCGGTAATACTACAAATAATAATTGTCTGTTTATTTTGCAGTCACATGCTTTCATGAATACTGTTTTTATACGCCCACATTGAAATGTGGTCATATATTGTCGTCGCCCCCGACCATCCGTCTGTCCGGCGTCCACAATTGTTTGTGGGCGCTCTTGAGGCCAAAGTTAATATATCCGATTGACATTAAATTTATACACAGTGTTTAAGGTCATGAGACGAAGAAGCGTGTGAATTTCAGCTATTTCCGTTAATTACTGCCGGTGGTATGGCCCTTGATCACTTCAAAAATTCTTCTTGACACTCTAGAGGTCAACGTTAATATCCGATTGATTTTAAATTTATACAAAGTGATAAAGTTCAAAAGTCGAAGAATTTCCGATAATAACTGCCAAAGTTATGGCCCTTGATCACTTTGAAAAATCTTGTGGACAGTCAAGGGCCAAATTTATCATCCGGTTGACTTCAGATTGAGGTCTTGAGACGAACAAGTATATTGATTTTCAATGAATTTTGTTAACTGAACTGCTAAATCCATGATATTAAATGTTTCGTATACTAAACGTTAGCGTGGGGCAGAACTTTATAAAAACCAAACAATTTTTAATGGTTTTCTGGTAACTACTTAATGAATTGTTACTTTTAATCAGATTTTAGTGTATTATAAATGTTTCATTACCGAAAAAAGTAAAAATATGCGACAACTCTTGTCGACTGCCTGGACGATTTAGCTGTTGTGGGCGTATCTTTCGTTGCCTAGCAACCTATCTTTATTAAAGCATGTCATGTGACCTGTTTAATATTATCCTACGCCAAAATTTTTATCAGCCGGGTCACTTGATTTGCTCTGATACGGTAACCTGACCGGCGTACGCCTTGTACAAACCGGCTCGCCTATCGGCGGACAAATCAAGCAGCCCCATTATTTCATGAAATTTTTGGTAACATTGGTGCTTATACTTAACCACACAGTCATACTGTATCTTATTTAAATTTTTGTCATTTGTCATTGATTCACAGCAAAGAACAGTTCCTTGTGTGGACAATGGCTTGTCATAAAGGAAACAACTGTTTGCAATTTATTCATAATAATTAGTTATAAAATCAATGTATTACTATCTCATATCCATTCTATTTTCAACAGGGTACCAGATAAGTCCTCAGTGTTTGGAGACAATATTGAAAAGATATTCTCGAGTTATTGCTGGTCGAGGTTGTCTTATAGCCTTTGATGATTTTGTTTCTTTATCAGTTAGACTACGGGCATATACAGGTTTGATACAATTCTTTTGTATTCTGGGTCATAAGCCCTGTTCACATGATAAGATTTGGCCAACCAGTTTCAGCGGTACAATACTGATTTATGGTAGACAGATTCAACCATAAATCAGTACCTGTATGCACACATAAAAAATATCATTATGCTAAAGTAACATAAAATGTGCATTACGTAATGTGTATACTCACTATTGATTAGGCTTTTGTCCCAGACCACTTTTCACCATTTTAGGATCCCAGGGTGAGGGACATCACATTTTCTCATACCCAAGTGCTTCACTCAGCACAGTTCCTCATTTCCTCCAAATTTGACAACTGAAAATGCCAAATGGTAAACCATCATTAAGACTCTCATAGCAAAATAACTGGGTTGGTTCTTATTTCCCAGGAAAGTGCACACATGACAAAGGAATGCAACCATCATGGATCCTTGCATAGTTAGTTATCTACATTGGGTTCAAATTTCTTAGAACTGCACACATGACAGAGAAATACATCAGCAAAATTCCAAGATGGGGTGCCAATTTCCTACCGGTACCTGGGATAAATAAAATGTCAATTCCTTCCCAGGTTCCAGAACAAGACGCCAATTCCCTTCCAGGTATCCAGATAAGATGCCAATTCCCCCTCCTGGAACACAGGATAAGATGCCAACTCCCTCCCTGGGATAAGAATACTCGTAATTTTTTTGTCCCCCGCCTTTTGAAGAAAGTTGGGGGACTATTAAAATGGATTCGTCCGTCTGTCTGTCTGTCTGTCTGTCCTTCTGTCTGTCTGTCTGTCCGTCACACTTTTTGGGACACAATAACTCTCTTCCTAATTGAGCTAGAATGTTCAAACTTGGTGTATGTGTTTATTAGGTCAATGCCTTGATGGAGTTCGAAGATGAGCATTTTCCGCTCAGGGTAACAGAGATAAGCAATTTGATTGGTTGATGTTTTGGGACACGATAACTTTAGTTTTAATTAAGTGAGAGTGATGAAACTTGGTGTACAGTAATACCTTGACTAAGATCGATAATGAGCATTTTCTGCTCTAAGCAGAGCGATAAGCAATTTGATTTGCCGAGACTTTGGAACACAATAACTATCCTTCGAATTGAGTGTGTATGCTTATTAGGTCAATGCCTTGATGAAGTTCGAAGATGAGCATTTTCTTCTTAGGGTAGGCAGAGATAAGCAATTTGATTGGTTGATACTTTGGGACAAGATAACTTAGGTTCATCTTGATTGATGATTTTCATGCCAATACAATGACTGCATTCTCATTCAGTAATGGATCCGACAGTAACAGTGTATAGAAACGATTGACTCGGACATGAGGGCCCTTTCCCTTGGCCAGAGGGGCTCTTTTGTCAAGCATGGGGGCCCTTTTGTCTGCCTTTAGGGTCCCCCTAACTAGGATACATTTTCATTTTTCTCGTCGGTTTTAGCATTTTTCTTTATAAAACACTTTTGGATGACACTTCGTGTACAGTTTGATTGCTCGATACGTTTGAAAAAAATAAATGTGCGATTAATTAATATTTGTCATCTATTTACTTT
Organism: Patella ulyssiponensis; assembly: GCA_963678685.1. NCBI lineage: Eukaryota > Metazoa > Mollusca > Gastropoda > Patellidae > Patella > Patella ulyssiponensis. Next base: position 83,283,860 of record OY783225.1, on the reverse strand, counting down.
GGGATTTCGGCGGGGGACATCAGCCTCACTGTTGGCTTGTTTAAAACACCAATACTTACAGTTACACTCACGTGAATTGTTTCTTTAATTATGATATGCATTAAGTTTTATAGTTCTATATTAACAGATGCCTTCAGAAAAAGAGATGCTTTACAAAATGGTCATGAAACTGGTAGAACAACATTTGAATATGATGATGTAAGTATGCTATATACATGTAATTACTCTTTATTTAGTGGTGTGGGTGTCCCAATCCTCTAAAGTGTGTGCGTTAGGTCACAAGTTCTGTCATTGAGTCAAGTGGTGTGGTATCGACTGCCCACTTGTACTTGACAATAACTTCAATCAGTTGGGTCACCTGTCCAACCTCATCATAGTTGTCTGAGTCCTCATTTCCTCCCACTGCTAAAGAGTAAAGACCCCAATGTGCAAAGCAAATTATTGAAGTATAATTGAATCAAATGGCAGTCCCGAAATGACCTAGTTCATGTCGAGTGAACAATAAATCCCATTTCCCTTTTTGTCTCTATATTAAGTGTTAACAATTTGATTAAAAAACATAAATCCAATTGGGTTACAATTTTTATAATTCGATGATGAGCAGAGATAAGCACAAGCAGAGATAAGCAATTTGATTGATTAGGACTTTGAGACACAATTAACTCTCCATCGAAGCTAATTGATGTATAATGTTAAACTTGATGTAGATGTTCAGGTGAATGTCTTGATGTAGTTTAATGCAAGAAATTTGGTTTGTCTAATCTTTGAAACAAGATGACTCTGATTCTAATTGAGTGTGAGTCATGAAATAGGATATATAGTTGGAACACATCCGATAATGACCATTTTCTGCTTAAATGAGCAGAATAAAAAACAGTCTGATTGCTTGATGCTTTATAAAGTGATAAATGAGGGCCACATGAAAAATTTTAAGTTCTAGAGCAAGAAAATTTGGGTTCCACTGGCACCAGGGGCTATGCCGCAAGAATACTGACCATGCTGACGTACATGTAATTGAATAGATATTTATTGGGCCCCTTGGCCTTGATGTGCCCCAGAGCCATGTAAAGGCTGCACCCCCAATCCTTGAGTCTTAAGTGCAACTGATCAATAAGTGACGTTTATTTATTTTGGAATCGAGGTCATCGAAATGAGGCTCCCAGTTTGATTATTGGAAGAAAATACAGATGATGAGTTTTTATGCACCCATGTTTATTATAGCGGTGTATTGATGTCATTGTCTGTCTATACCAACGTGTTTGTCCCACCTTGATGATTTTGTTTATCACAAGAGTGGTCGAATGAAATGAGAAAGTCAAAAATAGGCAGCTAATTAAAAGCTATTAACTTACTTTCACCTTTTATTTTTAGTTTCTGAGGTGCGTCATGTGTCTGTAGTCAACTCCCGATGTCTGTAGTCAACTTTTGTAGTGTGTCATGTGTCTGTAATTAAAACTTTATCATCGAAGTTTGATGATAAAAGTCAGGAGAGGTGATTAAAAATCTACCAATTAAATGAATGCATTAAAATTTAATGAATTTGACCAGCAACCACTGGACCAAAATCTCACAACCTGTACGTTTTTTATTATTATTTCTCTAAATGAAATATTTATTACCAAACTGAAGTTGAAATTGCAGAACATGGTGACATTCTCCATAACAATCAGAAAATCCATAAAAATTACGAAACTCCAATGTTACATTTTAATGTTTACATTTATTAAGATGCGTTATGTAAGAACTAAATCTGTCTTTTGTGGTTCTTTTTCTGGCTTGATAAGTTATATATTACTACTAAGACATTTATTTTCATGACAGCCCATAATAAACTCTCTAGGGCTGCTAAGATATTGAGTTGATTAGACAAACATTAAAGATACATTCCCGTGTACAAATATAACAGAGCTTAATTAAATTCTAGGATTATCTACTGCCCACATTTTGTTTGCAGTTTTTATCTCAGAAACTGTTGTGCGCTGTTCACCGTCTAGTTTATCAACATATACATCATTAACTCTAAGAAATCAGACGCTCTTTGCGTGCAACCTTTGACGTCACTCGGAAAACAGACATCCCTTATCACTGGGGTACTGGTTATGGAAACCCATGAGCTCCATGGGTGGTTTTGAGGAAAACAAGTCTTGTTTTAGTATGATTGGATGTTTCTACTTTCCCCAAATTTGCCATACTTTTATTGGAAATAACAACTTGATAAAAATACTTTTGGGGGAAAGTATCTTTAAACATTAATACGGACATAGAGTGCCAATTGAAGGGCTGAAAATCAACACTATTTCTTGTCAAAACTTCAAATGTTCATGACTTAGCTCAATGCTCAGAATAAAGTAATTTGAATCAAACTTTGCATATTATAGACAGAACAGCCAACTCTTCATCTAAATCATACATTTTTAATTAATGTTAATGTTTTAATTAATTAGTTTTAAAATTATACCCTTTATTTATTTTGTGTAATCCTCTGAGCACCCCAGCAACAATAGTTTTTGATCTGATTAGCTTGAAATTTATGTGCATTTTTCGGATTAGTCATATATACCAGTATCACATTATTTGAGAAGAATACTATTTAAAACTTGATATTATATAACAATGCCTCCATAATCTTGTGTTAAGCAAGGTTTCAAGAACATAAGTACGTTGACTATCTTAGAGCTATAGATCGAGTGTTGACTATATATGTATGTTTTCTAATCTAACATTGGCATATGCTAATTCCATCTGAAGTTATACACTTTTGTTTCCAATTCCACCTAAAGTTATTCACATAATTTTTCCAATTCCAGCTAAAGTTATAAAATTTCTAATTCCAGCTACAGTTATTTACATTTTTTTTCTGCTCAGACACGGTGATATTTTAACAAATTATTATCAAGAATGATATATTTAACTCTTGTTTGCATATTTATTAGAAGTTTTATTTCATGAATCTGTGATAAATCGTTTTAGTTTTATACAATTTAAATTAGTTTTATTTCTACATGTATTTATTTATAATGTAATTAAATATCTATTAAAAAAAACTACTTTGATGTATCAGTTATTAGCCCCATATACCAGATAATGTAGCTTTTGTCTCAGTCTGTCATTTTTGCTTTCCAGATCTGAGAACAAATTACGAATTGACAATTTGATTAAAATACAGGTCTATATTTCATTTGGCCTACACTACATGGAGATCTTATTGCTAGTTTGAGGGGGGTTGGGATGGCCTAGTGGTCTAGAGTGCCGCGCTTCGACCTCTAGCTGGCCGGTCACCTCTGGCTTACGGCTGTGGTTTTCGATCCCTGGTGTGAGCTTATGTGGCATGGAGATAGGGGCGCCTTCTCAACCTCGTGGGTTTCCTCCGGGCACTCCGGTTTCCTCCCACTGCTAAAGACCCCTACGTGCAAGCGAATTATTGAAATAAAATGAAACCATATGTTAGTCCTAAAATGACCTAGTTTGTGTCGAGTGGACGTTAAACCCCATTTCTGTCTCTCTCTATTGCTAGTTGTTTTAGAGCTTTAATGTGACCTTTGACCCTATGACGTCAGACATTTGATTAACCAATCAGCATTGATGTTTCTAGTGGATTACATAGACGTCACGTCAAAAGCTTGCTGTAACAGACCGTTTCATTGGCTCATCCCTCACATCATCCGGAACACGTCTTCAAGATCCTAGTGTAGTAAAGACAAGTAAATTGAAATTTGGAACTATAAAAAGAAACTGAATAGGATGAATTTTGAACTGAAAATCATTGTATAAATTGTAAGTGACAGGTTGGTACAATGCTATAGTAGCAGTTGCGTGCCCAGAAGTGGTGGAGGCTGTCTTTAATCCCAGTGCTTGTTAACGTGAGTCCAGTCCGTTGGTTTCCTCCAAATGCTTAAAACTCATAGTACGAGCAAGTCAAATATTAAAATATAATTCCTTATTGGTCCCAAAATGAAATGGGGTTTAGCATCCTACTGTTCTCCGAACTGGGCTAAATGAAGACGCGCATATGCCATACAGTGTGCTATGAAGGAAATTTTGCACGGGCAGCGTCATTGTTTCGAGATTATTATAGCTTTATTAGTCCTAGATAATTTGTAATTCCATCAACATGCAGATGGTTTTAGCACCTTCTTGTCAATTGACTAGTTTAAGGAAGTGAAATACTTTTAGAGTGAAATGGACAATAAGTCTATCAGCTCCAGGTAATACTGAAAAATTAGTGAGTATGATCTAACAGATGGCTTTAAAGATCATTGAGTACAGCTTTGGAATCAACACTAGGAGTTTTGGCGGCAACAGTTTATCTTTTGGGTGATTATGTTTCAATTCGAAAGGTAGAGCATTGGTACAAAAAAGATACAATATAAAATCATAAACTGAAAACAAAGCAGATCTTTGCATCCAATTATTGAGAAACCGTCCCCACAGAAGAAATTTTCAGGTATAGCCCCCACGGAAGGAATTTGCATGTATAGTCCTTACAGAAAGAATTTGTATACTCCCCCACAGAAGTAATGTGCATGTATAGTGACCACAGAAGGAATTTGCATGTATCCCCCCATAGAAGGAATTTGTTATGTCCACACAGAAAGAATTTGTTGTATTGTCTTTTATTTGAGGTTTTCCAAAATGCAGCATTTTTTAAAAAGTGGACTTCAAGCTAATATATATTGCATTTGCTGTAAAATTTAAAACATATTAGTATGTAAAAGCATAAAATGAGTAAAAACAGACAATTTAGCAGAAGCACTTATTGACACGCAACTATAATTGTAAACAAATCAAGTTATGACTTTTTAACAGTTTGGCTTTGGTTATTAGATAACTGTTTTGCACCCTATCGTAGCCAATAGTAATCGACAACGGAGCATATTTTTTTATATTTGTGACTTTTTAACAGTTGGTCTTCTTTATTGGATAACTGTTTTGCACCCCATCGTAGCCAATACTAATCGACAAAGTAACATATCTTTTTACATTTTTATCGCTGGTTTCTGGAGACAAGAGACACTCTTTATCTATAAGCATATGAAGCTGAAAAATAAAAAAGTACATTTTCAAAAATGAATGGATATAAAAATGTTACTGTAGCAGTTATATCCTGATTTATGACTGTAAATTAGTGTGAAATAATGACCTCTATAGGGTTAGGGGGTGCAACGTCAAGTCTCTTTATAAGTGTTCTGTGGGATATTTTCCATAAGCTCCTTCGAAAATCTGTACATTGTCACCTCATAATAACTCAAGAGAAAAGACAAAAAGGTTGAGTTAGAACTGAAATGAAATGGGGTTTAACGTCCTACTGTTTTGCTCCCAACGAATACCGGATCTAGGGGAGGCAAAGTGGGACAAATGTCCCGGGCCCCCACATTTAGGGGCCCCCCACAATTCTGGGTCATACTAATATTTTATCCCGGATGGAGCCAACCAGTACCTGGGCTGCTGGAGGGCAAGGATTGGGGGCCCCGGGACTGGTAGGTTTACTTATTCTAAACGTCAATGAAATTGCTGCCTTGTCTCAGATGCAATGAAATTAATCCTAATTTAAAAAAAAAAATTCCTGGGGAAAAACACCTTAGGCACCCAATGGGGCGGAGTACATACTAGTACGATCCGCGGTCAGTACAAACAATTTGAACAAACAACAATGGGGCCCCCGCACAGTTGGTATGTCCCGGGCCCCCCACAAGGTTAATCAGGCACTGGGCTTGTGAAGCCGGCCATGCGCCATACAGCGTGCTATGAGGGAAATTTCCCCCGGGCAGCGGTGCTATAGCCTACTCTGATATCGAATTCCATTCAAGGTATCTTTTACATGCACTCCAATGTGTACACAGGACCTCAGTTTTTCGTCCCTTCCGAATGACTAGAAAGCTGTTCTTGTCAGTCCCCCTGTCCAGCATCATTGACAAGGGAAAACCATGTCGGACAATCTTGATGAACTTTTTCGGCCTATGCAGGGATCGAACACCCGACCTCCAGGCTAGCGAGTCAGCGTCTAACCCACTTAGCCACGTGATCCCCATTAAAAATGTGTTAAGTGTGTCTATGAATAGATGAAATAAGATATTATATTTATTGGTACACTCCTTGTTATGAATTTATCAAGTGATTATAATTATCAGTTTTAAATTATTACAAAAGAACTCTGTATCGTGACGATCAATTACATGTAGCTTTTCTGTATGCTCTGTCACAATTACAACTGTGGTGCCAACATGAAGTAGTAAATAGTCTTATAATACTGGAAGCTATTCACATATATCCCATGGTTTGATGCAGTCTTAGGAAATATCAGTTTCGATGGGTTGAGAGAGAAATGAAATGAAATGGGGTTTAACGTCCTACTCTTCTGCACCTGACCTGGGCTAATGAAAGACGGGCATACGCCATACAGTGTGCTATGAGGGAAATTGTGCCTGGGTAGCGGCACTACAGCCTACTCTTATATCAAATTCCAACTGCCAAGGGATCTTTTACGTGCACGCCAATGTGTACACGGGACATTGGGTTTAACTACGTCATTTCGAGACTAACATGGTTAATTTTTCTTTCAATAATTGCTTGTGGATAGGGGTCTTTAACACTGGGAGGAAACTGGAGGGCCAACAGAAAACCCACAAGGTTTGACATGCAACCAGCTAATTGTCAGAAACAAGTGAGGACCCAGAGAAACACCTCAAGTTTTGACAGGTGACCAACTCCTTGTCAGGTACAAGTGGGGAATAGAAAATCCACATCACTTGCCTCAATGACAGACCTTGTATTATACTGGTGCATCAGCCACGTTTATCCTCCCAGCAGTTTCGATATGTCCACGGATGTACTGGTATTAACATACAACTCGTCTCTGATTGTCTTCAAGGTACACTGGTATTTATATCTGCCAATTAAAGGATTAAGATCTGTTCACAGGTGGGGTATATGTGAGTTGGTTAGTTAATGAATACCAATAAAATCAAGGATAACCAGTTCAGGTGGTATACCGAATTAAAACTAATTCATAAATTCCCACGTTTCACCTGATCCATCAAGATGTGTGGGTATATGATTGTTTCATACTTTCATATCCGCCATTTTGTCTTTCCTTGTATGGGCACTTTGTCTTTCGAATACCCCTTAGGATTTATTCTAGACAATATATCAAGATGTGAAGGCATAAGGAATATAAAGGCTTGTAGGTTAATCCCGCCTTGTGTTATATACATGTGATTTATATCAGCATGGATTTTGCATTTGGTATATCCATTTCATTCCACAAAGGGTTGCAGTACAGAATTGTGTCCATTCCGTCTGTTTGATAGCAGGTGGGGGCTGAATACATGAAATAGCCAGGTGCCGGCTTTGATGACATGAAGGAATGCGCTTTACAGTTTTAACTGATCGAGAAAATTCCTCAGTATGGATCCCCCATGTCATTGGAGCTGGGCATGGTAAATGTACACATTTATGTACCCTAAAAAAACCTGTCAGTCGAAATTCGAATAAGGGAGGAGACACAGCGGCTAAGTGGGTAAGATGATAGATCGCTATCCTGGAGGTCGCAGGTTTTGACCGAGAAAGTTCATCAGATTTTTCTCTTGTCAGTGGTGGAGTATGGAGGGCCTTGACAAGGATAGCTGTCTCGTCAAAAAAACGAGGTATGTGATTGTTGATGAGATTGTGGTTAGGGTTAGCGCTAGCCCTGTATACATCTTGTGCCCTTTTGACCAATTCTGCAGTTGGCCTCAATATTTAGACCTAACCTTATTTTCCCTCACAACCCATCATGCTTGCGAATCGAGATCCCTTCCCCACTGGTGATACCATAAGTTCAATAAACACCATTGCTTTATTGGCCGATCAAAAGGAAAAAAAGAACGAAATATTTAAAGAAGGCACAGCTTTTCTTTATTAAAACCTATATTTATCAAGACAAATGGTAAGCATGACATGGTGTGTTAATTCGTTGTCGAGTCAACGGTATATGTTGGAGAGTGAAAGGTATATAACATGCAACAATGGGGATTATGCCTTCAAATACTGTTCTTAAATGTTTTAATATGGGGAGTATTATCAATATTGGTACAATGTTACTGATGAAATAATTGTTTTAATACATCATAGCAATGGCTACTACACATATTATAATATTAGATTACAATGAATGCTTTAACAACATTAATTCAAAACTAAAAATTTCAAGATGAGTCCCGGAATTAATACAAACTATGAAGATGGAGTAAATGTATAGTCTCTCTCAGCAGAGCCCTCCCCCCCCCTCCAAAAAAAAATAATCCTGGACTATTAAAGTTTAAACGAATCATGATTTTTACTAGAATTCAACAGCATGAAGTTACTGTATTCCTGGGAACCTGCACAGGTACATTCTCTCTTGATCCACAAGTCTTATAACTCTAGGCATCATCCCAAATAAAGAAGCAAATTTGGGTTTCCTAGTAAGAATAAATAGATGAATACATTCTCATGAAAAATATGCCATCCAAAAGATAAAATTAACCACCCCAGCCATTAAATGTATGTTTGCCATTCACAAATTTATCTCTTAATATACTTCATTTCTTTAAATCTTTATAAAACTGTTCTCTGTTTTTTAACACTAGCAATTAATTTCAAGCATTATGGGATGAGAAGTCAGTCAAAATGTAATTAAGGTATTTCAACACTTACATAATTACCTAATACCAAGGGACATAACCAGTTATTGTATTACAATAGTAGAAAAACATCCATATGTACACATACTAAAACCAATCATTTAACAATATCATAAATCCCTTCAATTTGTTACTTTTCTAACAAGATAACTATGTAACAATTTGAAATAAAATCTTTATATACAGTCAATGACCATGAATTTGATATTAGAGCAGTAACTATGAATAAGAAAGCTTTTGAGAAAATGTCTTCTGATTAATATTCAACCATATCCAATTCCATAAAATCTATACAAATAAATGACTGGGTTAACATTCTGTATTTGACTGTTATACTGGCCTATTTTTCCTTTAATCTTAGTACAATTGGCGAAGATAACATATGAAACATACATTATGCAAGAGCTAAATTTGTGCACTGACGGTTTTTCTTAAGACCTGAAATGTTATATAAACTATTAATACATTCATTACCATGACCAGACCATAATCAACTCTCAATGCCAACGGATATCTTGAATATTAATTAATATAGAACCGTTTAGCTATAATAAAATGGAGAAATGAGACTTAGCTTTGGTCAAACCTTAAAGGTTAACATCTTCGCTTGCAATAGAGTAATTTGAATGAAATTTCCAATATATGTTTTAGAACTATTTATTTTCAAACTATTATAGCAAGAACGGCAGCTCTTTATCTAAATCTTACATAATGTATCTTTAATGAAAATTCAGATGATTACTACATGTACATGTAACTGTATGCCACCGGTATATATTAAGTTTTACTAATTAATAATATGTAATATTTCTTATCTTCGTCTGTAATTAACAGCATGTCAACAATTTCTATTTACAATGAACGAATAGTATGATTTAATAAACAATAACAATATTTAGCACTGTAAAATAACATTATAGCACTATCAGTATTAAATAACATCATAGCACTTCAAAATATCACTTTTATATATCTATAAAATAACATGAACTTTTAAGCAAATATTCGTTTTACTCTCTTTTTTTTGTTTGTAAAACTTTGTTTTTTCTCTTTGTCCAAAAAACCACTTTACACAAAGTGTTCTTAACTAGATTTTGATAATATATAGCAATTTTTTAAAAATTACAAATAAACAATGTATAGTCTACTTCCACCTTGAAATTTTCACAAAGCAGTGTAAAATACTGGGAGAAATTCAAAAAGTGTATGTAGTACTGTATTTTACATGTATATGAAACCATAATCAAATGAAAAGTAATGCACTGACTGTGTAATAATATATTAAATGGCTTAGTAATGTTTTAAATGATAAAATTCAATGAATCACTGGGAATATTCATCCATTTTTTCTGGACAAAAATAACAAATATTAATATAAATATATGTCATTTAACAATATAACAAAAAAACATAAAAGTGAATAACATACATATAATTTATCATCAATGATTATTTCTGAAAGAAACTTTTAGTACAAATTGGTTACATTAAACACACTAATATCCTATTTACATGACCGAAATTTAATCGATTAAATCTTAATATTAGTTTCAATTAGGGAGTGAGGGGAAACACCTGGTTCATTCAATGTTATACATCACCAAACTACCAGTTGATTTAGTAATAACTTCAAAGTTAAATTTGATGTAACTTATCTTATTAGCATATGAAAGTCATTACAACCATACTATCCATGGAAATGATTTCATAAAAATATATTGTTTTAAATGACAACATGTCAACACCAAATGGCCAAGTAGAATTAGTATTTTTCAACATTTTTGTGTTTTAGAGAAATTCACTTTTCATTCATTTGTGATCTTATATTTAAAATGACCAGAACTCTTGCTTTAGAATAAAATAAGCCAAATAGTATAGTATAGAGAATGCTCCATCTTTAATCAAAAGAACCTCTTTCATCAAACCAATTCAACACTTTATTTCACTTAAATCAAAGAGCCCTAGCTCTGTTAAGCTAAGTACTTTGGGTGGGGGAGGATAATGTAATCAATAATTAATCAATTAAATTCAGGTATTGTAAATAAAACTAGCACTATACAACTTATAACTGACACGTTAAATAACCTAATAACCGGTATATATAAGCAATAACCACATCTATCTATTGCACATTTATTGAGCCAATATAGTTATATTACTTATATAATAACATATTATTAAATGTTAATTAATTAACCTTAAAATATACACTCTGATGTCTCACAGAAAAACCGTCATTAATATTTTTTGGGGTGTTAACAGAATACTCAGGACACCATACATGTTTTAACAAGGACTTGAGATCGAACTCAAAATGGGACAAAAACTTGAGACAAACTTGAACAGAACCTAAAGAATATATGTCTAAAAACAACACACTATTTACCATTGAACATCAATTATATATGAAAATAATGATGTTAAAAATTTGCCATTTTATGTCACTGTGTCTGTATATTTCGAACTATACAGAATGAAGATGACATGAAAAGAAAAACACATTTAGGGAACTCCCAAAAAATTGTTTAAATTCATACATCACAAAATAATATGTTATCTCAACAGTAATTGTTTGCTCTGAATTGTAATTAATTGATCAAATTGTTACATCAGATAATTGTTTACTCTGACAAACAGAAATGTAATTAATTGATCAAATTGTTACATCATATAATATGTTACCTCAACAGCTACTGTAACTACATGTACAATGTAGGTCAATATTACTAACTCAACTGTGCGATATGAGCAATATTTCATAGTAAATTCTCCCATATCTTTGTCTAAAAGTTACCAAGACATTAAACATAACTCCATGCTATTCAACAGATATCGTAACTAATGAGTACCGGTACTATTAACGAAATGAAATGGGTTATCTGCTGGATGTATATGAAACTTAGGTAATGCCGCCTAGATTAAATATATATTAATAGTTATACAAATAAATAGCAGATCTACATGTACATGAAAAAAGAGCAAATTATTTTGTTTTTTAAACTACCAGAATTGAGATGGGGGGTAAAATAAACATCTATTTTTGAGCATAAAAACATACATAAACTGAAATAAACATGCTTTATTTAATTCAAATTAACAAACTGATTACTACTGAATGCACTTCAATGAACAAACTTAAACTGATTACTACTGAATGCACTTTAATGAATAAATTTAACAAACTACTGAAAGCACTTGAATGAACAAACTTAAACTGATTACTAATGAATGCACTATAATGAACAAAATTAACAAACTGATAACTATTGAATGCACTTAAATGAACAAAATTAACAAATGGAACACTCCTGAATGCACTGTAATATGTACTGTATTACTGGTACATACACATGCATTATATAACTGTATGTGTTAAACACAATGGCACATGTAAATGTTCTTGACCCTATGACTTTTGTCACATATAATATTATATCATTATTAAACACGGTGCTATTTACATTTTTATGTAGGTATGTTTTAATGACCTTCATCAGACATGAATGTCATTTTTTAACGTGTTATTTTAGAGACCACCAGTCTGATTCATATATTAATAATAAAATATACTCCTACACATTTCAGCATTTTTGTGAAACACATCTAGAACACAATCGTTTGTTAAAACAAATATAAGTAATAAAGTGAACATTAAAATTTGGGCATAACAAACAAACCATATACATATATATACATGTAAATTACATAACTACATTTAGGTACCTTAATTCATCATAATATTAATAATATAATTGTACCATATAGGTGAAAATAACAATTAAATAAAATTTAACAGATGCCACCAATTAAAATATATATATATATATCTTATTTTGAACACATAACATCATAACCGGGGATACATGGAGCTTTTGGGAACTGTACATGATTTCAGGAGAGAGCTTATGTATCATTAACACAGATACATGTATACTTCATACCAATTCTTTCTCCGCTCGTTAAAATTAACTTTATGAGCACTTCACAAATCATATGTCTTATGAAAATACAAAAAAAATATATTGCCGATTTATGTGTTCTTGAACACATATCAATTGTTTTTTATGCTTAAATTCCTCTTCAATGCAATTTGAAATGCACTTGGTAGAAGTTCAAACTGACGAGCACAAATATTTTTCAAGGGTTCACCACCTACTGGTTCTACACATAATCACAAATGTTTCAAAATATCTTCCATGTAGATCTTTAACGCTATAGATGAACTTGTCAAAATGTCTAATTTGAAAATCAACCTGAAGGATGTTAAATATATCTGTCGGATTTAAGCATTCTTATTTTTGACGGCCTCAATATCAAATATTTCTTGTAATAATGGCTGAACACTGGAAAAGTTGTGACTGTGATCAAACAGATGGTTTTGAAGATTCCTTGAAAATTCGTCAACAATTTGGCACAGGTCTGGAATCAACACTAGGAGTTTTGGCAGCATGAGTTTATCTTTTGGGTGATTATGTTTCAATTCAAGACGTAAAGCATCTATCAAATCACTTTGAACTTGTTCGGCTTGGTGGACATTTTGTAATCCTGGACATTCTAGAATATAAAAAAAGATAATATATAAAGCTATCAACAGAAAACAAAAAATATCTTCAGACCCACAAAAGAAAATTGTTAAGCTCTCCCACAGAAAGAATTTCTTATTTTATCTCCTATACTCTAGCAATTAGGTTTTCCCAAATATAGCATTTTAAAGTACATGTTTGACAAGTACATGAATGTAAACTTTAAAACAATTGGTAGGTACATGTACAGTGTAAAAACAAGTTAAAATTTAGCAGTCTACCTGTGTAAAAAAAAAATAAATTTATGACTTTTTAAAAGTTTGGCTGTGTTTTGTTTTGATAACTGTTTTGTAACCCATTGTAACCAATACTAATTGACAAAGGAATTGGAAATTTCTGTATTTGTATTTCAGTTTTATCACTGGTTTTACTTTTTGGAATTGATCTAAATAGTTTTTTGTAAAGCATGCTATAGAAACAAAAATAGATTGATCTTTAGGTTGCTATGGTATCTTTCACAGTCTGTAAACAAGGTTTTGCTATGACGTCTTTCACAGTCTTTAAAAAAGAATTTTGCAATGATTTGCACCTCTCTCCATGTCAGCCCATATAATAATTTAATATATTTTCTACACTCACCTGAAGTTAATAAAATTCCACAAAATAATGCAATTTCTCCAGCAGTAAGCTGCATATTGTGTAGTCTATCTCCAACACATATAGTTCTTTCTAGTAATTTCTGAATCTCCGTACAAAGATACGGTGAGAGACGACTAAGTCGAAACGCATTTCTTCTGGACACAAAATTAATATAGTCCTTATCTATAAGCATATGAAGCTGAAAAATAAAAAAAGAACATTTTTAAAAATGAATCGAATCAGTTGATAATTGTGGTCCGTAGAGTGTTCCCAAGCGGTTGTGGATGATGGTCGTACATATACTTGGATGATGACAATATGCGAGCACCAGTTCAATTTGGGTATATAAAGAAAGTTACTCCGTTTTCGCTTGATATCCTGATTTATGGCTGTAAACTCGTATAAACCAATGAAGTATCACTACTGTTCTGGAGGCAATGTTGCTTTTTAGAAAATGTGTGTTTTTGACATCTCAAATTAACTGTTTTAGTGAACCCAAGAGAAAAGCAAAAAGGTTGAGTCACTCTACTAAAAAAGGTATGTGGTATTTTTAATTGTGCAATTTAGAACAATACAGTAATAATACATTGTTTGTTTAGCTGGGTTTAACATACATGTATTCCATTATATTGCTTAATTATAAATTATTGGTGTGACATTTCCCCATATATAGTGTATTGTTTAATTAGGTGAAACACATCACAATACATGTACATGTATATTATTTAATAAGGTTTAACACATCACTTTTATTTAATAAGGTGTAACACATCACAATTATTTAATTAGATGTAACATATTACAATATGTTCTTTAATTAGGTGTAATGTGTTACAAAATATTGTTAATTAAGTGTAATATATTACAATATATATGTATTGTTTAATTAAGTGTAACATATCGCAACATATTGTTTAATTATGCGAATATATCACAACATATTGTTTAATTTAATGTAACATATTACAATATTTTGTTTTTAGACACACGATATATTGAATTGTTACAGATCCAATTTATCAACATACATAAACCATAAATCACAGATATCTTTTCTTAAGTGCAGAATATATTAAGAAATGTGTTAAGTATGTCTATGAATAGACGAAATTAGATATCATATTTATTAGTACACTACATGTGTGTAAAATACACTCCTTGTTATAAATTTAGTAAATACTGAATAAAATTATCGCAACGTGGACTGGATATTGTGATGATCAAATGTTTCTATACAGGTTTCTCGGTGCAATAATGGTTACATGTACCCACTGTTACATAGAATAAATCTGGTTTTGGATTAGTGAGATGACTATTATGAAATAATTAACTTTTCTCTAGCCTTTCTTGTGGTGGCCTTAGTAAAGTTCTTTACAATTTTCAAACAGATTTCCTTTCTGGAACACCCTATTTATACATGAACTAAAACCTTTATTAACTACCTCTCCGAAATTTGATTTACTATGACTTTTATCTTCTTGATATTGCAGTACCAATATATGGTGGGCGAGAGAGAAATGGGGTTTAATGTCCATACGGCACAAAACTCAGGACTAATATATGGTTCAATTTTATTTCAATAATTCGTTTGTGAATAGGGGTCTTTAGCAGTAGGAGGAAACCAGTGGAGGAGTCTGAGAAAACCCACGAGGTTGGACAGGTGACCCACTCCTTGTCACGTACAACTAGGGAATCAAAACCATGTCAGTTGAAGCAATGACAGACCTTATGATACATTGCACTCATGCTAATCATTCCGCCTACCAATCCCCTTCTCCACCCACCCCCCAAAAAAAATATGGTACATATGGTACCAATCCCCTTCTCCACCCCACCCCCCAAAAAAATATGGTACAGATCTATTGTTTGGAAAACAAACATGAATAGATAAGTTGTAGAAAGGCATCTGTTGTCCGCAATATAACTTTACGTAAAAGAACATGTGAACCCTTATTAGGAAAGATACGTCATAAAAAGGTAACTCCTTCAGCTTTTGAACTATGTTTGGAGGAAGTGTGTGAAAAAAATCTCAAACACAGACAGGGCCATCAAAATATGTACGATGACAGACATTAACGACCAGAGCTTGTAGATATATTACAGCAAAAAAAGGTCAAACATCATTTGATTGACAATATTATGACAAATGGTAAAAAAAAACCCTATCTAAATTAGAATATTTCTGTCAAAATAACATGTAATATTTCATGCGATAACAGATAACTCATCAGTTTTATTTGCTGTGTTTAGCTAATAGAAATACCGAATTTGGATATACATGTATTGGGTATAACAGTACTTTGCTGTCCATGTACATATGCACTGTACATATGTCTGTCTACCACTGCCTCATTTTGGAGAATGAAACCCTTACAATGTGGCTATTTCTTGCTTGAAAAACTCTACCATAAATAATGTAATAATTAGATTATACTGCTCACTGGTATTCATGTGCTTCCCATTTTGAATGACATGGGGTAAAATGGTATGTCATGGAATATTATGTAAATGTATTTTTTTTTTATTTTGTATATTTGATTGTCTATTTCAATATGTGTAAAATGAAATAATCTACAATTTCCAGTCCATTTACAATAATCTTGAAAAGTTCCACCATCATGTTCCAGATTTTACCATCATTATGAAGACTTTAGAAGAATTATCAAGATTTTACCACACTGATGAAGATTTTATCACTTTGATCGAGATTTTACCACCATGATCAAGATTTTACCACTTTGATCAATATTTTGTTAATACCATAATCAAGATTTTACTATCATTTACAAAATTAGTATATATATTGTTAATAATTTAATCACTATAAAATACTTACAGCTATTTGAACAACCATAAATCCATTAGTTTTCATTAAACAAATTTGATCGGCCATTGACATGTTGGTGAAGCCTGGTAATTTTTTAGCAAACTTAACACTGGCTTCCATGACAGGAACAATTAATTCCTGATACTGAGTAAATATTCCTTTTTCAAAAAATTCTTCAGAACTCAAACATTCTACCACTATTAAGTCATCATAATTTACACACTGTAAGGAAGAAAACAAACAAATTCATTCAACTGAAACATGGGTTGTACTGTGGACATGATGGGATACATGTACACGTATGTAGATTTATCTTCAATTGTTAGTCTCTAGACAAAACAATTTTATGTACAATTGAATAATTTCAGCAACAAGGAGTGACACTACTTCAATCCCAAAACTGATCATAGGAATATTTTATAATATTACCTGTCCCTCTGATTGGTTAAAAATCATAGCCCTTGAGTTTTCACGTGCAAAGAATATGGTGTTGATGAAAATGTCTCTAAATGCAGCTTTAATCAGATCTGTAAGTGATCTTAGTTCAACAATTCTTTTACCACAGGTTGTCATAAGCTCTTCTTTATCAGCCAACAATTTTTCTCGCTCCGCTTTCGGCATTCTACCAAACCTCACAGCTAAAACAAGTGAACATGTAGATTTAGTACAAGTTTTTTGATCAATAAAAATATTTTTCATACCAGTATGACAAATATTATCTTATTTTTTGTGCAAAATAATTAAACATTTAATAAAATAAACTTGATCTGTAAATATTATCACAATACTTACCATCTTGTGACATACCAGCATTCAAACATCTTTGATATCTACAGTATTGACATTTGTTTCTTGTACCCATATCTATCTTACATTGTGATCCCATTTGGCATGGTTTGTAAACTAAAGACTTTTTTAAAGTTCTCCGGAAAAATCCCTGTAAAATATTACATAGAAAATCTACAGACCGCATATACATGTACCAAATATATGATTAACAATTTAATGAAAATTTATATACATGTATTAGGGTTTTTGTTTTAGGTTTGACATTCGGTTTCACAAATGCTCCTGTTTATTTTTTTGGTACATATTCTACTAACATAATTTTTTTGCACAATATTAAGACAATGTGTGCACTCCTGTTGTCCATGTTCAAAAAGGTTGAGTTGACAATTTCATAAATGACTATCTGCTTACAGCAATGTACATTCCTAAATTACATATTACCGCATTTTCTTATGACGCAGTCACACCCAGATAATAAAGGAATATCATTTATCAAAGTATGGTTTTGTTACAGCTTAGAGCTGCTAGCCAGAAGTAGTCAGTTAATTTATTGATTAAGTCAAAGATGTAATATACGCACAATCCACGACATTTTACTACAAATGCTGCAAGCAGTTTGCTACATCATTTTAACATCATTTGATACATGTAGCAGGAACAAATATGGAATTACGATACAAATAATGATTGTTTCATTTCCAGATTTTGTATTTTCTATGCATGCTGTGTATGGTGCTGGCTCACTACCCAGGAAGTCTTTCGGTTAATCTCGTGGAAGCCAAGAAAATTTACCTGGATTTCCAAATGCCTTGTCAATGGTGTAAATTTGACTACCCAAGAAATGTTTATTTAATGTTCGTTTTCCCTAGTTTATTACATTTCCTAACTACTTGTACCATTTTCAATTCAATAGCTTTAAAATCAAAAAAAAAAAAATCTCGGGTACCCTTTCCCCTTAAAGATCCTCAAGAAATACATTGTACACATATACATACCTTACAACCTTCACATGAATGTACACCATAGTGAAAACCAGATGCTCTATCACCACATATGCGACATAATACATCTAACTCGGCTGTGTACTGTGGCTTAAATAATGGCTGAAAAAAATAAAATGACATTATTATTACCATAATTTCAGGGGAACAGACAGGATTTTATGGAACACATCAGCACTAAGTACAAATAAATTGTGGTTCCTCATAATTTGTATTTCATGACAATACACATATGTACATGTAGCTGTGCACAAAGTTGAAATAATGGGTCACTTTTTAATAGTAAACGATAAAAGTTCATTTATGAAAAGAGTACATTATTACACTTTTGGCATACTGTATGCTGTTGATAGATAATATATATGATGCTTTTACCTCAGTAACAATTAAATTTAAAAAACTTTTGGGATCAAATGTTTCTACATCTACATGTAAGACCAGTAATACAAAGTTGTTGATATAATTTCGAAATACAAGACCTAATTTTGAAATTATATAAGATTTATTTTGATTAATTATAGGCCATATCTATAGGGTACATGTATGTAATAAAGGTTGTTGATATTTAATGTACTTTCGAAATCCAAGACTTAATTATGTAATTATTTACCTTTCCTCCATCTGAGGAGACACTGGGACTCCGAGAAAGGGCTTCATGTTGAGATGGGGATGATGTAGTCATATGGGGATATAGTACAGATGAAGACTGCGATGACTCCTCCTGGGAAAAAGCTACCGCTAACCTTGCATCCTCCATCATGGTACTACCACCAAACACATCAAAACACATTGTTGGCATCAGTTGATTCGAATCATAGTAACCCTCATATGGGTCCGCAAAAATCTCTGAAATAAAAAAAAGTAAACAGTTTTAAAAAAATGATCAGTTTTAGCATGTAATGATTTTTTATCCATGAAAAGGTAATCCTTTTATGTCTAATCCAGTCATTGATGCTGTCACATGTACAAGAGAATTAAGCTTACAAAATATGTTAGTGCAACAGCTGCAACTACAATCTTACCACTAGCACAGGTATATTTAGTTGACCGCAATCGCACCATGGTCCCTCCCAATTGGGCTGGCAAAAAATATCTTTTTTACCAGATATTTAACCTTCCGATATCCAACTGCAGTGAGTACAACCACATTGAATATTGCTTGTACTTTAAGTCCATTGAAATAAATACATGTATAACATTTTTTATCAACCTGACCTGTAGAGATAGATACATGCATATCATTTTCTCCATTGAATGAATTCTTAAAAATAGTTTTATCAGTATTATGCTTGACCTAAATTTGATATTAAAAGTGCACTTCTATCATGTATTTCTGGTGTTTTTTTTAAAATCTTCTGTTGAGGTCCACGAGGCACGTGGGTGCCTGACATATAGTATAAGTATGTGACTTTAAGCTACATTTTACATCATGCTCGTTGAGAACTTTAATCTTATCACGAAAGATCTGAACAATCACATGACATATAAGAGATAAAAAAAACACCAAAGCGTCAATGACCGTGTACATTCATGTCACAAATGGGAAAAAAATTACCCTTTTGGCGAGAATGATTTCAGCGCCGACAGAGAAAATATATACACCAACAATGCCTTGAGCAGTATTATTTCTACATGTGTAAAACACCCACCCAAGCTGTGAACAAGGTTCAGTGAACTGTTGTGCATATTCCTACATGAATATATATCTGTATGTTTATTTTAGATCCATGTACATGTATGTACATCACGCTGTAAGATTGTTATTTTAAGTTGCCGGCAAATATGATTATTGTTCGAACACGATATTTCATGAGTTTTTTTTGACAGAAAATCAAGTTTTATAACAGCTACATGTATTTGGATAGCTTTTGCCCCCCCCCCATCCCCAGGTAACAATGACTCAAGGATATTTGTGATTGGCTGAATTTCAAGAATTAAACCTTAATAGAAATAAATATAGTTAAATCCAGAGATTATCTGTGAGGAAACACATAAAAATATTTCAGAAAAACTACCGCTAAAAAATTGACATATTTTCTGGAAAAATTTCCTTCACAATCTGTCAAAAATTGATTGACTGACAAAATACTGATATGAAATATAAAAGAATTCATTGTCCCACTGTTCTGCTCCAATCAGCGTTGCTATTTCAAAATTTACTGCAAAAAAAGTGCTGTAATTTTTATGATTATATAAGCAGCTCACAATTAAAAAATATTCAAATATGTACATAATAAAAATAGGTGCACCTGACATTTTTTCTTATTGAATTCACATACGGTATTCAAATTAATGTCAGTAATATTCCTCCAAAATCGTGTGTTTTCATAATATGATTAAAAGAAAGCGTGACGACATGTACCTGTTTTAAATTCACCCAAATAATATTCCTAAAAAATTACGTGTCTTCGTTGATACAGCAGCACATGAAAGCAAAACTTCCGAAATAAGAAAAGCTTGTAGTGTCAAAATCGTGTTTTCTTCTTTATAAAATGGTATCTTAAAATTACACTCACTGTTGAAGTGAAAGTCTTGGACTGATTATAATATATACTAAAAGGTTTCAACCATCATGAAGCGCTATTCTTTATCTACACTACACTCTTATTGTCTACAGGTCTATATTCAAATTGTTTGAATTTTAAATTCATGATTTTAATTTCTTTGTGAACGTAATATTGCCTCAAGATTTTTCTTCTGTTCTGCTTAATAGGATAATCTAGAAGAGAAAGGCTTATCTATGCATGTCAATAGATATGACTCGTGGCATGTACTTATATATATATACATGACATTACGATACTAATCTATTTCATTTATCTACGATATAGATGACATGATCTAAATAACCTTTACATATCTTTTACAGATTTTCTATGAATACATAATATATGTATAGAATGATCTTAATATACATGTGTACCCACTGACAGAATAATTTAATGTGTGATACATGTACTAAATCATATAAAAAAAACCTGTTTGCGATACATGTACATTGTACCAAATCATACCAAAAAGCGGTTTTGGACGAATCACGTGAATGCTAGGTGTAAATGAGGTAATGCAAAAAATA
The DNA here is from genome assembly GCA_963678685.1 of Patella ulyssiponensis. Taxonomy (NCBI): domain Eukaryota; kingdom Metazoa; phylum Mollusca; class Gastropoda; family Patellidae; genus Patella; species Patella ulyssiponensis. The sequence goes on along the minus strand of OY783225.1, from coordinate 83,262,345 downwards.
GAGCAATAAATACATTTAAAATACATTTTGATGTTGGCGTACCTTTATTTCCAATAATGAACAGGCAACTTGCCAATTGTACATTACATGTATCTATACTAAATGAAATATTGGACTCGAGTGACATATTTCATTGAAAAGCATGTGCAGGATAGTGTCTGTATTTGAAGTTGTTTAATGGTCTCAAACTAAAGACATTGCGTAATATATTGAAACAACACTCAGGCAGTATAAAATGTCTTGACCATTAAACCACACTCATTTGAAACTTATGGATAGGATGTTGTTTATTTTATCTTACTATCGCAATAATTGATTTAATCAATCAAAATAATGCTGTTTAGGGGTATTAAAATCCCAAAAATCAGTTATGGGTGAAGCACATGTTTATGTACAGTGCACATGTAATTTTAAAAGTTGTGTCCCTTTCGAAAATTCAGCATAACACCATTCAAGGTTCACTTTGAGGTATGATGCGATATTGGTTATTGGTTATGATTATAGATTAAATGTCGACAGAGAAAACCACAAACTCACCGACCACTGGTAAAAATATGTACATAACACATAACCTGCTTTAAAGGTCCAGTATATGGTCGATGGCAGCAGTAGGACATTGACCTGCATTCAGGTTTTCTTCGGTCTATTCAATAAGTTACTAACAAGTATTCAAAGGGATAAATCTTTTATTATGCAAATTATGCCCTTTTATATTTATGCTTATATCTCAATTTCTTTTCACCTCAAAGCATACTATATGCATATTGTCCGCTGGTTTAGAAGTCAAAGTGCCAGTGACCTAGTGTCAGAAATAGCTATTGAGTTCGCAGCTATAAATATAATTTATTGGCCCACATTATACAGAGTATATCTTTACCTATTATGTGTGCAGTCAAGCTGTTACACAAGGCTGGAAGATTGCCAAATCTAAATAACAAGCTAAGCCCGGGCTTTACACACAAAAAAACTTTATTTGATATTTTGTACATGTGAATATATGAAATTATGAATTCATGAGGTGTATTTAGGCCAAACAAAATAATTGTTGTGATACCATCTTTCTACCATCCACCCCCACCCATCCTCCTATTAGCAGTACAGGTACAGACCTTTACAAATTTCATAAACAGTATTATTTGGTTATGGACAGGTAAAAGATGTCAATCACCTCTCCATATCAACGATATCTACATGTATATGAACACGTTTTATACCAAATACCTATATTAAGCCTTACTGTTTTCTCTTTAAAAATGATTTGATAGCCAGTTTTAGTATGGTAATTTAAAATCAAGGATTAAATATACAATATTTCATTAATTCTTTATTCAAGTATTGGTGGACAGATTTTCATTATTTCGTTTATCAATAAATAATTTTTAGAACCAATTACAATAAATTGTTTGTAATTCCATCCCGTAATACATGAGCCACTGTCATAAAATAATGTCTATGCTTCTTTCGACATATATTCAATTAAAGGTATCTATTTATTTAATTAAGTTGGGTTGGATTGCCAAATGGTTATAACACGTGCGGGCCCTGTATCATAAAGCTTGTCATTTAGTCAACTGGCGTGGTTTCAAATCCCAGATTGAACGTGACATGGAGTCGGGTCGCCAATCCAACCTCCTGGGTTTTCTATGGGTCCTTGGGTTTCTTCCCACTGCTAAAGACCCCTATGCACAAGTAAATAATTGAAAAAAAATAAAATCCAAATGTTAGTTCATAAATGACCCAGTTTGTTTTGAGTGGAGAGAGAGAGAGAGATGGGGTTATCACCCATGTGATACAAACAGGTCATTTCGGGACTAATTACAATTTAATTTCAATAAATCACTTCCAAGTGCAAGAGGGCCCAGAGAAAATGATTTTTGTTGTGATTAACAAGTTACTGCTACAATTGAACTAATTACATACAACTTGTTGAATGTGTTAAGTAACCCTGTTAATCAAATCTAAAACAACCTGCACCGATTATAACTAGGCTGGATGGGATTAAACCATTTCTCTTCCATTTTGGAGTTAAAAATCAACCTAGAGGTGCACCAATTTCTATTTCCAACACTCTGACACAAAATAGAGAACAATTAACTCAAAATGTTACTAAAATAATGTATGATAGACTCTAGTCTAAAACACTGTGATTAGTTTTGATATAATTTGCTATAATTCATGAACATGTTCCAAACTTCCAAAATAGGATACCATACATGAACAGCAAAATAATGTCTTGCAATGCAGATACATGTATCTCACGTACTACAACTTTTATCCTACATTTAAATTGTATAGCAGGCCATCATAGCAAATATTGCGGTGGTCAGGTCGGTTTAAAGATCATTTCTATACTGTCCAATCATTTCATTTCAAAAATTGAAATATACTCTAAATATTGTCCTACTATTTTATCTGGGATTTCATCCTTAACATTGAAAGGGGTCTCTTACGCCACCTTTAGCACTAAAATCTGGAAATGTGTCAAGTCTCTATCTAGGAATCATGGTTGTAACTTTGTTTGATTTATTTCAGTCATATACGAGCCAAGCACGTCACGTATAGATCATATACTGTACATATCTACATGTTATACTATTTCGAAAAGGAAGCTCAATTTAACAAGAGGGATATCCTTAATCACTGATGCAAGCCCATCAGGAAATGGCACTTAAAAGTCATCATATAAGTTCACAGTGCTCCTGTTGTAATCCGAAACACATCAAAATCAAAAAACTTTCTTACGTAAAAGTAGTGGATCTAAATGTACTTAAATTGAGAGGTATTATTGACATCCCCTAATCTAACACGCACAATTTATCATTATTAAAGTAATAAATTTCTGACAACAATATAACGCCCATAGCTACACCCAGTGGAAAACTACGCAATTTTATTTTTTATCCCCAAATATATTACGTATGTTGCTTTGATACTCGGATTACCATGTACTTGTACACATGTACTCCACAAACTGCATGTAACCTACATGATATTACATACATTCCCTCGGGGAAGTACTGACTCAATTAAATTTGAAATTTTATGGGGGTAATTACCCCCATAAAATTTCAAATTTTGTTTTGATTTGAAACAATTTTTTTTAACAAAATAATTTAAAGTTTATTTACATGTACATGTATGATGTGATTGTTACATCTTGGAATGGAAGTTATGTAAGATTAGTATTGTGATGCCTCTGTCAGTTCTCTGAATAATAATATCGCCATTTATAAAACTTGTCAACACTTAAGAAGTTTGTAATCGCTGTTGGTTGTTATATTCACTGATTATTTAAACATCAGGTTTTGAAACAAGAACCTTGTTAATTATTTCATTGACTGTGATAGTTTATTCCAGAGAAAAGGGGGGCTCAGTGAGTGGGAGGTTTGCTCGCTAACCCAGAGTTCCAGTGTTCGAGCCCTGTGTTAGCTGAGAGAAAGTTCATCAGGATTTCTGGCGTGGTTCCCTCTTGTCAGTGATCTACATGTAGGACAGACGGCCTGGCAAGGGACAACGTATAGTTGTTTAGATGTGACAGTTGGAATTCGAAATAGGAATCGACTGTAGCACTGCTGCCCAGGCAAAATTCTCTCCTAGCACACTGTACGGTATATGCTCTTCTTGATTAGCCCAGTAAGAGCAGAACAGTAGGATGTTAAACCCAATTTCATCTTCATAGACAAGATATGACTATTGGTTATGATCGATCGGGCTTTATTGTTATTCTATTATAACATTAGCGTAATTACACATACCTGGATGCGCATGGGTGAGTATCTAACATATTCATAGTTTTGATTTTGAGCTAAGAATTTGCCAAAAAAATAAACAGATTTTTGGGAGGTCTTCGGCCAGGTTAGGATAGAATAATATATTCTAGAATGTTTCGATAATAGCGTAATAATCACTTTATCTATTTGATAAGTACATATTGCACCAAATACAAAACTTGACAATGTAGGAAGTACTGGTCGTGCCCCTGGGCTAATTTAGGCATCCATTTTTGGTGAATTATCAGTGTACTATTTTATCATGTAGTATTTATATATGCTGGGATTGATGAGAATATACCCTAACTGAAACCAATAAAAACCCCTCGGCAGGCTCAATATACATGTATAAGTTATAAATATGACAAAGCCTGAATCCAGCTCTATACAGTACGTCATTAGTTCTAAATGGTTATCATAAGACTCAAAGGCATTCATGACTTTTTATAGCAATAGGTGTGTAGTCTTAATATGAAATCCTAGTGAATTCGACTTTCATTCAGATTTGAAATCCATCTTTTTTCTATTATTTGGAATTAATCACGTCTAATTTACATAATATGTACTACCAATGATACATGTACAGTCTTTACAGTTCAATAGGCAAGTGTACATGTACATAACCGGTACATGTACATGCTTAAAGCTATGTTAATAATACGTGTCTATAAAGCCAGGTGAATATATCAGATTAGAAATATCTATATCCGATCAATAACATACGTGTTAACACACAGCAATTTATAAAATAATATACCTATGATTCATAATAAATAAAATATATCTATAGATGTTAAATGTTGACATACGTTGATGAAATTTTAAAACAGGATGAGATGCATAATTCAACCTTACAACAATTAATAACAACAGGCACGTATATATCTCCATTTCACATAAAAATTAATTAATCTTCATCAGCTAGAAAAAACTGTTCCTTATTCTATTGTCTATGTTATATTAATTACCTCATTATTGTAGCTTTCGGGGGGTTGGGATGGCCTAGTGGTCTAGAGTGCCGCGCTTCAACCTCTAGCTGGCCGGTCACCGCTGGCTTGCGGCTGTTGTTTCGAGCCCTGGTGTGAGCGTATGTGGCATGGAGATAGGGGCGCCTTCTCAACCTCGTGGGTTTCCTCCGGGCACTCCGGTTTCCTCCCACGATTAAAGACCCCTACGCACAAGCGAATTATTGAAATAAAATTGAAACCATATGTTAGTCCCAAAATGACCTAGTTTGTTTCATGTTGATGTTAAACCCCATTTCTCTCTCTCTCTCTTAAAATGAGTAATGTACATGTACCATGCATTTAATGAAATGCATTAGGCTATGTGTGTCATGTACAGTAGGTTCAAGCCTGGGGGTACATGTAATTGCTATGTTTGCACTTTGAATTAGTTTCCTATACCAAGGTACATGTAAAGTCGATAATATATAAATGCCAGTACTGGTAGTATATTTTAATCATCTATAAAATAGTATGATACATGTATCTCAAAGTACGGCACATTAGTCAGTTATCTGCAATTTGTGGTTTAATGAAATTTTCTGCTTGTATACACATCATATAAAAATTATTTATACATGAACAGTATACATGTATGTATACGTATGTGATTTCATAGACTGAAATCTCTTAAAGGAGGACTGCACCCAACACAAAAACATGAATCAACTAAACCCTATAAAAACATCATTTAACCATGTGATTTTAACTGGGGCTATTGCACAATCATGTACAGTTTATCCATAAAATTCAATAGAAATGGCATTATGGGCATCAAGAAATTAATATGCATAATCTATAGTTTACCTCTACATGTATACCAAATTGATAGTCAACATTAACCAGGTTATTTTGGGTCTATCTGAATGATTCACTTGCATGTAAGGGACTGTCAAAGTGAGAGGAAACTACAGTACCGGTAACCAGAGAAAGTCCATGCAGTTTGCCAAGTAACCCTACTCTTTTTCACTTCCTGCGTAACCTGAGATTGAAACCATGACTTGCACAGATGACAAGTGACGTGTATGCGCTTGATGTAAGCTACATTCATATACGAGAATTTCGTCGGGACAGTGACATTTCCATTCACAACGAGTAACGACTAAACAATACTTCCCTTGTCAGTCTATTTGAAACCATATCTGAAGGCAAGACTCAAAAAATTTCTGAGGATCTATATCACCCACCTTAGGATTTCACCCAGACATTCTAGTCAAGCGTCTAATGCCATAACATTTTGACAACCAAGTATCTTTTTGGTACTTAATTCATATGTTCATTGAACTGAAATATTTCCATGTAGGCCTATATTTACTTATAATAAATATATTACATAACAATACCACATGTGACAGGAGTATACTAGAAATCCTGGCTAGTGCACCATGCATTATACTGTACATCTCACTGTACTAACTCCCTGATACAAATTTTAATCCTAATTCATAATCATTTCATATACCTTCTTAGTCTAGGCCTATTTAGGCTACATGATGGAAAGATGTTTACCTAACACAACCCACCTGAGTGTAGTTTAGTACTAATATTTCTCTACTTCTACTTTATACTGAGTAGATATAAATATAATGTAGCCAAAATAAAAATGATTCCAGGAAAAATTAGAACTGTTTATAAAAGAGAATCTGCATTCCTATACAAATACATAATATAAGTAACGACGTAGATATTCACACTGATTCACAAGCTTAAAAAAAATAATTAAAACTTACCAAAATGATGTGATTGTGGACCGGAGGCGGGATGGTACTCGTCAGCGAGAAGCATTTATAATCCCACAAAATAACAGTTAAAACAATTTGTGAGCCACTACCCCAACATAGACATGTGCCGCGGTAAATCCTAAAAACTTCTGGCTGGTGGTTCAATGTTAGCCTGGGTCGCTTCGACAAAACTCTCAAGGACGTCGACACCAACTGTGATCTAGATTACATCAAGTTCTTGTTGGATATATTGGCTTTACTATATACCCGTAGTCTTCTATAGTATTATATAACTCTGGACAAGGTGCTATACATCCACCTTACTCGACTTCTTATTCCGCGAATGCCACTGTCTGAATGCACGTCGCATTAAAAATCAGTCTGTTTTGTCCTCGATCCGTCACGTCACTAATAGGGTCAAACCGGTAAGATCTGCACCGTTCGGCCCACTGACACACTGTGATACTGACATACTGACCTGTTTAGCGCGTGAAGCTGCGCAGAGTTATGCGCATTGAGAATTTTAGGTCATCAGTTATCGCCTGTCGGCTTAGTCTCGCATTACAGGCACTTCGTATCGTCACGACACGACAAGCTATACAGCTGTATGCGAGCAGCATGAACGCTATTGTCTAATTGCCTACTGGTTAGACAATAAGCCAGTGGTTCTTAGTTAATGAGATCACAGATCGAGTGGGTTGAGTACGAGTTACTTCGGCTAATTTCATTGATTATATGTAGGCAACAAGAACATTTTTATTAAAGAAAAATTATGCAAGGAGACTATTAGTCTGGTCTATATTTATTAATGAAATTCATGTACCCTTTTTTTTTTTACATTAAACATGTCTTATGATTGATCACGAAATAACATTTAGTGGGAGTAAAATCAGATTAAAGATATTCTTACATATGGTATTGTTTTTTTTTTTGTTTTTTGTTGTTTTTTTTTAAGCTTCTTGCCTGCATTAATTTTAATCTTGGATTTTAAGATTTAACAATGGATCATGAGTAATTGATAGTAATGATCTATTTATATATTAAGTTTTTGAAATTATGTATCGGTATGCAAATTATATAAGAGAGTGAGAGAGAAATGGGGATTAACGTCCACTCGACTCAAACTAGGTCATTTTGGGACTTACATATGGTTTAATTTTATATCAATAATTCGGAGGAAACCGGAGAAAACCCACGAGGTTGGACAGGCGACCTTACTCCTTGCCACTTACAACCGGGGTATGCAAATTATAGACTAATGCGTGGTTATGTAGATATTATGTTATTAATTGTATCGGTTGTGGAAACTTATATTATTAGGTCATTTATAGACTAAAACGTGGTTATGTAATGTGTGTATATATATCACTGAATCAACTGGCGTGGTTTCGATTTCCTGGTTGTACGTGACAAGGAGTAAGATCGCATGTCCAACCTCGTGGGTTTTCTCCGGGTCCTCCGCACCCAATGCATCTTTTTTTCTATTATCTTAACGTAACTTATTATCAGCAACACCAGTTCTTTATTATTAGTATAATCCATAAGCATTTTCATATTAGCTACGAAGCCCCCCCCCCCCCGCACACACACATTCTCCATGGGTAGAAAGATATTTAACGACCCAGTAATTATGCGACTGTATTAAGAAAAATACATTAAAAACACATTACACGAAATCAGGAAGACGGTCAAGGTGAATTTTTTTTTTTTTTATTGGAGTATCTTGAAATACGTAGTTCAGATGTAAAGAAGAAGGAAGAGTGTCAGTGGAAGTGTGTGTATCTATATATTTTATATGTCTTCTTTTCGGGATAATTCGTTAATATCTACTAGTACTTAATACGTACGTTCAAAGCAAATCACAATAAATTCAGTGGAAGATATGTAGAGAATCTTCTACTAGTCTTTGTTGATATCAATGTAAAACGAAATGAGGCTTTGCCGAATTTTTGTTTACTTTATCGACGAGAGTTGACATTTTTTGATATGAAAAAAAGATGAGTAGAAGATATTATTCATCACCCAACCCTTTCTTACGCGCACAAATAAATAGATTTTATTCTTTGGGTAAAAATGAAATTCATGTAAAGCGATCTCTCCACTGTAGATATTGCTCAGTAGAATTTGAAATTTATCACACAAGCCATACACAATCGATATCTATTGAAGAATGTGTCATTGGCTGGAAAAAAATAATGTTGCAGGGAGGGGTGGGGTGTGTAGTCTCGATTACCCTGTTTAAACTGTCTCCGATTTTAGTATAACGGATATTATCATGTGAGTGCTCGTGTGTATAAAGTTCATATTATAATTGATGGGAAATGTCTCCTAGTCCTACACCCGATGACGGTTGAAAAAAAGAGGAAACGGGATTTAAAACACATTAGCGCCGCTACGTCATGAAGCAATTCTCGAATTCAAGAATTCGCCTGCAAACATGACCTCTTTTCGGTAGTTGTAAGAAATGGTTCAACCTGTAGCAAACCGACTAGGTTAGGCAAGCTTTAACCACCATTCTAAATAAACACGGATTGGACAACGATTTTCCGTTATCTCTATGCCTGGCCGTGCAATCAAAGAGAGAGATTTAACATCTATTCGACACAAACTGGGTCAATTAGGGACTCACATTTTCATTTCTATTTCAATAATTCGTTTTAGAGTATGGGTCTTCAGCGGTGGGAGGAAACCGGGAACTTAGAAATATGCCAGGCGTTCCGTGTTTGGTCACGTACAAGCTTGGGATCGAAATCCAGCCCTTCTGAACAAATGGGATACCAACTAAAACTTATTCTTGCAATTTTTCATCTTGTCTTATTTTTCTGGAAACCTTATCATAATACATTAAAATTTCAATACTAGGTGACCCCATTTATCAAAAACATCCCATTTTCAACCGCTGTGATAAAAATAAACTCATTATATGAAATGAAATGGGGTTTAACGTCCTACTGTTTTGTCTTAAACTGGGCTAATGAAGACGGACATACGTCATACGGTGTGCTATGAGGGAAGTTTTACTCGGACTGCGGCACTACAGCCTACTCTTATATCGAATTCCAATTGTCAAGGGATCTCTTATACGTGCTCCCCGAATGTGTACCGAACGAGAAAAGCTGTCCTTGTCAGCCCTCCATCCTGCATTACTGACAAGGGTGAACCATGCCGGAAAATCTGGATTAACTTTCTCGGCCAATGCAGGGATGGAACATCCGACCTCCAGGCTAGCGAGCTAGCGTCTTACTCACTTAGCCACCGTGGTCCGTGATCCCCAATCTCATTATAATATTGCGAGACATATGATGGAACTAGGAACAATAGAACGTATAGCCCACCACAGTCTCTATGTGTTTAATCCGGATGAGTATCGGTTACATTTCAAATTCAATTGAATATCTGTGAAGCAATATTTAAATATAAGCTCTTTACATTAGAAATAATGGCGATCGTGCGTGATATGGCGAATATAATCCTAAGCTTATAGCTTTAATATTTTTAAAAGCGACCAACAATGAGTTATGAACAACATTGTCTTCGCCCCGAGAGAACAATGAACATCGCGCTTTGATTTCCTACTGCGTGTCATTGATCGACTACAAATTGTAATCTTTTAAGTGCTACAAAACACCGAAACGGGAAATCGTTATTTATGAAAACTGATAATTATTCCTTTTCCCCCTCCATCACCGTTCATTATATAAAGTGATCAGGTAAACTCGCTATAAACCTTATAATCGAACCTGTTGCTTAAAGTTACATTATGGGAGAAAAAGATAAAGAGTTGGCAGTTCTCACTATAATAGTTAAAAACTAGATAGTGTAAAGGTAATTTGCTGAAAATTTCAGTCAAATTGATCCACTATTAGCCGAGAAAAAAGCGTTTGAAATATCCACATAGCCTCGGTCATCATTACTCAAATCATTAATATAAACAGCATAGTCTCGATTATCCACTTGATTGATTTAATTATCAACGGCCATTAAGCGGCATATAAGAATTTAATTAGCCAACATCGAAGGCTAGCCTTGACATAAAGAGTTTATTATGGTCTGGATATGTTAATTAATGTCTAATTGATTATTTAGATAACATCTCAGGCCTAAAGAAAGACCCGTAATAAGCAGATTTTGCTCTTGCATAATGCTATTTTAATATTGGAGTTTGCCCCCCCCCCCCCCCCGTTGATGCCGAGATGTAGGACGTTAAACCCCATTTCATTTACCGTCCAGATTTAGAAGAAATAAAGCAGTTGGTTCACTGCGTAATGCATTAGCCTCACGGAAGTAATGACTAACCCCATGTAAAACACTGTATTTTTACAGACTTGACACGGAATTTTTGGTGATTTGGCTGCCAATCACCACGGAATACTTTGCCGAAGATTTAATTTCTTTCTTGTAAGCATCGCTTCGCTTGGCCGCAGAGTCTGCATTACGCCTTTGTATATTGTAAATTCCCATACAAATACAAGAAAATATTTTCAAAGATTATAATTTAAACGTTTTAATTGCTGTTAATTCGTGTAATGACTTTAAAAATATGTTTGAGTTTTGTATTTTATAATTGAGTTTGTGAAGACGTAACAAGGAAGTATAGACCTTCGTTTAAGATATTAATTCCTTTGACGTCACATATCGTGACATCCACAAGGGTGTAATATTCCCTTCTTAATGCTACAATCACTTCAAACTATGCTATTATTGTGGATAATTTTTTTTTCACGTGGCCTTTTGGGCATGTCAGTTGAGTTATATAATGTGCGTTTTATACTAGCATGTCTTACAGGGTAGAAATAGTTTTCGTTCGGTATAATTTTATAGTGATAGGCGCCATGGGATATAGTGAAAACAATGCATTAATTTCAATTATATTCTTGAACGAATCGACTAGCGTTTTACGTTATTTCATTGATGACGCAACCGTATTCTTAGAAAGAATATTGGGCGCCAGTGGCGCCATTGATGTACGTATTCTTATACACGAACAATAATCATTATCTATCTGTTTTCAGAATCGACCGACTCAAATTGTAATCAAATGGGGTTTAACGTCCTAATGCTCTGCTCCTTTTGGGCTAATGAAGACGGGCATGCGCCAAACATTGTGATACGAAGGACATTTTGCGCGGACAGCGGTTCCATGGTCTACTCAACGGATTTTTCACGTGCTCGCCAATATGGACACGGGACTTCGATTGTTCGTCCCATCCAAACCACTACGCGTTTCCCCTTGCCAGGCCTATGTCCTTCACTAGACCGTTTATTTCGCATTATCTGAATGAATGAATGAAATAGGATTTAACGTTCAACTTTTCTGATCCAATCGGAATAATGAAGATGGGTTCACCAGGCATTGTGTAACGTGAGAAATTTTACCCGGGCAGCAATGGAATTCCGAGTAACAGCGCTTCGTGTACCGTGCACGTCAATGTGTACAATGAATCTCGCTTGTTTCCGTTATACCCGAACCAGCAGTCGCTGTTGCACTGACTGGGGGTAATACGCGCCCAAATCAGGAAGGAACATGCGCATTATCAGTGTAGGACAGTTGGGGGATATGTTTTATGTATTACTCAATCTAAACTGCTGGTAATTAAAATTTGGTCTGTATTTTATTCTGGTTTTAATTTTCTCTCAGTCTACACATTAAGTGGTAGCCTACCCTTTTTCAGCAATGTAGTTGTCTGGCTGGCGGAACCCAGTGGCAAACATCATGGTTGTCCATGGCAAATCATCACATAGTCATACTTCTCGAAGTAGTTCGTTTGATTAGACCCAATCCCACTTAATCACTGCCATGCAAATTCCAGTCCCAAATTATGACTGGTTAACAGTCATACGAAACAAAATCAATCGGGATTAACCAGAACTCTAAATATGTTCCCACAAAGTGTCTGCGAGGAGTATGCTCAAATGTTTGGTTTCAATAATGAGTTTCAGCGACGGCCAAATTTACCGATTGCGGGTATCAATGCATGCAAGGGTAAATTTATTCCTGAAATCACCATTACAAACTATGTGATTTTTTTAAAAAAAAGAGTTCACCCCGTTAAGTCATGAAAACCCCCTTTATTTTTCTCAGGAGAGATTTGATTAAACCATGCGTTTGGACACACTCCGTCAAAGACTCACGATTTCAGGGCTCAACACAACGCGGCCCATTGCTTCAGGAATATGCACATAGTGAGCTCACTCGGCAAACCTCGGAAGATTTCGGGCAATCTAAACTCGGCTGTATGATGAATTCCGCCATATTGGAACTACTTTAAAGGTCCCGGATGAAACATGGCTGCTCCCATACCGAACACAAGTTGGCGACCTATTTGGCTAGCGACCTATTCGACTGATCCAGCTGAAAGATTATGACGAAATTACACTTCTATTCTGAGCTAAAGGAATGGATAAAAATAATATATTCTACTTTCATTTGATAGACATAACGTTGGATTTTATTGGTTGATAAATAGATGAGTTAAGGCGACTGCTGTCTTTATTCTAAATAGGTTTCCAACGAACAGGTTGCAGCTCGATCGGTCGAATAGGTTGCTAGCCGAATAGGTTCCCAATTTGTGTAATAGCGTCAAGATTTCCTGTTAAAGTAAACCGGTAGCCGCATCGCAAATGTATGGGTGTAGGTACATATCACTTACTGTCATACAGCCGAGGCTAGATGTAGTTTACGAAATCTGCCGAGATTTGCCGAGTGATAGTGAGCTCTTACATGACACATCCGACCAAACCTGTTCACTATAACACAAACTGCTTATGTATAGACAGTGCCAAGGCTGCAACGTAGTGTAAACGCATCTCAACATACAAAAAACAACCCAAAACCAATAAAAGAAATGAAACGGGTTTAACGTCTAAGTTTTCCATTCCACTCGGGGCTAAACAAGACGACAGAAACGATTTTATCATGGCGGCGACCTAGAGAAACACCAAGATTGGATTTGAAATGAACGCAAAACCGTGATTTAATTATGTTTCTACGTATAAATAAGCATATCGATACATAAATAAATAAATATAGTTGCTGTGAGGATTCTATGAAAGGGTATCGACATTAACACGTATCTTGTTGTGCAATGTCTTATTCTCACATATTCGTAATAACTATTTAAAGTTTATCATTCGTAAACAAAAAAATCTGATATGATGACATTAATGGTCTTTAAGGTTCTTGCTCCTACAGCGTGGGAGTTACATAAATACACAATATCAATGTTTTTGTATATTATAGCCTTTACCATTGATAAATACCCCTGAAGCGCATATTTGTTTTTATTCATTATATAGAGCAGTGGAGGAAAGCGAGGACATAGCCTTTTCTTCAAATTTACATCAACAGCCGCTAGGCAGAACGTTCACCTCCCGTCTCGAGAGGAGCAGTGACCGCTATACGGCGCTTAAAACAGATGTATGTGTGTTTGACACAACCTACGTTGCTATGCACATTTGGCTCACCAGCCTGATAGCGAAACACCTACGACAAAATCGAAGATTGCTTGCACTAGAAACTGTTGGCTCTAACACATGAGTCATATTATGTCTGACGCCATTTTCTACGAGCTGTGCATTAATGATGGCATTCTATAGGAATGTGGATACGTTTTTGAGTGACCGTAGCCAGTGATCATGAATTAATGAGATGGCAATTCTCTGTGTTGTAAATACGTAGGCCTAGTTATATCTTCGAGTTATAATACAGACAGTTGAACATTGCACAAGACTGTCAATAAAACGCTACACGCGACAAAAAATAAATCAAAATTATCTAGGTCAGTAAAATCGATGCGAGAGAACGATGCAGGGGGTATAGCAGAGTTAATGAACTCAATCGCTGTAATAACGCCTGAAGCCATTGCATGTAATACTGGTATAATTACTATAGAAGTCGCATTTTATTATGTGGTTCAGCACGGCGAATAGATGCATCATGATAATATATCTCTCTAACGATGTCAGAAAGACAGACTTAATAAAGAGTGCCTTGTTGTCGTCTAATTAACTAATCAATAAGCATAACACGTGCAGTTACCGCATGTCTGCAACTAACGTCCAGATTGTTCGAGACCACATCCTCAATCATCAGACGTTTCCTTTCCTTCGTCTTTTGTTGTTGTTGTTTTTTTTAATACAAATACTTTTTGATTAAAGAGAGAAACAACGTCTCAGCGGCGTTGATCACATCCCTATGTTGTCTGGAAATAAAATGATCTATTTCAGATTCAGATGAACACCAACCAATTCCGGGATTTTCCGGCGTGGTTCCAGCTTGTCAGTGATGAATCACGAGGTGAGGGGGGATCTGACAAGGACGAAAACCTTGGTCTGTTGTACATATCAACGTACACTTAAAAGAGCCTTTAATTCAAAATAAGATTAGGCCGTAGCGCCGCACTGCTTTGTCGACCAAATACCTAGAAGAGGACCAACATTAAACTTTTCTGATAATATAGTGATACACTATTAACGCCTATGGTATAATATATTGCTTAACGATAGAAAAGAGGTGTTCAAGAGGGTTTGAAACTTTATACACAACTAAAGCGAATGCAGGCCTAACCAGACACATGGCATTGCCATATTGAAGAATTGGTGTCGGAACCTGATAGGTGTCCCCAAAATGTCACACGACAATGGACACTCTAGTACGCATGTCCTTAAGGACGACCGTTTTCAAATTCAAAAATGCGTTCAACACGTGACAGTTTCCTATGTAAGAAACGAGCATTGTGACCATAGAATTTGTAGCGATCGATTCCTGTTAGTGCAAAAAGGTGCGTAAGTTGAACCATTCAAAGTACATACGTCTCTCGAATAGAGAGAATCTACAGGTCCCAATCCAAAGAGATATTGTCTGCCGAAAAAACGTTTTGCTTTCGAAAATAGTGGAGGGTTGATAATGACTTCGTGTATCATAATAAACTGATTTATCGTAACTACCCAACGACCGCTTTAAACATTGACAAACCTACTAGAGAGTTGTTTAGAATCATGCAGTACATTGCTAGTGTTAGCGCTCCAACTGTAAATGGTTTGTAAGATTACCAATACATCTAAAATGATGTCCATTCAAGACTTCAAAGAACCCTCAAATTCAACCTACATCATAAATTCAACCAAATATAGATGATAAATCCCACCTTATCGTGGTGGGAGCAGCGATACCGCAGTGAGAAGCTAGCTCGCTAATCTGGAGGATGTGGGTTCGCTCCCGTTGTTGGTCGCGAAAGTCAATCGTCGTTTTCCGGAGTATGGTTTCCCTTGTCATTGGAGCAGAGCGGAGAGATTGACATGGATGACATGGATAGCTATGTCTAGTCGTTCGGATGGTACGAAAAACCTAGGTCCCGTGTTCACATTGGATTTGGAGTGCACGTAAAAGAAAAATTGGCCTTTTCAATTCGATATAACTCTAGGCCGTAGCGTCACTTTCCGGGCAAAATTTATTTCCCTCATAACATACGGTATGGCGTTAGCCCTTTCTTCTTTATCCCAGGCGGAGCAGAATAGTGGGACGTTAAACCCAATTTTATTTCATTTTTAATTTACTTACCGTGGTATGATAAAGTGGGGACTTACAAAACAAACGAAACAAAGTATTAATCATATATTCGCGTCAATTGTTGTTTTACCCACATTACACTCTAGTACACATAAACCTTCCACCGACTGACATCATCATCAAAATGTTAAAGTTGATTGCCACCATAGAGACGGCTAAATTCAAATTAAAGATGTTAAACACTGTCCCACTAACACAGAGTAATCTAGGACGTATTCAAAGGTAATAAGTACAAAATAAATACTAGACGTACTGCGACAAACAGGTATACATGAATCAAACCAATCTCTACTCATCCCTTTTGATATAAAAAATGTCAATACTCGTCGATAAAGTAAAAAAAAACCTGACTTTGCACCAAGCTTCGTTCTTTTTTTTGGGGGGGGGGGGGGGGCTAGTGGTCTAGAGTGCCGCGCTCCGACCTCTAGCTGGCCGATCACCTCTGGCTTGCGGCTGTGGTTTCGATCTCTGGTGTGAGCGTATGTGACATGGAGATAGGAGCGCCTTCTCAACCTCGTGGGTTTCCTCCGGGCACTCCGATTTCCTCCCACTGACCTAGTTTGTGTCGAGTGGACGTTAAACCCAATTTCTCTCTCTCGTTCTTCTTTTTACGTTATCGAATTGTGTTGATATTTTTTGATATAAAAAAGACTCAAAGAAGATTCGCTATAATATATTGTTTTTCCATCATATAAATTAACCTGACGGCTATAGGTCTATAATATTGACTAATTCAGGTCTTATTTATCACAGATACCAACTGATTAGGGCGTTCTTTCCATAGTCCCCAGGGTGTTACAAAGATGTGTTATAGATATCGCTACAAATCATAATATCTAAAATTTAAAAGACTTCACAAAACACTGACATTATTATGGATACTTGAAATCTTGACTATATATAGGAAAATACAAGAGATAATAAATTTTGTGAGTATTAGTCCATATTCTATTACTAAAAATCCATCTTGTTACAGATATTTTCAAACTGATCATTGTTACGAACATATTAGATTTGATACTTTTCCAAGTGATTTAACGTCTTTATGTGTTTATTAGTTGGGGTATCTATGTGGACGTTTTCGTCAGCAGGAACGCTTTTATGAATTAAAATTCATAATAAAAGGCTGCTACTGAGTTAATTGTCGTAGTTACATTCTCAGAAAATGGAGCAGTGGATGTACTTGAAGCCATCTTGGCGCTGATTATTATACTCTAGCTGTCTGAGAATTGTGATTGCTCAGCGGGAAGTTGAAACTGTACTAGACGTATTATACAGATGATTAAAATCTTCTTATTAGTACATCATCATCACAAACCAAAACTCCTACAAACAGATGAGTACAAGGACATCATCTTCGGAAACCACGATTCTTACAAGATTATACCGATGAGCACACCATCTTCAGAAACCACGAGTCTTTCAAGATTACACAGATGACTACAAATACATCATCTTCAAAAACTATGGTTCGTGCTCGATTATACCAATGAATACTAGTACATCATCTTCACAAACCACAATTCTTACACAAATCACACATTGAATACACGTTTTGATAGCTCTTTATTTCTCAAATGATAAACACTGAATTGTTACAATTATTTATTCAAGGCATCGTTTTCTAACCCCCATAAACCATAACGTTGGAACAATTTGGTGATCTTTGGCCATTATGTTTTATGGCCGTTATGACTACATCCATCTGAAAATAATGGAAGACCCAATGATTGTGACGAGATAATTCGCATTCTTGCCTTTTCCAGGGGTGGCAACACATGTGGATCATCTGGTATCTAAGTAATATTCATAACACAACGTACATTTAAAAGGAATTTCCCGATGATGTGGAACTCAATCAATAGTCTCGAACGTCATTTGTAATCAGGAGACTTGATGGATAGAAGTAATTTAAACAATCTGATGATATATTTTTAGATTATAGCAAGAACGGTCAACTTTTTATCCAAATTGTACATAGTTCATCTTTAACAAAAATGGATCTATATACGCCCTTTAAGGATAGCCAACCCTAGTTGATATTATCACTTTGACCACATAGTAAAAGAGCCAGTTTTAATAAGGCAGTGTTTTTTTTTTTATTCTTTTCTTGGAATTAATTTTAAATGTATCTGGGAGTTTAATCATATATATAATCCTACATTCACTGGCGCTCTGCGTTCTACACATATCTGCACACCCGGAGACATAACAATATGCATTATCTGTAGTTGTGCTCATAATGCATCAAACCCTTCCTTAATACTATTGTTTTATTTCAAGCTATGTCTCCAGGCTTGGCATAGAAGAATAAATAAGAATCTATATTAACTATACATCATTGAGAAAAATGGGAAGGTATAGTGACCCAGAGACATAAATACCGCCCGAAGCCAGCCCTATCTTTATAACAACTCATTGGAATCTAATGAGTATTGAGAATCCTCCGGTCGTCTTTAAATGAAAAGCTTGACATTTACCATAACCAGAAGCAGTGTAACAGGGTGCGCCGTCTGTTCATTATTCAGTTCGTTGCCGATTTATTGTATTTTTATTATGACGTTGACAATAACAACTAAACAGCTAGGAAAGGTCAATGTCTTAACAAGTCATTATCGTCGAATCATTGGAACTGATGAGGTCCTAGGGCTAGGAAAGTTGAAAACAAATAAAATATACACTATCAATAGTGTGTTTACAATATTATGTTACATAATAATAATTCGCTAAATAACAAATGCCTATGGCTCTTGTTAATTGAATGTCTTATAACACATAACAGACTAGTTTCCAAAACAAAAACAATGTTGACCGGGCGAACTTTCATTATACCATACTGTCATATTTAGCAATACCATCCGCACACCTATGTACCGTTAGTGATAATCTATGGTATCAATTATATGCACGATCCTGTATGATAAGTATCCTTGTATCATCGTCAAACACAATAAGCACAATAATAATTGTGTTTCATAACGATAAGAGGATACCACCAAAACGTCGTGTTTGTGTTTCATAAATTCGTGATTGTTTTCACTGTTTTAATTTTGTTATGTGTTCAATCGCTAAATGTCCATAAAGGATAAGGTATAACATTCATGATAATCATGTGTATTATCTGTTATATCTGTTATATTAATCATAATGTTATGCATCATACTGTGTGTTGTTCGTCTATAAACTATGGTATCGATATTTATATAATGGTCATTATCTGTGTCTTTGTGCTTAATATGTATATATAAAATGAATAAGCTATGGTATCAATCTTTATATTTGGTCATTATGTAATGTGTGTGTGTATAATCTATGGTATCGACATATATATGTATATATAAAATGCATAATCTGTGGTATCAATAGTTATATGACATATTATAATAGGGCTGGCAAGGACAGCAGTCTAGTCGACGAAAAACAGAGGTCCCTTGTACACATTGGCGTACACATTAAAGCTCCCTTGACAGTTGGAATTCGTTACAAGAGAAGGCCGTAGTGCTGTTGGTTAGACAAAATTTCCCTCATGGCACACTGTATGGTGTATGTCGGTTTTCATTAGTCAAGTTCCGAGCAGAACAGCAAGACGTTAAACCCCATTTCATTTCATCAAGGTCAGGCAGTAAAATTGATGTTTATCAGAACGAAGAAGTTAATGTGATTGATATATTTTTAACGACGTATTTTCATTCATGTCCGTAATATATATGGCCTGTAAAATCTTTCATCCCCCTTACTGTACATCTATCTATACAGGTTTTATATTTTGTGTTTATTAAGCGTTGACCCCAGTGCGCCAAATGAATGGGATTTAACCTATTAATTTCAACATTTACTGGAGATTTGAGGTTTCTAAAATGAATCCAGTAAATAAAGCAAACGCATGCGCAGGTCATATACTTCGAGGCGCAGGTCACTCCGCACTTACTGGTATGTATTTCAAAGTTTATTTTAAGAGATACTATTTCGACATCACGTGTCTTTCAATGTCATCCCTAATATATCGTACCCTCTTTAAACATTATCGTATGATTTAGTTGGAAGCTTAACACCTTTGCATTTTATCGTATGATTTTCATTACTCAGCAACCTATACTATTTTGAATGTAGGACGAGTTTCCGATCTCCTAGAAGCAAATGAAAAAAAATATATACGTAAGTTTATACGTAAGTTTCTAAATGCGTATTAAAGTCATGTACATGTATATTCGCTTTATGGAAACGAATAATTAGATTTCGAATGATATCTGAGGAAACTCTTACTTTGTCACAAGTTAGCCCATATTAACCATACCCGGGGGGGGGGGAGAGAGAGAGAGAGAGAGAGAGAGAGAGAGAGAGAGAGAGAGAGAGAGAGAGAGAGAGAGAGAGAGAGAGAGATGGGGTTCAACGTCCACTAGACACAAACTAGGTCATTTCGGGACTATAACCATACCCAACTATCAAAACTTCCCTTTAAATGTACTTCTACAAACTATTGTAATTTGGGAACAAATTGCTCATGCCATGTCCTCTGTCTATTACCAATGGTTATTATATATAACATAATTACATATTACTTCGCCATGTATTCCGTTAAAACTAGTTCGGTTTGTGGCAGGTATCTATTATGTAAAACATGAGTCATAATTCAGTTTTTTACTTTCAAAATAAAAGGAAAATCAAATGATTAGAACAGCACTATCTAAATATCTTTGTTTTATCCGGTTGTACTTGGCAAGGAGTAGGGTCGCCTGTCTAGCCTCATGGGTTTTCTCCGGGTACTTCGGTTTCCTCCCAGTGCTAAAGACCCCTACGCGCAAGCGAATTATTGAAATAAAATTAAACCATATGTTAGTCTCGAAATGACCTAGTTTGTGTCAAGTAGACGTTAAATCCCATTTCTCTCTCTCCCTCACTCCCCACTCTCTCTCTCTCTCTGCGTTTTATTTTAAAGCGGAATTGTCTCAATGATGACATAAATCTGAATTCTTGTGTGAATAAATTGACGCATGGTATGTGTAAAAGATTGAACACCCTGATTTACAGACATTTCTTAGTTTTATGTCAATAGATTCCATCAACAAGACATGGTCAAACACAATTTACTCTAACAAATAGATCGTTGTGTCGGTAACATGGAACGGGTTAATATATTGGAACCCAATGTACCTGGTAATCATATATACACTGTAAAAAATTTCCGTTTTTTATGTCGCCGAATTCCGTAGTTTAAATTACGTGTTTTATGTAATTCTGTGGAATATCCAGTATTAAACAGGAAACTTCCGTGAAATTTGGGGATAGAATATTTTATTCCCTTCTATAACGGACTAATTCTGTTATTTTACGGAATAAACGGTGGAATGACAGGAAAGTTACGTGAAATTCAGGAATAAAATGTTTCATTCCATTATATAACGGACTATTTCTGTTTTCAAATGGGGGGTTGGGATGGCATAGTGGTCTAGAGTGTCGCGCTTCGACCTCTAGCTGGCCGGTCACCTCTGGCTTGCGGCTGTGGTTTCGATCCCTGGTGTGAGCGTATGTGGCATGGAGATAGGGGCGCCTTCTCAACCTCGTGGGTTTCCTCCGGGCACTCCGGTTTCCTCCCACTGCTAAAGACCCCTACGCGCAAGCGAATTATTGAAATAAAATTGAAACCATATGTTAGTCCCAAAATGACCTAGTCTGTGTCGAGTGGACGTTAAACCCCATTTCTCTCTCTCTCTCTCTCTCTCTGTTTTCAAATGCAACGATAAGAAATCATATACATATATAATAATTCCTAACAAGTATCATTTTATAGTATTCATTTCAATTTATCAACCACAATATGAAGGATCATATTGTGTAGAGTTTGGTATATTAATAGTCATGTATATCTAATTTCCATTATTTATAAGATATATAAAGTGTTTTCTCATTCATCATACGGTAATCAGATTGTAAGTATTTTCATAAATGTTTAAATACAATTTTCAACGCACGTAAACTCCCAGTAACGAACGACGCTCAGCGATAATAGGTTGTATTGTCTGGTAACCAAGCACGCTTAAATCTGGATAATTTAACCGAGTGGCCAGTGTAAGCCGGTTTGTCTCTTATGGAAGAGTTAACATATTATCTGCAAATTGATAATACTGAAAACCTCTAACCGGTCCTAACACTGACCATTATTAGCTGATACATACGACCTTTTCTCGATGAGGGTATCCCCGTATTCTAATAAATATTAGCGGAGAGAGGTTACGTAAATATATCGCTAGCACTTCAGCGGAAACGGACGTTAAATAAAGCTATTTCGCACATTCTATGAAATATTGATTTGAAAATGGAATTTACGTTAATTGAGGGAATTTCTGTAAATTGCAGGAAAATCAAATACGGATAAAATTTTCCTGATAATTTTTGTTTCCGGAATTTTTTCCGTTTTTTCACGGATATTTTTATTACAGTGTACAGATATTACTGCTGTCTCGTGGTAGCCACTGAGGCTCGGTGAATAAAACACCGACTCTCTAACTCGGAGGTGCTGCGTTCGATCCCTGCATTGGCCGAGGGAGTTCATGCGGATTTTCCGGCGCGGATTCTCATTGTCAGCGCTGTAGGAAAGAGGGCCTGACAAGGGACAACATTTCGTCTTTCTGGTGGGACGAAAAACCGAGGCACAGTGTTCACGTAAAAGATCCCTTGGCAGTTGTAATTCGATATAAGAGTAGGCTGTAAAGCCGCTTCTCAGATAAAATTTGCTCATGCCACATTATGGCATATGCCGGTCTTCATTAGACCAATAGGACGTTAAACTCCATTTCCTTTTATTTTTGCTATTTCCATTGTACTGCTGAACTAGAAGACAGTAGTGCATTTATCTGATCACGTCACTTTAAAACAATTTTTTATTTTTTTTTGTTATCCATCTGCTATATCGTGTACCAATATCTATCAACAAGCCCTTTATATATATTTCTGATAATACTGTGATAAATATGTCAATCAAGTAATTTGATAAGTTTTTTACTTCTAAGATAACAAGATAAAAAAAACAACAAGAAAAACAAAAAAGATAAAATAAATCTTCTAACTTATCAGATTCGTTTAACTGTACTAGCAAAATACAGGGTCGGATTAACCTGGCTGGGTCCAGGGGCCCCGGACCCTTGGGACCCCACCGCACCGCATTTCGCATTTACGGATGCAATTCGTCCCCAATGATGAAACAACCAAATTAAAGAGGGGATTGTAAGTAATGATTATATCCAGAAGGGCACCAACCCGAACACTTTAACAAGCAGAGCGAGATATGATTTCTCCGGGGGCCAAGCCGTTGCTGTGACTTGGCCTGATTCCTGAAATCCAGTCAGATCAAGTGAGAAACGTGGTGTTCGGAACTCCTCAGATCAAGCCTATATTAACTACATTGTATGCGACTACAATCCGTTGCGAGGGAGTGAGGGTATGGGGCCCTTGCCCCACTAGCAACGCCGGATTAACCACGGGGCACCATGGGGCACAGGCCCCAGGGCCCCCCACATTAGGGGGCCCCCCACAAAAATCTCAGTTGCGCACCTCGAACATGGTCGGACCGAGGACTCCATCGGCCGGTGACCTAGTGACGGGGCCCTTCCGATGCTCCAAGGGCCTTCCATCGGAAGTCCCTGGGGCCCCCTCAGTCCATGGTGTGTCGCGATCGACATCCGAGAATTCGGTGTAATCCGGTATTGGGTGTGACACATGGTCTTTTATTGTCGTGAGATCTTCTATCCGACCAAAAATCGTCTAACTCGAATTATCGTATAACTCGAACAAATTACCCGTCCCCATCATTTCGAGTAGCGCGTATAAGCTGTAGTTGTTGTTGCTATTGTTGTTGATATTTGTTGTGGGTATAAGCTGAATTTGATGAGATGCACATCATGATCACACGAAATATTCAGATTTCTTGATTAAATCTCGTATTACCATTTGGTACTTACAGTGTTAGAAGTTCGTCAAAATCGAGTCGGCTTGGTCGTACCGTTACGGCCTCCATTCATCAAATCATCGTGGGGGATATAATACGATTCCGAATCAAGTACGCCGTTATTTATCAATGAGCGACTTCAAAATTAGGTTTGATGTAGCTCTGCTCACTTACAGTGATGGATTTAACGGGCTCAATCCACTCCTCTAGAATTGCCATCATTTCATAGCACTCGCATGGATTGGTCCACTGAAATAATTATGTGGCAGAATTTTATTTTTTTTCTTGTGGAGGTACTTCTAAATGGCTCCGACACAAGTATCTAAAATGCCAGGAAATCACGTTTCCGGTTACGAAATTTCTGAAAATTTCCTGCGGGTGACCCCCCACCCCCTTTCTTGGCTTTGCGCCTTCGGCACTCGGGGTGAACGGCTTCGCTGGCCACAGCTCCGCGGTCGGTGATCAGGGGCCCCCCACATGTTCCAGGCCCCCACCATGGTTAATCCGGCGTTGCCCACTAGGCTCAATTGTTGATCCGGTATTGCGATACAATCGCACAGTGTATTTAGTATTTCCGGCCAACTTTATGTTACGGCACCACTTGCTAATTATATAGATTTTAACGGTAGTAACCGCGAGGATAAATTACGTATATTAAAGTTTAATTGAACAGGCATTATGCAATGGCGAAATCTGCCTATTGCAGGTCATTCTTTGGGCGTTAAATGTTACAAACCATCAATTAGACACATAAATTACCTTAAGACCATATTCAACTCTCGATGCCATGGGATGACCCCTATATTAAGTACATTCAAATACGCTTTGCAGTTGATGCGGTTACTGTAAAAATAGATAACTGAGACTCATTATCGTAACTACAGTGGGTATGACAATCGAGGCTAGATTGTAATTGTAACACCGTTAACTAGACTCAAAATGAAGTAATTGGACTGAAATTTGCAACATATTTTCAACTATTATTGCAACAACAGCCAGCTCTTCATCTGTCCTTAACTAATGCACCCTTTAAACAAGATTTCATACTGCAATTGTGTAACGGATTTCGCAAGTTGGAAACTGGAAATCGCCAAAGCGAAGTAAAATAGAATCTTTCCAGAGTGGAGGATCCGAGGGGCTCCAGTAGTCAACGGAAAAATGTAATTTGATTTTCCAAGACTGGAAAAAAATCATTATGGACTTGAAAATGTGATATAATTTTTGAAATTGTAGACCCGACCAAGAGTGGGCGTCTTCCTGGTGGTAAACAGGCTATATCATCAGACGAGATCCTTTGGGACTAATGCACAATATTTAGTACAATTATGATCTCCATCACAATCCCCATATTTAAACTATTTGGATTAGAGGTATATTTCACTTACTCAAAGCTAATTTAAGTGGAATTTTTTGTGGGGATGGCCTCAATTCTGACCTGGAAGCGATGAGTCTGATTAAGGAACCTCTCCAGGTTACGGGATGATGATGGTACAGTCTAAATTTGTGACTAGGTCATTAGATAGAACAGAAATACTAAAAAAAATGGACGGGGGTGTAAAATATTACCAATGGTCTACTTTGTATCCCCGTCTAATTAAAAGATTGACGTAAATGCGCCTATTTTTACTTAAAATTTACCATAAAAACACCAAAGAAGTCCTTATTTATGCTAACATTTATGTGATCATACGTCACTGGGAAATCCGTATGTGCAAGGCATGCCATATGAGTTCTGGATAGTACGAGAATAACGGCTGAGTGGTAGTTCGAGGCAATATGAATATATAAAACAACTCTATGGTCTTTGGTGAATTAGCAAACTGACGTCATTGTTATTTTCAGAATACTACAAATGCCTTCTGGGTAACGGTCGCCATCTTTGACATTATATTATCATAGTATAGCAAAAGAAAACATAACACGTGGACAGCATAAAATAAAAATTCTACGACCATTTCGTAAAAAGTTATGCCCTTTCTTGACACACAGAACCAAAGTCAAACGGGGGCGACTTAATGAACAGATAAAGGTTGAGTTGAACGATCCCTAAATCCTTAAGGGGTTTTCAGATATTTCTGATATTGACATTACCTGGGGTTTTATGGGATTTATTTTATTTAAAAAAGAGTCACCTTCAAATCAATCAATCTCACCTTCAAGTCAATCTGCTTTCTGTATGTTGCCATTTCCCGGAAGGGAAGGTCATACACAGCCCCCAATCTCCACTTGAGAAACTTTTTTTCAACTTATAATTTCATCTCGTAAAACACAAATATGGTCAAAACTGAGACACTATGTACATGTATTAATAATACCTCCGACTATATTATACAGAATACTGGGAATCTAATTAAAATTGGATTACAATTTCGTTTCGTCTCATTTTGTTCTACTTTTTACACAACGCCGTAACTCAACCAACATGTCGATCTGTTTTACCAGCAAGACTTACATACGTCTACTGTATCAGACAGTTGCATTTTAAATGATTATAACCCTTAAATCTAAATACGATTTCAAATACGACAGAATTCACAACCCTGTAAACAAATACAGCCAACAAGGAATTCACAAAATATGAACGTATACTTGAAACAAGATTTTTCGGATGAAAAACGAAACGGAATTAAAGTAGCTAAGTCTCTAACTCAATATCATCGAAAATCTTCGGCAAATGAAAACACAAATTATTTGTCATTTTAATTCAACATTGATGTTGTGATCTTACCGGGAAAATATTGGCTTCTGATATCCAATATTTAAGACAAAATAAAAAAAATTACCATTGGTACACAAATCGTGTACCATAATCCGTTTCAGGCCCATTTTTAACAAGGGACTTAGATAACGAGGCTAGACGGTCACGCATGGAATAACCAGACGCTAAAGATTGGCATGCTATTGAGACATCAGGCGTATTTCGCCGAACATAACTGATTGAAATTAGAGTAAAGACGGAAATGAATAAATGTAAATCAGTTTATATACATTCATATAAGATTAGTTTATGCGTTGCGACCCACTTAGGTAAATTTCAAGGTCCCAAATATTAGGGATTTAGCTCTTAACTATTAATATAGGTGCATTGGCTCTGGGGGTTTAATATGAATTGAATTCAGAATAAAGTCTGATTCCGGATAAAGTCGGCACATTCAATTCGCTAAAATCCGAACTGAATATGAAATAACGAGTCTATATATTTTTCCGAATTCAATCAGAAACAACTATTCCGAATTGTGTTATTAGCAGTCAAAGTGTGGTGGTGTCAAGCCTGATTCAAATCCAAGGGTTTACCGGAACCGATTAACTTTGCGCGCATGTTCACCTCTACTTCCGATTAAAAATCCAACTAAAAAGATGTGGTGTGTTCAGATCACGGCAGAGCATTTAAGGCCTTGACCTCGGGGACAGGGCAGGCTAGCTTCAGACGTCTTGAGTTTTGTTGTATAATCGGTAGCGTGTATTGTATATGTAATAGGATGAAAATGACAAAAAAGTGTATTGCTTGCATAATGTATGATTCGTGCTAAAAGAATTTTAGTTATGTATGTATCTTCGCTAGTACAGAATCGAGAGTCAAGTGAATAGACGTTATATCTGGCGATCAGTGGACGTTGCATTTGGGATAGAGACTTTACGCCAAGCGACTGCTAGTGGGTGTTATGCTTGGTAACAGGGGCGCCGGAACCCGGGCACCAGGGTATAATAAACGGTACTCTGCCCTTTTCTAGGGTATACATATACACATGCCCTAATGGTGAAAGATTTCAACCTTTTTACTAGTTGTCTTCATAATCATGTATTTTAAAGCGTTTTATGTTAGAATTTGGGATGCTAGAGGCGTTCTAAACAGCGTTCTCGGAATTGCCAAATTTCAAAATTTTCAAGAGGCTGTCCCCCCCCCCCCCTGATCTTTTGGTACCCTGGCCCTCGCGACGTTCCGGCGCCCCTGCTTGGTAACCAGTGGACGTTATTTCTTATGACTAGTAGACATTGGCCATGGGATCTAAAAGAGCTTATTCTTGTTGATCAGTAGATGTCACTCCGGACAACCCGTAAACTTTAATCTTGGCGATCTTTTGAGGATAATTCTGGCGACAAGTAGACCTATCGACTTTAATCACAGTATTCTGTTGATGTTGCTCTTTATAAAATTACTGAATTTATTCTGAATTACTCAGGGTACAATTGGTTTCTTTCAAAAAATGTAATAAGTCGCGCTTAATGGTTTAAAAGAAAAGAAAAACTTACCAGAGTGTATTCGGTTGAATCCAGGCTTCATACTATGTCTATTCATCACGTGTGCTGACATATTATTGTTCTACCTATATTTGAAACACATCATTCAATAAATAATAGTAAAAAAATGAAAAGAATTATATGAAATATTCAAAAAAAAAGGGAAATTACTAAGATGAGTCTGATTCACCAGAACCCATCTTGCATTTTTATTAGAGATATAATGGTTATGCGAGACTAGGGTGATGTGTGTCATATCGGATATGAAAGATTGAGAAAAAAGGAAGATATTCCGTCATTGCTTCACGTTTGACTACATTTTTTTTGTAAATTATTTCTCACCACTCAGCAATTTTGATAAGAATGAATGGAAGTAACCACTTTGGGCTAGTATTCACGAAATCACGAGTTAGATGTAAATACCCGTTATTACCAGTGATAATATGTATGGTAAGAACAAGCCCTTGGGTGATTATTCACAAAGTTCAATAACTCCTGACTTATGAATGGAAATGACACTGCAGTACAAAGATACTGGGTGCCATTCATAATAGAAGGTCGAAAAGCGTCTTTGGTCATTCGGGTCTTACAATTGCGGTATAAACACTTGGGGTTTGTAACCGTTTAAATTTGGTTAAAATAAACGAACCGCAATAGGTCAATAAAAATGTGCCTATGATATTTTATTAATTATAATGCGTTGTTATTGTTGCGAATAGTGATATCATATTCATTTTATACTGTCTATTTGAAGAGGAAGATAGGTTTACGAATTTGTAATTAAAATGCCCAAGGATTTAAATAATATTAACCGGTCAGTGAGTTACCCTTTAATATGTTTTTACAGGTCACGTCATAGTCTCAGTAGTTCTTGCTATCTCTACATTCGTGATTCCTTACACTCGAAATCAGGCCATAATTAAAGTTTAGAAAGTTATTCACCGACCCGACCATGGTACATTCTGTTTGTGAACCAACGAAATAGCGTTGAAACGTTAAAATATCAAATGGCGGATTTTTTCTAATTCATTTAATATCCCCACCATCTGGTGGCCTATGGTGGCCTTGTGGTTAGCGTGAGCGCTGTATCATACGGCCTGCCATTGAATCAACTGGCGTGGTTTCGAATCCCTGGTTGTACGTGGCAAGGAGTAGGGTTGACTGTCCAGCCTCGTGGGTTTTACTCCGGGTACTCCGGTTTCCTCCCACTGCTAAAGACCCCTACGCGCAAGCGAATTATTGAAATAAAATTAAACCAAATGTTAGTCCCGAAATGATCTAGTTTGTGTCGAGTGGACGTTAAACCCCATTTCTCTCTCTCTCTCTCTCGAAGCCAGAAAAAAGACAGGATTGAATCTTACATAATGCATCCCTAATGTGAGATATAATTCACGAAATGCAGTTCACGCAGACGACAATAATTGTTTTGCTGTTTACTGCAAACACACGTCTGAAAATCACTATATAACCTACAGCTAGTATATTTAATAATTACTTATGGTGGCTAGCCGTTGTGATCTTATCATGGAGGTGAACAATCATTTTCTCATTCGCGAAAAAACATGTATGATGATAAACCACACAATTTACAAAGAGATCCTTGGTCATTGTCCTAGATTACTGGCACTATAATGGCCATGCGCCAAAGAACTCGATTAAGCCAGATAAGGCTTCTATGGAGGAATCCGACGCAATGTCACTGTGCTCTTGAATTGGTCTACTTCAATGACCCGGCATGGAAATGGTTTATTAAATATGTTACGATTGTTACAAATGGCTACCTGCAACAGACTCATTTATCGACTAAATCTTGCAAGGTCATAGTACGCGGCCTTGAAGTTCTTAGCTTTTCATATGTTTTAGAAGATATATTTTCTCTTTAAAGGTAGGCATTGTCTTCTGTTTTTTCAATTAGTGCTTTACATGACCATCTTCACATTGCTAGCCTATAATTAATACCGTTGTAACGATAATAAACAAAGTCTTGATTATCTATTTTTACGGTAACCGCATCCACCAGAAAAGTTGATTATGGTCTTGATAAGTTAATTAGTGTTTAATTAATAATTTATATAACGTTGCAGGCGCACAGAAAGACATACAATGGGCAGATTTAGCTCCTGCATAGTGCATGATTAAATTTTCGTATTTAATTTAGAGTCAGAGTATGTAAGGCGTTGGCTCACTAACCAAGACATCAGGGGTTCCATCATGGTGTTCCATGGTATTGACCAGCACGGTTTCCCCTTACCTCGGTGTATTCTCGCCTTCATTAGCTCAGTCGGTGCAGAAAGGCAGGACTTTAAACTCCATTTTATTTCATTTCTTTTTTTTTCGTATTTGATTTGCAAATAAAAAGGTAACTATACAGAAATGATTGGCAGACATTGTTATGTATCCTTCCGTTTCCATAGTTATACAAAAACGTTTATTTTTTTTATCAAAGCTGTGGGATGTTTTAGCTTCTATCGCTTACATAGATTTCCTCCAATTGTTGAAGTCCATTATGTACACGTATTGACGACAATCCTACGAAACCATCATTAAAAATAAGGCAAAAGTTTTTGAGGGTGTGTTTACAGTGGGAATTTTAGCCCGGGCGAAATTAAATCGTATTGTTTGCAGTTACGCTAAGCTTATAATAATGGATGACAGAGTCTGTGCATTTAATTCGAAAAAATTAAGTTAAAGATGGTTCGAAATATCTTAATCTTCCCTGACGCCTGCGATCAAAAGGATAGACAATGATTCTACCATTTCGGCTATGAATTTAATTATAAACGTACATATATTTTGAAATAAGCATGTCTGTTTGGGAGAGATAACGAGCGCCCGGTCACGTTTTATTCCGTGGCACATTCCGACGAATATCTTTGCTTGAGGGTGAATTGTGGGGAATTAATGGAAATGATATGAACAAGAAACATGAGGCTTATCGTCCTACTTTTCTGATCGATCTGAGCTAATGAAGACGGACGACACACGTCGAGAGAGTTATTAGGGAAATGTTGTCTGCATAGCGGCGCTAAGTCCTAATCTTATTTTGAATTCCAAAGAGTTCTCTTACGTACACGGCAATAAGTACACGAGATCTCGGTTTTTCGTCATTCCGAAGAACTAAACACTGTTCATAAAATTATCGTGGAATGTGGGCATATTACAACGGTGATACAGGTGGTGTGGCAAGAGTTGGAGACAACCTAAAATCTCCATAACCGACTAAATGACAGCATCATCTGATTAAAATACAGATCTATACTTCGTTTCGTTTTTTAAACTTTCGATGACCTACACTACATGAAAGACAAGTAAAACGAAATTTTGAGCAATAAAAAAACGAAACGAAATAGGATCTGTGTTTTAATCAGATTGAATGACAGCGCGAAGTTACAACAGGAATTATGAATGACTTTTATCATTTGAATATAATAAATTCCCACAGGAGATTTATTTATTTTAATTCATAACCTGAAATATACTTCTGATCTGTAATCCGTGCTTTGAAAAAGGTGATTAAATCCACTTACCACTTTGTCATAATGCCTCGTCATTCTTTATAATGATTAGTCTGTTCAGATTTAATCTTAAACACGTGTTGAATCATTGCAAAATAATGTGTTTAGATCGGCAGTTTAATGTGGCCTTTACCTAAGTATTCATGAATGAAGACAATGGTCTGTACGTGATAGATATGATAGAACTTAATGAGGTAATACTTGATATATTTCATTGATAACAATCTTTGCGTGTCATCTTGTCTTTTTCCAGTTAAGGTGTACATCTGCAATCTAAGAAGGTCGAGGTCGACCATGCCGAGGAAGAACAATCACTGCAGGTCATAGGCTACCTATCGCTACTTGACATAACAAATTACAATAATAGGACACTTCATAGCGTAAAGTTGGGCAGAATTAAAGGGATACCCACAGTTATAGCACGTAGAAGCATGCACGAGTTCGTCCTTATTTCGGTCAAGTCCCAATTCCGTATCGTGACCATTTGATGGATATTCAACATGAAAATGTCAGTTTATTCGGTGTGATATATGACAATAAAGCACCGATTATCCAGGTAATATTTATCTTCAAACGTGACCAATGTAATTAACAAGGCACAGTGAAGCAATCTGTTTCACAGAGAATTACTTACGAATTATCTCTGTAACAGATAAGTGTCCATAGCACGTGCGTTGACTGCTCACCGCGCCAGTCATTGGCTCAACTGCTCGTGCAATGTTTACTTAACACCTAACTGCTTCGGGCAAAATGATGCATTTTACTCATTTTAATACCCATTTACACTAAATAGGAAATATTTTTTAACTTCAAATACTTCAAACGTCTTTATTTATTTTTCTTTTACCTCAAAAAAATGTTTGAGAATTTAATTTGTCGGAGTAAAAAAGTTAATATGCCGTACTTATTAAGCCTCGTCGATGTCATGCTTATCAGTGATTGTAGCGGCCAAGCGAATATTCACTGCGGGATCAGTTTGACAGTGAAGAGGTTCGGGGTTCTATCCCGGCGTTCCCTGCATTTTCAATATTGGTTTCCGTTAGTCAGTTATGTGATACACGAAGAAACCGCGTCTAGTCGTTGGTTTGGGGCGACAAAATGGGGCTCCTTGCCAGTCCGACAAAATGTTCAACATAGCACTCTGCACGGTACTACATATAAGCCATACATTCATTCGAGTGGGTATGTTATCAGCGCAGTTGAGCAGAGGTTTCAGTGAGAGTCTAAAATTCCGGATTGGCAGCACCGGAAAAAGAAAATAAACCATTGATCCTCAGTACGTGCAGCTTAAATCCACTTTCATTGCGTTACCTAAACGTCCCCAACTATCACAGTGTATCACTGATTATACATTTTATCTTATCTTGTGGCTAAACTTAATGTAAGATCACATGCAATAGCGGCATTTGTTTCTAAAAGCATAGAAGTAATCCGCTGCATTTAGAATACACGAGTACTGCAATTCAAGGGTTAGTGCCAGGTTTGATAGATTTGTGGATGAGAGAGAGAGTGAGAAAGAGCGAGAGAGAGAGGCAGAGGAGACGTCCATTCGACACAAACCTAGGTCATATCGGGACTAACCGATGGTTCAATTGTTTCTCAATAATTCGCTAGTGTGTAATGGTCTTTAGCAGGTGACAAAACTTCTTGACACGTATAACCGGGAAACCAGGTCAATTAACTCAAATACAAACCGTACGATACAACGCACACGCGCTATTTATTGGGTCAACCAATCGCCGTATAATGATAATAATACAAAAAAATTGACTTCAATTCTATTTCAACTACTCGCTCACGCGTTGGGCTCTTTAGCAGTGGGAGGAAACTTCAGGACTAGACTAGAAGACAACCCACGAGCTTGGACAGGCTTGACACTTCTCTTGCCACTTGCAAGAGCATCAAAAGATTAATGCTCCCTAATAGATTCCAATGGTTATTTTATAAATCTTATTTTCAACCATATCTCGACTAATGTTCACCTATAAGGGACAAATGCGATATTATATCTTATAATACTCTCCAGCGACAACAAACCGAGCATTCAAATTCATTTAAGATCTAGAGCACACTAAAGATTTATTTCCTGGCATTGCGGATGTAAACTTCTTAAAAATTAAGGATCAAATGAAGCATCAAATCCACGCTACTGACCCAATGACTGATTTTACAATCAAACGCACATGCGTTAATTTCCCCCCCCCCCCCCCCACACACACTCCCCACTGGAAGGGTGTACAAGAATATGAGTGTAATTATGTTAACTGTAACAATATTATAGTTAATTGGACATGGAAATATTGACATACGATCACTGAATTAAGTTACCGGGATTATGCCAAATACATAGAGATGGTTATCCGAGCACTAGCCAAGCCTGGAATTCGGTGACCTATAGTAAGCTCCACGTTGGTTGAAACAAAAAGATGTCTTTTTTCATCTCGTTTTTTTTTTTACCAATTCGCCCCTTAATTTGATGCTTGAAGAAATGAAATAGTCTTGTTAGAGAACCTCTAGAATCGACGAGGACGTGGGGCAGCATAATCCAGGGATAATAGATTTGACTGAAACATCAGTAATGTAACTTCATATGAAAACAAAAGTAAAAGATTGGATTGCCTTTGTAAGCTCCCCCACTGTGAATGCTACGCATATCCCACCCCGTGCACGTCATCCGTCACTACGTAAAACTAAACAGAGCGATAATCGGGACCTAGATTTTTGTAGAACGACTGTTTAAGAATTAAAATGGATAGAAAAACGTACTGATATTTCGATAGATATTTCGAAACGTGCATTTGCCTTTATATATATTTTGCCTAATCAGTTATCAATCACAAATACGTCAGATCAACCCAATTCAAAACACTAACTTGACCTAAATAAAACCGGTTTATCTTCTTTGACGAGAAATGTTCCAAATACCGTAAACATCACTATAAGTACGTATGTAGTAAACGGATCCCATGACATGTAATTACGTGTAATCAAATCAAAGGGATCATAAACAAGTTTGACAGATCAGTGAGATTTCAGAGCTATTATGCCTCATCAACCTTGATTAGACCGATTAGAATTATAGCTTTATATTTTGTTTGATGGGTGTTTTCGTGTTTGTTGCGTAAAAAAACAAAGAACTTTCGTTTTTATCGATAGGTGTGTCAGGAGTAAAATTATATAAATCAAGTGAATTTCATGATAAAAGTATATAAGTAATGAATAATTGCTCTCAATGGCATAGTTTATTTTCTGACCCCTTTGCGATAAAGTATGTTGTTACACGAAATTGAAGTAAAAAGCGAAAGAACAACGAGAGTGAAATCTAATTAAAGTTAAAGTAGCTAATCTCTAACTCAATATCAATCCAAGGTCTTAACGTTGAAAACACGAATTATTTGTCAATTTAAATCAACATTGATATTGTTATCTTACCTTGAAAAGGTAGGCCTCTGATATCTAATATTTAAGACAAAATAAACATTTTACCATTGGTACACGAACCGTGTACTCTAGTGCGTTTCAGCATCATTTGTAACAAGTGACCAGAAAGAACGAGGCTACACATATTCCACATCTCATGGTAAACGGCGACGCCATAACTTACACTAGAAATTTCTATTGGCTTGATACTCATGCCATATTTCACTGGACCTGGCTGATTTGAAATTAGAGTCAAAACGGAACGAATTGAATGTAAATCAGTTCTTCTTATACAATCAGATTACATTATTATATGCGTTACGATTCATTTGGTCAATTTCTAGGTCCCAAATATTAGCGATTTAGCTCGTTTAAATGACCAATTTTATTATTTGTAAAAATCCAAAAGAACCGTAGAAACCATACTAGACAGTTCTAACTGAACATAAACCGTAAAGTTTCCACCAAAATGGTATCTAACCAATATTTTCGGGGTTTAGTGATTTAAGGTACTATTATTACCCACCAAATTGATATATTCCTAAAACCAACCAGGGTCATTATTTTTTGACCAGTAAATCGTCCCAAAGACAACTTCGTGTTGAGATGCTCTTCGATAAAAGCATAATTGTAGTACGATCGATTTAAAGGGGGTTTTCATATTATGAGATTAAAATTCCAAGATGGCTGCGATGACGGCATTGTCGGTTTCTGGTCCATAGTACGCCCGTGCTTGTTTATTCTTTCAAAGGATTTAAAATATATTTATCTTATGACACATTCATATGTAATACGTAAACGGGGTTCTGCTGTTGTTTAAAGGGGTTACAAGTTCGTTTATTATGTAATAAAACTTCAATATGTAGTTATTTTCGCTGTCAACATTATACACACTTCCTGACAGTTTATTCTGATATTAGGTTTTCTATATTTTCATAAAATCTAAAAGGTGAAATGCTGACCAGAAATGCGAAACAGTAAGCATAACCTAGCCGGGTCACACAAATATTAATAAACAAATCCTAAATGTCTCAATTTCCTAACACCCTTTTCTTACTGAGCTTCACGTGATAACAGTGGGTGTAATAATATTAATCATTTTCTTGTATTTGAATTGTTTTAGGCAATTCGTGACACTATTCATGTCTTCAAGTTTATCAATCAAATTGGCATATAAAGTGACTAGACTGTAGAGTCTGGGAAATATACTTTATTAACCTATTAAACTTACTGTATTCCAATATCAAAACGAAACGTACGTAATGCTCGCCTTTTGTTCCATTCCAACCTATACTTCATTTTTATTTATTGGCTGTTTGACGTCATCATCTTATGAGTTTCCTATGTAAACTGTTACAACACTTGATATAGGTTCAAAAAGTAAACAACAATTAAAATTATAGTTTATTACTTATTGATATATACAGGAAACATGAGAGTCTTTGTGTGTAGGGTATCAAATATATCTACGTGCTGAAATATCTGCAATTCACAAACCTCGCCTTTCTTCAACCTCGTGTCAGTTTTCTTAAGAACGTAACTTGTGATAGTCTATGTCACCAAGGCGTAGTTTAGTAGAATGTTGTTCGACTGAAAGACGTCTTGGTGACCCACACTAAACATCTCAGTGCACCTTTGTCAACAAATTGACGTTTTTTTCTTCCGTCATTTAGGCTGATAGGAAAACGTCAGATTCAAGTGAACTGTGGAAACAAATGATTCTTGCTTTTTATGAATGGTCTATTTGAGTACATCTTCAGGAAAATAATCCACCAAAATATGCCTTGGGCACTAAAGTTGCAGGCGTTTTCGTTTTGGAGCCTTTCCGACTTCTAAAATCCAACTTTTTTCTCTTTGCTTTTCCAGTATTAGACCATCGACACAATCGTTATTGTCAGATTTGAATATATTCCCATGTTTGGAAATACTAAAATACTAAATACTAAAAGCATGGAAGTTGTTGCATAATGTTGAACATATTCACATCCACAAGACGCCCCTCTTTGCCTCATCCCCAAAATCTAAGCGAAACTAGCTCATTTACTAACCATATGAAAGTTGTTGCATAAAGTTGAACATATTCACATAATCTCAAGAATTACCGTCGACAGACGTTCCTGATTGCCCCATCCAAGATCCAACGCAAAGCTAGTTGACTTACTAACCACTCAAAACTAGTTCACAAGAATGAAACCAGCCAGACATTTTTAGCGGTGGAGTACCCCAGGCGTCTTTTAAGATTGCCCTACCCAAGACTAAGACAGATAATCCCATTTCTGGGCATAACAAAGGCCATCCCCAGATATTTACAGTGGTTGGGTACTCCCGTCGTAGATCTAGTTGCTTAAACCCAAAAGCTAGCACATAACTAACGTAAAAAATGTATTAGAAAACCCTTAGCATATCCTAACCAATCATAAATGTGGTGAAGTACCCATTGCAATGGGAAGCACGCAAACTGAAATCGGACCGTTCCCAACAAACAATTGTCTAACCGCGCTCAGCAGTGTAACTCTTTATCTGGAGAACTAATGAGACCTTTATGAACTAAGTGACTCTGGTGATGAACCCTGGACAGAAAAATCGTATAAGAGTCTCTTCAAGTGACCACTGACACTT
The DNA here is from genome assembly GCA_963678685.1 of Patella ulyssiponensis. Classification (NCBI taxonomy): domain Eukaryota; kingdom Metazoa; phylum Mollusca; class Gastropoda; family Patellidae; genus Patella; species Patella ulyssiponensis. The sequence goes on along the minus strand of OY783225.1, from coordinate 83,224,547 downwards.
GAATTACTATATACAGAATATTTCAGGCATAATGAACATAGTTATTATAACATATGGAACAGTTATACACACGTTATTAAGATGTGTATTTCTGGTAAAGTTTCGATGAGAGCACTCTAGTCTTTATCAAGGAATACAGTGTATGTTCAACGTCACCAGATCGCCCACTTCCACACCTTTTGACGTATAACCCTCTCCGCAACAAATCGAAGCCAGTGGCAACTTATTCATCCATGTGATAATCCACATAACCAATTAGACCAACCAACTAAGCTCAGCAACCATGTACTTGTTAAATCATCCCATAGAACGAATATATTGTTAATCCTACTGTGTATCTTCCACACAGATGATCAGATCTATTTACTATCAAGCGAAGTGAAGTTGGTATCCACAACCAAACCATGATGATTATATTTGACGACACTAAATCTTCAATATCATCAACATTACAAGAAACAAACTCACAAGCATAACTTCCAGTACAAATCCAACCGAGGGTCATCGTCACGATATTTACAAATCCTGCCCGCAATATTTGTAGTCAAACTTTCCTCTTTAATGAAATAATCCAACAAGGCTTTTCAACATTTAATTGGCACATCAAGCTGCTAATCAAAAGCAATACTCTCCCGAATTCTACCACAAAGTCAACAAAAACTGATCTATCACACATCCGCCAGCATACCATTCAATGACTGTTCATCCTACCAAATCAGGCGATTTTGGTGAATCTAAATCGCAAAATGCAATACATCTATTAAAATGTATGGTATTGCGTGTTTATGGTTACTGAATAATTATTTATTTCCGGTTAAAATGTTACGTATAATCAATCGAAAAGACATTTTTTGCAAAATTGGCACCGACACCCTTCCATAGGGTTTAAAATCCTGTTATTGTGCAACAACCGATGTGTTGAAAGGGGTGGCGGAATATACTTTGTCATGGAATATGCTATGAGGGAAATCTTGATGGAGAGCGGTGTTTCCCCCTTCTCTGTTTCACTCATAAGCGGAAACAAGGCTGGAAAATTCCAAGCCACGTTCTCGTGCATCCGGACACGTTTTGAAATTTAAAAGCTCCCATATTCCCTCCTACTATTGTGCAACAACTGGGCTGTTAAAAGGTTGGGGACATATCCTCTTTCATGAAATGTGCTATGAGGGAAATCTAGATGGGCAGCGGAAGAAAGGCTAGAGAATCCCGAGAAAAGTTCACGGGCATCCGAACAAGTTTTGAAGTTTCACAGATCCCATATTTCCCTCCGACGAACTGAACACCGCATTTGTACCTTGTAACTTTAAATAAAATATTTTTAAATGAAGACGTAAGTGCCATCGTACCATCGTTATAATTTCCTTCGACAAGCTTATAATTCAAATGATGCGCGGGGGTGTGCATATTGATATCTTTACTACGGAATTAATACAGTGAGTTATTATATTTCTATGAAATGATCATTTGAATATTGTCTGTAACATACTGCATGTATCCAGCTGGAGAGGGTATACTATGTTATTCACGAATGCATTGCGAACGATAAAATTGCCATGGCAACTGAATTATTCTTTAAACATATCACTGGGTTTCAAGGGAATCTTATCACAGTTCATCAAATTTTTTCTAAATCGACACTCTGAAGACCACGTGTCAGTCTTCAGTCTTTTGGACATTCTTGCGCTACACTAATCCTGTATTAATGCAATCTGATTATATTACAAATCTATATTTCGTTTTTATACTTTCGATGGCCTACACTACATGAAGATCTGACAAGTTGTACTGGAAGGTCGTGTCGGGGGTCGTACGGGCGTCTTTTGACCCTATGAGGTCAGACATTGATTAATCAATCAGCGTTGACATTTCTCGTGGTCTACACACAGTTGCGTGCATGGCATGCCAATAAGTCGTCGTAACAGCTTGTTTCCTTGGCTAATCCCTCAATTCAACTCAAAGGCAGGTGATACAACAACTCTCCCAGATCCGAATGTAGTGAAGACAAGTAAAACGAAATTTGGTACTATGAAACACGAAACGAACTTGCAAACAGAAAGCCCTTTAACACCCTGCATGTAACTTTTAGCTCTAGTAGTGCCCCGACGAAATTTGGAATGCATTTTAAAATGTAATAATGCATGAGCAGAGCGCCTAAAATGCACCACGATGTGTCGGTCATCAACACAATTATCTACATGCAATATCAATTAAAACACTAAAAACAACGCCACTATTTTAAGGATGTTTATCAAAGCGGATAAACCGATAGAATGCTGAAGAAGAATCTCAAAGTACAACACGCACATTAACTATTAATTGCCAGCAGATACAGATGAGAAATACAAGGGCGTTAACCACCTCAAAAGCGTCAACTTGCTATGTCCTGATCACGACGTCCAGAACAAAAGAAGCCCAAAATCGCCTGGGACCCCAAAATGCGACCTCAGCTAGTCTTAGTCAAATTTTACATAACTCATTAATTTCTTGTCTAACCTTGATCGTGTAACGTGACATTGTGTATAAAAGATGTGTTGATAATAGGCTTCTTGGTGTTTAAACGTGTAGAAAGGCACGTTGGATGACGAACTAACAAGGAAGAAAACTGGCTATAGTTACTGTAGGAGGTAAGATGGTTAAACCGCTCTAACTCTTTGCTTTACAACATCAATACGTGAGAATTTGATCGTCGCAGTAGTTTGGTAATTGATATGAATGTTTACAGGGAATGATCGATCACAATAATGTGTCCATGAAGACCTACAAGCACCCAAAACACATTGATGGTAATGATGATGTTGATGGCGAACCAGATATGTGGTGGTGTATCTTTTTCCCACATTCTTAGTTGATGAAACCAATTATCACCCACCTGCATAGATGAATAATGGCGTACGAGATAGAGAGACAGAAGAAAGAAAATAAATTACTAAAACATCAATTGCCATTGTTTTCTATGAACGAGACCTTTAAGAATTCAGATGCCATGTGTGTGTACATCGCTTTGAATGAATAACCCTTTAGCCTGGAGAGCTTTTGTAGCATCTAACTAGAATATTGATTCGTTATCGATTCTCGACTACAAATCTATTTAATATATAAATGCTACGCACGCCGCTCGTTTCATGTTGTACACAGTATATTGACGTCCCTGCTTTATGCCGCTACTATCGATTAGTTTTGATGAAAGCTGAAACTGAAGTACACAGCGACGCTATGTCACCGTAACTAGGAAGTGGTCGGGTCAACACCTCGTCATCTTCATTGTCCAGTGCTCTAGATGTACTTATCACTAAAAGCCCTGTGACTGGCTGATCGGAAATTGTATTAAAGATTAAACGACGAACGAGAGAAAGGGAAAAAAAGTCGGTTAAGAGTCTGAACAGTGCCGACCGAGGTCAGGGTTATCAAATAGTAGAAGGTCGTAGAGCCATAGATGTACTCTAAAAGCAAATTATTGTCTTGTGTCCAAGAAACTGATATGACTGAAAGCATTGACTGAATGCTATGATTTGTAAATCCTATTTCACCAAGCCTTAAAGATTTACATAGGCTTTCCATTAGATAAGAATCCAATACAAAAAGCTAGTCTCCATACACAGCAGCCCGTTACCTTCAAGAATTACTATAAGAATAAAATCCATCATGACAATACTATAAAGCGATGGACCGAATATACAGATGTCTGCAACCTATAGTGATAGAGGTTCGTGAAGTTTTCAGCCGAATTATGGTATGGTCTTCATTTGGCGATAAAACAAATCAGAGACACCAACGGTTTCAAATGCAAACGCCGGGCTATTCTCTTTAAAAAAGACCTTTGAATAATTGCGCTTAAAGAGCTAATCCCGATATTTTTTGAAGAATATAACTGCTTAATTCGGTGTTAAAATCCCCTACGAAAGAGCCGAGCAACTAACACAGTATTTGTGATACGTTTTCAAACAACTTAAACACGTCAGTCGTCTTCTGGAAATTGATACCGGTGTCCCAAGTTGTATTGTGCGGTGTCTACGTAAAACCAGGTTTTCTTTTAAATAAAAATAATGTGTAGGTGATATTTGCCTTTCGCTATCAAGTACAGCACATGGGTCATTCACTATATAGACTTCTCAAGGAACTAGAACCGATTATCAGGTCACCAACGAAAAAATTGACCCGAAATCTTAAAAGGGTTACGTGTCCGGATAAGCAGTTTTGACGTTCACGTCCAAACGACTCAATATTTTGAGCTGAAATTTTGAGACAAGGTTAATACGCCATTCTCCTATATTTTGGCGTTTAGATTTCATAGGTACTCGGACTTTTATTTTAGAGACCTGTTCAAATTGGGACTGTCCCTTTAAGCAGGAATCCTAGATTAGTTGATATATTATACTTTTTCTGGTTTGAACATAAAACGCACCCAAAGGACAGTCTCATCCTCAGATACCCATACCTTTCTCACGTCAACAACACACACCTTTAAAATATAAGGGAGGGACAGTTTCACCTTGAATTCCCTACCCAACCGTTTCTATCGATACAACCAAATCATCTGCTTCCATAATATTATTGATAGATCTCCCGCCAACAGGCAGTTACTACTCTCTGTCTCTGCAACCATTTTGCTGAAACAGAAAGTTTGGCATGAAAAAGAAACAAAAGCAATGGTGATACTAGAGATAATGCCAATGACACCAATGAAAGCCTATCGTTGTTGATGTCGCAGCTTTCAGTAAGCAAGACTGGGGGAGTGGGCGCTTTATTGCTGATACAGCGATGCCAAATCTACAGATATTAACAAATCAAGATGGTGTCAAACAGGAACAAAACTGGTGATACCGATTAACAACCTAGACGGTTGCTATAAATCAAAACACCATTGAAACACAACATGATATAAAGCGATGTCCGGGTTCTTTAATGTGGTGAAGCCCCATAAAAGTTTGAAAATGATTTTAATTGATAATAAAGATTCCGGTGGTGGATTAAGTTAGTTATTGGGCGTGTGTAACTGATACCCTGAACGCCCCCTTCACCCACCCAGTCCCCAAAACATCACTGCAGGTTGATGTTTATGATGAGATGGACTGTAAACCCAAATTATACCAATGGCGACGTTGCTGCTAATGATGCCATTGAAAAGTCAGTGGGATAGTGATAGTAATGTGATAACCATGAAAATGATCAGTTAACCAACATCACAATGAGATAGGAACACTCGACAAATCAAGATGACAGCGACAACAACGATGATGACACCAAGACAAGAACGGCCTTGAATTCAATCCACACAGCTTCTGATTATCTGTAAGACATTCCAGACTTTAGATTATGAAAATGATTCTACGCAGATCTAGACTATAAGCAGGTTCAAGGTCGTTAAGTGGGCGTTTATTATATCACCCGTGAGTCTATGACATTTGTAATTGTATAACAGCACGTCGTGAATCTAGTCAAGGTTTTTTATACGATAATTGTGAGGATGAAATATAACGGCCATTAGTTTCAATCTTCATGTTTCAAATGGTTGCACTGCAATCCACAGAAAATTCACACAATATCAGTTTACTACATTGTTTCCATTTTGTATAGATTTTCCGAAAATGCTTTAATAATTAAAACTAACAGTATACTGGGGCATGGGTTGCGCCAGATATCTGTTGGGTGGGGCAGTTGATTAATTCATAGAAATATATAACACTATCCATTTCAATCTTTGATTATTCGAACTGATATATTAAATTCCCGGTTGGACGTGGCAAGGAGTAGGGTAGCCTGTTCAACCTCGTGGGTTTTCCCCGAGTACTCCTCCCCCCCTCTGTTAAAGACCCCAACGCGCAAGCGAATTATTGAAATAAAATTAAACCATATGGACGCTAAGCCCAATTTCTCTCTCTCTCTCTCTCTCTCTCTCTCTCTCTCTCTCTCTCTCTCTCAATACTAGAATTATAACAACTCTTTCTCTATGGATACCAGGATTAATAATAATAAGAATGCATACATTCCCTTTCCTTTCCTACGTGTTCTAAATAACAAATATAACAAAAATACTAAGCATTGCCCTTTTCTCTAAATGTTTAATTATTTACATGTCTTTTCTGGCCAAGTTTAATGTACATGTATGAGTGTATATTATATATTAAAGTAGATAAAGTACAAGTAGCTTACTTCTTTGTGTATATTATTTTACAGAGCCAGAAACATCTGCCATTTAATATTATGCTACCCTGGCTTAAACAAAACTATTTCAAAATTAAATGTAAATTTTATTTGATAACATCGTTGAATAATTGATTTTATGTGTACATGCGGTTGACTTTATTAATAAAGATAACTTATTCAAAAGAGTACACGCAATTCTATTTGACTATAGTTAAAGCACTTAAATTAAAACGTTTATTCATGGACCCATATCGTTTGATATGTCAAGCTGTTGACTTGCACCATTAGATAGGCTCTATTTATTTTGAATTATGTAAACTGTTGGCTGATATCTAAATATAGAGTTCCCGTCATTAGAGCAATAGGCCAGTAGGTCAGTATTTTTAACAGGAAACCATCCATGACTAAAAGCATTCTATTTCCAAATACGACATGTAAAAACCATTGAATAATTAACAGGGATGGTTGATACAATCAAACTCAAGCACAAGTGCTAATAACTAGTGTTTATTTTAAACACGAGATTGTTATTTTATTTATAACATTTTTTTTATTTAGTAATAACTAGTTTTGCGCACACCTATTCCATCACGCAATATTTGAATAAAGAAAAAGTACATGTTCTAAAATAAGAACCACAGTGAACGAATGTAAAAAAAAACGTATTAGTATTAAGTATCCATGTACTTACACAATGAAATACACGAGTGCAAAGCATATGGCGGAACGCCCGTTACAGAAGGCCCCTTTTTAAAAAATTTAGCACACATCCATTTAATAATTTAAATGACAACGTTAACAATTAGAAAGCTGCATAAGGTAAACTGTAGGTCACACTGACGGGGGCGGTGTTCCGGAAATTAAGACCGCGGGGGGCGGGGGGCAACGTCAAGTTTGGCGTGAGGTATGGAGGATTACTCGAAAATTTATAAAATCAGAATCCTTAAAACAATACTTCCGCTCATTTAGGTGAATTTGGGGTACAAAGACGTCAATACTTTGCATGCTTATTTGGCGTTTCTACTATGTATGTATGAGAAAGAAAAATAAACTTTGTATGGAAAGGGAACGGGGATGAGGTGCCTCCCGCTCGGACCCACCCCTTCAACACCCACCTGAATAATTATCTAAACGATTGGAATATGGTTGGATTAAGTATGACATCGCCGCTATGAACTTAATAAATCACTGTCCAATTTGGCACGATTCGAAATCTCAACTCCGCGTTGTATCATTGGGTATAGCCCTGGTTTCCCCATGTCAATGGCCCAGGACGGATGGGTCGAAAAATCGAGTACACATCGGGGTGTATGTTAAATAACACTGTACAGTCGGCGAAGAAAAGTAGGACGTTAAACCTCATTTCATTTCTATATTGTTTTTTTTTAATTGATCCTTAATATTAATTTCTTAGACATCGAAATGACCATTTCTTTTAATTATCACGAAATAATTGTGTTATTATTTACAATAACTACTTCGGCCTTTATGTACTTATAAAACTCGGTAAACTCAATAATATTCCGTTAAAACAAATAATATGCCTAATGCATTTGAAGTTTGTTTTAAAGCGTGCAATCGATAATGACTTTATTACAGTGTTCAATCGATAATGACTTTATGTTATGTAATTGCAGTATTAAATTACAACATACTTTCAGCAATATTCTAAAGGAATCATGATATTATGATCTAATAAACAACTATGATTGATAAGCTATAAATATATAAGTCCGGGGATTGAAGGGAGGGTATCGCAACCCGAGAGGCCAGTGTATGAGACTCAGTTTAATTAGAGCGTATCTGGGGTCGCAAGGGCTTTTCAGGGCGTGTTTTGTGGGAGAGGGGCTGGGCAATGCCTTGAATGTGTTACTGTTGATATAAAAAAATGATTATTACGGTAGAACATTTCCTAGCAGAGTACATCTCTGAATTCTCGAAGTATACTTCGTGTTTTCGACTATAATTGTCGCAGCAGGAAGGCTATCAGCTTCGTGTCGGTTCTCAAATGGAGCTAATTGTGGAAAGACACTTTTAGTTTTGTAAGACATACCTCTTGTCATCACGATTCTGTAGGATTTTGTGTACTTACGTGCCACATGGTTTCAAGTCAACTGCATGCATAATATAACAATAAACTTAACAAAAGGGAAAAATACAATGTAAGTGGGTTTTAATGTTATCCCCCCTTTAATGCATCACATGTTTTATTATACGACATGCAGGACTGTGAACATTAAAAAGATATCAGACTCGTCTATTGCCGCGCCATTATTGATCAGTATATATGAGTTAAAGACTAGAAACAGCGCAGTTCCAACGTCGTAATTCTGGTAATGTCTCAAACCATTATTATATTCGAAGTCATTAACTTATGGTATACATATCAAAATAACCAAAGAAAGATTACTTGGGTGACATCCGAAAATTAGAAGGGGCATCAGGTTGATAGAAATAAAAAGCATATACTCCTTTTTCCTGCACGACACCCATCACTACTACTTATAACTTAGAAATGAAGGGCATAAGCAATACAGTCTCCAACAAGGGGCAGTAGCGTTATGGACTACTCTTATTTCGAATTCCAACTGTCAAGGGTTCGTTTAAATGCACGGAAATGTGGATTTGGTAGTAGTGAATTATATGTTAAGATATGTGCAGTACCTTTTGGGATAAGATTAAATAGTAATTAAGGGAGTTATTGACCTGTAACGTGTTTGTAATCAAACTCTGCTTAAAGGAAGGCTTTAGAACCATCCTCTTATGTGGTTGGAGTCAAGGATGGAAATTATCAGTAGTGTAACAATGTCTTTTGGAATTCATTTGAGAGCTTACAACTGAATCAATGGTTTTGACATGGCCTTCAGAAACCGAAATGAAATTATACTTGGTAAACAATGACCTCCGAACGACAAACAAACATTCAAAAATACAAGTTCAGCAGATTTTCATTTCTTTGAATTATTCTTACAGCACTGAACCAGTTTAATATGCTGTCTACAACACACCAATGTCACCTGTTAGAACACGTGGCTTGAACAACTCGCTAGCTTTTAAGTCAATAGAAACCTCCGTGTGATCGACCATTGACCCAATATCATGTCCTTGAAATTTCTTTGATTTTCCATTACAATTTTTTGCTTGATTTTCATCCTTCAGCTTCGTCTACAACTCTCCGTGGGAGGTGATAATTAAATGCATCCGGGTAGAGAGAGCTGTCTCCGTCCGATCGATCGAGCTTCGCGTTTTATTGATGGCAGACAGAGCAAGACCACTCCACTCGACGCGGCCTTTCATCGTGTGAAATACATTCAATGGTGAAATTACCGCTGACCTTCCTTTACCCAGCCAAATGCCCCTGACCTCAATTCCTTAACATTCTTATCTCTGGCTCAGTGTGTCAGTAGGTCAAATTATGGCCACAGCGATTAAGTGCAGTCGCCAGAATCAGGTTAATTTGTTGGTCCTAACCTTGTATATGAGGACACTGACTGTCTCCATTTCTGCCTGGTGAAGGCGGAGGTAAACTAACAGGCCAGCCATTTTATCACTGTGTGTTACATTAATGGTATATGTAATTATTAGAGCATATACTATAATCTCTTTGATCGATGGAAGGTGTGTTTTAAAGTCCTATACAACACTGCACGTATACGTTTATTTGTTTTGATATATAAGCAGGTTTTAATATAACTAAATATGACAGTGCGGTACCCGCGTACTTGAAAGTATCTGATAGAGTGTAATGTTTTAAAGGGATTGCTAAATAAGAGGAAAAGAGAGCGTGCGCGCGAGAGAGAGAGAGAGAGAGGGGGGGGGGGGGTAACCTATTATATTTTCTTTCTGATACTTCGTTCTTTCGGGCTAACTAGAGTATATTAGCAAACCTTTTTTATACATCCGTTTAGCATTATGGCGGAAATCACTGTAGCTGTTACGCATGCAGTCTTTAGCACCGTATACAGTTGTCAACATTTCATCCTTTAACATATTTTTCCTGTAAATCTTTGGGGAAATCGTAGGAATTTGAATATAATAGTGGATTACCAGTCCTTTTATAAAAGAATCTTATTTAAACAGCAACATTTTCTTTGACCGCCCACCCCCTCTTGCTAGTCAATATCCAAACAATTCCAATGATTATAGGGGTATGGGGGGTGGGGGTAGAATTTAGGTGCCCGAAAAAAAATTCAATTGCAGCTGGCGAGGGAGAATACCAGGGTGGGGGACGCAAAATATAAAGATTAATTTTCCCCAAAGCACACTGTATGGCGTATACCCGTCTTCATTAACCCAGCTCGGAACAGAGCAGTAGGACGTTATAAACATTTCAGAAAATTATATGCCCGAAAACTGTCGCACGATGCTGAGTGGCTTCAGACTAAAATGTAAATGACGTGGGGAGGGGGGCTAATTATGCTTTTTTTTACCCTCCCTGCGATAACAAAAATAAGGTTGAAACTTGGATAAAGATCAGTGACATATGTTTCCATAGGAATTGTGGTCGTACAATAAGGAATCTTATCCGGTGGGGTGGGTGACTCAGTACCTGGTTTTGTTCAATATCATATTGTATATATAGCTTTAAAAAAAAAACTTTGACTAGAAATTGTTAAATATAAAATAGTAATCATATATACAATACATGTAGATCTAATTGTAATAATAATTTTAAGTACAGAAAAACAAATACGTAAGTAAATGGGAAATACCACAATATAATAGTTATAAAAGAAGAGCGTTTTATAAATACATTGAAGTAAAATGATAATCAATTATCGGTTGTTATAAAATAGATGCCTTATGAAAAGGGTGAAACCAGATAAATGACAGAAAGAGCCAGGGTGTAATACATTTCTAACTAAACTAATGAATTTCGTATTCGCCAAGAACAATGCCTGCAATTTCACATAAGGGTGTTTGGGGAAAGGGGCTAATGGAGACGGGTATGCGCGAAATTTTGCCCGGACAGCGGCGCTACTATATCCTCTTATATAGAAATCCACTACCAATAAATAGAAATTTTTACGCGTACACGGGACATCGGTTTTTCGTCCTATTCGAACAACTAGTTTGGTGTGCTAGTCCAAGGGAAACAACCCCTTTTTATACTTGGAGTTGTGTCCCTTCGAAGCTTCCGGTGCCACGTAAGAAGCCATATTGGTTGTAAAGCTATTGGCGACTGCTTTCTTTAGCAACAAGAATTATACCAAGTTTCCTAGATATGGGAGGATCAGTCAGCACCGAAATACCTGGGGGTGGTACTGAGGGATACCATGTGCTACGAGTAAGTATTTTAAACATCTTGTGTTGATATGTTTACGCCCAGTCTTATTATTGAGCGAATGTAAATAGCCTAGACTTTACAGACAGTTAAACTCATCATTCGTCGTGTTTGTCAGAAAATTGTTGTTTTGTAAAACATAAAAATGAACAAATTAATATGATTGACAACGCAGTAATCGGTAGGGAAAGAATTTGCTCAACTGACGTTGGGATTATGGATAAAATGCATTCTAAATTTCTATTGTTGTATTGGTGTTGATCTGATGGCCCACGGCCACGCTCAAACGAGGCATGACCACCATTCAATCACGGTCACGTACCGCACCGTCGGATAGTACGTCAACACCCTCACCCGTCCACGTCTACAACATTGAACCAAGGCACATGGTTTAACATATGGATTAAAAAAATACAATATCCCTACCCTATCACATACAAAGTTTTTCGAACAGCAGTTATTAGTCTGTCATGGGTGTTGCAATGATAAGTTATGATGTGCCTGGGTAAGACATATGGCATGCAACAATGAGACTTGCAAGAGCTTACATGTAGCTCATCAAGTTATGTCAGTCATGATAACACATACACATTTTAAAATACAAAACATAGCTGATAAGTTGATAGTCATCCAATTATTATAATTATATGCTCAAAGAACTTCCTTATCTGCAATATTAGAAAGCTTATTTTTACTTACTCCTTACTGTCCTTAGTTATTGACATAAATAACAACTTGATTTACAATTATTTTAGAAAAAACTTATGAGTGTATGAGCTTATTGTACCAAATTGTGTAGGCCTACAAGTATGTATGGTAAGCCCAATTTCCAACCCATGCACCACAAGTTGTATCTACTGACATTGTGAGCATTGTGTCGGAAATATAGCCTACACTATTAAAAATTTTAAAGTTGCTGATCAGCATAACATCTCACAATTTAATCCATTAGAAGCTAATGGTGCAATGTTGCCTACATGTACATTTAAAAACTGTCCAAAAATGCTTTTGATAGTCTCTGTTTTTGTCTGCCATTGAATTTGACTTTTTTTTAATATCTTTTTATTAATTTCAGGTACAAGATGCATCCCCAGGTCACATTGCTGGATTAGAAGCTTTCTTTGACTTTATTATTGCTATTGGCAACACAAGGCTTGTAAGTTTTAATTTTCTATTGTTTGTCTTTCTAAAAAAAAAAATTAGATAGAAATAACACTTTACTTTGACAGAACAAAAGGAAAAGTATATTCAAGGTCAATGGTTCCAGATGGTACAATTGCCTGTGCTATAACTATTGCGGAAGCAGACATTAAATACCAGTCAGCAATAGTAATGAGCTATCACAAATATTATGATTAACTGTCAAGATGAATAATTGTTTACCATCACATTTGAGTGTTGTCATATTTATTAATGAGATTATATAGTCAATCCATAACATATATATTCATTATCTCGTTAGTGCAAAAAAAAAGTAAGATATTAAACCCCATTACATTTTATTTCTCCTATGTGAAAAGATATACTTATTAAACTTGTAAACTTTTCTCTAGTTATATCTATTACATTGACTACTATCATAAAAATAGTGGGGCCCTCTCACAAAGTTTCAAATTTTACAAATTATTATGGGTTTTAGAGTATGGATAGCATGTAAAAAGTTAGAAATAATATTTGAGTGTTTCCGCAATGTTGCAATTTATTATTTTAATTATAGATGTAATTGTTATTCTGACACTGCCACATAAAAGATTTTGACATATTTTATAGCGCACCATGTCTTAATGATGTGTGAATGTCGACAGCTTGCATGTACATGTAGTTACATGTAGCTATTGTATTAACCTGAATATTTTCTGCATGTTAAGCTTTGCTTCAAGTCAACCTTGGCAAGTGGTAAAATCATGCTAAAGGCTGAAAAAGTCTGACTTTTATTTACAGATATAGTTTGACTTTTATTAATACTAATAGTAGTGCGTTTTCATCACAAACCTGCTACGTGTGTGTACTTAATAAGCGAAAGTCTTGTATGATTTATTACATCCTTTTATTTTCTTTAATATTGACAGAGCCAAGATAATGACACATTAAAAGAGTTGTTGAAAGCTAACATCGAGAAACCAGTAAAGATGGCCGTTTACAGTAGCAAAACACAAGATGTAAGGGAGGTAACCATTACACCCAGTCATAATTGGGGTGGACAAGGACTACTTGGTGTTAGTATTAGGTAGGTGGTACTGCTTTCTTATGCACGCTCTATTATGGCACATGCTATTAATTAATGTGAAATAATTAGTTGCTTAATGTAGGAATAACTTTTGAGGATAATTCCCATATTTTGTTCTTGGTTCATTTGAACCAGTTTAGGGGTGTTGGGATGGCCTAGTGGTCTAGAGTGCCGCGCTTCGACCTCTAGCTGGCCGGTCACCTCAGGCTTGCGGCTGTGGTTTCGATCCCTCGTGTGAGTGTATGTGGCATGGAGATAGGGGCGCCTTCTCAACCTCGTGGGTTTCCTCCGGGCACTCCGGTTTCCTCCCACTGCTAAAGACCCCTACGTGCAAGCGAATTATTGAAATAAAAAATTAAACCATATGTTAGTCCCGAGATAACCTAGTTTGTGTCGAGTGGACGTACACCCCATTTCTCTCTCTCTCTCTCTCTCTCTCTGAACCAGTTTATATTTCCATATGTCTGATAAATACTTGAATAATACACTACACACACTCCTTTTTTTCCACACATGGTGATAAAAATATTAAAACTGACGCCAAGAAACAATGTTACCCGGAACAAAAGATATAATGAAATAGAAGTCGTCTATTGATTAGACAAATTAAAAAAAATAAGTAGAATTGTATGATTGGTTAATTTAACTGTAATCTAAAAGTAGAATTTTCATGAGCCATTACAGTGTTGGAAGAATGATTCTATTTTGATATCCTTGTCTAGCCTGTATGAGTTTATTTTAAATAGTGGTTATTATCTCGCACTAGTTTTTTTCATCTTCAACCATATATAGGTTGAATCATGACAAAAAAAAAATATCAACTTATACCTTGAAAAAGCGGTAAGTGGGGCAAACCAAAAATAATTCTAAGTAGGTTACCTAATTAATCTGTTTCGGTTTATTTCAGATTCTGTTCATTTGAGGGTGCTAATGAAAATGTTTGGCATATATTGGTAAGTGGTTGCCATTTCATCCTTTCTGTGTTGTTCACACTTTATTGCCAATATTCCCATTCTGTGATCCTTTTGTGTTTTTTTTATAAACTATATTTTATTCTCAGAAAATGATTGAGGAACAGTCTAGGCCTATATTGCTTGTCTCCTTATTCTGTGATTCTTTAATCCTCATAAAATCATGTTGCAATTAAAAGAGTATTTATGTATTATGTTGTCACTTTGTCAACATATTTCTTGTGAGTGTGATCTACAGTTAACCAAAAGAATTTCAAATTCAGTGTGAAGTATTGATTGGGGTCATGAACCATATCGATTTTAAGCATTCCATGGCTGTCTTTTTTTGGAGACATAGCTCTTTTTCCATATTGAAATTCACCTGTCTAGTCGTTCGGATAGAACGGAAAACTGAAGTGCAGTGGCGTCATGCTAAATATGAAGGGGTTAGGGAATTAATCATTTCAGTAATCTGTCTAGTTGTTCAGATGGAATGGAATACTGAGGTCCTGTGGCGTCATGTTTAATATAAGTTGGTTAGTTAGGGATTAATTGTTTATTGTTTGTACTTATAAACTTTAATTTATTTTATTACAGGACATTGAGCCTAATTCTCCAGCTGATTTAGCAGGTTTAAAATCAAACACTGATTATGTTATTGGTGCCGATTCAGTCCTACATGAGGTAGGAATAATTAAAATAAAACCCCAAAAGCTGGCCTAGTTCTGGGCACACACAAAACCTAAATACCGATATGAGAATTAGGCTAAGTCACTGGAAGATGTTACAGTTTTGTGGTGTTTTCTCAATTTTGTCAATTTTCAAATTTTCGAACTGTAAATTTCAAACATTTTATCTTTTTAATCACTTTTCTACTTTTATATTGGCTTGTGATTGCTACACAAGGCAAAGTTTTCAAAGATTTTTATTACACATACATTATGCAAGAGCTAAATCTGCCTATTGTAGGTCTTTCTTTAGGCATGAAATGTTATTTAAATTATTAATTAAACATTGATTAACTGATCCAAGCCATAATCATCTCTCGATGGCATAGAATTTGTCTGATTTGAAATAGATTAGAACGGGTTCAACCATATCTTAATTAATTTAAAAATGGACGAAGGAGACTTAGCTTCGAACAACCAGAACCTTAATTGCAATTAAGGCACACTTCTTGTCAAACCTTCTAGGGCTAATATCTTCGCTCACAATAGAGTAATTTGAATGAAATTTTCAAATTATTCATTTTGCATTATTTATTTTCGAACTATTATATTGTTGCCCATGAGACACCCTATTAATGATGTTTTATTTGTTGCAGTCTGAAGATCTGTTTACATTAATAGAGTCACATGAAGGGAAACCATTAAAACTCTATGTTTATAACAGTGATACTGATAGCTGCAGAGAAATAACAATAACACCTAATGGTGCTTGGGGAGGTCAAGGAAGGTCAGTATATACACCCACATAAATATGTGATCGAATAATGTCTTTGCCCCTGCTGTTCGATCTGTCACCATTTATATCTTGTGAACAGACTACAGTATTCTGCCTGCTGAGATTTTTTTTGTCCCTTCCACATCTCCAAAACAATAACATTTATATATAATGAATGCTGAATTGGTTTGTAATTTAATCATACCCTTCTCCAAAGGTGCTCAAAATTTCTCTAAATTGGCAGACTAGTCTCCAGATTAATATGCTATTAATAGAAATTTATACAGCTCAATTCTAAACTATTTTTAGAAAATAGAAACCGCATCAAGTAAACATATCCATGTATCTGGTGGTATTTATCTTTATAATGTTTATCATTTCGATATTTTCAGTCTTGGTTGTAATATTGGATATGGATATTTACATCGTATTCCTAAACGTCAATTTCCATCCAACCTTCCGACACCTACTAAAGAACCCAATTCTCAAATACCAACAAAAACACAAGATGGTTTCTCAGAGGTTAGTAACACTT
Organism: Patella ulyssiponensis; assembly: GCA_963678685.1. NCBI lineage: Eukaryota > Metazoa > Mollusca > Gastropoda > Patellidae > Patella > Patella ulyssiponensis. Next base: position 83,207,964 of record OY783225.1, on the reverse strand, counting down.
TTAGTCTTTACCTGTAAATTGACAAAAAATATACGGACCATTACTTACAAACCTGAAATATCCAAAATCATAACTGTATCCAATTGATTAAATATGTACAGTATAATCAGAAGGAGCCACAGTGGGTAAGACGCTGGTTAGCTAGTCTGGAGGCTGTGTGTTCGATCTCTGCATTGGTATTGGCTGAGAAAGTTCATCAGGATTTTCCAACATGTCTAGTCGTTTGGATGGCAACAAAAAAACGAGATCCTGTGTATACATTGGCATGCATATAAAAGAATCAAAGTAGGTGATAGTGCCGCTTCCCAGGAAATATTTCACTGATAGCACACTGTATGACATGTTCCCATCTTCATTAGCCGAGTATAGGAGCAGAACAGTAGGACTTTAAGAACTATTTCATTTCGAATAATCAGAAAAATAGCTGTTGTAAAATCATGATCCTTGATTATCAAGTTCTGTTTATGACATTGAATTAAGTTTTTCCCACCCCTCCAAGAATTATCCTTGATTTGAGATATTTTGAGTTTGGTATTCCCTTTTAAAGCCATTCTCTGTCTGTGATTCAATTAGAAAAACCTTTCTTTACTCACAGGCCATTGTTGGAAGCTTGAGTGTAACTGGATCCTTCTGAGATGTAAAGTTTCAATTTATAGGAGTTCTGTGACACAATATTATACAAGAGTTTACTAGTTCTGTTTTTCTAAATTGTTTTGCTTATGATATTTCAGGTGTCTCTTGGCGGAGCTTCTGGTAACATAACTCAAAATCTATCTAATCTGTCTTTAAATACAGGTAAATATTACTAATTAGTATCTTGCGATAAACTGTCTGGATTAAATTGATATATAGTCTACGCATCTAGCTGTATTGGTTAATAACTGGTCATTTACTAATATGAGCTACCTGTGTGTGCCCGATTAGTAGAAAAGCTAAAGATTGCATAAGTTACATAGTCACATGAATAACTAAAGTTTTTCATTATCACCTTAGTTGTAGTTCATTAAACTCCAGTTTCTTAATGCTAAATACTCTGTACGTCTGATATATATGACACAGTTAAATGTGAATGGAGTTCATGAAAGTAAGAATGGTTATAATGACTGATGCTAGTGAACACTGACAGGATTTGTTAGAATACTGATTTCTCAAGTAACTAAACGACTGTTCACAGCATAACATCTTTATTCTTGAATTAATGTCACCAGGATAATAACAATGATCTGGTATTTCTATTGTCAAGTGGATATTTTAAATTAATGTACCCTAAGAAATGCTTATGATAAAAGAATAGTCGATGTCTATACCACATTTAGACAGGTTGGGGGATAATATCAGTGCCCTTTGAGGAAAATCTATCATAAATTTTATATTTCATATTTCAGGAACTCCAACTATTCCAGTTTTGCCGACATCGGTTGGTGTAGCTGTACCTTCACCACCAGGTGGAGCCAATCCTGTTTCCCTAACAACAAATATTTCACCTCTTATCAACACAAGTAATACATGTTTATAGTTATATTATACTTATATTAAGCTATATTCTTTTATTAGATTGCTTTTCCCACAAAAACACTGCTTACTGTCAGAAATTTTGATGTGTATAGCAATGTGCAGTTTATGTGTATTGCATCTTATTTTTTGGGGGGGGGGTGATGGACACATGGATCTCCCCCCAGATGACACAGACTCTCCTCGTTCCCCATTTATAATGCTGAGCTAGAAACTTGTAATAATATCAATAGGGTGTTCGACTTTGCAACTTTGATTTTAAAAATGCGGCATGATCCTGGTCTCAATATTGGTAGACTAATACATCCAGATGTTAACAGATAACACATGAATTATTTAAGGACTGGAAAACCTAGGTTTTGCGACTGTGTATTGTTATAGTCATAAGAATTTTCAGTCTTCATTATCCCAGTTAGTGCAGAAAAGTAGACCGTTAAACCCATTCCATTTCATTAGAATCTTCGGGCAGAGTTTGATTCTTAAGGTGACTTTCCTGATGTATTGAATACTAAGTTTAACATCCATTATTCATAATATTATATATTTTTATATAACAGGTTTACCCCCTCCAATAAGTTTACCAAATTTAGCAGATATACCTGGAATGGCATCAATGCCACCTATATCTTTACCTGGCTTGCCCCCATTATCGATGGCTCCTTTAACTTCAACATCACCAGGTCAGTATTGTTTATCAAATTTATGACTGCTAATCTCAAACAAAAAAAATGTCAAATCAGTTGATTTGTTTATGTGAAATTGCTTTGTTTCAATTTCATTAAATACTTTAGAAATACAATGTCTTCACTTCGAATGTCTACCAAACGTTCTGTGCACCGCACCCCAAGAGCGTGCTGTAACAGACTGTTTCATTGGCTAATACCTCAAGTCAACAAGAAGGCTGGTTATATAACAACTTTTCAAGATCCTGGTTTAGTGAAGACAAGTAAAACAAAATTTTGAAACATAAAAAAAATAGGATCTGTGTTTTAATCAGAGTAAGGGGGGTGGGTGGGTGGGATGGTCTAGAGTGCCGCGCTTCGACCTCTAGCTGGCCGATCACCTCTGGCTTGCGGCTGTGGTTTCAATCCCTGGTATGAGCGTATGTGGCATGGAGATAGGGGCACCTTCTCAACCTCGTGGGTTTCCTCCGGGCACTCCGGTTTCCTCCCACTGCTAAAGACCCCTAGGCACAAGCGAATTGTTGAAATGAAATTAAAAACCATACGTTAGTCCCAAAGTGACCTAGTTTGTGTCCAGTGAACGTTAAACCCCATTTCTCTCTCTCTCTCTCTTAATCCGAGTGATACTAACAATGATGTTTTAGACTTTGTATGTAAAAATTGCCTTGAAATCTTTTAATACAACCTGTTTATTACAATATTTTCAGGCGTTTTGCCATCTTTACCCGCAATGACAATGCCAGCTCCAGCACCGTTACCGAATTTAGCCGATTTTCAACAATTCAATGCATCTGGTGGACCACCATTGCCGACTTCTCCTTCTACCGAACAAGTTACACCTGTAGCTAGTGTCGCAGGCAGTACCACTCCTGTTGCCACAGCAACTATGTCATAGAATAATTAATTTATGTGTGATTGACAATTCTGGGTGAAAGGTACTGATTTTAGGAAGGTTGTTTTTGGTGAAATGTGACTGAAGAGACTGTTTTGTGATGGTTTTTGAAAGACCTAGGAGGGGGGAAGACTGTTGGGATAATAAATAGAAAAAAACATACCTGGTCTCACGATATTCAATGATTGTACATATATATATTCACAGAACTGTGTCCGACATTTTCTCAAAGAAAATGACAAAAAATCTAAAATTTGGCTGACTTTGTTGTAATTTAGTAGATTGTATTTACACGTAAAGCAGATTTTCAAATCTCGAAACTTGGTTTTGTACACTATATGGGTAGCCAAGAAACATAAAATGAAATTTTCAATGTTGAATACGAAATATAATTTTATTTTGTATAAAGGAAGAGTATTTTAAGAATATAACAATGATCTGATATTCATGTTGTCTTTACACCCGTGAACAAAGTATAGAAGTTATAAATATTAAGTTATAGAAATGTATATTCTAATACACGTACGAGATATTTTTTTTAAACATATGTATATGATATTGTATACCTATAATCTATATGTACTGTAAAACCACATTCTACGTATGGTGCGACATTGACAAATTCTTTACAGTAGGGTGGGTCAATCTTTTACATACCATGCGTTAATTTGCTCACACACAAATTCAGATGCCCCATATAAATCTACTTCTTTTAAACATATAATTAGTAAACTGAAGTTTTCGTAAAGTATGAAACCTGAAATGTTATTAAAGGACAAATAAAGTACCATACCGAGCGTCAGTTGCTGTACAGAATCCTTTTATTTGATCCAAAAAAAGATTTCTATTGTGATTGTTTTTGCTGATAGGGTTTTTTCTTCCTTGACAAACTCACTATTGCACATATTAATAGGACTCACAAAGGAAAAGTAACAGATGTTTGGTTCCATGTACATGTATGTCTGTGCAAGGAAATGTTCCTGGTAATTATTGAGATGGAAATGTGATAGTCGTATGTACCTAAATCGTGATGATTAACATTCTGGGTAACAATTAATTCTAATCAATATACATTTTATTTAGTTAAATTATGGTACTAGAACAAGGCATTGATATTAAATACTTGTATCATATTGTATTTTGTCTCAGTATTTATTATTCATTGCTTAAGTGATCGATATAATATAAAATAATGTATAATAATACAAGAATCATGTGTTAAATGGATATTAGCTCAGGTTAAGGGCGTTGAGTAGTCTAACATACACACTAACTTTTCAACACCAATCTTATTACGACCTTGTTCCTTGTGTGAAATAACCCAGAGGACACATAGCAGTCAGACCAGTTGTTGTGTGATAATGGGGTTTTAAGCATATAGCAAAAAAAACAATTTATAGCAAACGAGAAAGTTCCACCACATAGATCAGTTAATGAATAAAATATGATATTGTGCATATTGGTTTCACGCTGGATGACCATAACCCTAACACTAACCCTGTCACAAGAAGGAATATCCAGGTCTATCATCTATCATGACTGAAACATGGCGGAATTTCTTTTTTTTCACAGTCAAAGACTCTCATTTTGAATGCATAAAATATTTTGAGTGAGGCAGAGTAGTGCACTGACGTAAATATTTACTTTTTACATCCACGTTGTAGTATTTTAAAACTTGTTGTGGATGTATTCAAAGAATTTACCCGAAAATTGTTTGAAAAACGACAAAGATTATAAAATACTTTTGCGTAGATATTTTTTAATGTCTTTGGTGTCAAAAGGAGGGATTATCAATATTTCTTTTAGTATGAACTTAAAGAATTTTCAGAAAAACTTTTTAAAAAATTTGGCGTTTCCATGGACACCAGACAACCCATGGTCTATAACAAAACTGTAACAAAAAAGTGATCCATAGCACTATAAACCTCAGAATGCCAAGTTCGGCATTTCTGTCCAAACGAGGTAAAAAAATTGCCTCGTCTGCAGTTCCAAAACGAGGTTTTTTAAATTGCCCTTTTTTGGAACGAGGTATTTTGTTCAGAACGAGGCTTGGTAAAATGCCTCATTTACTAAACGTGTTTTTTTCAAGATAGTTATTAGCGGTATATCGGCCAATTTGTAAAAATTAAACTTTATGTGATTTAATACGAAAATAAAACCAGTTCAAAATATATTATTATCAGAGAAATTGACAAGACAAGAATACACGCCATCGGTGGAGGTGTAAAACTATTGCAGACACATAGCCACCTTGATTGATTTATTGCCCCAATCAGGTATAGGTGTTAAGAAACAACTGTGGTGGTGTGACATTTTATTGGGGGCAATCAATTAATCAAGGTATAGCTGTGTGTCTGCAATTGTTTTACACCTCCATCGATGACGTGTATTCTTCTCTTGTCAATTTCTCTGATAATAATATAGTTTGAACTGGTTTTATTTTCGTATTAAATAACATAAATTTTAATTTTTACAAATTGGCCGATATACCGCTAATAACTATCTTGAAAAAAACACGTTTAGTAAACGAGGCATTTTACCAAGCCCCGTTCTGAACAAAATACCTCGTTCCAAAAAAAGGGCAATTTAAAAAACCTCGTTTCGGAACTGCAGACAACGAGGCATTTTCTTTACCTCGTTTGGACAGAAATGCCGAACGAGGCATTCTGAGGTTTATAGTGTAGGCTTCTTGAACATGCATTTAGCATTGTTCATTCAAAATTTGATGAAAATCCCTACAGGCATAACTGAGAAAAATCCACTTTTGTTGTCATCAGCACCCTTTATTATTATGCTTTTTGGCCAAGTTTTGAAGATAGGTGGTAAATTAAGATGGTATCTTTTTGATGATTAATATGTAGTTTATCACCCAAATAACAAAAAAAATTTCATATCTTATACACAAAACTTACAGTGCTTTAAAATGTGGATACTCAACACCCTAAAGAAAGACAGTTGGTTGCGTTTTAATGAATAGCAGCTGTCAAACAAACCAGTCAAGTTGACAAAAGTGCAATAACTTTTGATGATGTAGATAGAAGGGAGATAACTCTTAATATGAACTCCATTCACTATTTGAATTAACTTAGGTTATAGGGACAATTAATCAAATATAAGATCTGAATGAATCTCATTATTGTATTGTCATTAACATTTAGGTAAGAACTCATATTTTTTCAGGAGCATTTATTCTCTGAAATATTTATGTTATTTGGCTTGTAAAATTTTAATTATTGTAAATATATTAGTTTAACTCGAGCAATTTTTTTCATTTCTTTAAATAAATGCATGGTCAATAGGAGAGGTAATTCTTATCTTCTTAATAGATGAAATACAGCTTTAACCATAAAATTTGTCCATTTCATGTTTATCGTTTGTCTTAATACTGTAAGTGAGATCCGTGTGTTTAATATGGGGAAAATTTGCATCATAGATTGCTTTAATTTCAATTCAATTCAGTAGTTATTTGTATTAAACCTAAAATATATCTTAGACAATACGTTGTTAACATGAGAATGATAATGTACAGTGAAGAGGATGAAATAAACCAGCGTGTTTCAAGGATTTTACATAAAAATAAGCCTGAATAAAGATCCAAATTTAATTCATATTATATTAACATTCAATAAATCTTAATTTTAACAGTTTGAGTGATATATGGTATTGTTACTTTGATTTCTTATAATTGTTCTTTTTTCTGTATTTTGTTATTGTTTAAGTTTGCATTTTATTTAAATCACTGTAAACCATGTTTCTTATAGATGTAGATGTTATCAAAATGTTGGTTTTAAACTTATACAACTATTGATTCAGCCTGTGTTATGGGAAAGATGCTAGGCTGTCAATGACAAGGCTTGGGAGAGACTGGCTGAAAACAATATTGACAAGATGAAAGTTATATCATAGGTACATTTAGCTTGAAAATAAGACTTCAGATCCATTCAAGATTATGTTTTTTCTCCATGAATCTTGTTTTCAAATGCTAATACGAAGGCCACTTCTGAGACCGCCTCCAGGAAAACTTTGCTTTGCTATACCTACTGACCCAAATGAGGACTTCTATAGTATAATATTAACAAGTTTGGATAGAAAAATGATTTTGGCTTATTAGTTGAGCTTGTATTGCCCAAAGTATACAACATGTTTAAAAGTGATGATAAATATTTACAGTTATAATGATGTCAAACTAATGCAACACTTGTATCTTATTATTAATGTATATTTATGAAAATGTAATACTATTTAAGAACTCATAAAATTGGGATTTTTTCATTTTTGATCTTTGTTCTTTATGTGAAATGTGGTGGAGATGGTTAACGTCCCACTGTAGTCTACTGTGAGAGAAATGTGGCTCCCATTAGGAAATTGGAGCGTAAGCCCAGTCAGCACTGAAATTGGACGTTAAGAAATATAACCAGTTGTTCAGATGGTATGGAAATGCAAGGATCAGTGCACAAATTATAGTGGAGTTCATATCTGATTGATTTTAAATTAATACACCATGTTTAAAGGTCATGAGGACATGCATAAGCCTTACAGTGTGCTATGAGGGAAATTTTGCCCCTACAGCCTATTCTTATATCAAATTCCATCTGTCACAGGATCTTTTTACGCGCATGCCGATGTGTTCACAGGATCTCAGTTTTTTTTGTCCCATCTGAACGAATAGACAGCTGTCTTTGTAAGGCCCTATGTCCTGCATCACTGACAAAGGATAACCACCCAGAAATGAAGTGAAGAAGCCTATTGATTTTCACTGCCAGAGCTATGGCCCTTGATCACTTGTAACTGCTCTAGAGACTAAAAGTTAATATCCGATTGACTTTAAATTAATACAAAGTGTTTTAGGTCATGAGACGAAAAAGCATATTGATTTCCAATTATTTACTGCCAAAGTTATGGCTCTTGATCACCTTGAAAAATCTTGTGGAGGCTAAAGATAATATTCGATCAACTTTAAATTTATACACAGTGTTTAAGGTTATGAAAAGAGCAAACATATTGATTGTCAACAATTTCTGATTATTACTTCCAGTCATGGTCCTTGATATTAAATGTTTTTTATACATTAGTATAGGGCAGAACTTCTATAGAAGCGAGAGAGAGAAATGGGGTTTAACGTCCACTCGACACAAACTGGGTAATTTCGGGACTAACATATGGTTTAATTCTATTTCAATAATTTGCTAGTGTGTAGGGGTCTTTAGCAGTGGGAGGAAATCGGAGTGCCCGAAGGAAACCGGAGTGCCGAAGGAAACCGGAGTGCCCGAAGGAAACCCACGAAGTTGAGAAGGCGACCCTATCTCCATGCCACATACGCTCACACCAGGGATCGAAACCACAGCCGCAAGCCAGAAGTGACCGGCCAGCTATTTGTTAACCCGTGAAGTTGATAATAAACAAGAGCATAAATTTTTCAAATGAGCAGACATAAATTTAAATGGAGGGGAAGAAATATTTAACAAAAACATTTGTGGGTGTATTGCTGGAACAGAGGAGTTTTATTTAACCATAGTACAGTTTATTTTTAATATTTGTAATTTTTCGTCTTAATTTATTCACACTCCTATACAAGGCTAAATTTTGACGGTTATTTAGCGTGTAGGAAGGAATATCAAATATAGATTCAGTTGTTTTATCCGCCATTTCTTGTATTGATTTCTCATCATAAGAGGTATCTTTACTGTTGCAAGATATTGTTTCACTGTCAGTGTCGCTGCCTAATTCAATAATTTGAGGATTTTTAGGTGTCTCAGAATTTGAAACATTGACAGTTGTATAAGGATCACTACAATTTCTTTGGGAAGTGTCATCTTTATTAAAACCACACAAATTTGGATCTGTGGAATTTTTAACTGCATCCAAAGAATTTCCTGATGCACTATCCAAGTCAAATTGTATTTCTGATTGTGGGTCTGGCAAAAAAGTGTCAGTGTCAGTCCCAACAATCTGCAATTTGACCAACTTTTGACCATCACCAGTTCCATCGTTGATGTAAACATATTTCGGAAAATTAGATAAATCTGGTAGGATGCCATTTTGTTCAGTTCCATCATCTATATTATGATTGACACATGGTTGTATTAAAATACTAGAAATGTTTGGATGTAAATCTTGCACTTTTGTCATATTAATAGAATCCAAATTGGTTTCATCTTCTGAAGATATTTGCAGTTCTGAATTAGAAAGTGGTAAATCCAAATTGGATATATTTGGTAGTGTTTCATTCTTTTCAGTATCATCATCCATGCTAGGATGAAAATATGGTTGTATTAATAAATTAGAAATATTTGGATGTAGGGCTTGTACCCCTGTGCTTCTGGACGAATCTAACTTGGCATGATCAGATGAAGAAGCTTGCAGTTCTGAATTAGGTGGTAAGTCCAAATTGGTTTGTTCAGAAGAAGTTATTTGCAGTTCTGATTCAGTGGGTGGTAAATCCAAATCGCTTTGTTCTGGCGAATATGTTTGCAGTTCTACTTCAGAGGGTGGTAAATCGTCTTTCTGTTCCTGATCATTATCTGGATATGTTAATAACTTCCTTAATTTTGTACTCAAATTAGTATCTTTCAAAACTTTGCTGGACAATAAAAGGTTTTGTTCTTGATCATCAGAGTGTGACTTTTTATTCAATTTATCGTGAAGTAGTTTTTGATCTGTTTGCACATCATCAGATTTGGATGAAGAAAATTCCAGTTGTAATACTTCTAAATTTGTCCTATTGTTTTCTTCACTTTCTACACCATTTTGGGATGGTTCCCTGGATGTTTCAGCTTTAATACTATCCAGAGATCCTTCTTTGCTCAATGTTTCAAAAGCATTCATTTGATATTTAGATATAAAATCAGAATTTTGATTAAGAATTTTTTCAGTTTGTCCATTTGTAACACACCGTTGTTCATATTTGTTTGATTTTAATAAAACACGCATATCCACCTCTTTGAAGTTACTAACTGAACCATGACACAATAATTTACAAGTATCCGACACAAACATTTCAGAACATTGATTTTCAGAATTATTTTGAAGAGCCTCTAACTCGGTGGATGACTCTTCCTTCATATTCTCTAGTTTGACTCTTTTTCTTTTCCTTGATTTTACTGGTGATTTCGAGGAACATACAAATACTGAAGGCGCATAATCCAGAGATGATGGGCTGTCATTTTTTTTACCTGTAAAGTAAAAGTAAAATAAAACATATAATTCGGAAAAAACAAGTACACTCATTGAGTTTTATAAAAGTATTAAGATTTCATGAATTTGAAAGTAAGGTTCTTATACTTCAAAAATCTGACCAAATGACAAATTTGAATTAATTCCATTACGAAATCCTGTATGAGGTTCACTTAAATATTCAAATAATTGTGAACTCCACAATATGGGTTGAATATATTTAATTGGTTACAATATGGTTCATTAAAAATGCCTGTAATTCTTTTTTTTTTTTAAAGTTGACAAGAGAAGTGTAGTGCAAAGTGTCTTAAAGACTCTTTGTCCTATGTCGTATTTTAATTGTGTTCCGTCTGCGCTACCGTATATTGATCGAAGCGGGTCATTTGTAGTCTCGATTAACCACACTTCAAACATGGCGATAACAACAAATACCAAGTCTATACACAATGGCGATACATTATGCAGACATTCAATGACATTTTGTAATAAAACTTACTTAACACAACTGAAAGTTAGCTATAATAAACATTTAGAAGTACTTAATGGATTATGAGATAACCTGATATAAAATGAGCGCTGCAAAGCCTTGAATATCTTGTTGGATTCCACGACCATTTCTCGTCTCGTGCTGCAGTTTTCACATTATTTATCCACAACTGGCGCCTTGTTTCATTAGCAGGGAATCTGTAAAACGACACTTCGCTTCGTTCTTGATACTGCCGGTTGTGGCATCCATATGCAGAACATGACAAGACCATTATGTTGACTAAATGCTTGACATAATGCCGTTTTTACACATTAATGTTTCTTGACCCACTTATAACCTGAACTTATGTGCCAATCTTGCCGTCCAATGTGGCGGACGGGTTAATCACGTGACCAATGGTTTCACGTATTGCGATATATGTTCATTTGAAGTTGGTTTATTCACTCATTTATTACTGGCCGGGGAACGTTAAATGAAGCTATTTCACACACATAGACACAGTAGAATATGTTCAACACAGAACCCGGCACATTATTGGAAGAAGAAGTCTTAAACAAACTGATATATTTTGCGATTCTTCCGTCAAGCTATAGCCTACTGGGCCAACGGGATCAATATTAGTTTCAATTTGAATTTCAAACTAAAAATTGACCCCGTTAGCCCATTGTTTCCAGTAATTGACTATCTTCATCATGCCAGTCGGAGCAGAACAATAGGTCGTGAAACCCCATTATTATATATAACGTGATATTAATGTAGTTTAATTATCAAGCGTATGCCGTGCGTAGCACCACTGCCCGGGCAAAATTGTCCTCATAGCACACTGTATGGTGATGTCCGTCTTCATTAGCCCAGTTTAGGAAATGAAATGAGATGGGGTTTAACGTCCTACTCTTATGCACCTAACCTGGCTAATGGAAGACGGGCATACGCCATACAGTGTGCTATGAGGGTAATTTTGCCCCGGGCAGCGGAGCTACGGCCTACTCTTATATCGAATTCCAACTGCCAAGGGATCTTTTACGTGCACTCCAATGTGTACACGGGACCTCGGTTTTTCGTCCCATCCGAACGACTAGGCAGCTGTCCTTGTCAGGCCCTCCTTCTGTATCACTGACAAAGGGAAATCACGCCGGAAAATCGAGATGAACTTTGAACACCCGACCTCCAGGATAGCGAACCAGCGCCTTATCCACTTAGCCACCGTGATTCCCCCCAGTTTAGGAGCAGCGAGCAGTAACACGTTAAACCCCATTTCATTTCATTAATTTGAAAGACTACAGCCATGATAATTGGTTGTCGCTGGAGACAAATGAGAAAAATGAGTATGTTGGGGGTCTTTTGTGGGCGCATGTCTGGATCCGAAGGGGGGGGGAGTGTAATTTAATGAGACACGACACCACCCAGTACCAATATTGATTTAAATTTATCTTTTAATAAACTATACGATACTAACCGTCTAAATGCGCTATCATGGCATTTAATTGGTAAAGTATTTATTATAATATTCCCTGACAATATTGTAGCTTAACTACTGAGGAAATATAAAATTACCACGTTGAATTTATTGCTTATTTCAAACAATTTACATTCCATCCACTCGCCTGTCCAACCTCGTGGGTTTTCTCCGGGTCCTCCGGTTTCCTCCCGCTGCTAAAGACCCCTACACGCAACCTCGTGGGTTTTCGCCGGGTCCTCCGGTTTCCTCCCTCTGCTAAAGACCCCTATGCAAGCGAATTATTGAAATAAAATTAAACCACGTTGAACCCCATCTCTCCCCCTTTCTCTCCCTCTCTGGATTAAACATTAAAACTATAGACATTCTTCATGGAATCCAGCTCACTTTACAATTATATTTATCCAAACAAAGTCTTCAAATTTGTTAATTACGGGAATATTAATGCTAAGAATACGTAGCCTGGTATCGTTTGGTAGATTATTTTGCATTTTAATACAGGGTGTCTATGACCACTGAATGTGTGTGTAGGGGTGGGGTGGGTGGGACTTGTCTTAGTGGTCTAGAGTGTCATCTTCAAGCTTTAGCTGAGAGGTAAACTAAGACTTGCGGCCGTGATGTCAATCTCTGGTGTCAGCGTACGTGATTTTGAGATGGGGTGCCTTCTCAACCTCGTGGATTTACCCAGAGTACTCAGGTTTGCTCCCACAGGAATGATCCCGCCACCCATCCGTGCGCTAAGGATGATAAAATAATGCGACTCGTCTACAATACCAAGAGGACGATAAACCCTTATCAACAACGAGAAATACAGAACACCGAGTAGTGCGATTTCACATTCACCATAGTTTGCTTTGAAAACGTTTTCCAACGTTTTAAAACTGCATCAAAGAATACTTTTGTTTTGTCAGCTATATCAAGTTTTTGTAAGCTAATTACAGCTATATTATGATGGGTCATTATTAATTCTTGATAAAAACCGAATGAAACTCTCATTTCTATTTCTGTACTGGGATCTTTAACGTACTCTGTTAATGGCATAATATAAAGAAACTTGGTTCCCCTGCCGTTCGAACGACTTGACGTCCCCAATTACTAGCCCGTCCCTACTACATCAGCAACGCTGACAAGGGAGAGAGAGAGAGGGGGAAATGGGGTTTAACGTCCACTCAACACAAACTAGGTCATTTCGGAACTAACATAATAATATGCTTTAATTTTATTTCAATAATTCGCTTGCGCGTAGGGATCTTTAGCAGTGGGAGGAAACCGGAGGACCTGGAGAAAACCCATGAGGCTGGACAGGCGACCCTACTCATTAGAAAACCAACCAGTAACCTTCTCGAATATAGTGGTCCCCTCTTATGAAAACGCTTCAGCATGCAAAAGTGTATAATTAATATGGAAATATACGACACCCTTGTCTTCAACCTCTTGATATGGGCGGCAGGGAACTGGTATCTAGACCACACTGTCCCGAGTTCGAAACCTGGTTTGGGATTGGGTTGCACTAGTGAGCCTGACGTAAAAGCAAAGCCCACACGCATTATCATGCATACGTAGAGGAGCCTTTGCCAAATGGAATTTGGAGACGAGTAGACATACATCATAGAGATGTAATTCACCATAACATGTAAGTCTCAATAACCCCTTTCTATGCCTGTTTAACCCATACATGTATGAAAATTTCTTATCTATGATAGGTTTTATCCAGACATTTTGAAACTGCACTCCGTCTATTTCATTATCATTCAATTGTTCAGAAAATTAGGTTGGTTAAATATTATAGCCACAGCTAGGTAATGCTATTGACGTACAACTAGCTTTCTAACCAGAGGGTCTCGGGTCGGAAGCTAGCATTGTCCAACGTTGTTTCTCCACGAAAATGGTCTGCGACACTACCGTCCCCTATCACAAGGCCTTCAAAAGATTATAATTGGTAACGCCACTAAATAAAGTGAGGTCTTAATATTCGGACCTGTAACCCCATATTGTTCTTAAAACTACAACAGTATTAAAATAAATCCAGTGTAAATTATAACCAGACCTGTAGTCTGCGAATGCCTGATGAATTGTGACACAGATCATCCACACTGTCCTAATGTAGGAACCGAGGAGGAAGGTACGACTGATGGGCGCCAAGTAGAATATTTTTCTGGATGCTAGAGTCTAGTTTTCTGATAAGTCGCTCCCAGACGTCCATAAACAAAATAGTTTGCAGGATCCTTATTATAATGAATCCAAATCTAGTCGTCCAATCTAGACAGATACTCCCAACACACGAAGGCAACTGGCTTAAAAGCACTTATATTATATCTACGTCTCCCCCATACAGAAAGCAGGACGTGCAACCTGATATGGACCAATGTCTGGTCTTTCGGATGGGGCACGAGCTGTCATGCGCGTTGAATTTGACGAAGAGTGGGTGGGGCAAACGATTGTGCTCATAGCACACATCATGGTGTTAGAGGAAACAACACATGAAACGCCAATTTTAATAATTTCCTTTACGTTTTCAATGAACCACACATTACCGATGTGAAACAGTTTGAAACATTGTCCTGGGTCGGCACAGCAATAATCGCAAATATTTCAACCGATATGAACAATTTGACGAATGGGCAAACAGATTTAACCATACCACTAGTGAAATATTTAACTAAAAGCGGGGAGTATACAAATACATTTTATATTTACGAATGACTGACTAATAATTACATAAATGATCGTTAAAACTCATCTCAGCAACACCGTTTGGACCTAAACTACATTTAATAATCTCCTCCTTCATATTTCTGAAAAACCGGAAGCTAACTATTTCATTTGGTCCACCAGACAGCGTAAGGAACATATCCACAGAGTTAATTCTAATTTCTTTTAACCGATTACTAGACACTGGTGCCCATTTGTTCATTTCACCATACACTAAAACGTTGTCGTTTCTGAAATGAGAGTTCATGTATAATATGCACAGATAGGTAAATATATACACCTCGATCCATATGCGGTGACTCGGTGAGTAAGTTGCTGGGTCACTAACCAGGAGGTCCCAGTATTAACCGACAAAGGTTCTGGCAAGGAACCCCGTCTATCTTTCGAAACGTACCAAATACCGAGGACCCGTGTACACATTGGCGTGCACATAAAATAATCCTTGAAAGTTGCAATTCGAAATAAGAGAAGGTCATAGTGTCGCTGGCAAGGCAAATCTTTTTATAACAAACAAGTAATGAAATCCGTTTTTCCGTCTTCGTTTGCAAGCAGTGGGAAGCTATACCACATTTAATACTTAAATTCATTGAAAAGATAATCTTGACTGTTGAAACATATACCATTGTTCTGGCTTATGCCTTTCTGATAAGTGATTTGGGTGCACTTTTGGATCCACGATACTTTATACAATATTAGATCATCAGCCGTGTGAACTCCTCGAGCGATAAGTGGTATGAGGTGTTCTAGAAAGAGTACACATGCTCTGTATTGAACACGAAACCGGTCACTACTTGTAACTGACTGTAGCAACGGCCTGAACCCGGAATTTATTTTAAGAAAAAAATTCCTGTTATTTTAACATCTATAACTTTAATTGTCTAGAAATCGACATTACATAATTCATGTCAACTTACCCAACTTTAAAAACTGGACTATAATAATATAAACAGAAAACTGTAGTTGCACAATCAGTGGTTATCTGTAGAGGTTTGCTGTCAGTAAATTCAATAAGGTCGACATTAATGTATAAATCACTACTCATTAATGTTGCATTGTTTGTCGACTGAAATTATAGCGACATAATATTACCTAAAGCTTGACATCACTATCGATCAGTAATCATTAATGTGGCATTACGCTATGAAATTAAAGGGTGACATTAATACATAAATCATTATTCATTATTTAAAGATACATTATGAAATTAAAGGGTGACATTAATACATACATCATTATTCATTATTTAAAGATACATTATGGAAGATTAGATAAAGAGCTGTCAGTTCTCACTATCATAGTTACAAACCCGATAATTTAAAGTCAATTTGCTGAAAATTTCAGTCAAATTGATCCACTGTGAAAACACGAATTAAGTGATTGAAATTTCGACTTAGCCTCGATCATCATTACTAAAGTCGGTACGATAAAAACATAGTCTCGATTATCCATTTCATGATTAAATCATAAATGAAATTTGAGCAGCAAATTGGATCATACTCCAGTAAATATCGCTTGCTAGCAATGACATCGAGAGTAGATTATGGCCTGGATGAGTTAATTAATGTCTAATTATATTACATAAAATTTCAGGCAGATTTAGCTCTTGAATAATGAATGTTTAATTATTAAAATATGGATTATTGATGTGGTATTACATAATGACTAAAATGTAGTATTGAGATTAAAACATGAATCATTAATTGAATTTTCATTAAAAACAAACGCCCTTACATTTTGCATAATGAAATAGACCAAATTTAATTGACATCGCAATGTTAAAACTTACCATATCCAACCCAGTGTCTTGAATAGATAAGGAATAACTGCTCTTCATGTTGGCAGCCGAGATTGCTCCAAATTTATATCCAGATATATCAGAATAGGTCGTGTACAGATCTCCATCAGGACCAAAGTTATTTCCAAAAGCCATCTACAAATAAGCTATACGCATTCATATTTCAATATATAAATATAACCGGGGGATTTACGACGATCTTTTGATTGAGGTACTATCTTCGGATTATAACCAACTTTGAATACATGATGATTGATGGCAGCTGCTTCGAATAAGAATATATGCGAATATTTCTTTAATCCTTGTTAGAATTGCCACCACTGAACTACTCTTTTGGTCTGTTATGCCGAAATTCCAATCAAGCAGGTGTAAATGCAATGTTAATTTTGATCCTAAAAAATTTGAATCTTTGTTATTTATTTTGAGGAAAAATAAAAATAAATGAAAATATTTTTCAAGATACGAATGTTTAGGTTACCTGTTGAATTTGTTTATTAATGGCCGTAAAAGGAACGGTTGGTTTTAAAATCAATCCTTCTACATTACAGCATCTGAAAGAAAACATACGGTCGAAATACCACTAAAATATTTTAATTTCCAGATACCAACGGATACATGTATTTCAGTTTCTCCCGACAATGTGCCGCTTAGTCCGCCAATTTAAGCACCGACCACCCTAATGTTGGTTGTATTCATCGAAATAAATTAGAAAGTAACGAGAAATAAACGTAATTTAAGTCGATGTTGTGGAATAAAATCTAATGGAAATAAGGGATTACCTGAGAAGAAGCGTGGCGTTAGTGGTTCCTATCTTATCACTTGGTCCAACTGGTCCGGTGCTCATTGTTGCTATCATTGCTTGTAATGCTGTGTTTGGTTCGCTACCATCTATAACAAAAAACTCCAAAATTGTAGCAGACTTGCATCCTTCCGTAAATATTTATGATCTAAAAGTCAGTAACAATTGAGTAACATATAATAACTAAAGATGTTACTTACGTGAAAATGCAACCCACTTCACCGTAGTCACAGTTCAATGCTAGGGCGTATTCTAGAGGCGGTGGGGGTGTTATTATTCATGTAACCCTTCCCCAATCAAAACATGTTTCACTTACTATATGGATTACCAGACTGTTCAGTTGTTGTCCAGAAGTTATCTTTAAAAGGAGCTATTCCCATGGCTTCAGCAAAGATAGATGAATAGCCAATCATCCAGTTAACAGATCCTGGGGTATTATCTTGCATTACACGAGCCTGATGAATGACATAAAAGAGGGTTTAACATCCTACTGTTCTGTTCCGACCGGGCTAATGAAAACGAAATGGGGGTTAATGTCCCACTTTTCTGTAACTAACCTGGGCTAATGGAAGACATGCATACGCCAAACAGTGTGCTATTAGGGAAATTTTGACCGGACAGCGGCGCTACGGCCTACTCTTATATCGAATTCCAACTGACAAGGGATCTTTTACGTGTACGCCAGTGTGTACACGAGACCTCGGGTTTTCGTCCCATCTGAATGACTAGACAGCAGTCAAGGCCTCCGTTCTGCACCATGAATTTTCTCGGCTATCACCGGAAGTGACTCCCGTTTACTGATCTTAGTTTAACCACACTCAACATAAAATCAGTTATATATCAATGTTAGGTTTATCTGTGGACCAAAAGTTTTAAATGCAGACCATACATCACCGCGTAACAAAACCAATAGACACATCAGATTTAACAGATTTAACGAACTCAAAATTCTCCATCATATACCCAAATTAAACATGATTATCCCTATGATTCGCGGTTGGTTTTATTCATTGACTGTTTTATTAATGGAGATAACCCACTACTTTGTTCATACAGCAACCTAGTTTGAGATATAAAAAGCTTACCTGTGTAGCAACGGGTATTTCTAGAGATTGCATAACATGTCGAGGATATTCCATACAATATTGTATTGTTAAACCATTCTTCCTAGCTGCATTGCCCATTTCCATCATCCATGTTTTGGCAGAAATAACATCAGATACCGTTTCATTGATGGAATCGGTGTTCATGTACATAAAGTCCTAAAACACATATAGAAAAACATAATGTACGAAGCGGGGTTGGCTGGCCGAATGGTTAACGTGTGCGCGTTGGATCAGAAGGTCTGTCATTGAGTCAAGCGACTTTGTTTCGACTGCCTGTCTTATCCCATGGGGTTTCAGCGGGTCATCCGGTTTCCTGCCACTAATGAAGACCAATACGCGCAAGAGAATTATTGAAATAAAGTTATTCCCGAAATGACCTAGTTTGTTGTGTGTTGATTTCGAAAATGGTTAAATTTAGAATATGGAATATGAAACATAATTAGTAGAAATGAAACAAAATAACATACAACATGGTTCTTAGATTAATACAGAAAAACAGAAAATTGAATTACCTGCTCATAGACAATCAGTCCCCATGTCCTACTGTATTTAAATAAATCATTCCAGAATCTCTTTAAATATATAAGATAAATATATAACACTTATCTTTAAAATAAATATATAACATATATTACAGTAATAAATATATATACAGCTTAACGAATATTGTGCTCTAATAACACTCTATTTGTTGAGATCTTAACTTAATAATACTAGGGTGATGGTTTTACGCGCAAGCTTTAGATCATAAGATATGCAATTGAGTGGTTTTAATTCTCCATTTGTAGGTAACAAGACGAGTAGAGTCGCCTGCCTCACCTCCCCAGTCTTCTCCGGGTCCAACCCTTCTACGAGCTGACACTGCTTAATACCCCTAACACAGATGCAAATTTTGAAATAAAAAGACCGTGTTTGTGTTGAGTCGACGTTTTTAACCCCATTTATGTCGATCAACCTATTCTTCTGAGAACATCAACAGTAAGTGGTATTTGTTTTGCAAATAATACTCACCTCTTCAAATGGGAGAGCATTTCCATCATAATCTAGTAGGAAGTTGTAATTGCCACCATTTTGTCGAGCATACGTGGTTTGATTAGACCTTTAACACATAATAGAAGCGTTAATGCTAAACGGATACATGGGTAAACCTCAGTGATTTCTTAGGTCGTACGTTCCTTTTTAAGATTGCTAATTAATTATAACAGGATATAGGATATCTTGTTTAGGAGACGGAAGTGGATTCCAAATAAAAACAATTTGTTCTCCTTTGCTGGTACTTTTCTTCAAGGAATTAATTGTAACGAGACAAATTGTCACAATTTATTGTGGCCAAATAAAGCCGTGGCCACATAATACCACCACCCATGCACGTTGTTGACCGTCGTGGTGGACCTTAGTTAAACGTAGTAAATGTAGTATTTAACCATAGTTTTAAAAGTTGTAAACTACTTCACTCTGGTTGACCGCAGTGACATACGGTATACTACGGTCAACTGCGTGCGTGACCGTAAGATGTGACCGCGGATTTAATCGTTATGCAGAGTAGGGTGTCATAATATTAAAGAAACAAATTAGATGGACGAAAATATTACATTACCAGTACATGTTGTGGGCTAATACTGGCCATTCGGTATTTTCGTACACTTTTCTGAAATATCAAATGAAATAAAAATTAGAGAGCACAACATGTTTTACGCTCTAAATCATATATTAACGGACAATAACATATCTACAGTACCACATATCAATTAGCTTACTGAACAATTTGAAACTTTTACAAGCTCGATTATCCATGCCAATGAAATTGTATCTAAATTGATACATATGCACATTAAAGCGTTTTCCAGTGTGCATGCAATTTGAACGTTGTTAATATTCAAGGATTTTTATTCACGATAATGTTTCTTGCTATTTTATTGCTTTCGTAATTGGTAACATTCTATTTAAATTTAAGTCCTATTTCAATAAACATTGTATCAGTTTACCTCATTCCAGATGGGAAAACGGAAGGCATGGCATCCCAATGAATAGTCCCGGAACCATTATTCCATACTCCTTTCCCCCGTTTATAGAACCAATCATCGTACTGAATATATCTAAATATAAAATTAATATAACATTCTTTCAATATATCTCGACAACAATAACAATAGCCATCTTTAAAAATAAAAAAAGTGGATACGATGTTAGTGGAGAACAAAAATGGTGAGCGAAGATTGTAAGTAAAGGCTGGAAACATGTCCACGGTCAGCCAATGCTCATTGAAAATTATTTTATTGTCCAATCATAAATGAAGCTGGACTGGAATTGCTACCAGACTACTATTACAGAAAATGAGTACCATGGTTTATTATTCCTACTTTCATTGCTACACACGGGAATCTTACCTGTAAGGAATGCCCTGCTCTTTCGCTGTTTTTTGTATATCATAAATAGTCTGTTCATAGTCATCCCCGTCTTCTGTTTTATGATAATAGTAAGCACCTGTTCATATATATTAATATTTATGTAACATATTGACATACTTCTATCAGGTTAAAACAGATAATGCAAAGCTACCCCCCCCCCTCCAACAAAGACACAACTAAACACACAAACAAGTGACTAAGCCCTTTATAACGAAAGTATATTATAAATATTATGTTTCACGCAGTAGCAGAAACGATACATGTAACAAGCCATGTCCTATATAAGCCCAGTGACGTGGACTATTTGGTTATAGCTGAACGTTATCCGCTACTTGCAGGAGTTGTATGAAACCGGAAGTAGTATAACTCCAAGACCGGATGCGGTGCTGCAATACCATGGCCCGTGTGATGCTTCTTGTTTAGCCGTCAATCCTAACAGACAAACAAATATACATACCGGCCTCGTAATGAAACGATCCCTCTCTGGCTTTGTTGTATCGTAAGAGTTTATTGCAAATGAATAACATTTCTTAAATATACAATTAAATGGCGTTAACCTCCAGACTACAGAAATTCGTTTATTTTTATGAGCAGGACAATATTTCCTATTTTGCGAAGCTCCGGCCTTAACTACCAGCAATAATAGATGCCGCCATGAGCGGGGTAATGTGCACAGGGGACCTCTGGTTTTGTCCATTTGTCCGAGAGGCAAGACATTCAAAATCATATTGCTTCCCAACCCCCTAGGATATTTGATAAGCTTATTTTCCTACCATTATCAGTCCAAAATCCAAGATAGTTTATCGTCATATCAGATTTTCTGTAGGATGAGTCTTTACCATAAAAATCTCTCATTAAACTTCCCCATTCTTGAAAAGCCTAGATACAAAGATATGTATTGAAAATACACAAACATTTAAACTGTTACTGTTTATCAACAGCTTTCTATATTTTTGGTTATCTTTCAAAGAAAGCTATGTTAATGCTAATCCAACATCCAAATCCAAGTACCAAGTAGTCCCAGTCTCAGTTTACATTCTGGTGATTACTGTCAAAACAGAAAACAACTCATTTTTGTCATAACATGAACGTAATAGGAGAAACATAAATTATCAGAGGGACTAGATCATATTTAGTTTAAACAATACCCTATTCAATAAGCCGCATTTGATTGAAATGTCAGTCCCAAAGACACTACCTTGGAAGCTGAAACCGAGAATGATAGACCCCTAGTCCAGATCTTTGAGTGCTTGACTGCCGCACATCTCAAACGAAATATGGTATTGTAAATAAAAAATATAACTGTAAACTACAGTAGCAAAATTACCTTATTGATGCCATTAGGACTATAGAATATCATAAACTGAGCCATGAAATCTTCCGGAACTTCCATTACTCCGCCCATAATTCCCCAATCAAGAGTTTCAGGATTCGTTGAATTATCCATCATCGTCGATGCGGACATGAATTCGCTGAATGGAGCTATGATCACCACATTATCTTTCTTGTCAAAGAATGCAACCGGTCCGCTACCAGTACCAGTTATGATTTCAACTTTTCCTGGTGACCATCTGAAATACGGTATAGTTAGTTATCGAAGATCGCGATGATTCATTACGCAGTGAATATTTAGCCTATTATTTTCCTAGTTTTGATATATTGATAATTTTCCATTACAGTTTCTGTAATGCACCTTTACCCATTGTCATAACTAAATGTGGTTATGAAAATAATTTCTAAAATTGTACTTACGTTCCAAACTTTAAATGGTCATTTCCAAACATCATTCCAGCGTAAGCCATGTATCCTATTTCACCTTGCATGGAATCATCAACAACAAATCCCGGAAATGCTGAAATAAGTAAATCTTTGTTTCCAGCGGAAGTTCCTGAAGTTTTGTTGAGGTAGTGCTAGAACATAAACATATATCCATAATTGTTAAATGATATTAAAATCTGGTGGACACATCACAGCGAAATTCTGAAAAGACTGTAATAAAGCAACCGGATAAAACATATTCTTAAGTTAAACTATCACCTTTACATTGTTGAATTATTACGGCCTGTGGCACTAACAAGTGTGCAAAACCGAAATATCGTACGGATAGTGCATCGGCTGACAATTGTAATTCAAAAAGAGTAGCAAAATCCCACAACTCATGATACCTACAAATAATGTTTATGTGTCTAAAACGACCCAGTGTTGGCGAATTGCTAGACCTTTATTTCTTGCTTTGCACCCTTTTGTTTGCGGAGTTGTAAACCTCTAAGGAGTTCTTGACTTATCATTTGGGATTAAAGTAAATATTATAAATACCTGTTGCAGTATTAAGTAGTTCTTCTGGTCGTAAACCTTGAATCCAAGAGCCACCACATTATCATCTACTCCCAAATACCATGTAGCTGTTTCAAAATCTCCCAATCTGTCAGTACCTTGATGAGGTTTATCTAACAATCCTTTCAATTCTCCTCTAGCTGATGAATATTCCTTCCAATCTTTCCTGAATCTCAGTGGTGAATTTTTAAACCAGATGACATCGTTGACAGTCATGTTATAAATTTGATCATCGAACCAATGATTGATCCGCACAGGACCAGGTGTAACTCCATGACTTACCTCGGCTGCATGAATACAAGGAATATTAAAAATAAAGACATCTTAGCTAATGTGTTTGCTATATGTCACGGCAATAATCATTGTTTAAAAAGATTTTAAGCATGTCCTTCGATACAAAATATTTCATTCACAACCCAAAAATAAAAGCAAAAATAATATAGCTACCAAGTAAAGCCAAGATGAAAAACGTTGTCACCCTATTCGCCATCTTGTGTCTTCTTGATTAATACCAATTACGTGTTCATATCTGGTTAAAATAGGACAACAGGAGATAGTGTCTGAAGCTTATCGATATAGATACTCTGATCGATAACCAATAACAAGTACATCCATCAGTACGTTCATGGACAATTCAAAATGTAAGACAGTAATAATGACCCTGGCCGTTATAATATGTGTAGCAGTTATATAACGTTAAATAACGTCAGTCCATTTTTGTTGGTAGGGAGCGGAAATGGACAAAATAATGCCAACATGCTTACTTCAATGCGTGTAACTTCTAACTGCGCATATCCGTTACCAGTTTCAGAGTTATAATAAATGTCCTCCATTCCTCTCCATATGCCGGGCTCCAATTAAATTGCTTGACTTAGTCATTATTTTACGACGATTAAATAAAATATAACTGTGATTTGCATCGGTCAACTGGATTATTTAACGTTAGTTTCCCCACTTAAGTTATGTAGCGGAGACATTAAGCAAAGAGACAATACTATATACCGGAAAACAACCGGAAAACTATCGGAAAACACCATGTTATACTGAATATCGAAAAACACCGGAAAACACTAAATACCGGAAAACACACTAAATACCAGAAAACACCCCAAAAAGGAAACGGAACCCGGTCCTCTGTGTGCGGGGGGTTAGGACCAACCCCATGGTTGTCTATTTAGGGTGTTTTCCGGTATTTAGTGTGTTTTCCGTCATTTAGTGTTTCCGGCGTTTTCCAGTATTCAGTATAACATGGCGTTTTCCGGTAGTTTTTCTCGTATTTTCCGGTTGTTTAACGGAATATAGTATAGCCCAAGCAAATTGGCAGTCAAGTTAAGCGTTGGCGACATAATGAAACTACGATAGGCAAAAAGTGATGGAAAGGTTGTCGATGACATTTTTAAATAACTCATAACCAAGCACAGTGGGGTCGAGACGGCAACGTACAAGACGATAAAAACAAGCAATAAAACAGTATAAAAAAAAACCGCAGTTTAAATCCGCCTAGTTATCATATTGGTGGTCTTGTTGGTCAGTCAGTTAAGTATGATTGTCAATTCGCTATGTGAAGACAATCATATCGGTGGCCTCGTTAGTCAACGCTATATAAGAGAGTCAAGTATATAGCTATGACAGCCATTTAGCTATGCCTTCTGATATCACGTCAACATGGTTAGCTTTACCAAATAAAAAAGGGAGCTGTATTCTCTTAACTGTATCAGTAGTATTAAATGTACATTTGTTACGCGCTAGATCCACAAAGCGTGTCACAGGGGTTGAAGGCGGCTGCATAGAGCATTGTCGGCCCTAATAATCCAAGCAATGATGTCAGAAATGAAGTAATTTTCTTCAAGTTCGACCATCAAATTTAATATGAAAGGAATCCGTGCCGGTCTTTTTGTCAAAAGAAAATATTAGTATTAGTATTCCTCAACTTACATTATTTCTAGTTAGTCGCACATGTTAAATAATAATAAAGTCAACTGTTGGTAAAGAAGATTTTCGCGTTAATAGTCAACTACAAAAATTATATTTCATTTATTTTAAGATATGACCAGAATGTAGCTTATATTGAGATGCACAAGTAATTTCTATTCAGAAATGACAGCATTCAGGTTTATGGCGAAGTTGATAAATAGTCTCCAATGTCAAATAATCGTATAAAAGGAATACTTCGTTTCCGGTTCTTCAGAAATTTGATAGATGTTGTGAATTGTAGTTTAGAAAATTTTATGTTATCATTGTCTTTTAAAGCCCCAATAACACTCTTGTTGTAATTGAATAATATGTCCCAATCTTTATTCTGGCCAACAAATTGTATTATTTTACAATATTCAAATTAATTGATGATACAAATTTCATCTTAACACACCTAATTTAAAGAATTGGAAAAATTCAACTACATGATTTGAAAAGGTTAACGTAAACCTTTTCAAATGTGACTTGGATTTTAAAATATTTTCGAACCCTCTGAACAAGTAAAATATGATGTAATGGATAATTTACACAACAGGTAGGTCACTTAAACATCTAGTACTTAGAATAAGACTATTTATTTTCTAGAGCTGCCAAGCCAGCAAGAGTGTTATTGTCCCTTTAAGGGAAAATTAAAACAAAATATTTGGGCACCTGTACGTGATAAGAGTAATCTACTTTAACACGCTCTGCTCCAATCTTAAATCCGTTGTCAATCTAGTGAAATGTAAACCATGATATCGTTAACCATTGATCCCTGGTATAATAAAAGATATACTTATAGTAAATATCAAATGGTGAGGAATGTGCACATTTAACAAAATAACCCTAAAATGACGTTCTAAATAGCATTGTTTGTCAACTCAAACCCAATCTTGGACGATTCTTTAGGGAATAAAATTCTATGCCAACAGGCAAAAACAGCTGCTGTAGACCTTGGTAATAAACCAAGTAAAATGCATCCACTCTCCAGTATTTGGAGAGAGATTACCACCTGGTATGTAATTGAATGGCCTGATCTAGGTTAGTAATTGATAACGATTGAATACACCGAAACGACCTAGAACAATATGATGAAATAATTCGCCTTCTTATCACATTATAACAACATGCCTGGTGTATGGTTAATTGTAGCTGTCTTTGCTGTCTTTGGTAAGTTATTTCTTATAGGTCAAACTATGATCGGATGTATCTTCGATAAGTTCTTTCTTACTGCTAAAACAGAAGAATAAACGACACATATAGATTACCGAAATGCACATAAGATTATAATTCTTTAGTGGCATTTTGCGATTGGAAACATAAAACATAAAATTTCTAGCCATCTACATCAACAAATGTTTTAAGCGCCCAACGTACAGAACTGTCAGTTTGTATTTATGTTAGATAAAAATGGAAATGCTGATTCGTCTCCTGTCGTTGTGTGCCGTTACTGAACTTTACATCGCGTCACATATGGGGTCCTGTTAGTTGCTAGTACAATGATACGTGTTAAGTACCAAATAAATTCTTGAGGTATAATGTTATAAGGAAATAAATTTTTTATTTTTTTTATTTCCAGTTAATTATTCTGAATGTGTGACCCCTGGTCAAGTTCAAGTAAATCATTGGTTTGATGACCAGATTTATAATATATCAGTTAACGGTGCCATTTGGTTTAAAAATGCACCGCTCGTGTTTAGGAAAGATTGGAAGGAATATTCATCAGCTAGAGGAGAATTGAAAGGATTGTTAGATAAACCTCATCAAGGTACTGATAGATTGGGAGACTTTGAAACAGCTACATGGTATTTAGGAGTAGATGATATTGTGGTAGCTCTTGGATATAAAGTTTATGATAAAAAGAATTATGTTGTTCTCCAGCAGGTAAGAGAATTTTTGTTATTTTCATTCATAGACCGTTACATTCATAAATCAGAATAGAGAACAGACGCTTTCAAATACGAGGCCGTTGACTGTATGGTAAACAGAAGTTGTAACCGGTAACGTCGACTATATGAATGCCAGTAGATTTGGCATCTCATATCTTTGAGTATAAACAGATAGGTAATAATCAGCTACTGATAAAGTAAATCAGAAATAGTATCGATGGTTCTGAAACGATTAAGCATGACCGTTTGATGCACTACTATGGACAATGATAGTCTATTGTAACACGGTTGCATGGTTTTTCATACACTTTAAAAGAAGCAGGCGACTATGGCAAATGAAAGCGTCCATTTAGATCGTTGTGTTTCCAGACACGAAAGCCGCATGCAACATCAGTTATCAGAGATTATATTGAGGTTGTTATAATTTCAGCATTTCTTGAATAAAACATCAGGGACATCAACTGGAAACAAAGACCTTCTTATATCCACATTCCCGGCTGTAATGATAGATGATACTATGGCAGGAGAGTTAGGATACATAGCTTACTCAGGAACTCAGTATGGTAGTACTGGAATGGAGATAGGCACGTAAGTACTATTCGTCACGCTAGCAGATGAAGTGCATCATACAATATTTTAGACAATAATGTCTGTTATTTAACTTTAATTGCAGCTGGGCTCCCGGAAAAGTAAACATCAATACCGGTACTGCAGGTGGGCCCATCATCTTCTTTGATAAGAAAGACAATGTGGTTATCATAGCACCGTTTAGTGAATTCATGTCAGCATCAACCTATCTTGATACCACGCAACAACCTAACAGATTGAGCTGGGGTATCATGGGTGGAGTCATGGAAATTCCAGAAGATTTTATGGCCCAGTTCATGGTATTTTATAGTCCCAATGGAATCAACAAGGTAAAGATACTCGTACATCCTTTAACATAAATACTGTAGTCAATTTGATTTTTCAAGTGACGTAAATAGTGTAGGCAATCTGTATCTTCAAATGTGATAGGTTTGGTAATTTTGTAAACGGTTATAATTCAGGCATTTGAAGAATGGGGAAGTCTAATGAAAGATTTTTATGGTAAAGACTCATCCTACAGAAAAGCTGATATGACGATTAATTATCTGGGATATTACACTGATAATGGTAAATCTGGCATTTCGAAGTTATTTTCCAGTCATTAATATTTAAAAGAATTCTTAACAGGACTGTAGAATAGCAGCTAACGGGATATCTCTACGTTAAATGTCTACGCAAGACTTTTATGAAAACCCCATGTCTTGGAGATTTTGCTTACAGCTAAACTACTTGGATTAGGAAAACTGCCTTAAAAGATTTTCCGTGGAAAAGAATAAGATGCCTGTGTTTCCCTTCATACATTGATATTATTGTTCCTGTACTTGCCAAACTATATGTGGTGTTATAGTAGCTCGCGTGTTAACAATACGCTCATCAAAATAATTAATTTGTAGTAATGTATTATATGGAAACTTCAAATCCATTTAATCTAAACTATTTACTTTTGTGATGATTCTAGGCGCTTATTATTATTGGAGACCCGAACCACACAAGACCAACGAACAAACCATTTATGATATTCAAAGCTACGCATTAAACTCCAGTATTCCATACAAGTAAGCTTTAAAAATTACTATTTATATCTGAACAAACCACAGCATAAAATAGACATTTATCTGTGCGCTTTAAGATACATTATGGGAGATTAGATAAAGAGCTGGCTATTGTCACTATAATAGTTAAAAACTTAATAATGTAATTGGAATTTGCTGGAAATTTCAGTCAAATTGATCCACTATGAACCGAGATTTTAGCGATTGAATATTGGGGCTAGCCTCAATCATCATTAGTCTCGATAATCCATTTTTTGATTTAATTATGAATGAAAATCGGAACGTAATGCAATAAACATCGCAGGCAAGCATTGACATCGAGAGTTGATTATGGTATGGATAACTTAATTAATGTCTAATTAATAATTTAGATAACACTTAAGGCCTAATGAAAGACTTGCAATAGGCAAATTTAGCTCTTGCATGATACATGTTAAACAAGACAGAGCGGGGATGGCGAAAATCTGGTCTACATGTTCATCGACAAATATTCAAAAAAGCAAAACTCGTAGTGGTTAGAAAAATTGAATCAGCAAAAAAATATTTCTATTCAGATAAAATAGAATCCAGTGAAAATAAGCAGAAAGAACTTTATAAAGTTGTTAACGCGCTACTCGATCACAATGACGGTGCCATAAAACTTCCAACTGATGATGTAACTGATTTACCTAATAGATTTGCTAACTTCTTTTCTTCCAAAATTACGAAAATCAGGAATGATTTAAATAAGTCAGCTTCATCAGGCAGCACTACAACTAAAACCGTCCAGTCTAACGTAAACTGCAATCTAGAAGCTTTTTTCACCTGTTGCAGATCATGACATTAAAAAGTTAATCTGTTCATCAAATTCAAAGTCTTGCATTCTTGATCCGTTACCTACCTGGCTTCTAAAAGAATGCCTCGACTGTATACTTCCTTCAGTAACTCACTTGATCAACTGTTCAATCGAAAGTGCTATTTTTCCAGATGTTTTCAAAACTGCAATCGTTGTTCCCTTAATTAAAAAGCCAACTCTTGACCCGAACCATTACAAGAACTATCGACCAGTTTCCAATCTCAGCTTTATCTCTAAAATCCTCGAGAAATGCTTAGCTGATCAATTAAAAACTTACATTTCTGACAATAGCCTTCTTGAAGTATTTCAAAGTGCATATCGCAAGCATCACAGCACAGAGACTGCTCTTGCTCGAGTTCAAAATGACATTCTAAATTCACTAGACAATCATAATTGTGTTCTCCTTATATTGTTAGACCTGTCGGCCGCCTTTGATACCGTTGACCATAGCATCCTTATTTCTCGTTTAATATCTGATTTCGGTATATCTGGCTCTGCCATTAACCTACTCAGATCCTATTTAACTGATAGAAAACAATCTATTGTTGTCAGTGGCAAATCATCTGAAGATGTTGGCCTTTTATACGGTGTCCCACAGGGCTCTGTTTTGGGCCCTATTTTATTCAGCTTGTATAACTCACCCTTGGGTAAAATAATTAAAAAGTATAATATCCAGTATCATCTGTATGCAGATGATACGCAGTTGTATATCTCATTCAAACCAATTGTTAAAGATGGCTTTGTTTTAACTAAGCATATTTTAGAATCCTGTATCAATGAAATCCGACAATGGATGTCAACCAATTTTTTAAAGCTGAACGATGATAAAACTGAGTATCTTTTAATTAGCTCATCAACAGTTCAAGCAAAATTTTCAGATATCATTGATATTTCTATAGGCAATGTTTCTGTGGAGCCAGTAAAAACTGCCAGAAACATTGGTGTAATGTTTGATAATCACCTAAACTTAGAGTCTCATGTAAATAATGTATGTAAATTATGTTATTATCACCTACGTAATATTAGTAAAATCCGCAGTAACCTCTCCTCTGACGCAATACAAACACGTATAAGTACCTTAATTACCTCCAGACTGGACAGTTGCAATTCCTTACTGATTGGTCTTCCTGTCGCATTATTGATAAACTCCAAAAAGTGCAGAATTCTGCCGCAAAACTGATCACAAGCACCAAATATAATGAGCACATAACTCCGGTTTTATTTCAACTGCACTGGTTGCCTGTTGTTTTTAGAATTAAATATAAAATACTTCTATTAACCTTTAAATGCTTTAATGGTATTGCACCCTCTTACTTGTCATGTCTCTTGAATATTTATAAACCTTCTCGAACGTTACGGTCATCCAAAGACAACTTTTTATTAACGGAAAAAAGAGCCAACCTTTCAAGTTATGGAGAACGACCGTTTTCGTTTCAAGCCCCAAAGCAGTGGAATCTATTGCCTTTTAGTATACGCAGCTGTACCTCTTTAACAACTTTTAAATCTAAACTTAAAACTTTTTTATTCCGAGAGGCTTTTAATTGCTGAATTAATTTTAATTATTCACTATATGTATTTTATAGATATTTATTTTTGTATTTTTGTACTGATTTTATAGATATTTAGATGTTTACTGTTTCTATAACTATTATTTTCTTTTTAATGATTTTATATATCCTATACATTTATCTATCTATTGTAAAGTGCATCTGAACACGTATGTGGAAGTTAGCGCTATATAAGTGTTGTATAATAATAATAATGATAATAATAATAATAATAATAAACTGAAAACAAAAATTCTTCTGTTCTATGATTATAGATATATCCAGTATGATGAGTGGTGGTACATCAGAGCCAGAGGACCAACTGGATTACCAACAGGAACTATTAAATGGTCTCTTCGTCCTAAAGTCTTCCCATCAGGAATGAGGTAGAACATACGTATTGCCCATCAAATTAGTCCACACTTTTCTTTATACTTTAAAGTCTAGATTTTTTAATTGTATTCCAGAAAATGAAAATACGCTATCGATTAGATAAGAATTAATTCGACTGACGACGATGGAAATCAACCCATCAATTACAAGGAGCCTTTTGATATTTTTCTTTAAGTGGAGTATTATGAAATGATGTAAAAATGTGATCTTATTATTCCAGAAAGCTTTATGAAAATACTGAATGGCCTGTTGTAGCTCACAATATGTACTGGTAAGTTATACCTTAAGTGATAACATAATAATAAACACCAGACAATAAGATACAGTTACAAGAAATCACTTTTAATTGCAAACTGTGGTTGTATTACTTAAACATGCATTGTGCAAGAGCAAAATCTACCTATTGTAGGTCTTTCTTTAGGTCTGAAATGTTATAAAAACTATTAATTAGACATGAATTAACCCATTCAGACCATAATCAACTCTCGATGTCGAGGCTAGCATTTTGTTGGATTGTAGTTCGATTAGCTGAAATATTTTCCTTCGTGACTTACCGATAAAAATGGATAACCGAGACTACTGGTTATGTCTTACCGACTTTAGTAATGATGACCGAGGCTTAGTGGAAATTTCATTCGCTCTGTTCTAAGTTAATAGTGAATCAATTTGACTGAAATTTTCAGCAAATTGCCTTTACATTAGCCAGTTTTTAACTATTGTAGTGAGAACTGCCAACTCGTTATCTAATCTCCAATAATGTATCTTTAAAGATAAATTTTGGGAGCTGATTAGATTAAGTGATCGCATTTCTCAATATAATAGTTAAAACTAGATAATGTAAAGGGAATTTGCTGAAAACTTGAGACAAATTTGATCCACTATGAACCGAGAATTTAGCGATTGAATTAACGGTCTAGCCTCGATCATCACTAAAGTCGGTACGATAAAAAAACCGTAGCCTCTATTTTGCATAATATGATTAAATCATGAATGGAAGTTGAGCAGCAAATCGGATCCTAATCCAGTAAATATATCAGGCTAGTATTGACATCGAGAGTTGATTATGGTTTGGATAAGTTAATAAATGTCCAATTAATAATTACGATGACATTTCAGGTTTAGTTCTTGCATAATGTATGTTTAATTATGAATTGATGGATTTGGATACACTACAATTAGAGGTTGCAGGCTAGATTGGCACTTGCACCCAGTCATAGCCAACATGATGTAGTAGATATTTTATTGGAAGGAATTTATGCATTATTTTTACCTGTAATCATATTGTTAATTTGAAATTTTGTTGTGCAGGTCGAACCAAACAACCTATGCTAAACAAAATGGGGGCAACTACACATTTTTGCTTGATGAAAGCGGCAAGGCCTTACCTTTTGAAGAGGTAAGTTTTAACCCGTTAAAGCATTTATATTATTAAGGCCAATACTAAGTCATATATCTGCATACTATGTGAGAATCGCTCATTCACGATCACGTTACGTACTTCTACAAGCAGACGACACAAGCCGACCATTTTGACACGGACTCTCATCAAATCTCGTTTCGGGAATCCCGGGATGCAGCGCAAATTCCCTCCAGGATCCCGAGATATCAATTTTCGGAATTTTTTTACAAAAAACCTTACACCCTATTATTTCTTGAAGCAGATAGCCTCATATTATTACCACATGTGTCTTTTTAATTGCGGATTATAATCTTAGTAATATTTTTTATAATATTTTAGGGATTTTGGAATGATCTCTTTAAAGAAAGTAAATTATGGGGCCTCGCAGTTTATGAACAGGTAAGTTGGTTTTGGTCTGTGAACTCTTACTGGACGAAATCTCCAAACTACGTCTATTAATTGATTCGTGCAAAAATATTTTTCAATATCGTCCCTTCGACGGTTTTGGTGTGTGAGAGGTAAATGATAATGTATAGCTGCGTATTACGTGCTGGAACCCGGGTTCCGGAAAGATGGGCCGCTCAGTACCAGAGAGTTTAACGTATGGACACGAAACATGTCTGAACATGTGGTATACGCGCATCCCTAGCAGATTAACGTCCTTCTGCTAAATTAAACCGAATTAGGGAGAAATACATTTATTTATGTTTATGTATCCCCACCTGAATACGACCATTGTGTTGTACGTTATGTGCATTTCATTTCTTGTAAAGGAACTTGGCTTTGTATATTGCAGGATTATATGAATGTCAATACGGATGCGATCAATGCTACTGTTTCCGATGTTGTTTCCGGTAAGAGCTGGTTGATGGATATGGGAAACGCTGCCAGGAAGAATGGCTTGACGATTCAGTATTGCATGAGCTACCCAAGACATGCCATGACTGCACTCGAAATTCCTGCTGTAACACAGGTAAAAACCTAACCTTCTCCTCGACATTTGTTCCGTCATTATTCCACATGATATCCGTTTTTACATCCAGCTTTAAGTATGCAAATTAAATCCGAAATAAAAGAAATGGCGTGTGGGTTATGTGATTGTGTGTGTGCATGTGTGTATTTAGATGGTCAACGTAATTATTCTGGCAATTAAACCTAGGAATGAAACTGATGACGTCAAAAGTTTTCCTTTCCAGGCTCGTGTCTATATGGATAACCGACCCAACACCGACCATTGGACAATAGGAGTATCATCTTTATTTGCCGAAGCTATGGGCATAGCACCATTCAAAGACAATTTTTGGTCAACCGAAGTTCAGACGGGAAATGGCTACAGTGAGTTTTCTACAGTATATTCGAAAATCTACAGATGACTATTATCTAACACTGGCTGTGAATGCTCCGAACTTGACATTTCCGAGAAACGGATCATATTGATTTTTGGGTGCATAATCTGTTGATCGATATATCTTCTATTAACCCTTTTCAGACCAAACTGAGCCACACACTTCCATTCATGCTGCAATTTCAACTTTGAGTACGGGGCCAGTTGGTCTTGGTGACAAAGTTGGGCACAGTAACCCAAATTTGATAATGAGGTATGTTTAAAACCTTGGTACATTTCGTGTTAGTGTATGTGTATTAGAATTTGTGCCCACTAACAGGACCATTTAGGATTGGCACTGTCCTACTAAAATGGATGATACGTTACTGTTTTATATTTCAATTTGCATTATTAGTACTGTGTTTTGGTTAGCTCACCTAGTGTCAAACGAATGCATCGGTTCAAGTTTCCACGGGTTTCGTCCCTAAATTCGTGGGTTGTCTGCGAGCTCTTCAGTCCTAAACCACTGTTAAACCATCTGCTTGACACGAACAATCTAACAATCGAAATAAAGATAAATACACATATTTTAATTGCAGATCTTGCAATGCGGAAGGGTTAATTTTGAAGCCCAGTAAACCTATAACAGCTATTGATAAACAAATCCAACAGGTGCGTAAACAAGTCTGTATATTATAACTAAATTCTTTTATAATGGTTAGCACGTGCGCGCTGTATCATATAATTCTATCAACTGGCGTGGCTTCGAATCCCCGGTTGTACGTGACAAGGAGTAGGTTCGCGCAAGCGAATTATTGAAATAAAATTAAACCACATGCTAGTCCCGGAATGACCTAGTTTGTGTCGAGTAGAGGTTAAGCCCCATTTTTCTCTTTATGTTAGGGTCAAATTTTTACAATACTTTTCAAGCGCTACTTACATGGTCCTTCTTCCTTTTCTTGTTCGTGGACGCAACGCCAATAGAAAACAAGCCAAGGACGAAGTATGATCGGCACAGAACTTTGCATAATTGTTCCTTGTTCCAAGATGGCGGCCTATACGTCACGCTCATGATCAGTTGCAGGTCCATTGTAACGCTTATATTGGTTATTTCCTGATTACGGGATATTTTTTTTATGAATCGTAGCTTTTCTAATTCAGCCAATTCCAAAATTTGATATACAAAGAAATACATAACACTGTTTTTGGCAAATTCTTAAAAGTAAACTGTTTAAATAATTTTGTAGATGGCGTTTGGTAGTAATGTTGGACCAGAAGGTAAAATCTATACAACATACAGTAATATTGACAACTATATATTTGGTATTATATTAGCAGCTAATATTTCCAGGGATTATACACTCAAGATTCAGGATACTGGAATTAATATGGTAGGTTTTTTAAACAATATGATGGATATGTTATATCATAGTTGATATATTTTCGTTATATATACTGGAATAAAAGGCGCGTAGCTGTTTAAGGAAGAGTAGGTAAAAATTGTCCATCTCGTGTTTTAAGGTAACCATGGAAACACAAATTACTATGAGTTTCAGATATTCTAAAAATGACCAGTTAGTCCCAAATGTTCTTGGTACTCATCCTATTCTTTACTTTTTCTTTTAGACACAAGCCACCATGGTGATGATTAGTGATTTATATATAAGTGACACTCTGGTAGCTTTTAATGAAAGTCAACCATTAAAGATAACCACATCATGTACAACTAAATACTTCTGTTTATATTATTATAGTCCAGTATTTACTGTTGGGTAATTATATCTATATTATTAAAGTCCAGTATTTATTGTTGCGTAATTACATTTTTATCATTTCGTACTTGTTTTGCTTCAAATGTCCATACCATTTTCGCGTTGAAAGTAATCATTCCAAATATATTCTGCTGAAGACTTATTAACTATCAATGAACGCCAAGGTTCCTCACGTTTTTTTCCCGTTAACAAATTTTGGCGAACATTTTTTTGAACTGTTCAATAATTTGAACTGAACAACTAGACACGCTATCGGATATTCTCTCTTACATCTTTAGTTACATACCCAGACATCACTGTATAATATGCCCCTTTAAGCATTTCGTATCAGCCAATAGAGATGTGTGTTTTATTTTATTTTCAGAAATGACAAAGTCCTGATTTATGGAGAAGTTGATAAATGGACACCCATGTCAAATAATCGAGTAACCGGAATCAGAACTAGCTCTGTGGATCTCTACCTCCGGCTTGTTGGTGTCCCAAATGAAATAGTTAGCTTCCGGTTCTTCAGAAATATGATACCGGTAGCAGAAATTGTTAAATGTAGCTTAGGACCGACTGGTTCTGCTGAGATGAGCTTTAATAACAAAATATGTACCAGTTAAACATAGATAAACTTCTTCTTAAAGTCATAAAATGTGTTGTTAATTTGAAAGATTCTGAGTGTTATTGCTTGTAAAATGCAACCTGAAAGTCAGCAAGAAAACGTTCCAGGAACACAGACAGTGTATTTTTTACGGAATCCGAAGGTCTGTGAGATAGGAGTGGTCTCCTCCCGGATACAAAAGAATGTTTAAACTGTAGCTTACATTAAAAGTGCATTATGCAAGATTTAGTGTAAGAGATCATCGTTCTTGCTATTCTTGTTCACAAATAGATAATAAGAAATGGATATATTGAAATGGGTGTTTGAAGTTTTGGCAAGATGTAGCGAAGATTTTCAGTTTTTTAATCTTTCGGGTGTTTTAATCCATTTAAATCTCGGCGATTCTATTGTTTAAAGATTCGATTATAGGCTTATCATGTAAATAAATGTTCAAATACTAGTTTTGACCTGCATTAGGCAGATTGAACTCTTACATAATGCACCTTTAAAAGTGGACGTCATTGATACCAAATGGTTCCAAATCGTCTTTCATGGGTATTGTACGTTTAGCTGGAGAAAGTAGTTTACACAGTTCTCTATCTTTTGACCAGCTCATGACCAGAGTATGAAATTTTCAACCCCATGTTGGACCAATGTCATAATTCCAAGAGAGAAAAACAATAATTAATTTTGCTTCTTTTTCTTTTTCTCATTGGAATTCATTGTTTTGGGAAGTGAACGTTTTCGCTACGTGTGGTGTCTCCCTCGTATATAAGTCGCGTTATATTCACTTGAATCAATGATAAGGTCCAATTGCTTACTACATTCAAAATGCCCGGTGTTTTAGTATGTTTCTTAGCATGGTATTCCAGCAGACTTTTGGTTCCATGGCAGCAGCTTTTTTGTCGAGCATAATCAATTAAGATACTTTCTCTAAATTTTAAAGTATCGACCGATTACTTTGCTGACGACCTTGGGCTTATTCTTAACAAAATGTCTTTAAGTTATCTATCACGTCCTACCTCGATGGCTTCGAGTGATTGCCCTGACCGGTCCCTGATAAAACGATAGAGTCAAGGCTGGCAACGAGAGGGCAACAATAAAACAAAGAATTTAACAACTTAACTTTTCACCAGCATTTTTATCAATTTGCTTTGTTGTGACCCTTCCTTATGTTTATAAAATGTCTTTTAAAGCCGCTGATTATCATTTTAATTTTTCGAATAACGTGAATATTGAACATTTCATTTTAAACATACATTATGCATGAGCTAAATCTGATTATTGCGAGTCTTTATTTAGGCTTTAGATGTCATAGAAATTATACATTAGATCTTTATTTGGACAACAAGCACAAAATCATCTCTGTAGACCCATGGATGGCTTGGTTTGAGCTTGGATTTAAACAGGATTTCATTGATTGATTTAATTATAAATGGCGTCTTGAGAGGATATTAACGTTACGTTGACGTCATACTCCTAGATCGAGGCTATTGATAATAAAGTGTACGAAGCGAGGTAATGAGGTCAACACGCTGTCGCCCTTTTGTCATTTGCGTTTACCGTAAAATTATGGAAATTGATAACCATCGCAGCTAACATCAACCAGCTGAATTGCAGCCCCATCGGATACTTTTTCTGTTCGCCTGCTTCGGGAATTACGTAGGCCTACCTAAAGTACAAGAATACACGCAGGCAACGGAAGAAGTCGGCTATAGTAATATTTTTTACAATACTGTCTCATTGTTTTGGTCCATTCCTTTCAAACTTTAAAATTCTGTTGCCGACTTTCTCTTCTTATCTATATATTAAAAGTCTTAATTCTAATTTGTAGTAGAAAATAAATAAATTGCAGCCCCGTCTCAAACCAAATGGGCTAAATGTAGGCCTACCACAGTCATTGAAAACATTACTTGATTATCGAGATTATGTAGGTGGAGTTAACGCCTGTCAATCAAACGATCGGCCATCGGTGAAGATGGAGTTCTATACCATTTCTAGTAAAAAATAACAGTGGTGATAACTATGTTCAGAATAATGTAATTTGACTGAAATTTTCAATATATTCTTCTTTCATCATCTATTTTTGAACTGTTATAGCAAAGAATAGCAAACTCCTTATAAAACTCTCTCATAATGTATCTTTAAGAACAATCAAAATATTCAATATGATTACAGTGAAACTCCTTAAAGATCTTAGCGAACATTTTAGGTGGTGCTGATTTGTTTTGTCCACATCCCGGTTTACCAATGTGTTTCACAGAGGATGACGAAAGTCTGCTAATATCTCTGTAAGCCCCTATATCCATAGGCTGTTCACTTGTGGCGTGTCCCCTTGTGGCGTTGTGACCTTGTGACCTGGCCCTGTACCCGCTCGTATCCATAGGCTGTTCCCTTGTTGTGCTTGCAATGTAGGATGGAAAAAAGTTGTTTTATAGATAGCTCGACGATGAACTCAACTATTGAAAATCGGAAGGATGAGGAAGATGCCGCTATTGCATTTATTTTCCTCGCTGGCCGTGCTCATCTCAGAAAACAACATGTCTTCAGGCAACGCCCACGATGCTGGGTCCGGCCATTGTTTGGAACTCGTACTGTACTGGGTGAATTTCGCACAAAATTTCCAAACCTTGAAACAGACCGGTAGATGTATCTCCATACAGTATTGTACTCGTAATTGCATGTCCCCTTTTGTGCAGCTACAAAGAATGGACAAATTCATTGTCTGTGTTCCCGGTCACAAGACCACATGTTCCGTGCGCGAGACCCCATGTTCCCTGGGTACAATCTGTAGGAACAGGCACATTAGGCCCTGTAAGCATAGGCTATTCCCTTGCTGCGTGTTCCCTTGTGGCGTGTTCCCATGTGACCTTTTGACGGGCCACAAGGACAATGAACCTTTGTTGTTTGCTGATCAGTGTGCCCATTTATATCTTCTGCCGAGAATGCCGAATGTTGACGAATTTAATTTTCAATTCGTCATAAATTTGGATAATTTTTGAATTGATATTCCCTTTAGAGATTCACCTTCCAAACTGTTTTAGTCTGCAATTTCCCCAAACGATGTTCAGGAACGTAAATAAGCTTCAGGCTGGCATGATACTGTAATGTATAGACAATGTATACCAATGTATTTACTTGACACAGAACATTATTTAAATGAAAATAAGGCTTTAAAACCAAATTGAAAAGTTTATATAATATGACCTTCATCTATAAGTTACATAAGCTTTGGGAGTTTTTTTGTTCTCCTATTATATATAATTTGTGTTATCGGCATTGTATTATATCAGACTAAATAGGTTAATAAAAGATAATGATTAAATATATTAACCTTGAACCAAGATAAAAATCAAAACACTCTCCTATGACAGATCTGCAATTCACCGACATGGCTTGGTTGTGCTTCATTTTCGCCGTTACTGTATTTTGTAAGTTTGTGTTAAAGATATCATTTAAGATCGTTGTTCACAATAACTCAAAAGTAGATAATCCAAAAGGAATGTATTGCTTAATTCTATAACTTATCTGAGAATAGCATAGTCTGGATATTCATTGCTACTAGAGTTACGATAGTAAACAAAATCTCGATTATCCATTTTCAAATTAAATTAATATTGATTGGCGATCATCTAGAAGTTGACTGTGGGCTGGTCGAGTGAATAAATGTCTAATTAATAATTCATGTAATATTTGAGGCTAAATGAAAGAAGTCCAAAAGATAGATTTGGATTTTACATAGTGCATCTCTAATTGGCTGAATTAATCATTGCCGTTTTAATTTTTTCTCGGATGTGCAACGGTTGTATTACTAAATGATTGGGATTGTTGTAGCTTTATCGTGGCTGATGTCTATTTATCCAAGGTAACCGTCGGGTGCCAAATATCATTTACCTCTTCATAAACTCACGTAACGCTTAAATTAAGTTTGCAAAGTGACAGATGACATACCCACTCGAGTAAGTCTATCTTAATCTTTTAGAACACCTGATACTACTAGTGAGTTATTCTGGAAGTTGACATAACTAATAATACAGAAGTGTCTGATTGTATATTGGCTCGTCCATAGCTGATATAACGTGTAGAATGCGTTGTCTGGTAGGTTACAATGCTAAGCTTCTGACATTGTGTCATAAACAACTGGTGATGCTTCTTCAGGGTAGCAACACAGCTTATGATTAATTAGATTCGCTAACCAACCTTATTCTCTTTATGTAAATCTACTTGTATAGGTCAGGTAAAGTGAGAATTGAACTAATACTCAAATCTCTGGGACAGTACAAGAACATCGCGTTTGTGATTTCTTTTAAATTCAAGATATGCTCACCATTCCTTCCTCATCTCGTCTTTCTTTCAGTCCAATGTGGCCAATGTGTGACCCCTGGCCAAGTTCAAGTAAATCATTGGTTTGATGACCAGATTTATAATATATCAGTTAACGGTGCCATTTGGTTTAAAAATGCACCGCTCGTGTTTAGGAAAGATTGGAAGGAATATTCATCAGCCAGAGGAGAATTGAAAGGATTGTTAGATACACCTCATCAAGGTACTGATAGATTGGGAGACTTTGAAACAGCAACATGGTATTTAGGAGTAGATGATAATGTGGTAGCTCTTGGATATAAAGTTTATGATAAAAAGAATTATGTTATTCTCCAGCAGGTAGTTATGAATTCCATCAGGGTTTGTAATAATAGAAGTTAAATGCATTGCACACGAATCATTTGTTTTTCTCTTTTGGTGATCAGATCTTACTCTTATATTTATGAAGCAAATGAAAAAAACGACTTATTCATTCATTTTAACAATAAATATATGCTATTTTCAGCATTTTTTGAATAAAACCTCTGGGACATCTGCCGGAGACAAAGATAAACTTATATCAGCGTTTCCTGCTATTATGATTGATGGTACCATGGCCGGAGAACTGGGATATTTAGAATATGCTGGGATTCAGTTTGGTACTAGTAACATTCAGTTTGGCACGTACGTATTCAACTTATTTAACATTCTTAGGTTCAAATGAAATAGAAGTAATATTAACGTTCAACATCATTCAACAATACATCAAGTCAAGGCTAACATAATGGTACATTCTATTGCATTAATTGGCGTGTGCGTTCGACCACCACATTCTAAACCCACTCTACCGCAATATATAAATTACAGATACATGTATTAACAAATATAAAACAGTCAATAATGTATTGTGACCTTATTCTGTTTATAAACTCTTTTCAGATCAGTGGTAGGGTGGCAATGGCCGAATGGTTAGCATGTGCGCCCTGTATCATACGGTCTGTCATTGAGTCTCGATTCTCCAGTTGTTACAGGGAGTGGGGTTTTCCCTAGTCCTGCGGTTCCCGCCTACTGCTTAAAACTCTATGCGAAAGTGCTTTATTAATATAAAACTGAACTATATATCAGTCCCCAAATGACTTTGTTTGTGTTGAGTGGACATTAATCCTGTCTGATTTATGTTTAAATGCTCTATTTATGAAATTTGATGCATGATGTTTCAGCTGGGCACCAGGAAAGATTAATATGAGCACCGGAACAATGGGTGGACCTGTTGCATTTTTTGATAAAAAAGACAATGTTGTTATCATAGCTCCATTCAGTGAATTCATGTCAGCATCAACCTATTTTGATACCACTCAACAACCTAACAGATTAAGCTGGGGAATTATGGGGGGAGTCATGGAAATTCCAGAAGATTTTATGTCTCAGTTCATGATATTTTACAGTCCTAATGGCATAAACGAGGTATTTTTTTTTTGAAAATTGCTCATAAAATACCACACTGTCAAATCTCGATATTCACTTTACTTGATAATAGAATTCAATCGCATTCGACCATAACTAATGGTTAAATACAAAAGACAGTGGACAAACGCTGAAGAATTGAGGATGTTATCTGGATGTTGGTTTCATCAACCGGATGTGATGAAAGTTAAGTGTCTTATATTTGATTAAGAATAAAAGATGATTTTTAATAGGCCTTTGAAGAATGGGGAAGTTTAATGAGAGATTTTTATGGTAAAGACCCATCCTACAGAAAAGCTGATATGACGATTAACTACCTGGGATATTGGACTGATAATGGTAAGACGTCACCAAGGATCACAATTATATAATTGTACATACATTTGTAAACTTAAAACATTTATTAGCAAAAAGAGAAGAAGAAATCTATGTCTTTCTTTTGAACAGCCAAAGCAAGGATACCACTTAAAATGTCGTTGTAAATTCGCACAGATCTTTGATTCGCTTCTTGAAGAATCAAACCAGGAAGCACTATACTTTCGTATGGGTTCATAGGGTATATTTTGTACGTTTTAGTCACTGATTTCGTACAATTATGTTGTTAGTTTTCTTTATTTGCCATAGTAATACCATCGTACTAGCAATTGACTAGATGATAACAGTACATCATTTTCATTTTTATTTCCTTTTTCTCTGAGGTTAGGTGCGACTTATTATTGGGTAACAGAGCCACATAAAACATATGAACAAACTATCTATGATGTACAAAGCTACGCTATGAAAACCAATATACCGTACAGGCAAGTATGCATGGTTATACTTCTCCTATTCTATTAAACTGGGATACTAGGATAAGCAATGGCTATTCAGTTGAAGAAATGGTTTCATTTAATGGAATATTCGTTGCTTTAACACAGATGACAGGATCCTTCAACAATTGAGAACAAACTGGTTTTCCGTCCTACTTTTCGAATCTACCGGGACAATGAATGAAGAAGTGTATTCGCCATGCATTTTGTTGTAAAGGAAATTTTGGGTTTAACGCCCTACTAGTACTACTGCTTTGCAAAACCCGGTTGAATATAGCAGAGTTCTGCTTATGAGGCATCAGGGTTGACATTAAGATAATTATAGTGTTCTGGTTCTGTTTAAATAATGTTATCTTTATTCTGTAGATATGTCCAGTATGATGATTGGTGGTATATCAGAACTAGTGGGGCAGCTGGAACTGGAACGATCAGTTGGACGCCTCGGCCCGGTGTCTTCCCATCTGGAAGGCGGTAAACATCAAACTTTAATATTTTACATGTTTCTATGAAAAAGTTTACATATTATTTTTGTAGTTATATCTTTATAATTAAGCTAATATATTGCATTTGAGAAACAAACGAAATTCATTAATAAAGAAAGTATAAAAAGTGTAATGGAAGATTGAAAATATGTAATGTAGACGAGATATGCATTATCAATTGGACAGTAGACCGTTACAAAATGTACAAGCAAACTCGTCGGTACAATATATGACATCATCAATGTCTTATCTCTACCTTTGTTTAAAATACAGAAAGATCTACGAGAATACACAATGGCCTGTTATAGCTCACAATATGTACTGGTAAGTTATTTTGTATTATTTAAACTATGGTCCCGGGAATCCCCCTCAAAATGCCATTGTTTCGAAGAAAATCTTTCAACATTTATAACAGGTACATATACGAATGGGTTTCTTTTGGGGATTCTTTTATTAAAATTAAATGAAGTAAGGTCCGAGCTTAAATACAATTATAACTGCCAACCTCACGGCTCTACTTGCTCAAAGAAACTTATATTTCTTTACTCAGATTTTTATTAATGGTATACTA
Source organism: Patella ulyssiponensis (assembly GCA_963678685.1). Lineage (NCBI taxonomy): Eukaryota > Metazoa > Mollusca > Gastropoda > Patellidae > Patella > Patella ulyssiponensis. The sequence continues at coordinate 83,163,641 of OY783225.1, read as the reverse complement.
TTTTACTCCTAATTACCTACAGGTCTAACCTTACAACTTATGCAAAACAAAATGGTGGAATGTACAACTTTATTCTTGATTCACACGGACATGCTTTACCTTTTGAGGAGGTATACGGTTCTTTGTATTCTCTCTTTTACAATGCTCTAGACCTTCATCCAAATCTAATACCGTACCCTCGTTAACCTGTAATTATCACATCGTTGTATTCTTGCATTGTTTTGTAACAATTACCTATATGGGTTTTCTGTAGGAAACCCATAAAATGTCAATTTCTTTGGACACAAACGCTATGCCGACATCTTAATTATGATCTCGTATCACTTCCAATATGAAGCCAATCCAATGTTTTGCATAATTGATAATTGATTTTAGTAGGCCGAGTAAAAGGCCAAGATGCTTTAACACTAAAAATGTATAAATTCAATGTTCTAAGTTCTACAACATAGCATATTGTTATAATTCATTTCTAGAATGACCTGTTTATGTCCATTTTCATCAAGAAGCCGACTATTAAAATGGCTTAATTAGTATTGGTAAGGGTCGAGAGAAAGGCGCAGATGTTTTAATTTTCTGTTTATTTATTTCAGCGTTTCTGGAATGACCTATTTAAAGATGGTAAAACGTGGGGTTTAATGGTGTATGAACAAGTAAATATATGTTTTTGTTAACCACCACGGCGGATGGGGGATCACGTGGCTAAGTTGGTAAGACGCTGGCTTACTAGCCTGGAGGTCGGGTGTTCGATCCCTGCATTGGCCGAGAAAGTTCTTCCATATTTTCCGGCGTCGTTTCTCCTGGTCAGTGATGCAGGACGGAGGGCCTGCCAAGGACAGCTGTCTAGTCGTTCGTATGGGACGAAAAACTGAGGGCCCGTGTAGACATTAGCGTGCACGTAAGACTAGGCCGTAACACCGCTGCCCGGGCAAAATTTCCGTCATAGCACACTGTATGGCGTATCCCCGTCTTCATTAGTTCAGTTTAAGAGCAGAACAATAGGACATTAAACCTCAATTTCATTTCATGCAATGAAAAATGACATACATATGCCACTGATATTTCTTTTGGTTTTTTGTATTTGATGAATGGGTGGAAGTATGTGTTATCGGCCCCGTTAAATATTTTGACCTAGAGCCCCACAAAACCTCAATCCAGTCCTGTTAACAACTGAATTGGCCTTTTCAAAAAGAAGTAATCTAACCTTATCCACCATCGTGTAATAGCAACATCGTACGTCTTCTGGAACATCAAATGTCCCTTTTGCATTTTACGGAATACCGAAATTACTGTGAGGTCATGTTAGCTTTTCCCTTTATGTTTAATCTTTCCTTTGGTTTATTGTTTCTTGAAAATCTTGTACACATTTCCAGTCTGTGGAGGTAAAGACCTCTTCGACGAAATGATATTTAAAAGAAACGCGATAAAATGACCAGTAGAGACAAAATTCATAAAGTCGTAAAAAACGATATCGGCAAAATAGTATAATCACAAAATGGACTCGGATATCATTTAAAGAATTGTTTTTCAGGATTTTTTAAATACAAACTTTGATTCGATCAATGCTACTGTTTCCGATGTTGTTTCCGGTAAGACCTGGTTGATGGAAATGGGAAACGCTGCGAGGAAGAATGGTTTGACGCTTCAGTATTGCATGAGCTACCCGCGACATGCCATGGCTGCATTGGAAATACCCGTTGTCACCCAGGTAACTATATATTAGATGTATACAACACATCTTCTGACATAGTTGGTAAATTATTTTAACATTTCTGATCTATTTTATTCTTATATATTCCAGAGAAGAGCAACCGTATATTTTAGCGGGGAATGTAAACACTATAATTCTTCCATTGCAGGCACGAGCATTTGCAGATAACCGCCCTAACACTGACCACTGGACAATCGGAGTATCATCTATACTCGCTGAAGCTTTGGGCATAGCACCATACAAGGACAATTTTTGGACAATGGAAATTCAGCCACAAAACCGATATAGTAAGTGTAATAAGCAAACAGAAAAAAAGAGAAGTCATTTAGTTTGAGATTTCTTTTTTAAAATATTTAATCCACTTGAAATTTTATGTCTTGGGAAAACGCAACACGATTAATTGTTATAAATTGTTTTTTATTTTTAATGTTATCCCCTTCAGATACAACAGAGCCACATACCGCCCTCCATGCTGTTATATCTACGTTGAGTACCGGACCGGTTGGTCCCAGTGATTTGGTTGGATATTCTAATCGCAGTCTCATCATGAGGTATGTATTCTATAATAGCTTGTTGATATTTCCTCGGATTTAAAAGTCATCTAGTTACAGATGCAGGCTTGTACCCTAGAAACAGTGAAAAACATTTTTCGGAAATAATTGTTTTCCCAATGGTCCTAATTACAAAACGGTGGCACTTAACAAGTTTTAGTGCTCGGGCAGTGATATATAAGTTCTATGAACGACCTTAAGATAGCACAGATCCCAGATTTGATTCGTGTTGTATTGTTTACCTTATTTACCCGTTTCGGCCTTTGTGGATATATTTTAAACTTTGCTTGGCTTATTCAACACCTCATAAACATGAAGCCGGTAGAAATTGGAGTATTAATTAAAACGAATTTATTGTATTATAGAAGCTGCAATACAGAAGGTTTAATTTTGAAACCAAGCAAACCTGCTACAGCCATTGATAAACAAATCCAACAGGTAACAATAGATATATCATTTTTTTAAAGACATATTTCATTCACTATGAATGAATTGGAAATTGGGGAACAGGCAAAATGCCTATGTCAGACCCCTATCCCGAAATATATCATTTCCCATACATTAAATGATTCAAGTGGTTCCAAAGCCATTTCTATGATCATTTTTACTGCTGACCTGTCGGCGGTAATATAAAACAATAGCCCAATATCTTAGTTGGGTTTTTTTAGATCTGTTTCAGATTTTGATAATTATTACAAGGATCCGTTCTTTGAAATAGCCTAAATTATACATTGATAGAAGTCCTAATTATGCACTGCTCCTTCCTTTCCAAACATTTATTATGTCCAGCATTTTATGACATGTACTGTCGGGGTTGTGTCCACAGCAATGTTAACTATATAAGGCAATCGGGATACAAGGATTATCGACCCTCTTCTCTAGGTACATTGTGAACTTTCCAAAATATTTTCCAACCAAGGACGCATTATTATATTGCAACCTTATCATACTCCGAAATCCAAAAGGGAGCAAGAAACTAAACATCTTAGAGGAAGGGATTTATCTCAACCACGTTACGCTTTGTATCTGACATAATGCACATATCTTACATGTTAAACATATCTAGTTCAACTGATCTCTACTGAAACAAACAAAGCTAGCCTGAACAAAAAGCTGATTTCTGGTAAGATACTATCCTTGATTGAGCGATGGGGAATTAATAGACACATATGCTTTAAGTTATAAGTGACGCGTGGTATGGTTTCGTGTACAGTCATATTTACTCAAAGTTTCTTTCTTTTTACATTTTATTCAATTGCCCATTTGTGCCTAAGCTGTATAACAAATTCGACATTTTTTTTCAATTACATAGATGGCGTTTGGTGGTAATATTGGTCCAGAGGGTAAAATCTATACAACGTACAGTAATATTGACAACTATATATTTGGTATTATATTAGCAGCTAATATTTCCAGGGATTATACACTCATGATTCAAGATACTGGAATTAATATGGTAGGTTTTTTAAAAAAAAATAGGATGGATATGTTATATCATAGTTGATATATTTCTGTTATACCCAACATATATCGTGTATATATAAGAACATGTATAAAATTTGTTGGGCAGATAAAAGAACCCAAGACATTTTAATAGCGGAGTAAAATTCAGTAATAGGTGATAAATTTTATTAATGTTTTTTTCCTGATGGGTTCGAATTTGAACAGATTTGAATCCGATCTTCGGTTCAACGGCTGTTGATGATTAATCTTTGGGGTTTTTTTTATCGTAACAACAGTAACAATGACAATCGGGGCTATAGTGTCATTGAAATTAAGGATTTCTCGACCCAGAGTGAAGCAATTGACTGAAATTGTCAGCATACTCTCTTTACATTACCTATCTTTTAACTATTATAACGAGAACTGACAGCTCTTTATCTAACCTTCCATAATGCCACTTTAACTTAACTAAGACCATTACTCTTACTTCCTGTTTTTTATATTTAGTAGAATTGAGTCTAATACTGTTTATTTATATTAGCCAGATTCTTATTCTAGGTAAAAACTGAATGAAATATGAGTAGGCCTAGACATAATAAATTCACTGAGTCGCTAGATAGATCCAACAAAATAGTCTTTCTATCGACTTTTAAAAATTAGTAACCTATGACATGTAAAACTAGATATTCCGATGTTCAATTCCACAAGGAACACCCTTGCTCAAATGAATTATCAATTCAGATTACCGAGATAGCGATCGAGTAAAATCGAGTTCATTAGTTGAAGTGGAAATCAATATGTCTGTCACCAGACAGTTTGAATGCATTAAAGGCCAACATGCTAAACGGTGTCCCATAAATGAACACGTTTCGACTAAATGATGCGAGATTCCTTCCTTTATTTATATGTGACAGATATAATTCTATCATTCCTTTTTTTCAGACACAAGGCAGTATGGTGATGAGTAGTGATTTATATATAAATGTTAATCTGATAGATTTTAGCGACAGCCAACCATTAAAGATAACCACATCATGTACATCTAGAAACTTCTGTTTATATTGTTATAGTCCAGTAGTTAATGTTGGGTAATTATATTTATATTATTATAGTCCAGTATTCAATGTTGGGTGCTTATATTTATATTATTATAGTCCAGTATTCAATGTTGGGTGCTTATATTACGTTTATTGCTGGTGAAAAAAATCCGGGAACTGATATCCTGTTCAATTCAGATGGAACTTCCCCACTCACCCTTCCAAAAAACCTTTACAACTCCGGGATGATCTCTTTTAGGGCGCCGCGGCAGTCGTGTGGTAGAAATGTCTAATTTTGCATATTTAAAGATACATTATGGGAGATTTTGACAAGGAGTTAGCCATTCTTGCTATAAAAGTTCAAAAATAGATGTTGAAACAAGAATATATTGAAAATTTCAGTCAAATAACTTTATCCTGAACAAAGTTGTTACCACTATAATTTTTTACTAGATATGGGGGTTAAAATCATCGACACCCTTTTCCCACTATGGCCGATTGTTGATTGACAGGCGTTAACTCCACCTACATAGTCTCGATCATCAAGTAATGTTTAAACGGTATCTACTGAAGCTTGTGTATAGCCTCGGTCATCACTGTCTTTCATGAATAATTTCCGGAAGTATGATGACGTCAACGTCACGCAGAAACCCCACCCACAACGCCATAGTGATTAAATCGGTCGACGAAATCCTGTTTTAAATCGAGCCCAATCCAAGCCATCCGTGGGTCTACAGTGTTCATTTTGGGCTTGTTGTTTAAATAAAGATCTAATTTATAATTTCTATGACATCTGAAGCTCAAAGGAAGACCGACAAAAGTCAGTTTTTGCTCTCCCATAATGTATGTTTAAGCAAATGAAAACATACATTGTATCGATAGTCGAGGTCCTAATAAATACAAGACTATCGATTTGTAATAAAATCTTTGCAGAAACTGAACCATCACTGTTCTCGGGGCTAGACAATACATTTTGGCAAATATTATATAACATTCTGAGTTACGTATCATCGAAACTATCATCGAAGCGGTTAGACTTGACCTGGTGATCCAGTAAAACAATCATTGAAGTCTATCTGCAACTTAGTTCTATTTGATAACTTAATCAACTGGGAACGAGTTTCCGTTTTTTTTTTAGATCTTATAACTCAATTGTTTTGATCTATTTTATTTTCAGAAATGACAAGGTTCGGATATATGGCGAAGTTGGGAAATGGACGCCGATGTCAAACAATCGAGTAACCGGAATCCGAGTTAATTCAGATGACCTCTTTCTGCAACTTGTCGGTGTTCCTAATGAAGTAGTTAGCTTTCGGTTCTTCAGAAATATGAATGAAGAAATAGTGGATTGTACTTTAGGAACATCTGGCGTTGCTGAATTGAGTTTTAATGGTAACAAGTGTAACTATTAAAACGTGATTTTAATGTGATAAAACAATAAAAGTAATAAACTAAAAGTGACCCTTTAAATTAACAGGCTCTGGATTATCACTGTAGAATATCATCTGTAAGAAATATTAGAATATGTTGGGGCTAGAGAAGACCTCATTAATCTAACTGCACGGGCAAAATATATGTCCTGTCTAGTTGGTATGTTAGTTTATAAGTAAGTAACATCCATAGTCCCAGTGACATTAGGTATAATATATTAAGATATTCAACTATTTGGATAAAATGCTCTATATCCATAATGTAGCTTGCAGTCTAAGTTACCTTACATATTCATCTACAAATCCACTGATGCGTTCCGTGGGTGTACCGTTTCAAGTTATGAATGGGTCTACCTTGTACTTTACCCGGAATAAGACATTACAATTTATGCATATTGAGACGTGAATATTAACGGCGCGGTTACGTGTGGGTGTATGAATGTTTCACGTGGGCGAATGATCGAATAGGACCGACCAGGCTTATCGGCGATTTCTTTTCTATCGAACATTTACCTAGAGATAATGCTATATTTCTGTATTGTATTGATGTATATCTGCGTCTATTTAATTATATTTTTGAGGATTATTTCGACAGCGAATAATGATGGCATCACTTTCGCTTCGCGGAAGATTTGATCTCTAGAAATTTAAAATTCAAATTTAACTGTAACTCCCCAAATTGCTCATTTATTGTCAAACTTAATTTAAAGCTTCCGATCTGGATTTTTCGGACCGGTTTAGCATTCCCTACCGAAAGTGCAGGCTTACTGAGTGTTCTGCAGAAGGCCTTGAAATCTTAGTAAATCAGACCAAAATAAAATGAAATGGGGTTTAACATATGGGCTAATAGAGAGACGTTCGTACGCCATAAATGTTATCGGGGGAATTTTTGCACAAATAGCGGTGTCACAGTCTGCCCTTAATTCGAATTCCAACTGTTAATTTATCTTTTACGCGAACTCCAATGTTTAGATGGTACCTCGTTTTTTGTCATATCCGAACGACTAGACACTGCCCTTAAGAGTACCAGATAGGCTAACAACAAAACTACTATGGATAATTTCTATTATTGCCGATGTTTTTATACGCCTACATCTTCATGTGGATGTACATTGTCAGCGCCCCTGTCGGTCTTGACGTCCGTCCACAATGCGTTTGTGGAAAGTCTAAAGGTCACAATTTTTATCCAATTTTTGACGAAACTTGTGTCCCCTGATTATACGAAAAAATGTGTTTTTAGCTTTTTATCCGATTTCATGAAACTAAAAATGTATGTTCAAAACCCAAAGACCTTGGTTCCTGTCGATATGCGCGGATATCGAACCGTAACGTTATGAGTTGTAGGCCCTGATTGTACGAACAGGATCTACATAGGGAACAATTTTAACCGAATTCAAAACCGTGTACATTTACCATCTTTAAACCATAATGTCAGTTGAGTTTGGTGAAAATTTAAATATAACGACTACTGTATATCATCCTGTTCGCGCATATCAGACCATAACGTTCTGGATTATGACCCTTGATTGTACTATTTTATCCGATTAAAAAAAAAATGTTTAAATTATATATCACAGTTACGCTACGAATTTCGTGAAAATCGTACCAAACTACCTGACAAAATGGCCACTGTCCGTACGAAAATAGTGTAAAAGTATGTGATACCAAGGCTGTAGACCCTCTAGACGTCACAATTGTTATCCGATTGCGATTAAAAATTTAAATATATGGTCACATGTATATCCCAAAGACCTGGTTTCATTTCACCATTTGCGCGTATCGGACAGTAAATGTCTTGGATTATGGCCCCTGATTTTACGAAACTACGCCTTTTAGTGATTATTTTCTGTCCATCTCTTGCAAAATGCATAGCTTTCTATCCAATAATAAGGCAACATTGGTTAAAAAAAATATTTTAATAACAATTAGTATATAAAATAAAACAATAGAAATTTATAATTAACATTCATAAAAAATAATCTGGCATTAATGAAATAGAAATCGGGCACATTTTATAAAGGATTACAAAAGTATTCATTTGAACAGTTATCCACAGATACAGTTTACATTTTCTTTTAACAGTCTTGGATGTTCCATAGGGTATGTGTATGTCATTGCCAGAACACTAATGCCGATGACGTAAGTTTTGTAACCTCCAGTAAGGAGTCATTAGTTAAGCTACTCAAAAGTTCAAAAGATTACTCAGAAGAGTATAATGTTGTAAAATTTAATCCTAATAAGACAAAATTTCTAGTTCATCCCGCAAAACAAATCATACTGTTAGTGTAATGGTAGATGTTTAGACATCGTCAAATCAGAAATTCACTTGGGCAACACACTTGCTTGTAATTGAAACATGCGTAGTTTTTATTCTCAAATTAATATCACCCTTAAATGTTTCTATATGCCTGGATAAAACATAACCTGTTCACAACCTGTGATATTTGTGAAACATTTGATTGTGCTTTAATACAAGGCATAAGAAGATCGTTAAATGCGTCATAGAGGAGACATAATAGTTTATTACATCATATTTGTAATGTTACCTTATGAAGGACAACTTCACGGAATGTTTATTAAATCTAAATGCTGTAAGCTAAAAAGTAACAATGAATGCACCTTACAGGCTCTACACGGAAGTCATTCAACAGTATGTAATAGTGTTAAAGGTATAATTTGAATAAATATGCACATTTTAATAAAAAAAAAACATCAAAATTATTAAATATTGTTAATACGCATTATATTAATTGAGTAGTGATGATAATAAATAAAAACTGGTGGTATTAGAGATTTAACATTGATGCGAATTGTAAATAAAATTAATAAAATTATAAACATTCTATATACAGAATAGTGATTGTATAATTACGGTTCACTATACATATATTATGTATATTTATACATTTGTTTTTGAATCTTTGTGAGTGTACTTATTTACGTACGAATAATTGGGATTATTATTATTATTCACAGATAAAGATTAAACATTCACAGATAAAGTACATTTAACAGTTATTCACTGACAAGTACATTTAACAGCTATTCACAGATCAAGTTTACAGTTACTTTTAAAAGAATTCCATCGACACATTCACTAGTCTACCACCATCTTGTTTGTGACGAAATTCGGGCAATAAATATGTAATTCGAATCAGACGTTATTATACGAACTATTCACAGAATAAATATAATTCAATTATATCACATTTTCAGCTAAGAGGGTGGGATAGGAGCTGCACTCATCATCACATTCACTGGCACCATCACATTGTAAACCCAGTTGACCACATACCCCATAATCTATTGTCGTTATTGGTGTAACTATACGGGTTAACTTCTGTCTTTTAGTTTCTAAACCACAGTTTTCTACATTGGATAGAACTGCATTGAAATTGAATTCAACTTATAAAATGGCACATTTCCTTCTTTTAGGTTTCTTTGGTGGCGGTAGAAGTGCTGCTAAGATTGCTTCATCAAAAATATTCTTCAAACCTTTCTGTAAAGAACAAAAAAAGAAAATTTATTAGTGTTACTAATAACAATGAAATACAGTCGTATAAAATCGAGACAATTCTTGATTTTTAAAAGAACAATGAATTCAGTGTTAACTCCATGACATTTCTTGGTCCATAAAATATCTTAATCTTAAAACCAACTAAAAGCATACACGCCACTGTCAACCGATTACTTGTGGTATCGGCTCAAACAACATTTTTGTAGGTGATTTACCGCATCAAAATCAGGAATATACTACAAAACATGCATGAACAAGTTAATCCAAGTGTTCTTCTCAACTTCCAGACCAAAATGCAACTAACATTGCCATGAAAGTGAGTGGTGGCCGGATGTAGGGGAGACAAAAAATTGGCGAACTGGAAGAAAAAGCGAATAGCATTATTGTTTATCCGTTGTTGAATTCTACATACCTGCGTCAACGCTGAGCATTCTACATATTTAACAGCACCAAGTCGTTTGGCTAGTTTTTCACCTTGTTCTACTGTAATTGCCTTTTCTTTCTTTTTGGCCAATTTTTCTATAGTTTCAGTATCATCTCGTAAATCTGTTTGTGTTCCCACTAATAAAAATGGTGTTTTTGGACAATGTAAAGTAATTTCTGGGATCCACTGTAATAATAATAAAAATAATATAAGCTTACATACACAATAATATAAAATATCTGAGAGAGGAAGATGGGGGGGGGGTGCAAGAACCAGCTATACACAGAGGAGGTCATTTCGGGACTTACATAATGCAATTACTAAAGATGCGAAGTTGCGCCTATAATCAACCGTGTTGTGATTGGAAATCTCAATAGCACGTTAAAGGCTGTGATCGAAACCAATTCATTTCTCTGATTGACAGACCTGGTGATTAAAGCGTGCCTATTACAAGCCCACACCCAAACCTCTAGATCTTCGGACGGCCGATATTTAACTATAAACAGGGTAATCGAAGCTATCTTCGTCTCGATTGTCAAGTATCGTTGCAACTATAATTAAAAATCTACCCTACGACATTGTTCAAACTACAGACACTCATAACTTTCCCCTTAGAATATAGTCATATCACTAGAATTTTAAACATATTTATTTTTTGATCTATTTTTGAACCACTATACATGTAATGTCTCTTTAACAGTTAATGATAAAAGTTATCTACCTAAAATACACAACTTACCTTCTCAGTGATATTTTCAAATGATGCTGGAGTAACAACAGAGTAACACACCAGAAATATATGTGTATGGGGGTAACCCAAGGGTCGTAAATTATCATAATCTTCTTGACCAGCTGTATCAAATAAACCCAGTGAATACATTTCACCTCCAACCGTCAAATTTACAGAGTAACTATCAAAAACCTGGTGAAGAAAAAAAGGACAATTAATTACAGTTAAAATACAGATGTGACGTCATCCTTTGATCTTGGCGTACCATTATTTCAAATATTGGTACGGACAATGTGCCAAGCGTATCTTATTCATACTGGTTGAAATATTGTACTCGAGTGACGTATTTCATTGTTGTGCACGTGCTGAATAGTGTCTGTATTTTAAGTTGTTTAATCGTCTCGTGCAAGACATTGCCTAATATAGAGATATTGCCCTCGTGCTATCACACTCGTACAATATACCACTTATTGTCTGGCACTCGACCATTAAACTACACTTATAATGTAAACTGCACCGTAGAATGAATACAAGATGTTAAAATTCAATTAGCAATAAAACAAAAGTAAAATTACTATATGGACCAGGAACCAAGATTTACGTCATCACCGCCATCTTGCAATTGTAAGTGGAACCGCCATCTTGCAATTGGCCTGGTTCTAAAAGACACTCGCAATATGTATTTAAGGAGTATTCAAAACTGTAGTATGTGAATAGTAATAAAATGGGGTATAACGTCCTACTATTCTGCAACAACCGAGCGAAAAAAGACATACTTTTATTTCAAATTTCAATTGCCAACACCGGGATCGAACCCTCGACAGTCGGGTTAGTTAACCAGCGCCCCCCCCCCCCACTGATCCACTTAAAGTCATGTAAAATTATACTTACAGTAGGTACATAATCTCTAGGGAATTTGTTGCATGTGTATGAAAAAAGCATACACGTTTTACCAATAGCACCGTCACCAACAACTACACATTTCAACGCCTCCATGTTTAATTTTGTTTCACTAATAAACCGGTTTCTCTGGAAGTTAAACACATCATTAATTATGTTAAATATGTATGGCAAAACAAAGTGTCAAGATGACGTATTTATTATATTATCGGTGTTATATATAATCCCAATAAATAGGCCACAACGAATCTCAAGATTTAGCATGTATTAGGACTATATAGTCTTAAAATGTAGCGACGTGAAAGACCATAGTCAGACAACATTGTTTAAATAAATAGAGTAAGGGGAGGAGAGAGAGAGAGAGAGAGAGAGAGAGAGAGAGAGAGAGAGAGAGAGAGAGAGAGAGAGTACTGAACACAAACTGGATCATTTCGGGACTGACACATGGTTCAATTTTTCCTTCCAATAATTCTATTGTGCGTAGGGGTCTTTAGCAGTGGGAAGGAAGAAACCGGAAGGCCCGGAGAAAACCCACGACGTTGGACGGGCGACCCTACACCTTGTTACATACAACAGGGGAATCGAAACCACGCCAGTTGACTCAATGACAGACCTTATGCACCAACGCACACCCGCTAACCATTACGTCATCCTACCCACCTCAAATAAACGGTAACAGGAAATAAATAGCCTTTCAGAGCAATTTATATTATACCTGTCGCCGTCCTTCACAATGACATGTGGTGTGCTACTGACTGTAGCCCTACTTATAAAACATTCTACAATGTACTATCCTTACAATGTAAATAAAGTATGATAAGTTTGAGTTAATTTATCAGAGAGAAATAAAAACAAACTGATCCTTATCAATGGTCAAAATACAATGCCCATTTGACGAAATCGATTAAACAAAGTTACGACAGCAAGTATTTTGTACAGTTTTGGTTAGTTTACAAAAGAGAATATCATAGAATTTTAGCTGTAAATTTCCAAGATCTCTTTGATATCGGTAACAAATTAGCGTCTCGGGTTGGTTAACGGGAACTTGGTGTGTTTATTTGACGAGTCAATGTCGGTTTTTTATTTCGTAACAAAACTTTAATCCATACATCTTGTCTCACCCCTAACTGAAGTACGTACGACAACCCCATTTCAACCTTTTTTGACCTAAATAAAGGTTTAATATATGTACATACCTTATCGTATTACCTGTCACTGTCACTAATTGGTAAATCTCAGTCACTGTTATATAAACTCTTCTCAACGATGTAACAAACTCAATATAACGAACGATTATCTTCACTAGATTTATATTAATCATCAACATCTATTAATAACTGGTGTATTTTTAGAACACACCTCAAGTTTGATTATCCAGACTAAACACAACTCTCAATTCACTATCTCTTAGAAAGATCATCCAGGCATATCAGTATGAATACATTTCGCAGTTGAATAGACAAGGATTGTATATAAAGGAGTGGCAATAAAAATTGACTTTAAACATGATTTCAACGGTAACTACACTAGAGAAGGAAAATTAATACTCACCTACAGAAATTACTACCTGCACTCAGCTTTACATTTACTTAAAATTCGTTATCCGTTTTTAAGATGGAGAACGCAAGCCGTAGCTCTTGGGACGACCTAATCATCAGGTTTGGCTAAATAGGGCAACAGTTCGGGTCACCTTGTATATACAAAATCGTGGTAATTGTCAACAACATCACGTGTCTAAATACGAAAACATATCTTTGTCATGTGGACTTTCAATTTAAAAATAATTTTGCCTCAAACGCCATATAAGGGTTTTGCTTTGTTGTGTACCATTACCTTTGGGGGGTTCAGGAAGTGGGTAATATTTTGATCCATGCCTTTAGAATTCAAAAAGGGAAAAATTCTTGTCTGACAGTTTGTAAAATTTTCTTGGTTTAAACATAATTTATTGTACCGGTACTAGACATAAATACAGTACAAACAGATTGGGATAAAAGTTACGAAAATTACCGATGCAACTCTCCACATACAATGTAATTCACAGATATAATAGAACAAAAGTTAAGTTCCAGTCTCGAATTGTTGACGGAAAGAGGTAAGTTCTGGGATTTTCGTTAAGTAGGAAAGTCTAGGTTTATTTTGAATATGACATTATTCATTGAGCGAAGGGCCGGTATTTAATGTCAAGTTAATCTGGCACTGTGTAATATACCATGACATAGCAGGAGAATGTGGTATCAATTTTTCGAGAGCGTCAAAATGGCGCTCCAAAATACAAGACTGAATCTCTCTCGGTCACACAGAACCTCCTAGTCTTCAACGTACGCATAGGTGCACGGTCTCGATGACAGTTAGGTGGAGGGGCAGAACCCGCAATGACCGAAAAAAATTTTGAGTTTACTGACAGCGGCGCTGGTCTTCCTCAAGAGGCGGAAAAGCGTGGATTACCCTGAATTGACACCACCCCGCCTAAGACAATTTATGAATATTTGACGGCTGCAAACACATTTTTCTACAATTTCAGTCCGTGAACACAGCAACTTCAAAGTGGTCTAATATACTCTAATTAAGGTGACTGACTCAAATTCGAATCAATCGTTTACAGTCCACACGAAGACGCGACCATTGAAAGAAAATTTTGAAAATTTAACTGCTGCAAACGCGTTTTCCTGCTATTCCAGTCTGTGAATACGACAACCTCAATTATTTGGTCCAATATAGCCTACCTGACTGACCCGAATTCCAAGCAACCAATTAATCGTCGCGGACTATGGGACCCTCACCCTTCCGGAGAAAATTTTGAAAATTTAACCACCGCAAATGCGTTTTCCGCTATTCTAACCCGTGTAAAAGTATCCAATGGTTTTGTAACCGAAATCTTACTCTGAATTCCAACCATTCAATCAGATTGTTGCAGCTGCATTCACAAATAATAATCGATGCCCGAAAAAAGTCGCACAAAGTAGAGTGACCCCAGACAAAATGTTTTAATCCATAGTCATCTCGCACAAATTCGTGGTATTCAATTAAAAGAAAAGTAAAATTAGTGTTACATTAGGGCTTGGTGGTAGTTAGGGAAGCAAAACTAGAAATGCCCGAAAAAAATTCAGGATTACAGACAGCGGCGCCGGTTTTCTCCGAGATGTGAAGAAGCGGAGCTGCCCTTGTATGAACCCCCGAGAAAACTTTGGAATATTTGACGGCCGCATATTCCAGCTCGTAAAATGGTGTTTTATTAGATTTTGGGCACTTTATTTTGCCAAGTAGATGAAATAAAATTTTTTTTTCACTTTAACCGTCTGCCCAATAAATCAGCTTGCCCGAAAGTATGGGGGGCAGCTGCCCCCCCCCCCCGACATGTACACCTATGAACGTACGAAAGGTCTGAGACCGTTGTCAATATTTGACGAAAGTTCCATTGCGCATTCGTAACGAGTTTGGCTATTATTTGGTTGATTATCTAGGCGACCTTCGGATGTAGACAATGGTCGCGACTACAGTCTGAACCAGCAACCGAACGCAAATGGCCATAGCCATTGACTATTCAATATGGTGGCAACCATGTCAGTTGTTCCCCCTGCTATATTTTCTGCTATTTACTCACGTATTTTTAAAAATTAGTTAATTTTCCATACTGCGATATGAAAGCAAGCTTAAAATAGATTACAAAAACGATTAGTCAATATCAGCATTTTTTTTTTTCATTGGATTTATGTCACCCAAGATCATTTCACACATACAGTTTTTCGTCGTGGGCCTGTATATTCGAATGTAAGAAGATCCTAATCTGTCAAATTCATCAAAAAAGACGATAAAAAAAATCAAACATAAGATCTATACTCCAATGCCCATTCACTAGCTTTCAGGTGTTAAAGGACAATATTGGTGCCAGTCATTATCACATATATGATAGAGCTGGTTAAACACATTCCAAATATACTTTTAACAGAGAGATCCATGCTACGATAGCTGAGTAATACATGTTTCCCGAATCGGAAGTGACGAACGCCAAAGGAAAACACGAGTCACCGGTCTATTTAACTGACTGAAGCGACGAGTGATAACAGATAAACGGCCGAATTTCTACTCAATAATAATTCCTTCGAAGACCAAAAGTTGTTGTATGTGACTGTGAGAGGATATCTGACAATTCATAAAAAGAATTGACTGTCACTAAATACGAAAACACGAAAGAAAAACAGAAAAAGTCCGTGCATTACCATGTTTTTATAAGGTATAGAATGAATATAAACAAGGGAATGTACGGACTATTTCTATTTTTCTCGTGTTTTTTTTATCTAATGACATTCAATTACTTTATTGAATTGTCAGATATCCTCTTACAGTCCCATATAACAAATTTTGGTCTTCGAAGGAATTATTAGTGAGCAGATATTCGGCCGTGTATCTGTTATCACTCGTCGCTTTAGTCAGTTATATAAAGCGGTGACTCGTGTTTTCCTTTGGCGTTCGTCACTTCCGATTCGGGAAACATGTATTACTCAACTATCGTAGCATTGATCTCTCTGTTAAAAAGTATATTTGGAATGTGTTTAACCAGCTTTATCACGTATGTGATATTGACTGGCACCAATATTGTCCTTTAATATGGACCCTATAATACCGACCAAGGTGTAAATAACTCAACGACAATCGGCAATTTTATTATATTTTTCAGAAAATCTTCTCAAGTGTCAGTTTTGTCAGCCATCTTTGAACTATCCCGACCGTGCTTTATCGCATGGTACGGCTGGTCACGACCACTGGTTGAACTAAATGACATTCGGATGCAGATGGTTCGACTATAGTACGAAAATACGTGCAACCGAAGGTCGCCCTAGTATCTTTGGCCATGTCAAGTAAGAGTTGCGCCCCTTCTCGCATCAAATTCAATTTTTTTTTTACATTATTATAAACAAACATGAACCGTGACGACGAATTAGAATTAGTTAAAAGAAAGCCCTCATAGATGTGGCCCATGAAGAAGGAAATTTTACAATAAAAAGAATTATGAGTGATATTGAACTGGCAATGCAATCAAATGGATTTTCTGAAATGGCATGCTTACATTAATTTCATGGGCATCGACATTTCGTTTATGGTAATGTAAAATATCGGATAATCTAACCAATGACCTGTTATTCTCAAATGTTGAAAACGCATCCAGACTAATATTCATAGAATATTTTTCTGGGCGGTTGAGACTACATGTAGACTGAAACTGGATGGGAGAATTTCTGGTCAAGGTGTATCAACGACAATCCATTAAACATGCATTATGCAAGAGCTAGATTTTCCAATTTGGGATTAAATCTTTTCTGGATTATTATTTAGACATGAATTAACTGTTCAAGATCATAATCAACCCTCGATGCCATCTTTTGTATTTGGTATTTAGTGGATTTGAATACGTTTTTGGATGGATAATCGGTACTTGTCAAACAGTGTCCCCATATTCTTATCTGGAGAGCACGCCCAATAAATGCTATCGGTGTAGTCTGGAATAACAAGACGCCAAACCCTGCTATTAGATTTGGACTCTTCGCGTATTTCGCAGGTCATAACTGATTTGAAATAACAGTAAAAACAGAAACGATTGGATGTAAATCAGTTTATATACATTTATATAACATTATTATATGCGTCGCGATACATTTGTGTCAATTTCGGATTAATACCACAATCAGAACCGTGAGAACAATAAAAAAATATAATACAATATGGAATATAGGATGGAGGGAGCCACTCGACACAAACTAGATAATTTCGGGACTACTGCTCTACTAGACATTTGAATAATATGGTGAATACATTTAACTTTCCATCCAATAATAAGGCAACGGTGATTCCAAACAATATTTTTATAACAGAAACAGTTATCATATAAAAACAATAATACACAATATTTTATTGAAATAGAAATCCGGCTCTATTAAAAATAACCACAAAAGGATATATTGGAACAATTAAAAATAATAACAAAAGGATATATTGGAACAATTAAAAATAATAACAAAAGGATGTATTGGAACAATTAAAAATAATAACAAAAGGATATATTGGAACAATTAAAAATAATAACAAAAGGATATATTGGAACAATTAAAAATAATAACAAAAGGATATATTGGAACAATTAAAAATAATAACAAAAGGAAATGAAATGAGATGGCATGGGGGTTTAACGTCCTACTATTCTTCCCCGAACCACAAAAGGACTTACATAACAGTTATTCACCGATAAAGTACATTTAACAGTTAGTCATAGATAAAGTTTACATTTAATTTTAACAGAAGTTCATTGATACATTCACTACTCCAACACCTTCTAATTCTTGCTTTTGTCGCAATTAAGGCAGTATGAAATTCAAATAAGAATAAATATAATACAATTATATCACAGTTTCAGCCTAAGTGGGTGGGATAGGGGCCGTAATCATCGTCACATTTACTAGCGCCATCTTTGTTAGCCCCGGAGATCACAAGTCAGATGGGGGGTTGGGATGGCCTAGTGGTCTAGAGTGCCGCGCTTCGACCTCTAGCTGGCCGGTCACCTCTGGCTTGCGGCTGTGGTTTCGATCCCTGGTGTGAGCGTATGTGGCATGGAGATAGGGGCGCCTTCTCAACCTCGTGGGTTTCCCCCGGGCACTCCGGTTTCCTCCCACGGCTAAAGACCCCTACGCGCAAGCGAATTATTGAAATAAAATTGAAACCATATGTTAGTCCCGAAATGACCCTGGTTGTGTTGAGTGGACGTTAAACCCCATTTCTCTCTCTCTCTCTCTCTCTCTCTCTCTCTCTCTCACACACAAGTCAGATCTATTGCCTTTTATTGATGCAACTATACGAGTTAACTTCTGTCTTACTTTCTGAACCACAGTTTTCTACATTGGATAGAACGCATTGTTGTATTCAACTTAAAAAATGGCACATTTCCTTTTTCTAGGTTTCTTTGGTGGCGGTAGAAGTGCTGCTAAGATTGCTTTATCAAAAACATTCTTCAAACCTTTCTGTAAAAATTAAAAAAGAAAATTTATTAGTGTTATCAATAACAATGAAATACAGTCGTGACGTCAAGTGGGTGGGGTCAAAGGTTATATTCTCTAAAACATGCAAGAAAAGGTAAATTCAGCTGCCTAGACCAAATTTCAACCAGCTTTGCCATCTAGGGAGCGTGGATTGGGTGGGGTAGTGGAAGCAAATAATTGGCAAACACGTCGAAGGAGAAGTGATTAGCATTATTGTTTATACATTGATGAATCTACATACCCGAGTCAAAGCTGAGCATTCTACATATTTAACAGCCCCTAGTCGAGTTGCTAATTTTTCACCTTGTTCTACTGAAATTACCTGTTCTTTCTTTTTGGTCAAATTTCTTATGGTTCCAATATCATCTCGTAAATCTGTTTGTGTTCCGACTAATGAGAATGGTTTTTTGGACAATGTAGAATAATTTCTGGCACCCACTGTAATAAAAGAAATAATATATACATGTACGATAAACTTCGAGAATCAATCTCTGTGGATATTGAGCACAAATCGTTGCATCTACAAAGTAGTATAAACTACGGGTTAAACCTCCCCAAAAGTTCAAATCTTATTTTATGATACCTAAAATGCTACACAACAAATACCTAAACTTACCTTCTCAGTGATATTTTCAAATGATGCTGGAGTAACAACAGAGTAACACACCAGAAAAATATGTGTATGGGGGTAACCCAAGGGTCGTAGTTTATCATACTCTTCTTGACCAGCTGTATCAAATAAACCCAATGAATACATTTCACCGCCAACCGTCAAATTTACAGAGTAACTATCAAATACCTGGTGAACAAAATAAAATAGAAATGATTACAGATATAATGTAAACTGCATAGTAGAATAAATACGAGATGTTAAAATTCCTTTAACATTAAACCCCATTTCATTCATTCATTCACCGCCATCTTGGACTTGTCATGTACTTTGGGTTTTAAAGACATTCGTACTATATATTTAAAGAGTATTCAAGATATAGTTTGAGTACAAGGCAGATTTAGCTTTTGCATGTCTACGGAGAATTTAAAACTGCACTTCGAGTACAAGGCCTTGCTTGCCTTTAATATTAGTTTAATTTTTGTCAATAGAAATAAAATGAGGTATAATATCCTACAAGGCTGCGCTTGTCTTAAATAATAACTTATGTGAATAGAAATAAAATGGCTATTACGACCCACTGTTCTGCAACAAATTGCCACATGAATGGTTACATTACGTGACGGACGAAATATGATGTTTTTAAATACTTCTTAAACATGCAAAAGCTAAATCTGTCTTGTACTCAAATGAATCGGTGCCCCTTACCGCCTGATCCACATAAACTTGTGTTAAATACCGGTATATTATACTTACTGTGGGTACATATTCAATAGGAAATATGTTGCAAGCGTATGAAAAAAGCATACATGTTTTACCAACAGCACCGTCACCCACAACGACACATTTCAACATCTCCATGTTGACTTTTGTCTCACCAATAATACAGGTTTCTCTGGAAGAACAGTTGAACATAATTAGGCCTATGTCAAATTTAATTAGCCGACAACAAGTCTCAAGCAATATTCTGCCCCTACTGGGATTTATATGTATCGTACATTTAAGTAAAACACGGGTTTCAAAACACCTCTAAAAGTAACATCTAAAATGATTATATAAAAGTTTCTTTAAGATGTGCTTGTAGATGTTTTAAATGTAGGCAATGACTAACATGAACGATCACCAATTGCACTTAAATTTGCACAGCGTGTAACAAGAAGACATGGATCCGAGGAGGAGCAGAGGTTGCGTTTAGGGGTATAAATTCCATATGTAAGAAGCATAGTTTTAATTCTTTATTGAATTTGTAATCAGTGTACAATATTGGAATAAAACGAGAAGACTCTCTGGTTTGTGTTTTAGCCTAGCTGTACAATAATGGGATTATTTAGTCTTGAGGTAACATGTGAATTAATTAAAGTTTTTGTTGCATCATTATTAATGTACTTTCTTATTTGATCAAATAATAAAACACTTTACAAACATCATGTGCGTGTGCTTCCGTGTTCATATGTTGACTTTCCCCTACATTAATATTTTTTGTGTCTGAAATCTTGTGTAACTGCTGTTCAGATTAAATACATAACTATTCAGATTGTCAGAATTGAGTTTAAGAAAGTCCAATGTCATCCTTGATTTAATGTTTAATATGCAAATTTCTACGCTGACTTTCGCAGAAACAAAGTTGCCGCGTACAAGTGGAATTAGATACCACATTTCATAACAATAGAACGAAGTCTTTTTGTATACAGACTTAAAAGTATTGGCCCTAACACAGAACCCTGTGGTTCTTCTTGAATTATATCTACATATTCATTTTTTTTTAAACAATATTTTATATTCATTACGGTTTGTTAGAAATGATTTCAGTAACATCAAGGCAGAATGCGGTCCACTATGCCGAATTCCGTAGGGAGTGTTGGAAAAGGTTCCAAGGAACATGTTTTGGAGCTGTTACGACAGCAAGTATATTGTACAGTTTTGGTTAGGTTACAAAAGGGAATATTATAGAATTTAATTTTAGCTTTAAACTTATTAGATCTCTTTGATATCGAAAAATATAACGTTTCGGTTTGGTTAAATTAAATTTAATGTGTTTATTTACGTGTTGATGTCGGTCTTTTTATTTCGTAACCAAACTTTAATTTGTATATCGTGTCTCATCACTGACAAAAATACACCAACCAGGCGCGGATCCAGGATTTTTTGCAGGGGGGGGGGTCTAGGTTTGATAACGCCCAGCGCCGAAGGCGCTCAACCAATTAAGGGGGGTGGGGGGGGTTGGGGCCCCTCCCCCAGAAAAATTTGGTAAATTAGATTCAATTTGGTGCATTCTGACGTATTTCCGGAAGGTAAATACCAAAATTACAGGTCTAAAAATCGCCAATAAAATCGCATAAAATTTTTCAAGTCTGAGCAGGGGGGGGGGGGGGGTTCCAAACCCCCTGGACCCCCCCTCTGGATCCGCGCCTGCCAACCCTATTTCAGCATTTATTTGAAATAAATATTAATGGTTTAGATCTTTTAATGTTAGACATGACAAGGTTTTGGGGCGTTTGGAAACGTTGGACCATAAAAAATGTATGCAATATAATTGATATGCATTTTGCAGGAACATTAATAGGTTATCATAGCATCTTGTAAGTATATTCTACCAGATTTTATCCTTTTGTGTTGTTTACAACAAGACTTCCACAAGACCCCTTTTTTATCTCCTGTGTGTTACCACATTCCACAATATTTCGAATTAAAATAACTTTTATAGAGTGTTTTAAGTTTTGGTGATTTTTACCACAAGAGTTCCAATATCTTGTAGTAATCTTGTGGTGCAAGATTCCACACAAAAGCCCGCAAACCTTGCCAAAAATGTTTGAATATGCACATACCTGTCACTGTCACTAATTGGTAAATTTCACTCACTGTTATATAAACTCTTCTCAACGATGTTACAAATTGAATATAACGAAGGCCTTCCTTCGCCTTTTTTATATCAATCGTCTGCATCTATTAATAACTGTTATATTTTTAGAACATGCGTCAAGTTGGATTATCCAGACAAAATACAACTCTTAACTCATTGTCTCTTAGAAAGATCATCCAGACATTTCAGGGTGAATACACTTGGTCTGTTGTTATTTCGAAGTTGAATAGACTAACTTTGTAAGAGTCACCATACTATACAAGTATTATTAATACTCACCTACAGTGCCTGGGATTAGTTCAAATATGCTTTTTATCAAATTTTTGGCGAGAGTGATATTGCCTCCTTAAGTTGCAACGCTCCAGGCATTGGGGTGCCATTCAACGTTTCGTGAAATATTCAGATAAAAATCCGACGGATTTGGAATAAAAGTCTAACATCACCAAAAGAGTTATTCGGTTAACCCAGATGGCACAATATATTAGTCTCTTCCATTGAGATTTAGAGAGAGGTGGATAAATGGGGTTTAACGTCCACTCGACACAATTTAGGTCATTTCAGTACTAACATATGGTTTAATTTTATTTCAATAATTTGCTTGCCCGTAGGGGTCTTTAGCAGCGGGAGGAAACCGGTGAAACCCAACGAGATTGTACAGGCGACCCTACTCCTTGCCACGTAGAACCGGGGATTCCAGAACCCATTTTCCGTTCTTGATTGCAAATAGTCACTTTTAGAGTAAGAATATGTTTAACATTTTTAACAATAAAGTCGTCTTTAATATTTACAATATCATTTTACAACAATAGTATACATATAACTGTCTTTATTAAATAAATCTTAAATTCCTTTTTAAAATGATTCACAGTTCCTGTTCAGTAAACTAATAGTAGCCGTTGATGTCATTCCAATAACACAGGTTACATCTACCGTCTGCCTATCGTGCAAGAAACGGAAGATCACAGACTCGTTTCCACTTCCCGCTATTCTTATACGAAGGTCGCCATCAGAGGTCGCTCTGATGCCTTTAACTCTGTTGTTAGACATGGGTGTCACTTTACCGACTTCACCATATATCATTACTGTCAGGTTTCTTAAAGAACAAAAAAAAAAGAATAATATACGTTGATGTGTATTGAATTACACAGGAGTAAGATAAATCTTAGATATTTTTGTGTTGAATAAAATTAGTTAGCGCTGTAATACCTGTATGCAGAAATTCAAAATTTTACTTTCTACATGTTGGAGGGCTAGTTACTAAATTCAGCCAATAGAGATGACAAGGTAGCTATGTATGTATATATACAAGTCGAAGTGATGCTGTTCTAACACCCCGTGAACGACCAAGAATGCTCGATCACGAACATCTACGAATGTCTGGCGATCACAAATGTGATCATTGCAAATTGGTGGCGTTACTGTGTAAGACCAGCACTATGAGAGGTCAAGACGAACGGTATCAAATCCTTACAAATGGCAGACGATCAATTCATATATAAATTTACGAAAAAGTTGAGAAAGCTACGAGAATATGCCTTCCCGGCGAATTTTGGGAACATGTTCCTAATATTCGCAATCCCTTAGTGATCATTGCGAATTGGTGGGAAATTGCATTCGTTAACCCATTCACCACCATAATGTATTCACCAATGTGTGAGACATGCATTAGTGTTCAGTGGTTGTCACAATTATCATTATGTTTTAGAAAGAGAATTGTCCTGGCATCGTTAATTTGTTTCTATACGCTTTAATCAAACCTTACCCAACAGTAAATACTGGACTGGTATAATATAAACAGAATTGGAATGTAGCACATTCTGTTGTTAAAGATAACGGGTTGTCTTCTGTAAATTTTGCGATCGGATTATCAGCATAGAAGAAAACAGTGGGCATCACCATACCAGATGTCTAAAAAGAACAAAAGTATTGGCATGTAGCTCTTATTTTAAGAAAGTTAGACCTTTTTATTTGTGCCCATTGTCTATTTCATTGAATGTTATAAAATATGTTTTGTGGGATGACAGTCGGTCTATTTAGCAAATTTTGTTTTAAAAGATAATTCCAGTATTGAAATAACCAATTTGTTAATCAATTGTTAAGACAGTAAGTCACAAATCAAAATAAGATTAATAATTCAGACTTAATCTTTTCGAAATTGAAATGTAAACGGATATAGCTTGTCCTGACACCAATACATCTAACACACCAGATTAAAGGACAATATTGATGTCAGTCATTATTACATATGTGATAGAATTGGTTAAATAGATTCCAACACAGAGATCATTGCTACAGGAGATGTGTAACAAACGCTCGAAAGTGACGACAGACATGACAAACACGAGATATCCTTCTATATAACTGACTAAAGTAACGAGCGATAATTCCGTTGACGAATTTAACTTGCAGAAGAAAAAGAAAATAATATCATGAGCTAATTCACCCGCACCGATGTCATCTCTCTTGGTGGTTGTAGTATCGGTATAGCGAACGCTCACTGCTGATCCGTCTGCTGTAGCCTACGCAATGACTACACAAATGTCACGGCAAAGTTTCAAATAGATGTTTTGCGTATAAAATTGAGCATAACACCCGAATAATTAACTGTACGCAAATGTAATTTGGCCTATTACTCACAACATTAAGCCCAGTTTCACTAGGATGAAGTTGATACGATTCTTTTATATCCGCCGCAAATATAATTCCAAATTCTAATCCATTAATAACGGACTTTGTGACATAAACCTCTCCCATTGGACCAGAACCATCTGCAAAAGCTTCCTAAAACAAAAATGCAATACGTCATAAGATAGAAATTTAAGTGTGGATGTTGTACTGTTCGACGAATAGTTGAATCTGTCTACCAACAAGTTCGACCATTATCCGTCCATTGTTTTAGGAACCGTCCCATATAAAAATACTTAATCCACCTTTAACAACAGGTAGCCTGTTAAATCGAGAATTGCTTCTCTGAATAAGAATAAAAGCGCACCGAAAAGATATCGGTGTTTAATATACCTCTTTGTTCTTTATATTGAATCTCCTGACAGCTGCCCTAAATGTACATT
Organism: Patella ulyssiponensis; assembly: GCA_963678685.1. Classification (NCBI taxonomy): domain Eukaryota; kingdom Metazoa; phylum Mollusca; class Gastropoda; family Patellidae; genus Patella; species Patella ulyssiponensis. The sequence continues at coordinate 83,138,338 of OY783225.1, read as the reverse complement.
TTAGTAACTTGTCCCGGCTTCTCTTCCAAAGCCAGATTCAACCATTACCAGATTGTTAGGAAACAACGAAACTAATATTTGTAACATAATATCAAGTGAGGAACACGTTGTTTGTAAAATTATATTCTTTAAATTCACCACTACCAGGCAACCACATCATCTTTTATCCACGATTAACTCATGAATTTGTTTTTCTTAAAATGTTTTTAAAAAATCTAAAATCACTGTTTGTTTAACGAAATAATAATTTAAAGCTACATGATTACCTGTCTAATCTGGTTATCAATGGCGAGAGCTGGTAGGTCAGGTTTTAATATTAAACCTTCTTTATTACAACATCTGAAACGACCAAATGGTATATGTATAGGCATATGTCAGTATTTCTTCCCCCGGGTAGAAAGCGTTAAAGTGGCATTGTCACTCCCATCAAATAGAAAAATGAAATGAATTTCGAATAATTATTAGAAGCATATCTACTGTAAGGTATTTTTCGCAAATGTAAAGTTAACACGCCGTGGCTGTAGTAAGTATGTGTGGGGGTGTGTGTGTGTGTGTGTGTGTGGGGGGGGGGGGTAGCAGCAAAACGCATTTGAAGTCACAAGCTTTTTCAAAAGATGAATAGTCTGAATAACTACAATTACCTCATTAACAAATCTACATTTGTGAAGCCTATACCATCACTAGGTCCAACAGGCCCTGTGGTCAACACAGCCACTGTTAGTTGTAAAAATGGTTCCGTTGCAATTCCACCTGAAAACAGACATATCTGATGGACCATCTCACAATCAAACAAAAATCGGAATGATAAACCCGCAAACAAGACACCACACATTCGTCTATTTAAAGAAATAAATGATAAAAGTGTCATGGCGTCAAAGCAATTAAAACAAGGCGAGAAACTTCGACCCGAACCCTAAAATATTCCTGGATTCTATTTTAGGTTAACCAACAAAATGTTGTGAATTCAGTTGCTGATGAATGCAATTGTTTTAGGCAGACTTTATTTCTAAGACCGCTGACATATTTAGTGTCCATGGTAACGACTGTAAACCATAACAAATTTTATTTGGCTTATCCCGGTAATCATATTACTTACCATACGGATTACCAGGCTGATATGCTGTTGTCCAAAAATTGTCTTTATAAGGAGCGATACCCATAGCTTGTGGGAACATAGATGATATTCCGATCTTCCATCCTTTATCATTGCCAGGCACACCATCACCGGAAACTCTGGCCTTTAAATATGTAATGAAATAAATCTTGACTGAACTATGAATGAATCAGATTATCAGGTGAAGACATTTTTAAAGGAGGAAACCTGACAGTCTGGTTTTATGATTATTATAAGTGGAGTCGTAAGCAGTAGGAGGGAACCAGGCAACCAAAGAAAAACACCATTTGGTATTGCAAGCAACCCTACAATCATAGGAACGAAATCACGACACATGAACTAAAGCGCATGCGTTAGACCCCACCCCCTTCATAAACAATCATGAATGGCAAACATAGCGTCATTTGAGCATTCGCAAACTAATAATAACACTACAAAAAACAACGAAATTTCTATCAAATTATAGTATATCTTATACGTTGCTTGATAACCGGGACTTTGTTTGTCATGGAAGTTCAGTAAAACGGAAATGCCCATTGATTTGTTGAAGGTATCCGTTATTTGTTTTTCAGAAATTAATATACATGAACTGTAACAATGAAGCAAGCTTTTGTAATTGAACGTTTCGTTGCATGACAATCGTTGTCTGAAATAACACATCGTCATCTGGAATCTAACAGACGCTATACCAACCTGTGTAACTGTCGGTATTTCTAAAGCAGCTAAAATGTGTAATGGATATGCCATACAGTATTGGAGTGTTATTCCATTCTTCTGTGCTGCATTTCCCATCTGATTCAACCAGTTCTTTGTCAGGTATACATCTGTATTTAGAGACTTCATCTTATGACTTGACGTTCCTAGAAAATCCTACAAATGATAATATTAGCAAAACTCCATGAATTTATCAAACCTCCGTGTATGTAGAAGGACTCCCCCTCGAACAAACCCGTGATATCCATCGATCTTTATTAGGTTGAGGTCAGGAACGACTGATTCTGGTTATAAGGTTATAAATACATAAACGACTGAGAAATAGCCCTGGGGAGAAATCAGTTAATGTTTCGGGAATGATCCAAAGAAGGTTCTGTCACATTTTACCCCGATTCGTTCAGAAAAATAGCCAAGAAATAAGATTGAGGGCTAGGGCGACTTGAATTTAGACCCCGTGTCGTGCACCAAACTATAATAAGGAAAAAATCCAATTCGATATGTTATTACTTGTGACTTAAGATACTCTTTGATTGAGGCGTACCTGTTCATAGACTATCATTCCCCATGTTTTCGCCTCTCTAAATAGTGAATTCCAGAATTCCTGTAAAGGAAATCAACGTGTAACGTATAAAATAAAACAAATTCAATAATTAGTGTTTTAAGAAAGCACAGGTTGTTGTTTCTTATTATTACAGCTTGACACTAATTATAATAGATATTTATTATAATTGATAATTAACGCTATTATAATGATGATGCCACTGATTTGGCTATTCTGTGTTATTGTCTGTTTTGACAATTTTATTTAACAAAGAGTCTGCCTATAACCGTTAGTGTGCCATGCTTGTCATATAATTAGTAATGCTTTATGCATCATTCTGATACTTGATTGTGGTTTTTATTATAAATGTACTTTATTTGTTTACATTTCGTAAATCTGAATTATTTGTTTTATCTTGTTACCTCTTCTGTTGGAATACCGAAGCCAACATCATCGTCAAGTACAAAATCAAACTGGCCTCCATTTTGTTTAGCGTATGTTGTGTTGCTGGACCTACAATAATGGGAAACGAGGGTTATTTGTGAACAGGATTATCACAACAAAATAATTTTCAATTGACATCAAAAAGTTCACTTTCACAAACCAACATCGCTTATCACAAATGTCTGAACATTGTCTTAAATATCCAGAGAACTGTCATCACCGGAACAGATAGTATAAAATAACATTAAGGAGCTAAATCTATTCTTTGGAACACAGAAATATACGCATTTGGGTCGCGATGCATATAATGATGTTATATGAATGTATATAAACTGATTTACATTCAATCGTTTCTGTTTTTACTGTAATTGCTAATCAGTTATGATCGGTGAAATACGCCAAGAGTCCAAATTTAATAGCAGGCTTTGGCGCCTGGTTATTCCAGTCGACACCGATAGTATTCTTCTGTGGGATATGTTTAGCCTCGTTCACCAAGTCGCTTAATGGCAAATGACGCTCGAAAGCATTCTGGCAAGCAATTCGTGTGTTTATTTTAACATTTTCATTTTATCTTAAATATTGGATATCCGAAATCGATCTTTTAACGGTAAGACAGAAACATCAATTTGATTTAAAGTGAACAATAAGTCGTGTATGCAAAGTCGAAGACTGTGGATTATATTGAGTTAGAGACCTTGAGTTGAATATTAAATTTTCTGTGTCGATAACTGAATGGTAAAAGTACATACCACCATTTATTATGTGCACTAACCGGCCACTGTGTTTTATTGTAAACATATCTAAAAGAAAACAATAGAGTCAAGTCATGAAACAATATAATTAAAACTAGACATTATATTCGTTCCGTTTATTAGATACTTCACTCCCACAATATCAATCTGTTTAATAGTCGTAATGTGAAAGCATATATATGACAGAATTTAATGTCTACGGCGCAATAATGCGTGCATTGTATACAGGGACGTGAAATGAAATAAGGTGTAACGTCCTACTGTTTTGCACGAACTGGGCTACGAGGGAAATTTTGCTCGTACAGCGACATTACAAACTACCCATATCAAATTCCAAATGTCAAGGGATCTTTCGCGTGCACGCAAAGGTGTACTATCTTATACATTATACTATGTATTTACTTCCTGTGCCGGCGGCAAGATGATTTTAAATATACGTCAATGGCTGATTATAAAATCAACGCTTATTGTCTACCTGAGACCGTCCGGGAATACACCAGGTAATGCGTCCCATGTATATGTACCAACATGTTGATCTGTATTATAAAACCATTCATCATATTGAAAATATCTGGTTTAAAAAAAACAAAAATCATAATTTCAAATATATGTATGATAATAAATAAAATTTCAATAAAATGAATAATATTTATAGACTGTTATAAGTCCGAAGGGTAACAAAGAATATATTCCATTGCTTTTGCTATACACACAAATAAAACTTATATACCGTGTGTTAGTCGGAAAATGGATTAATAGCATCTATGTAATAAATAGAATGATTTAAAACCATTCATGTTACAAATAAAATGGATTAATACCATTCGTGCAATAAATAAAATGATTTAATACAATGCATGTAATAAATAAAATGGATTAATACCATTCGTGTAATAAATAAAATGATTTAATACCATGCATGTAATAAATAAAATGGATTAATACCATCCATGTAATAAAAATCTATTACCTATAAGGTATCGATAGCTTGTTAGCATAATCAATAACACCATAAACGGTGTCTTCATAATTTTGTTGATCTGCTGGATGGTAATAATAATAAGCTCCTGAAATAGAAACATACAGCAAAATATGATCAATTCAACACGAATTAGAGTTCCCCTTTAATGATACGTTCCATTGATGTTAACTAGGTCGTACATTCGAGACTCACGCCTATTTTATTTGAAAATATGCTTTTAACGGCAAGGAAAAATGCAATGTGGTGTGAAGCGTTTGTAATGTAATAAATGAAAAAAAAAACAGTATTAATAAATGTTAAGCAGCACAACGAGAAAGACGACGATCGGCGACTTTGTCGTCCTACTGCCTTGCGGCGACCCGCGACATTCTAAACACGAGAGTCACCAGTAAACCAGTGTGGCCAAAAAGGCGCTAATATCGTAAAGTAAATACTTGCGCAATGACTGCTTTCAAATTTTAGTTTTGGCCAGAGAGTCAGAATGGAGGAGATTTTTGAATGAGTTAAAGCTTTCTAGATACTTCAATATTATTGATGACAAAGGGATAAGTAAAATCTACTTGTATGACAGACGAAAAAAGAAATAAATGTTGGTTCGGGCATGCGCAACAGAATGCAGACGAAAATCGCCTACAGTGCTACCCATCGGTCGCTGAAGAGACGGCGATATCGTAAAGTATATAATACAATACCGGTGACTTTTCGTCGCAGGGGTACCGGTGACTCTCATGTTGTGGACAAGCCAGTACAACAACAACAGCAACAATAAAAACAAAACAAAACAAAAAAAGAAAACCGTCTGTCGTCCCATAACGGCGACTCTCGCGTTACATCTGGCAACATGGCGATCTAAATAGACACTTTCCGCCATCAAGGTAAAGACAGCAGGATTGGATTAGCATGTTATTACATAAAACAATATCTAAGCAATAATAAAGTGACCAATAATACAAGAAAAGCAACATAAACATACAAAGAAGCGTTTCTACATACAATACAGACATGAAGGAACATTATGAAACTCATTTTAGATATTGAAAGGAATGATCGTACCATTATCAGTCCAATAACCAAGATAATTATTGGTCAGATCTGATTCCCTGTATGATGATGGTCGATCATAATATGATCTCATCACATCTCCCCATTCACGGAATGCCTAAAACAAAAGAAAATTAACAACATTAAAAGTTCAGTAATTAAAGTAACTTTTGTAGGTTATAGCGTAATATCTGAATCTAAGCTATCCAGGCAACTATACTATTCAAAAAAAGTAGGGGATATTTGATTTTGGGGGCATAATACTAAAATATGCAAATGACTATGAAAAAAGTCACTATAGAACCTAACAGAAGAAACATTTCCAGTTACATGTGACGCCCAAACGCACCAATAGCTACCGCATGGAATGCAGGTGATGCTTGGGATCATCATGGGGGTCCAACCCAAGATTTGCACGACTCTGACTTTAAATGTTACAGCCATTGTGGCATTGAATTCCAGGGTGGAAACATCTGTTTAATTGTTTTAGTGACCAGAAAACAAATTTTGATATGCGTCGGCTTACCCAAAATGAAAGGTTACGTGCTCTTGGCATGCTACAGATCGGCACAACACAGGCGGTTGTGGCGCGGACGATGAATGTTTCTCAGTCTGTCATAAGCAGGCTATGGTCCAGATACCGTGATACACAATCTGTACAGGACAGACCACGCTCAGGTCGACCAAGGGCGACAACTCAAGCCCAGGATCGATTTATCCGTACCTTGGCCTTGAGAAATCGTGTCATCACAGCAAATCAGATCAGCGCTCGTCTTCAAACAGACACTGGTGTGAGAGTGAGTGGCCAGACGATTCGGAATCGACTGCATAGGGGTCACCTTCGCGCCCGACGTCCTCGCGTGATCCCTTGTTTGAGAGATCATCACATTCAGGCAAGACGTCGTTGGTGTAGGGATCGTCAACACTGGGATAATCGACGCTGGAGCAATGTGATGTTTTCAGATGAGTCAAGGTTCACTGTTGATTTTTTGGACAGACGTAGGAGGGTGTGGCGTCGTCGAAACGAGCGCTTCCAAGACGTTAACGTCATCAGACATGGTCGATTTGGGGGTGGTTCTGTTATGGTGTGGGGAGGCATCACTGTTGCTGGAAGAACGGCTTTACATGTTGTTGCAGGGCGTGTTACAGGCCAGTACTACCGGGACAACATCTTGGCAGTCCATGTTGTGCCGTTCGCACGACGTCATGGCCGCCGTTTCATCTTCCAGGATGACAACGCAAGATGTCACAGGGCCAGGATCGTTACAGGTTACCTCCAACAACAGAACATCACCACATTACTTTGGCCAGCACTGAGTCCCGACCTCTCCCCCATCGAGCATGTCTGGGACATGCTTGAACAGAGGTTACGTCAACGTCAACAACGTCCTGCCAATGTCCAAGAACTTGCTGCTGCGTTGCAACAGGAATGGGACAATCTGGACCAAAATGACCTTAGACGTCTCATTAGGAGTATGCCACGTCGGATCAATGCTTGTTTGGCAAACAGAGGAGGATTTACCCGTTACTGACTTTGTTGTGATGCTGTGGTAACTTTGCTGTTTGACCCCGGGTATCATTTTACCCTTATAATGGTCAGTCTGTGCCTTACTTAGTCTAACGATCATTTGGAATAAATCGATGAATGTGAACTTCATTTCATTTTGTCATTTGTTTCTTCGTCAGTTTCATTAGGTGACTTTAATAACACTTAAAAATCAAATATCCCCTACTTTTTTTGAATAGTATATTAGTAATATCTGAATAAGAGACTGTGTTACTCAGACGGGTATTAGTAATATTTGTATTACACACTGGCATCCATTAAAAATAGGTTGCCAGGCAACGAAACATACGCCCACACAGCAGCCAAATCGTCCGGGCAGTCAACAAGAGTTGTTGCATTTTAAGTAATTATCAGAAAATCATAATTCAAACTCACCCATAACTACGGTGTGACTGTGATATAATCAAACATTTTTTTAAATCAGATAATAATTGGGACCTCCAGAGGGACCACACGCTAAAAAGGGTGATTTTTCGTACAATCAGGGGCCATAATTCAGGAAGTTACGATCCATTATGGGCAAATATGCAATGGAACCAAGATCATTAGGTTATAAACATGTATTTCAAGTTTCATTAAAATCAGTTCAAAATTGTGACCTCTATAGGGTCCACAACCTTGATATAACATATTTTCATACTATTCGTGTACAAACGGCGGCCATTTTGTCCGTCAATTCTAGTCCGATTTTCACGAAATTCAAACTCTCTCTTCATTCCCGTGTAACGGTGATATAATCAAACTTTTTTAAATCGGATAATAATTTTGACCTCCAGAGGGACCAAAAGCTTATAAAAGCGATTTTTCGGACAATCCGGGAACATAATTCAGGAAGTTATGATCCGATGGGCGCAAATATCGAAAGGAACCAAGATCTTTGGGTTATAAACATACATGTCAAGTTTCATCAAAATCGGTTCAAAATTGTGACCTCTATAAGGTCCACAACCTTGATATAACATCTTTTCACACTATTCGCGTACAAACGGCGGCCATTTCGTCCATCAATTTTGGTCCGATTTTCACGAAATTCGAATTCAACCTTCATAACCATGGAACGGTGATATAATCAAACGTTTTTTTAAATCGGATAACAATTTTGACCTCCAGAGGGACCACAAGCAAAAAAGGGCGATTTTTCGGACAATCAGGGGCCATAATTCAGGAAGTTATGATCCGATGGGCGCAAATATCGAGACGAACCAAGATCTTTGGGTTATAAACATACATGTCAAGTTTCATCAAAATCGGTTCAAAATGGTGACCTCTATAAGGTCCACAACCTTGATATAACATATTTTCACACTATTCGCATACAAACGGCGGCCATTTTGTCCGTCAATTTTGGTCCGATTTTCACGAAATTCGAACTCAACCTTCATACCCATGGAACGGTGATATAATCAAACGGTTTTTTTAAATCGGATAACAATTTTGACCTCCAGAGGGACCACAAGCTAAAAAGGGCGATTTTTCGGACAATCAGGGGCCATAATTCAGGAAGTTACGATCCGATTGGCGCAAATATCGAAAGGAACCAAGATCTTTGGGTTATAAACATGCATTTCAAGTTTCAACCAAATCGGTTCAAAATTGTGACCTCTACACTGTTCACAAGCTAAAAACGTGATTTTTTTGTACAATCAGGGGCCATAACCCATGAAGTTACAGTCCGATACATGCCAATATCGAAAGGAACCGAGATCTTAGGGTGATAGACCTATATTTTAAGTTTCATTGAAATCGGATAAAAATTGTGACCTGTAGACTGTTCACAAACAATTGCGGACGGACGGACGGACGAACAGGGGCGACGACAATATACGTCCACATGAAAATGTGGGCGTACAAAAATAATCAATGAGCGTGATTTTTACTAACTCTGTCAACCCTTTAGTTCCAGTCAAAGAGATTAAATTGGTTTGTATTCGAGGTTCTGACACAGCCTCCATTTTCAAAATGTCTATCAAAATAACATTCTGTATCACTTATTATTGCTTACTTCATAGTTTAGGAACTATTATTTCCCAAACGGCTAAAGAGGTTTGCATAATAATTAAAGAAACTTACAGCATTAATTCCATCTGGACTGTACATTACTATATATTGCTGTAAAAAGTTTTCTGGTACTTCTTCAATACCACCTTTCAAACCCCAACTAATACTACCAGCCTTGCTATCGAAAAACGTGTTGGAAGCGGTGAATTCACTAAACGGTGAGATGATGACTGTGTCTTTCTTATCAAAGAACGCAATAGGACCACCTTCTACTCCAGAAACTATATCAACTTTTCCAGGAACCCATCTGAATGAAACAAAAATGTCATCACTCTCACATGCACAATTCGGTATCTATGGTGGATTTTTTTTAATGCTTCTCATTAGGCCTAATGCTTTTTGATGTAAAGGACACATAATTCTAGCTAACTCATGCTTCGGAGATATCTCTTTCGCTGTGCACAGCTTGTCCCAAAACAATCTAGGCATTCAAATTCAAAGAAGTAGTTCCAATATGACTAAAATAAAAATTCATATTATAATTTGTGATCGTGTTTTAACTCCTTTCTCACTAGTTTCTGTCGATAAATATGGGGTAAGTTGAAAACAAAATGAAATGAAATGGAATGGATTGAGGTTTAACGTCCTACTGTTCTGTTCCTACCCTGGGCTAATGAAGACCGGCATACGCCATACAGTGTGCTATGAAAGAAACTTTGCCCGGGCAGCGGCGCTACGGCCTACCCATGTATCGAATTCCAACTGCCACGGGATCTTTTACGTACACGTCAATGTGTACCCGGGACCTCGGTTTTCGTCCCATCCGAACGACTAGACAGGTGTCCTTGTCAGGCCCTCCGTCTTGCATCATTGACAAGGGAAAAACCACGGCGGAAAATCTGGATGAGCTTTCTCCATCAATGCAGGGATCGAACACCTGACCACTAGGCTATCGAGCCAGCGTCTTACCCACTTAGCCACGTGATCCCCCATCACCAATAACAATTTCAGACAAATCTGAATGAGCCATTATATACCCCTAATCGCATGCTTCTTCTAAAACACTGTTGCAATATAGGCCATGATTAGCATTGTGGTGAATTTATTTAACTCATTCAGGCAAAGTACCTTCCTAAAGTCAAATTTACCTTCCTAGTGTCAGGCTTATATCTCCCGAAAAAAGATTAGCAAATGATAGTACGCCCATATCTCCACCTCTTGTGTCATCTACATTAAATGCGGGGAAATGAGATATGACGCCATCTATATTTCCTGCTGATGTACCAGAGGTTTTGTTCAGATAATGCTGAAAAAGATTGACATAGATTGATGGGTACACAAGGACACTGTTGGTTTATGTTTCCCTTGGATTTATTACAATTTCATTTATTCTGTCAATAACGACGGTTACCGGAAGTATAATTGGACAGAGACCTTCCATACAATATAATGCTTCCATCCTTAGACCAGTATGGACCAATAACGGAATGAAATGAAAAGTGAGTTTTACGTCCTATTTTTCTGCATCAAGGGGGCTAATGAAGACAGGCATATGCCTTGTGGTGTAGAATTGTGCCCTGAGATCGGCTTATATGGTTACTCCTCGTCGAATTCCATCTGCCAGGGGTGTTTTTAGGGGTTTTGTTCCAGAAGATATTTCCTGTCAGGCCATCCGTGCAGGCATATGCCTTGCGGTGTAGAATTGTACCCTGAGATCGACTTTTATATGGTTACTCTTCGTCGAATTCCAACTGCCAGGGGTGAACAACAAGAAGCTATGTCCTGTCAGGCCATCCGTGCTTTAGAACTCACATGGAAAAACCAGGATGGAGTAAACCTAGCAATTTCCTCGGCTAACTCCGAGATCGAGTCTGGGACCTCCTGGTTACTGAACTGGTGCCTTTATACCGACTCACCGTGACCCCAATCAATAAAGAAGTAATATTTTACCTGTTGTAATATTAGATAGTTTTTATTAAGATATGGCTTAAAGTTGATGGTGATATAAAGATCTTGTACTTTGTATGTCCAGGTATAAATCATATAATCCCCTAATTTATCCGTTCCCGCCATACCCTTATCGGAAATCTTTTCCAGTCCACCGTCTGCAGAAGAGTATTCCTTTCCATTAACTCGGAATCTGATTGGTGCGCTCCTCAACCATACTACGTCATTCACTGTCATAACGTAAGATTGGTTGGGAAACCAATGATCCACCTTGCATGGCCCACCGGGTAAGCCATACCCTTAAAAAAAAGAAAGAGACCGTTAGCCAGGAAAAGTTTTATTGTTAGCAAACGATATTTTCAAATAGAAATAATAGAGGAGCATAACATGACCCTCAAAGTAACATAAACGATATCTTTATGTACTCTGCGGAACCGCGGTGGATCAGCTAGTAAGACCAGGGCTAGTTTACCTGGAGGTCCCGTATTCGATCCCGGTGTTGGCCGAGGAAATTCACATGGGGACTTTCCGTCATGCAGGACAGATGGTATGGCAAGGTATACAACGCTCAGTCGTTCGAATGGCACGAAAACGCCGTGATCATGTGTACACATTGATGTGCATGTAAAAGAACCGCTGACAGTTGGAATTCGATATAACATGTAAATACATGTATCCTTTAACATAACCTGTTATTAGCCCAGTCAGAGCAGAACAGTAGGACGTTAAGCCCCCTTTTTATTTCATTCCTTTTAAAGGACAATATTGGTGTCATTGGTTAAACACTTTCCAAATATAATTTTAACACAGATAATTATTAGTGAGCAGAGATTAGACCGTGTATCTGTTATCACTCGTCATATAGAGGGGTAACTCGTGTTTTCCTTTTGCGTTCGTCACTTCCAATTTATGAAACCTTTATTACGCATCTGTATTTGGGATGTGTTTAAACAGTTCTATCGCATATGCGATAATGACTGACGCCAATATTGTCCTTTAAAAGAGTTCATAAATATACAGGGAGATAACTCCTCGGTTCGTCGTTGACAACTTTAGCTCAGTGAAAACAAATGCGAATAGAATTAATGCAGAACATAGATGACGGGAAGGTATGTCCACTTGACACCATCTGGATCATTTCGGAACTACATATCGTGCATCGTATAAGTACATGGACTATTAGACACGAGTATTGCCTGGTCTCTTCAAATGATAAAGATGGGACTATTTGTCTCCCTTATCACTCTTCAAAGATAATTTTGCGGTTACAGCAACAATCAGTAATCATATATTTTGTGTCTGATTAATAAAAAGGACGAAGAGTTTTATTTAGATTCTATCAGTTCAAGGTTATCGGCTAGATATCTAATTGTAAGCCAATGTTGGTGGATATAAATCATTTATAAATAAAACCTTCACAGTAACATAAAGATTTAGGCGCAAAAATCTATAGACACTAATGTAAAGTTCAAATGGTCACAGTTTGCGTTATAACACATTGAACTAAATGAAACCATTACAATCGTAGAAAGATATCGGCACAAAATCTATAGAAACTAATGTATACTTGAAATGGCGACAGTCTGCTTTTGGGTTCACATATTTAAATAACCTAAGAAACATTATGTAATTTTGATTGTATTTGATCATAAAGAGGCATCAGCGACTTAGGTAACGTCCCAAGATGATTAAACAAATCTACCAAGATATCCCTAAAATATAGACATTTCACTTCAATTACGCGTGTAGACAAATATGGCTACAATAATTCCGCTACTTACCAGATAATTCTTTATGAAGATTTGTTAAACAATAATATGCTTAAAAATGAAGTGGAGTTTAACGTCCTACTTTTCTTCACCGACTGTGCTACTGAAGGACGGGGTATTCAATGCTGTATGCCATGGGGGAAACATTACTCGGATAAATGCGTTACAGCCTACTCTTATTTCGAATTCCACCAGTCAAGGGTTCTTTTACGTGCACGTCAATGTGTATATGGTGCATCGGTTTAATTGTTTTGCCACATTACATTTATTTTCTAGGTGAGAGTGACAATACCCCCTTAAAGGCACAAATGCAGATCATTTACATACGGTACCTCAAAAGTCAAATATCATTGTCAATCAATGTAAAGACTGCGGTTATTATAAAATTGTATCGAGGAAGAAATGGCTTCTATTTGAAATTAGTAGAACCAGTTTAACGTAATATGACCATGACTTAAGTTATAATTGATCAATTTGAATAATTGTTGTATCAAAGGTTTTAGTAAAAGTAGCCTACTTTTGATTTTGTATCGTTTAAATATCCCTTTAAACATATTTTGAAATGGCGAGTCTTTAAACTCCATTTCTGACTTTTAGTCTGACTAATTATTCACCTTTAAAAAAGAAAAATAATATTTACCTGTAACAATGCAAATTAGACAGAGTAAAACAGGCCCCAGTAACAGATTCGTCATGGTGGTAGCACCTGCTCTGTATCTGATCCTTGTATTTATATATGATATACTTTACTTATATTGTATATCTTTATTATCAGGTTATCATGTCGGTTAAGGTTAGTATCAATGATAACCTGATAATATATCACAACATCACTTCATGTCTTATTCAGCTAAGAAAGGTACATGTACGTAAAGGTACATGTTCTTTCTAGAACACCCGATGCCACTTTTTTTTGAAAAAGGAAATCACATAGCTATTACAATTTAAGCAGATTATTTCCCCCTTACCCCTGTAATGTATCGGACAAAAACCCGAGATCCCGTGTACATGTTGGGTGGCACTTAAAATAACCCTTGACAGTTGGAATTCAAATGCTGCCTTGGCAAAATTTCCCGCATAGCACATTGTTTAGCCCGGTTCGTTTAGACCAATCTGATTAAAATACAGAACTACATTTCGTTTCGTTTTTTTATACTTTCGATGAGCTACACTACATCAAGATCTGACTGGTTGTACTGGAAGATCGGCATTTGACCCTATGACGTCAGACATTGATTGATAAAATTAATCAGCGTTGACGTTTCTGGTGATTTACTCACTGTTCTGTGCATCACACACCAAGAACTAGCGACAACAGACCGTTTCATTACCTAATGCCCCACTTAAACCAGAACGCTGGTCCAGATCCTAGTGTTTTAAATAGGGTCTGTGTTTTAATCAAATTGGCTTTAGACAGTCCCGAAAACAGACGTCTAGACATATCATTTTTTATTCAGCTATCTTATCTTGCATAAAGGAAACAGGCCTCCACGATCAACAGTTTTGTCTTCAGTGAACAGGTATGATCATACGCGCGTGTTCATTAGTCAGTTTACGAGTCGAACAGTAGGACGTTAAACCTCATTTCATTTCATACGCACATCACGTCTATATTACGTCTACAGTCATAATTTTTTATAAGCCAGATAATCGAACTCTGGGGCTGCTCTGTAATGAGTCAATAATATACCACGTCCCCTCTTTAATTTTACCACGTTCCAGTCTCTTTAATTGTGGGAGCAGCGGTAGCTCAGTGAGTAAGACATTGGCTAGCCGTTGTCCAGGCAAAATTTCCCTCATAACACACTGTATGGCGTATGTGTGTTTTCATTAGCCCCGTCGGAGCAGAACAGTAGAACGATAACCCCTGATCGTCCAACATAATTTAAATGTCAAGAATCATTGTACTTTCGGGCGGTTGGTTAGCCAAATGGCTAGCATGAGCGCGTTGTGTCTGTCGTTGAGTCAACTGTCGTGGTTTCGATTCCTGGATGTAAGTGACCAGGAGTTGTGTCGCCTCCCACCCTCGTTGGTTTTCTCTGCCTCTCTCATATATCTTAATAAATTATAAGAGTTACTCCCCTTGCCATCCAACTCGGTTCTTTATTCTTCTGCTGAAGCTTAATAACTGGAGTTTGGGGTCTGACTGACATGGACTGAAGGATGAGGCCAAATAAAATTAATAAGCGACTTTACGGTTATACTGAGATTATCTGAAGGATGAGGCCAAAATAAAAAAAATAAAACACGCGTTAACAGTTACCTAGCCGTAGTTCCCCAAACAATGCGCTGGTTCGCTAAATGTTGATGCCCAATTGCCCATGTTCGATCCCGGTCTTGGCTGAGAAAGCCCCTTTGTGATTTTTCGTCGTGGTTTACCCTTGCCAGTGGTGCATGACTGAGGACCTGACACGGAACAGCGTTTATTCGTCGAAATACCGGATGTCCCGTGTATGTCTTGACGTGCACGTAAAATAGCTATTGATAGTTGGAATTTAATTTTGTCCGGGTAAAAGTCGACTCGTGATGTATGCCCGTTTTTATTAACAAGATTGGACATGAAAATTTTAATCGTCTTTAAAATAACCAATATGTATCTTTATATGTTTCAGCAAATTGCCATTCGAAATGTTGGATAACCTCCCACAAACCCTTGCCATGTTATTTTTAATACAGTACAGTGTCTATTATGTATTTTCTAACAATTCTATAGCTTAAGGTTTGATTAAGATTCTTTAAATACTGCTGATTTTGGGCGTTGTACATACCAGAATTTCAGTGTTGGGGATTGACTGCAGAAAACCACACTTAAGACAGATAGGACCTGAGGAAACGGATAAAAGTTTATGGTCTGCGATTTTAGCTCCCTAAATGATGGTTGGTTTGGTAACCACAAACACTCATTTTAAATTTTTCTTTTGGCATGATTGGTTTGCATCTAGCACTATGTTCACCTTGTGCAATCAATGGCGTTGTTTTTTTATGGAATCTGAAGAAGGCTTCGAAAAGACAATCAATTTGTTGACCAAGATGTATTCCTAGCCATAAGACGATCATAGCAGCTAATATGTACTTAACCTTTATATACTATTCAACAAAAGTAGGGGATATTTGATTTTGGGGGCATAATACTAAAATATGCAAATGACTACGAAAAAAGTCACTATAGAACCTAACAGAAGAAACATTTCCAGTTACATGTGAAGCCCAAACGCACCAATAGCTACCGCATGGAATGCAGGTGATGCTTGGGATCATCATGGGGGTCCAACCCAAGATTTGCACGACTCTGACTTTGAATGTTACAGTCATTGTGGCATTGAATTCCAGGGTGGAAACATTAGTTTAATTGTTTTAGTGACCAGAAAACAAATTTTGATATGCGTCGGCTTACTCAAAATGAAAGGTTACGTGCCCTTGGCATGCTACAGATCGGCACAACACAGGCGGTTGTGGCGCGGACGATGAATGTTTCTCAGTCTGTCATAAGCAGGCTATGGTCCAGATACCGTGATACACAATCTGTACAGGACAAACCACGCTCAGGTCGACCAAGGGCGACAACTCAAGCCCAGGATCGATTTATCCGTACCTTGGCCTTGAGAAATCGTGTCATCACAGCAAATCAGATCAGCGCTCGTCTTCAAACAGACACTGGTGTGAGAGTGAGTGGCCAGACGATTCGGAATCGAGTGCATAGGGATCACCTTCGCGCCCGACGTCCTCGCGTGATCCCTTGTTTGAGAGATCATCACATTCAGGCAAGACGTCGTTGGTGTAGGGATCGTCAACACTGGGATAATCGACGCTGGAGCAATGTGATGTTTTCAGATGAGTCAAAGTTCACTGTTGATTTTTTTGACAGACGTAGGAGGATGTGGCGTCGTCGAAACGAGCGCTTCCAAGACGTTAACGTCATCAGACATGATCGATTTGGGGGTGGTTCTGTTATGGTGTGGGGAGGCATCACTGTTGCTGGAAGAACGGCTTTACATGTTGTTGCAGGGCGTGTTACAGGCCAGTACTACCGGGACAACATCTTGGCAGTCCATGTTGTGGCGTTCGCACGACGTCATGGCCGCCGTTTCATCTTCCAGGATGACAACGCAAGATGTCACAGGGCCAGGATCGTTACAGGTGACCTCCAACAACAGAACATCACCACATTACCTTGGCCAGCACTGAGTCCCGACCTCTCCCCCATCGAGCATGTCTGGGACATGTTTGGACAGAGGTTACGTCAACGTCAACAACGTCCTGCCAATGTCCAAGAACTTGCTGCTGCGTTGCAACAGGAATGGGACAATCTGGACCAAAATGACCTTTGTTGTGATGCTGTGGTAACTTTGCTGTTTGACCCCGGGTATCATTTTACCCTTATAATGGTCAGTCTGTGCCTTACTTAGTCTAACGATCATTTGGAATAAATCGATGAATGTGAACTTCATTTCATTTTGTCATTTGTTTCTTCGTCAGTTTCATTAGGTGACTTTAATAACACTTAAAAATCAAATATCCCCTACTTTTTTTGAATAGTATATTTTCGAACCCTCTGAACAAGTACAATACGATGTAATGGATAATTTACACAACAAGTAGGACAAATAAACATCTAGTACTTAGAATAAGACTATTATTTATTTTCTAGAGCTGCCAAGCCAGCAAGAGTGTTATTGTCCCTTTAAGGTCAAGGCCAAGGGTAATGAATTCTACAGGTTTGATACAGTGTAGATAGATAGATAGGGATTTTTTTTATTATAGTGTCATATGTTATGTTATACACAATAATTAAGGCCTATTAGTCACTTTAATTATGATTAATAATAGAGTAAATTAATACATGCATATAAATATTTGTAGTTATTTTATTAACAAATTATGTTGGGATTACATAAGGATTCTCGTCTTATGTTAAACGACCCTGTAATGTATTTTGCACAATATCGCGGGTAATTCATTAATTTAATCATTTTGGCATTGTCATTTAAGTTTTTGAAATCAAGTTGCAGTTTTGTCATCTTTCCGTACACTTTTCTTCTTTCATCGTTGTATTTTGGACAGTGAAGAAGGAAATGCATCTCATCTTCAATATTTCCAGAATGACACATTACGCCCAATCTATCCTCGATCCTCGACTAGTATAACGGCTAGTCTCAATTCTCAAGGGTAGAACACCACATCTGAACTGGGCCCAGTGTGATCTCTCAACTTCGCTCAGAGTAGTGGTGGCGTAAGTCTCTGTATGTATCTTTAAAATTGATGTATATTTGAAGTTTAACCTATATCGCCAGTATATGCCACATTAGGCGCAAACCCCCAAAGTCCCAAGAAATAACGTATTGCTCGTTTTTTTTTTGTTTGATCAATCTTGCTAAATTGTTTCAATTCCCAAACGCCAGAGCAGTAATCAGTTATAGGAACAACATAACTTTCATACAGTTTTTGATATGTGTTTAAACTTCCTGTTTTACAAGGATATATTTTTTAAATACATGGCGCGACTTCCAGATTGCGAAAGAATTGTGGCACAGTTTTCAAAGTTCAGGTGTTTGCCCAATGTTATTCCTATATAAGTTTATATTTTATGTACCGAAATGAAACTGGAATGTCCTCTTTGGTTTCCTTTTTGGTCTAAAATGAACTGCTTACACCACTTGGAATTTACTCTTTGGTTTCCTGTATGGTCTAAAATGAACATAATCGAGCATCGTTTGTAGATCCGATTCCGTGGGAGCTAGCAAAATAACATTATAATCATAATCTTTCAGTGGCATTTAGCGATTGGAAAACACAATAAGAGAACACAGTTTTTATGAGAAACAATCACTAGTTTATTCTAAAAAGCACGACTTTTGCCAAGTCGTTAATGTACAAATTAAATAATGTTGGGTACAAGTTATCGCCTTGACTAACTCAAGATGAATAAGGAAACAAAACTGATGTCTGACTATTATCCTCGCATATGCTGAGATGTTTAATCGAATTATAGAAATTACCGTCAGTGTATGAGAGCCATCTATGACCGAATGTCTTATGTTTACAGTTTGTGGGTACCACCAGACATAATAAACAAGCATTACAGTTAACTTTGAATTCTACTCTTAGTACTTTCTTATACGATCCTTTGAGTACTCAAATATTTACGCCAAATCCACGCTAAGGTAAACCGATAATCAAACATTTTACTCGCGTCCGGGAGTATATGCCCCAGCATGTTCCCTAAGCAACGTTCGCGAGTTATACAACATCTCTCCGTTGCTTGAATACTCAGCAATTCCCCGAACTTTGCGCTAGTTATTTTTACTAAGTGACTAATTGGCATTGTCCAATTAGAGTTCGTGGCACCAAACACACTGTAAACAAACAGGGTTTTTTAAATTGAGAAACTCGTGGGAAAACAGCAACCGTGACGTTGATCGATCTTTGAACTTTGCAACTCGATTGTCACAAGCAGGCATTTTAGCTATAAAGCACGAGACAGGATGAACGATAAGTGTAACTTCGTATGAAGATTTTGATCGAGTATTGACTGGAATGATTACGGATATGTGTTCAGATATACGACAAAACAAAAACTGAGAGAATAAAATAGAGAATATAGTACTTTAAATATTAAATTATATAATACAGCAAAAGCCTTAATAATACAAAAGGTTTTAAATCGCAATTAAAACGCACTTTTTCAAATAATCTTATGCAGACTAAATTGAATAGACATGATATAGTTTATTTCACTTAAAAGCGCTATGAGCATGCTAATGGATGGATTTGGGTCTCAAAAATTGAACATTTATATAAAATATATTATATATCGAGTCTTTCTTCGAACTAGAAAAATTGTACCCTGTAAAAAAAAATACATAGTATTAGTTAATACTAGAGTAGATAAGGTGATCATTTGGGTAATGCCTGTCCTCCAATCAGATTCATTACTGAATAAAAATATTGGATAAATTATAAATAAGCAAGCGGTTGCCATGCCAGATACGCCCACATTTTGAAAGAGATTGACAGAGAACAGACTATAAAGACAGCCAGGGGCCATAATAAAGGAAGTAAGGCCCGACATGCGTCAAAATCGATGGGATATAAACACATCTTTTAAGTTTCATCAAAATCGGATAAATATTGTCACCTGTAAAGTGTTCACAAACACAATGTGGACGTCGAGATAGGTGCGACGACAATATACTTGTACGGCCACATGATCATTTGTGCGCGTGAAAATTAATTCTGCGTCCTGGTACTAACTACACATAAAACTGGTGATAAAACTGACTCGTTGTGTTACATAACACAACGAAACACAATACATTTAAATATAGCATAGGAAGAATGAATTCGTCGTCATGGAAAAGCTGATCACGCTTCAAAATCAGAAACACATGGATAACGATGTTCCGTGCCCGAAGTCAGTAGTTGGGTGCCACGAAAACCCTCTTTCAAAAAAAAAACTATTAAAGATACATTATGGGAGATTAGATAACGAGTTGGCAGTTATCACTACAATAGTTAAAAACTAGTTAATGTAAAGGCAATTTGCTGAATCAATTTTTAACTTAAAACCAAGCGAATGAAAGTTTCGCTTAGACTCGGTCATCATTACAAAAGTCGGTAAGACAAAACCAGTAGTCTCGGTTATCCAATTTTATTGATAAATCACGAAGGAAAATATTTCAGCGAATCGAACTACAATCCAACAAAAATCTCATGCTAGCTTCGACATCGAGAATTGATTATGGTCTGGATAAGTTAATTAATGTCTAATTAATAGTTTTTATAACATTTCAGGCCTAAAGAAAGACCTACAATAGGCAGACTTTGCTCTTGCATAATGCATGTTTAAGGCGGGGTTATACGTATATGTGTACAGTTTGTTACTTTATCTAATCCAGGGGTACATATAACTCTGACACCGATTTTTTAATAGAATTGATTGTCTACGGGCCCGTAGCCAGCTCATAAAATTTGGTGGGGGGGGGGTCTATGGAACTAACTTTTTGGACGGGCTAAGGATGTGGCCGGCTAAGAGCACTACTAAGAAATCGTTATTGTTGGCGAAATATTGGGGGGGGGGGGGCTACGGGCCCGGATTGTCAGAAGTCACGATTAATTACGAAATATGGAGTCAAACGATTTTTTAATAGAATTGATTGGCAGAATTAATGAAGGTCTCTAATTATCCCCCTTTCTTCAAACCCTTCTCCTTTCACCACCCTGCTTGTGTGGAGTTTTTTGTTGAATTGTTGGATTAGAATTGGAGAGGAGGTGCTTAATTGATATGTTCTGCCATGTTTTGGTGAATATTCATTAATTTGATACAGGAGAATAACAGAACTAAAAGAGGGTGGCTGCGGTTATATATGCACCACGGAATGTTACACAAATTGGTGGTAGGTCATAAATATTATATAATTACCATAGTTAACCCAATAAAATCTGTGGACCAACACTTTATAGTTGATATGGTTGACTAAGCAACAAATAGCTTTTATAAATAAATTAGGACACTAGCAGATCAAAGACGTCATTTTATATACATAATGTAGTTCTTTAAAATAATGATAAACATCACTATTGTACAGGTATAATTATTCAATATTGATGGGTTTTATAAACAGTCACGCTTCTCCCCAAGTATAGATATATTTTACAACTATCCACCTGTTAGTTAAAGACAACTGTATAATTTCTAATCACTTTCTGAATCAAACATTGGTTAAGATTAATAATTACTATATGTCATTTAATGACAAAAATTAAAATTGCTAAAAGTCCAAGGTTAATACGACAACGGCATCAGCTTACTAGTGCAAGACAATGCCACACTTGGTTCCATTTATATTTTATTCATTATCTAAAATTTAAATACTTTCATAATTGGGCACCTCGAAATCCGACCTCGACAAAGGCGAGAAAATTGTAAATCCCAATACATGTACATCTTGAAGAGAACTTTCCGTGATCTTTGATATATGTTTGATTCTATTTCCCATTCTTTATTAGTACTAAGAGTCTAAGAGTGTGCGTTTTTTCAAGTGGCATCAACGATAATACCCCAGTGCTTCTCTATTTTTGGCAAAACAGTAAGGTGCAATCAGTGACCTTAGAAAAGGAGCTACGCAAATGTTTTTTTATAAAATTGACTCACCAGGTCTTAGACGCATGGTTCATGATAAAGACAGATCATCCTCGCCTTCATTATTCAAGGGTATAAGATTTGGGTCGTATCCAAACATTTCAAAGTCTTCTTTGTATAGTTCTCGAAGCTTGATCAAAACAGAGTTTGAAACGTCACTGTAAACTTGACGTAAATTTTCCGTTCTTATTTTTTTAATTTCTTGTGGCGTAGGTTTGTCCTTCCGATATTCATTTAACACCTCCTGTTTAAACTTTTCTCTAGACCAGTGTGAATTGTTCCGGAAGTTGAGCACCGATGTTGGTCGAATATATCCGTTCATTTGAAATGTTGTCCACAGTCGACTAGACAAATAGCTATTGTTCAAGCAACTCGGACTGAAGATTTTCCTTTCGATCAACTTAAAATTGTAATCCGTCAACATTTTGAGTTCCTCTTCGACATGATTATGTGAAGATATATCATCCATTATCCAGGAAAGCCCGACTTTCTCTAAAATGTATTCATTGTCTTGCATAAATGTCTCCATTTTACCAATGATGTGAGGACGGAAGGCGCATGCGTCGCATATAAATCTATACGGTGCCCAATGTTCTTGAAGAGTAGAAGGGCGACTAGCCACAATATAGTCCAAGAAACCCCTGAAAGTTATGCCTGTAGGGCACCTTCTTCGTTTCAGTTTTAAAAATCTT
This sequence comes from Patella ulyssiponensis, assembly GCA_963678685.1. Classification (NCBI taxonomy): domain Eukaryota; kingdom Metazoa; phylum Mollusca; class Gastropoda; family Patellidae; genus Patella; species Patella ulyssiponensis. The sequence continues at coordinate 83,115,638 of OY783225.1, read as the reverse complement.
GCAATATTGGATGCAAAAGTGCGCCAAAAATCGGGTAAAAATAATTTGTCTAGATAAGCGGACCACAAACGAGCATACGGTTCTCTCACAAACATAAATCTAAGATTTGACCCCATACTTTCAGATAGTTTTTCACTGAAGCTCATATGTTTTCGTGGAGCATAGTGCGTTATCACTCGAGGGATATCAAATGGACTTTTGTACACTCTCCCTCCCGTGTCATTAGCAAGGAATCGAAATACATTAATCCAATGAGTACACGCAACTTTCGGTGTAAGACAATATGACAGGCCATGCGTGTTAGAACTATAGAATTTGTGTTTAGGCCGAGGTCGGTTAGAATATTTCAAACAGCTATCGGTCGCAAGCTGCAGTCTATCAAAGTAAACCAAAGGTCTTGTGTCTACGTGTTTCTTTATGGCCTCTTGAATGTCTTCGTCTGTAATATCAAATATTATTACAATGGTGTAATAGATTGTATGAAGTGGTTTGTAGTGTATTCTTATACTTAAATATTCAAACTAAACAAATATATATTTTATATACTGCGAGACTGTGACATTTAGTTTGCAACGAAGATAATAGTGAAAGGGCATATGTTCAAAGCGACGATCTTGTAACTTATATGTTCACAATAATCGAGAGAGAGAGAGAGATAGGGAGGGAGAGAGAGAGAGAGAGAGAGAGAAATGGGGTTTAACGTCCACTGAACACAACCAGGTCATTTCGGGACTAACATATGGTTTCAATTTTATTTCAATGAATCGCTTGCACGTAGGGATCTTTAGCAGTGGGAGGAAACCAGAGTGCCCGCAGGAAACCCACGAGGTTGAGAAGGCGCCCCTATCCCCATGCCACCACATAAGCTCACACCAAGGATCGAAACCACAGCCGCAAGCCAGAGGTGACCGGCCAGCTAGAGGTCGAAGCGCGGCACTATACCACTAGGCCATCCCAACCCCCCACAATAATCGACTTTTACATATGAAGACGGATACCAAAACCTTTCATACTAAAACTTTTCTTTCCAAATAGTCAGTGGAAATTGTTCCCTTGTATCTTATCCGTATGCGGTCTTGGACTTTATTGACAGTCTATAAAATCTGTGTTAAAGTGTAATATTTAAAGGACAATATTGGTGCCAGTCATTATCATATATGTGATAGAACTGATTAAACACTTTCCAAATAAAATATTAACACAGAGATCATCGCTACCATAGAGGAGTAATAAAGGATTCATGAATCGGAAGTGACGAACGCCAAAGGAAAACACGAGTTATTCCTCTATATAACTAACTGAAGTGACTAGTGATAACAGATACATGGGCGAATATCTACTCACTAATAATTCCCTCGAAGACCTAAAGTTGCTGTGTGACACTGTGAGAGAATATCTTACAATTCATAAAAAGAATTGACTGCCACTAGATAAGAGAACACGAAAGAAAAACAGATTAAAAGTCCCTGCATTACCATGTTTTTATAAGTAGGGGAGACCGGGGTACATTGAACCACCATGAATATATTCTTTATAAATAATACTATACAACCCAACACTATACAGAAGTGAGATAACTTCTTAGACCCATTTCTCCATCAATAAGCCACATGCTGTCAATTATTTTCTTAGGCAGTGAATTTTTCAAAAAAGCGCTTAAAAGAGAAAAATTTTCCATATATATTAACTTCTTACCCTAGGAAATTCTTGTACTTAAAATAAGATCATATATGTCTAATCTATACAATCCAGATAAACCGGGGTTTAATCCATATAAGAGGGCATATTGATTATTTTTTTAAATTTTGATCATGAAATAAAGCGATCTTCTAATAAAAACATTTGATATGAAATGAGGACAAACATGTATGTAAACAAAATGGTTCAATGTGCCCCGGTCTCCCCTATAGAATGAATAAAAACAAGGGGCTGTACGGAGTATTTCTATTTTTCCCGTGTTCTCTTATCTTATGACACTTAATTACTTTATTGAATCTTCAGATATCCTCTTGCGGTCCCATATAACAACTGTTTGTCTTCGAAGGAATTATTAGTGAGCAGAAATTCGGCCGTTTATCTGTCATCACTCGTCACTTCAGTCATTCACATAGAGAGATAACTCGTGTTTTCCTTTGGCGTTCGTCACTTCCGATTCATTAATCCTTTATTACTCCTCTATGGTAGCGATGATCTCTGTGTCAATATTATATTTGGAAAGTGTTTAATCAGTTCTATCACATATGTGATAATGACTGGCACCAACATTGTCCTTTAACGACCTGTCGTGATTTGTCACAAGAAAGTTTAATTGTGTTGACGCTGTTACGCTGGAGCCTCGGGATATTTTTCATCGGATTAGTAAGCAATGTAAATAGTAATGATAAGTACGTTAATTTAAATTCGTCATTATAGATAAAGAAAAATACCTGTTTTCAGCATAAAGACTACTTGATACCACATCCACAAAACTAACACCATAGAAAGGCCGATAAGTATTCGCCCGTATTTTGAGTATCGAATCCTGCAATAATAGACAGTTATTTGGCAATTCTAATCGGTTAGGTAGGTAAAAACTGGACAGGAGTAGTTTAGTTCCATTCTTTCAGGATGACCTAATTTGTGTTGAGTGGACGTTAAACCTCATTTCTCTCTCTGACTGAATCACACGTGAATGTGTTGTTTCTTTTTTCAGTAGCCATTATCTCCTTTTAAACTGAATACTCTCTAACATGAGATTAAGGACATGCCTAAGATTTAAGGGAAATTTGTTCCCTGACTCGCTTTCCAAGAGTTTTTATTACATAACATAAATTTGAAATGTTTCAATCGTAATGAACAACTATATCAGCCATAAAATTTGAAATAATGTTACCTCATCTCTAAGGAAGCGTAGTCCTTTTGATTGAATGACAAAGTTACAAATTGTTGTCAATCGATCGTAACACAACGACTTTAGTTTCCAGTTGTAAATGACGATATAAACACCATATTATTTTATATATTGATCACTGCCGTCAACATCTGCTAAGACCCAATATTTATAGGCCGCCGTGGGACTATCTTACGCTTGCCTGATAAGTACCAATTAACAGGCATTATTAAAGCTTGTATACCTCTCCGTAAATATATTATTAAAATATAAAGCCGGATCAAAACTATGATTCCTTCAATTTGTTATAAAAATGATAATTATATAGCGCATTCAAAAGCTTTTACAAAAACAAGTCACATGTTTTAAAGCGACTCATGAAAACAGATAAGGATTGAAAGGGTCTAACATGCTCCTGAAGAGAATTTCGTAAAGTTGATGTTGTCGAAAGGAAGGTTTTTGATTGAAATGTTTTGAAATTCGTCACATTAAACAAATGTTTACTACCCACGCAGAGAGTTCTAGGTGCTTGATATGAAGTCACTAAATCTTGAAGAAAAAAAGAATATAGACGGACATATTAAAGAGAGTATCATAAAATTTATCCTTTCTTTTACCACAATTGCATGCTAATGGTACGATCATGATAATATCTTAGTTCTGTTTAGAACACTGATTTAATCAAATGTGTTTTGGAGACATTCTGTAGATATACATGATTAAAATCTGTATTTGGGAGATCCAAGTCTGAATATTAAAAACAAGGAGAAAGAGCAGTTTTTATGTAAATTCACTGCTCAGACATCATCTTTTACGATATATTTAGTTCGTTTTAGAACACTGATTTATTCAAATGAGTTTTGGAGACATTCTGTAGATATACATGATTAAAATCTGTACTTTTGAGATTCAAGCCTGAATATTGAAAAACTAGTATCTCGTTTTTCGAGATTCGTCAATATCAAAAAAAAAAACAGAAGCAAACGAGAAATAGCTATTTTTTATGTGAATCCACTCCTCAGGCGTCCTCATTTATGATATCTTTAGTTCGTTTTAGAATACTTATTTAATCAAATGTGTTTCGGGGACATTCTGTAGATACAAATGATTAAAATCTGTATTTCTGAGATTCAAGCCTGAATCGCCAATATCAAAAAACTAATAGAAAGTGTAGTTTTTATGTGAATCCACTGATCAGACATCCTCATTTATGATATCTTTAGTTCGTTTTACAAAAATGATTTAATCAAATGTGTTTTGGAGACATTCTGTAGATCCAATAAATCTTATTTTTTGATATTCAAGTTTGAATAACCAAAACCAAACTAGTTGTTCTTCGTTATTCGCCAATATCGAAAAATGAAAATCGAGCTAACTTCACACTGCTGGAAAATATGGTATTATGAGGTCTCAGCTAAAATTCAGCCAAAGCGTAAAAGGGACTATCCCGATTTGAACAGAGCCTCATACATAAAAGTACGAGTATCTGTGAATTTTAAGCGTCAAAATATAGAGTAATGGTGTATTTACCCTGTCTCAAAATTTCAGCTCAAAATTATGAGTCATTTAGACTTGAACGTCAAAACTGCTTATCAGACGCGTAACCTTTTTAAGATTTCGGGTCATTTTTTTCGTTGGGTGACCTGATAATCGATTCTGGTTCCTTTAGAGATCTATACAGTGATTGACCCATGTGCTGTACTTGATAACGAAAAGTAAATTTCACCTACACATTATTTTTATAAAATAAAAGTCCTATTTTATCCAGACACCGCATGATAAAGCTGGGGACACCGGTCTCCATTTCCAGATAAACACTGACGGCTTAAAGTTGTTCGAAAACGTATCACATGGATTGAGTTAGTTGCTCGGCTCGAAGGTAGAGGATTTTGAAGCGATTTTAACACAAAATCATTTTCGTATAAGCCGTCACGAAGGTCTGTACATTCAGGTAATGCGCGTTTATTTATTTTATTTTTTAAAAAGATTTCAACACAACAACATTTTAACTTTCCTGAGGTTAATGAACTAGAATTCCAACGTATAAATAGGTAATCATATAGATTAGTTACCAGGGACGCGGTAGAATAGATTTGTAGTTCAGAAAGGGGCGTCACTTCTTTACTTGGGTTACGATACATGTGTCGCTAAACTGGTTAAATATATTATTATATGTACCAGTATATA